>CM019064.1:386273616-386974255 GCA_009667805.1 Leptobrachium leishanense | reverse complement strand
GTTCTGGGTTTGTGGGTAAAGGAGGGTTCAGAGAATCCGCAGACACTGGGAAAATTCCGCCTACGAGACATGTACCTTGCCCCTGACTGGGTCCCTCCACACCAACAGTCCAAACCCCTTAATCACCACATGATGATCTCTCCCAATGGTATAGTGGCCATCGCTGATCCCACCCTCTGTCTGTCCATCCCTCCCTCTGTCCTTCTATCCCTCTGTCCATCCATCCTTCCTTCCATCCATCTATCCTTCCTTCCATCCCTCTGTCCATCCATCCTTCCTTCCATCCATCTATCCTTCCTTCCATCCCTCTGTCCGTCCTTCCATCCATCCCACATCCCTCCATCCCTCTATCAGCCCTCTGTATATCCATCTATCCCTCCCTCTGTCTATCCATCCCTCCATCGCTGATCCCACGTTCGAGGATACTATGGCCATTGAAACAGGATACTCAGATATGAATGTTTGGTTAGAATGGATGAAATATTACCGCTCAGTCCCACAACAGAACCAATTGCTATGTGTGTGGTACTGCTAGGCCTCATCTAGGTACGGTACCTCTCAATATCCCCGAGGATGTCGAGGAATGCTTTCTCGGTTTGTTTACCAACACCACTCTAAGTCACGATGCTTGCAAAGAATGGAGGTCCAAATACCCCCTCCAGAAAACAACCCCAGACTCTCAGAGAGTATCACCATCTACCCCGGGACCTACACCTGTCACTCCTCTTGGGGAACCGGTGGCCGGGTAGTTGGAAACTTCAAAGAAGGCTATTGTGCGCAGTACAGCACTGTGGAGAAGGAGAAAGTGCAAAACCAGGTGATCTCCCTGGGAGATGTCTATTGGATCTGTGGTGACATGCGAGTCCGCTCCCGCTTGGTAGGTACGTGGGACGGTGAGTGTGCTCTGGCTAAAGCCATCATGCCCCTCCACATCCTGCCCTTTGATGATGATCTGCCTAAATGCCCACACCCCCGGACTCACTAGACAAAGGAGAGAGGCGAATTCTGTACCTGGCAGTTTCGATCCCCACGTCTACCTTGATGTCATAGGAGTCCCAAGGGGGGTGCCTAATGAGTTCAAAGCTAGAGACCAGGTAAAGGCAGGATTTGAATCTTTAATCCCATGGTAACCATCAACAAGAATGTTGATTGGATTAACTACATCTATTACAACCAACATAGGTTGTTAACTATACCCGAGATGTCCTCCAGGGTTTGGCCGACCAGCTAGGCCCGACCTCTGCAATGACCTTCCAGAACCGAATGGCCCTCGATATGCTACTGGCAGAGAGGGGTGGGGTCTGTACGATGCTGAAAGGTACTGGTGGCTCTTGTTGCACCTTTATCCCGGATAACACAGGCCCCACTGGCAAAGTCACTAAAGCCATTAAACGATTGGAAGACCTGTCCGAAGAACTGAAGAAAAACTCTGGCATTACTGATCCATGGGATCAGTATTTTAGTTGGATGAGTGCCTGGCAAAAGATCCTCACACAAATAGGGATAGTTATCCTGGTAATGATGGTTCTGTTGACGGTGATTGGATGTTGTGTTTACCCTGCATTAAAAAGGTTATCGAAAGAACTGTGGAATCCACTACACCTTTACTGCTTAATCAAGTGTGTAGGGACACTGGGGAGAATATTGGCACTTCCTATACTAGTCTAGAATTTCTGGGGGTTCCTGTGAATAAGAGGTTCAACCGCAGAATAATGAGTCCATGCATCCCCTATCTCAGAGAACACCGCCTATGATTTTGCTCTAAGCCAAAGTTAGTGACCCGTTGCAAGACGAGTTGAAGCCCGACTCTTGACCCACCAGTCTCGACCATGCACGGAAGCCCGGACTACACAGGGGTTTTATTCAATAGGAATTTCTCGTCTCAACCTCCGGCGAAGATTTGGAATGGCTGGCGAGACTATTAGGGGAACGGATGAAGGCAGGCTCGTCTCCAGGGGTAACACTTGGGAAATGTGCATTTTTAGGGGGGACTGTTGTGGACAGAAATGTATATATTCGCTTTTATAATATTCAAAGCTTAGAAGGAGGCCTAGAAAAATGCTCATTTGAGTAGTTTAAATGGTTAATCAAGATTTATGAATCAAATGCATATTATTCTTTAAACGCTATCTTAGCTGATTGTTTTTGTACGCACATGAAGTTTCTTGTCCTAAAATCAAGAAGAGAACATCTTGGAGGTCATCTTGGAGAATGTTTTGGAACATCTCGGAATGTCCTGTAACCAACGTCCTTAACGACTAAAGGAACATCCGGAGACACTATTGTTTATTTTCTTTAACTGTTATTAAACAAGGTCTATAATTTCACAATATTAATGACGAATAGAATGTTGGGCAACAGCCTGTTATCGGTACATGCAAAGTAGCATAAAAAGGCTTGTAAATTGTCGAATAAAGCAAAGATGTCATTGGCTTGGAAGCCACGTAGACGTATTCATTGTCTGTGTGATTTCTTTATGCGCAAAGATATCTGATTTCTCCACCGAATTAAAACAGAATCTGGCATCCGAGGACGGACTCTTTTGTCCATTGCACAACAATGTGCATGTAACATCATGATTTTATTTGGTGAATAAACAGTATACACATAAAGTGACAACTCACGACATAACAATGTCCAAATAACATGATCTTAATCACAGACAATTATAATTATAAATAGTTACAAAATTGTAATTTGGTCTCATATTTAACAAATAGAATCTTAAACAGAATTTGAGAATATTTTATTTTGAAGAAAAAAATAAAAAGTGCCAGAAAGGGACAGCCTATTATTTTATTTCTTTATAAAGCTACAATTCATATGCACATAATGTATGGATAACTCCTGATCATTTAAAAAGTCACAGAAAAAAGAAAACCTTTTGTAAACAAACAAATCAAATGTGTTTCTTCAAAGGAGTGATTTCTTTTGTCAAAAAATATTACTCTGATTCATTTTTCACATATTCCAGTAGCCATAACAAAACATACCACCAACATGAAAACGTTTTATTTGCATTTTCTATAAATCTTTGAAATTAAAATCATTCCAAAATTACCCACCTGAAAAATGACGAAGCTAAACAGACACAACTGTTTGTAACAAATTGGCAAGAGGGGCAAATTTATTTAATTTAAAACCATTCGCTTCTCCCTTTTTTCTTTCACTGGTATCGTTCTGAAATTAAAAAATGACCTGTTGCTTTTCTGTACCTTAATGTCTCTGCTGAGGAACTGTAAACGAAAATCCCCTACTTTCCCCTAAATTACGGCTACATTCATAGATCAACATGTTTCCAGTCCAGCACAGAAGCAAAGGGAAGCTCAGAGATCCTGACAGGGTATAATATTCACTGTTATTGAATTTATCTTTTTTTTTAATTCTCTTCAAATTTTATATAATTTTTAGCATCCCACCTTCCCTGAATGCCACCACACTCCGTATAAAAGCCCACAAAGCATTTTTTGCCATTTTAATGTATTACATTGTCATCACATGCTGATTCTGCCATTTCAGCTTCCATGGTAGCATTTCTGAAATAATTAGCTTTGGAATAGTACGGAAATTCTAAAACATTTTTGCTCCATCAAAACTATGGGGAAGAGATAAAAATTTTATGAAAAAGAATAAATAAATAAATAAACTAGTACCCATAATTCATATTGTGCACAATCCCCCAAAAACAATATATTCAAGAAAGTGCTTTTTTTTACTGTAAATTTGTAGTGTAGCCAGACATTACATGTTTATTATGATTATTGTTTTTTTCCACCCAAAAAAGTCAGGGCCTCATTGTGTTTTTTTCCCTACAAAAGCAGCATATATATATAGTTTTAATCAAAAGTGGTGTTATAGGTAAGATGTAAAGTTTATTCTAATAAATGAGAAAATGTTGCTTTTTTTAAATTTTGCAAACTGTAAGTCACATGTGTATCCGTAAAATCAAGTGTAAGTAAAGTAGATGAAGCTATCATTTCTGGCTAAATATCCCCTTTAGCAATGGTGACCATGTCCAGAGCTGTGTTTGCTTGTTGAGAAATGGCTGGAGCTCTTCCCACTGCTGGCGCCGAATCCTCCCTTAGAATTATTGCCACTCACACCGTGGGACGATCCACCTGAGCAATGTTTTCCCCCAGTGCTGGAGTGAAGCACGGCTGTAAAACATAACAACTAATTAGAAAGCTAATTATAACTACTAATAAACAATTATCGGCTATGAAACCTCCAGAAATTGCTACTAAGGTGCATGCTATCTAGAATATATTTACATTAAACCAGATTTAAACCTCTTCACTACCAATAGAGAGATATCTCGGGCTTCAAAGGCACCATCTGGCGCCCGATATCGACATATCTTGGTATGCTGATCTGCAACTCAAAAGCAAATGAAAATTGTTTGCTGCAAACTAATTTTGTTTGTTTTTGGGCTGCAGAATTTGCCCCCAAAGTTTTAGCCCTTTGGGCATAATACACAAAGAGCTAAAGCTGTAAAATCAGCTGCTCAAAGCTCTGAAATATTGGGCTTTCAGTAGACATGTGCACAGCACAAAATTTCGTTTTGAACTAATGGATAAGTCCTAAAATGCAATTTATTTAGTTGCTAAAGAAATTCGTTTTCAGTTCTTTAGTATGAAAACTAATTTCATTCATCTGAAAACCAGTGGATACAATTACTATTGTAGTGGCTCCTCAGAGGGCTGAGATCGCTGCTTGTTACAGTATCTCTCACTCTCAGCACAATGTGGGCCGATTACATAGTTGGTGCTAACTTAACCAGAGCTGTTGTAAACTTCCCAGAGCCATTATAGCCTATGGAGGTTTTCAGTTTACAACAGCTCTGGTTAAGTTAGCACCAACATTGTAATACTGCCCCGTGTCAGGCAAAGCTGTTACAGTAACTGCGCTCAGAGTTTCAGTAAAACTAGTAAATATTATTTTTATATCTAAGAGGTTAGAACAATATTATTTCCTTGTTTTACTGAAACTCTGAGCGCTTTTACAGTCAGTTACTGTAACAGCTGAGCCTGATACATTGTACTGAGAGATAATATAAAAAGCAGCCGATCTCAGCGCTCACAGCCACTGGATTTAAAGGGCTAAAAAAAAGGCTCCTCTCTGTATAATGTTTAGAACATCCACCTGCATTAATTAATACCCCTCTCTGTATAATGTGTACAACATCCATCTGCATTAATAATACCCCTCTCTGTATAATTTATAGAACATCCTCCTGTATTAATTAATGTCCCTCTCTGTATAGAACATCCTCCTCAATTTATACCTTTCTCTGTATAATGTATATAACATCCTCCTGCATTAATTAATGCCCCTCTCTGTATAGAACATCCTACTGCATTGGCATGTGGAGGGTGCAGAACTTCGGATGTTGCTCTCTTCATTGCTGGTCTCCTTCACTCATCAATGTAATATCACAAAAAGGACTGAAACTAAAATGTAGTGCATTTTATTTTATTTTTTCATTTTTTGTACGGAGCAGTTTCGTATCTCTTGAGTCATACGAAAACTAAATTATCCCAAAATTCGGACTAAACCGTTTTAGTTTTCAGCATTATGCCCACAGGGCTAAAACTTTGGGGGCACCTTCTGCAGCTGAAAGCAAAAAAATTAGTTTGCAGCAAACAAATTTCATTTGCTTTTGAGTTGCAGATCAGCATATCAAGATATGTCGATATCAGGGCTTCAGATGGTGTCTTTGAAGCCCAAAATATTTCAATATTGGTAGTGAAGGGGTTAAACATATGCAATTATATAATCACACGGTGAATTAATTTTTTTTCTTCACTCTGTTGTTTGCAAAGCACTTTAAAGCATATCATTATGTTCATATGTCATACTACGTAAAAATAAAATTAAAAAAAATGGCCCTTTCTTTTTGAGGTGTACTGACGAAGGTAAGAAACACTTTCCCCATGCTGGATTATCTTGATGGTGCTCTAAACTACTGTGAATTATGGGTTTCCCCATCTTTTCCACTTGGTTGGATTTAGTATGTTTAGTGTATAGTGTGTTCACTATGTTTTATTCTTTTTCCTATGATTTTGAATGTTGTGTATGTGCAGACCCACACGTATATCTATATAAGCAGCACATAAAATAACATTGATAGCAACTATTCCTACATCACTAGCTCCGTATCTATACACTAGAAGGCGTGTAGGATTTTTTTTCCGTTCTCATTCTCTCCTACATATGAAAAAAATTATCAGGGTAATTCAAAGAGAGTCGAAAAGTCACCGCACGTTCGGTGACTTTTCGTTCTCTTCAATTCGGTTAGTTTTGCCGATCCCATTTCGGCGACCCGCCGGTGTATTCAGCAAGCACCACAGGGTCCTCGAATTGCAGGGAAAGGCCGCTGCAAACCCGACGAAAACTAACCGCAAAACCCAGCGAATGCACGCCGAAAACCCGGAAAAAACATATGGATTAACCCGGCGAAAACGCCTGAAAAACCCGATCAGGAGCCGATCACACGCAGCGAAGCCGCCGGAAAAAGTCGACACCGCAGACGAAGGCAGTGAATAAATTAGAAAAACAGTTTGCTTGAATGTTTGAAAAGTAAAACGCTGTTTGCAAAGAAACTACTGAGCGAAAATATCTGATATTTACATATGAGGTCCAGGGAATGATAATAAAAAGGGCTGTTACAAAAAAATAAGTGAACTTAAAGAAAAAATCTGAATTAAAAATCCAGACAAATTCTTAAAATATCCTAAAAAATCTCTAAATAAAGAGACTCTTTACTGCACAATTTTATAATAAATGGTTTATTAGATTTTGAATTAAAATGGGAATATTTTTAACATTGAAGCCTATGGGATTCTCCTGAATAAACTTGCCGAATTAAACCACCGAATGGCAGGGCATTTTGGGAACCTTTCACTGCTGGTTTGTGCTCTCTGAATAGCCGAAGCAGTGCTTTTTAATTGGGATTTCACTGCCCTCGAACAGGCACCGAACAGGCACCGAACAGGCACCGTATGTGAAGGATATTCGCCAGGATTTGGCGAATTGCCTGCTCTCTGGATAGCTGAATGGCCAAGAAAGTTAACCAAACGTTGATTTTCAGCATTCAGTTACCTTTCTCCAACCATTCGGATCTCTTTGAATTACCCTGTATCTGTCCTATTGTATCCGGTTCAGAAATTTGATGAATGAAGTGCTGAAAGTGAGCTGGAGTCCGCAATCTGGACTTTAAAGACTTTTATTAAGTTGTAAAAATATTATTTTACTTACATATATTAACTGAATCGTGTGATCCCAGCCTGAAAAGAAACATATCGAGTTACATGACTTAATGATTGTCCCACATTTAATAACAATAATTACAGATTCTTTCATTTGGATTTAAAATAACTTTCTTTTAAAAACCCTTTACCGAATAACAACCTTTAATTCTGATTCTAAGGTCTGATTCTGAGCAGATCGATTGGCAGGTGATGGTTTTGCATTTTTAGATGTTCTGTCTTACATGTCAAATACATATCTTTCAGAGATTCTTTATGGTGTCGGCATAATTAAGTACAGGCCTAGGCGATCCACTGAACATACTCTTTAAATGCAAAGGTAGCACGATAGCTGTAAAGACCATTCGGGAACGCAAAAGATCTGAGTTCTACAGCACTGATTTTGAAACGGATCTGGCCAATCGCTGACGGCTCATCTGCCTTCACCTCAACAATCTGCCTAAAATCAAGACATTATGCTCAGTGCTGGGAGCTGCCATTGCCTGACTCCTATAGGCCAGCATTTCTGATCTCACCTGACAGTTAAATGCTGAAAGCCCTGATTGGACCTCAGATAGCTGTGCCATTACCACTGACCCTGTCCTGGCTTTCTACATGCCAGGGCCAATCAAAGGGTCCTATCTGACTCCGAAAGCAATTTAAAGTTTTCATACAGTTTAAGAAACAATTGATGGGTGTTGCACTCACCTGCCCTCCTCTCCTTCCAGCATCTTCTTGTAGGTGGTAATCTCAATGTCCAGAGCCAGTTTCACATTCATCAGCTCCTGGTATTCTCGCAGTTGGCGAGCCATGTCCTGCTTGGCCTTCTGAAGAGCAGCTTCAAGCTCAGAGAGTTTGCCCTTGGCATTCTTGACAGCGGCTTCTCCTTGTCCCTCAGCCTCATTTATAGCGGATTCAAGGCCTGAGCGCTAGAATAACAGTGAATGTGATAATTAAATAGTATGCAATTAAACCTGTATTTGTGAGTGTCATTGGTTTCAAACTGTTTTAATCAAGGTTAAATTTCATGACATATAGTATTTGTCACACTATTCCACAGTGCCCAAAGTATTCTTTCTTGTTTGCATTGTTACCTGGGCATTCACACTGTCAATCTCTCCTCTCAGACTCTGAATGGCTCTGTTGAGAGAGCAAATCTCATCTCTGCTGCTCTGCAGATTGTTTCCACTTCTCCCTGCTGCTGTCTGAAGCTCCGCAAACTAGATAAAAGTTTAAGACACATGTGGTTATTCATTTATTACTAATAAAAGTAGCCATTTGATATTTCCATATCGTCCTCTCACCCGTGACTGGTACATGGCCTCGGCCTCGCCTCTGCTCCTGTTAGCAATGTCCTCATACTGAGCCCTGACCTCACCAATGATTCCGTTCAGGTCCAGATCACGACTGTTATTCATGGACACGACCACCGAGGTGTCTGAGATCTGACCCTGGAGCTGAGATATTTCCTAGAAATAGCAAAGAAGAAATATATTGCATTCTCTGGTTTTATCTACTGAAACTACTTGCGGACTCTGCCCTGCAGAGTCATTTTACACGTCATGAATTAATCCAATTAGAAGGTGGTCAATGGCAGAGAAAAATAACTTCTGTAGATTAGACAACAGAAACTTATCAGGAAAAGTCTGAATTAATGGTGTAGTTTTAGAGGAAACATTGTCACAACCTGCAAGACACTTGAGGAAAAAAATTACGGTTCATATCCCAGCAGTATAAGGATCAACACCACAGTATATAGTGTCATCACATCCATCTAGTTTACAATCTTTAGTGATAACAATGTAAGAACAAGTGATTTACTAACTACTGCACAAACTAGAAAAGGAAGCAAAAGCGACATTTGAAAATGTATTTACCGCATCATAAAGAGTCCTCAGGAAGTTAATCTCATCAGACAGGGAATCAGCCTTTGCTTGTAACTCAGCTTTGTGCATAAAAGCCGCATCTACATCCTGGGGGAGAGAAACAAACGTCCAGTAAGAGGACATTGAAAAATTACATTTTTAAAAAGAAAATTCTACAACTATTATATTTTCCACTCACCCTCTTTAGACCAGAAAATTCATTCTCTGCAGCAGTTCGTCTGTTCACTTCTTCGTCATACCTACAATATTGAGGATAAATAAAAAAATCACACTCTGCAGCAAATAATACAGTAAACAATAGCAAGTGATCAACAGAAAAGTGTTCAATATAAAGCAGCACAGACTGACTTTCCAAACGGCATCGGAATAATTATAAGTTTTAATAAACTGGTCATTAGGACCTCAAGTAACATTCATATGTTTGAATTCAGATGATTATTGAAGATTCTAAATCTGAATTCAAATGGTATAGATTGCAAATTGTATGGTATTTTCATAGATTTGTTCAAAGCACCTTCTCCTTAGTTCTTCTACGCTTTGCTCCATACTGTTCCTGTCAGCTTCCAGACGTCCTCTCTCACACCCCATACTCTCCAGTTGTCTCCTGAGGTTACCAGTAAAAGCCTCAAACAGAGGTTCAGTCTGAACACGGGAAGTTTGCTGATCTTGTAATAAAGACCACTTTGTTTCCAGCATTTTATTTTGTTGTTCCAAAAATCTCACCTAAATCAAAATAGAATTCACATTTCACTGTTACTGAAATATATAAGTAATATTTGCAATAAGACAAATACAATTATGTAAATATAAATACAACGCAAATTATGGTATCAAATTTCCCTCATAACATAAATCGTATAATAGAGAGACAAATTAGAAATGCAAGTATTGAAACCTATAAGCTTTTAGGTGATCCTGTTTCCCAATTATATTTAAAAAACTGTATTAAGATTCTGGTATCATAACCCTGAAATTTAAGAAATAAGTATTTATTTTAAAGGTTTGCTTATTTGTTATATTTTTCAATATAAAAAACTAGAAAAAACGTATTTTTCGCTCCATAAGACGCACCTGACCATAAGACGCTCCTAGTTTTTAGAGAGGAAAACTCTCCAGCTCATGGATATGCCCCAGCACATGGATATGCCCCAGCTCATGGATAATGCCCCAGCACATGGATATACTGCCCCAGCACATGGATATACTGTCCCAGCTCATGGATACTGCCCCAGCACATGGATACTGCCCCAGCTCATGGATATACTGCCCCAGCACATGGATATACTGTCCCAGCTCATGGATACTGCCCCGGCTCATGGATAATGCCCCAGCTCATGGATAATGCCCCAGCTCATGGATATGTCCCAGCACATGGATATGCCCCAGCTCATGGATAATGCCCCAGCTCATGGATAATGCCCCAGCACATGGATATGCCCCAGCTCATGGATATGCCCCAGCAGCTCATGGATAATGTCCCCAGCTCCCCTCCTGTTCGGCTTCCTCTGAGCGTGCGTCCGGCGTCATGGAGCTTGGGCACTCGCCTGGGGGAGCCACATGACCAGCCGCGATCTCGCAAGAACTCGGCTGGTGACGTGGTTCCCCCAGGCGAGCGCCGAAGCTCCATAGCTTCGGACGCTCGCAGGGAGCGAACACTGCACCGCGCAGTATTCACTCCATAAGACGCACACACTTTCCCTCCCACTTTTTGGGGGGGAAAAGTGCATCTTATGGAGCGAAAAATACGGTAATCACAACATTACTGCTTGACCAATTCAGCATTTGGTAGGGAACTGAAGACACAGCCCTGTGTAACTGCTGAGGGGTCAGAGGTACACATCATCTATATTGTAACAAAAGCTTTAAGAATATGTACTGTATATTCATAGTAACCTTTGGTGCATAAATCTCACCTTGTCTATAAAAGATGCAAATTTGTCATTGAGCCCCATAATCTGATTCCTCTCCTGTGTTCTCACTCTTTGGATGTTTGTGTCAATATCCAGGTTGAGAGGAGCCAGGAGACCCCGGTTCACAGTAACTTGAGTGATGCCTCCAGAGCAACCAGATCCCCCAAATCCATAGCCGATTCCTCCAAAACCATGGCCTGATCCATTTCCAGATCCATGTCCAGATCCATGTCCACTTTTCCCACAATGGCCACTTCCCACTGAGATCTTGTGTCCCTTTGAACCCACAGTGTTGGCACTTCTGCTGCTAAAGCAATGCGATTGATGAGACATGATGCTACTTCTAACTGCTGAGATGATGTGGAGATGTACAATTTGTGCAAGAGATTCACGTCTTCTGGACACACACTGGATGCTTTTATACTACCAGAAATAATGTTATTGGCGGCTAAGAACAGCATATTAATGTATGATTTCATAGAAATAAAACATCAACACACCTACAGCATCAAAGGTAAATGCGTTTACTGTCAGTTTCCTGCATTTTTAAGATGCTGACGTGAATACGTTGCAAATGACTTTTTGTATGACTTATTTAACTGGAAAATGTAAATTTTAACCTTATGCTTTCTAGCGAGCTCTGCATTGGCACACGTTAGAGTATCCTGTCTCGATGCAGGCCTATTGACTCCTGGAGCTTATAACACCCACGATGCATAGCGCTGTGAGTGATACCATTTAACACTTAGCCGGCATTATTACTGGAGATACTGTGAAAACGGCTCCATCATAATATGGGTGTTAAATGGCATGTGCTAATGGAAAAAGGCAGACGCTAAGTTTTTCCATTAGCGTCTGCCATTTTACACCAACTTTGGAATAAGGCCCCTGATGTTTAGTCTTTTAATTTTGAGCATTTATCGATTTTCCTGGATCTTTCTAATTTGACACTACAATGACATCATCAATACCAGCAGTCACAGTGGTGCTTCGGTCAAGTTCGATAACATACAGATGGGGATAGCCAGGACATACTTGAAAATGAGAGAACTCTCAGTGTATCTTTTCTGGTAAAATACTTTATGAATAAATAAATAATACCGCAACAAATTCCTGGTCAACAGAGAGGGTACCAACATGACTTTCCACATGTTTTTATTAGTTACTAGCTTTTGTGCGCGGCTTCGCTCGCGTGGATTTAAGGATTTGTTAAAATTGTTTTTTAAACTAACTTGAGGCTTTTTTGGTAGAACCCCGTTTCCCCCCCCCTTGGGATTTTTGGAAAACTGTAAAACACGTGTTTTTTTATTTTTCAATAACAGTGTAAGTGCAAATTTCACACCTGTAACATCTTTGGTTTTTGAAATATAGGTATACTGATAAAAGTATTCACATCCCTTTCCCCCACCCCCTTAACTGGATTTTCAGAAAATGGTAAAACATGGGGGTTTTTTTGCACGAAGATTGTAAATATCAAATTTCACACCTGTAACATCATTGGTTTTTGAAATATAGGTATAGTGATAAAGGTATTCATCCCCCTTTTTGTCCCCCCGCTTTATTTTGGAAAATGGTAAATATGTGTTGTTTTATTTTCAAGACGAATCCAAATACCAATTTTTACGTCTGTAACATCTTCTGTTTTTAAGTATCCTGTTGAAAAGTATTCACCCCCTTTTTTCACCCACCACCTAGGATTCTTGGAAAATGATAAAACATGTGTTTTTTTAATACTGATTAAAGTATTCAGACCCCTTTCCCTAAACCCCCTCCTTATTTGGATTTGTGGAAAATGGCAAAACACATGTTTGTTTGTTTTTCACGAAGATTGTAAATACCAAATTTCACACCTGTAACATCTTTGGTTTTTGAAATATAGGTATACTGATAAGAGTATTCAACCCCCCCTTTTTGCCCCCCTCCCACTGAATTTTTTGAAAATGGTAAAATAGGTGTTTTTTTGTTTCTCAAGACAAATCTAAATACCAATTTTCAAATATGTAACATCTTCTGTTTTTGAGATATAGGTTTCCTGTTTAAAAGTATTCAGCCCCTATTTTTCACCCCCCCCCCACTTGGGATTTTTGGAAAACGGTAAAACACCTGTTTTTATTTTTCTAGAAGAGTGTAAATACCGAATTTCACATCTGTAACATTTTTGGTTTTTGAAATATAGGTATAATGATAAAAATATTCAGACCCCTTTCCCCCGACCCCCCAATTGGATTTGTGGAAAATGGCAAAACACATGTTTTTTTTTTCACGAACATTGTAAATACCAAATTTCACACCCATAACATCTTCGGTTTTTGATATATAGGTATACTCGTAAAAGTATTCAACCCCCCTTTTTACCCCCACAAGGAATTTTCAGAACATGGTAAAATATGTGTTGTTTTATTTTTCAAGACGAATCTAAATACCAATTTTCAGGTCTGTAACATCTTCTGTTTTGGAGATACAGGTACTCTATTTAAAATATTCAACCCCCTTTTTTCGCCCCCCCACTTGAATTTTTGGAAAATGGTAAAATAGGTGTTTTTTTGTTTCTCAAGACAAATCTAAATACCAATTTTCAAGTATGTAACATCTTCTGTTTTTGAGATATAGGTATCCTGTTTAAAAGTTTTCAGCCCCCCTATTTTTCACCCCCCACTTGGGATTTTTGGAAAACGATAAAAACCCTATTTTTATTTTTCAAGAAGATTGTAAATACCAAATTTCACGTCTGTAAAATTTTTGGTTTTTGAAATATAGGTATAATAATAAAAATATTCAGACCCCTTTCCCCAGACCCCCCAATTGGATTTGTGGAAAATGCCAAAACACATGTTTGGTTTTTCACGAAGATTGTAAATACCAAATTTCACAGCCGTAACATCTTTGGTTTTTGTTATATAGGTATACTGATAAAAGTATTCAACCCTCCTTTTTACTGTCACGGTTCCCAGATCCCACCACGCAGTACTTAACGCCCCACACTCCACAGAACCCAGAAGCTACCAACAGAGTAGCCGTGAAAGATCTAACTGTCTGGTCCTTAGAATTGGCCAGGTTAAACTAGCTAGACAGATAGGGTTAACAACACGGGGAGTAGTCAGCCGAGCCAGAATCAGGAATACAGAGTTCAGAATGGTCAAATGGAATAGCCGGGTCGATATCAGAGCAGTAGCGTAGTACAAGAAAATGGTCTAGGGCAACAGAAGGCAGAATAGTCAGAAACAAGCAGAGGTCAATAACGGGTTAATTCAATATAGCAGTCAGGTACAAGGAGCTCAGGTATGGATAACCACGATCTGGCAACTGCTGAGAATACACTGAGGGTTTTTAAAGACCTTCACCAGGCCACGCCCCCCACTCAAGCCAGCCTCTTGCAACCACCTCCCTGCCTGTCTCCATTTAAACCGGGCTTTGGTCAGCGAGCAGCATCAGACATGCTGCCCTCAAGCACACAGGTAGGGCTGGAAGCTCCCAACGTTACAGAACCCCCCTCTCCACGGGAGGCCACCGGACGACCAACAGGACGAGCAGCAGGACGACCACCAGGGTGATGTAGGTGCGAGGCATGGAACGCCCTGACCAACCTAGAGGCAGACATGTCGGAAGCAGGAATCCAGGACCGGTCCTCTGGACCATAACCCACCCAATCGACCAAGTACTGCAGAGTACCCCTGCACAGCCTAGAATCCAAAACCCTCCTAACCTCATACTCAGATTCACCATCAAACTGAATAGGTGGAGGAGGAGGAACGACCCGCATGTACCTGTTACACAACAAAGGCTTCAGTAGGGAGGTGTGGAAGACGTTGTGCATGCCAAGATGTTTAGGAAGGGCAAGAGCATAAGCCACAGGATTAATGCGGCGAATGATCTTATATGGACCTATAAACCGAGGTGCCATTTTCATAGAAGGCACCCGCAACTTCACGTTCCTAGTGGACAACCAAACTCTATCCCCCACATTATAGGAGGGAGCTTGTAACCTATGCCTGTCAGCCTTGCGTTTCTGAACAGCAACATTGCGCTCCATATTTTCTCGAATCTGTCTCCAAATCTCTTGCAGTTGAGTGAGATGGTCATCGAGAGCCGGGATGGCCTGTTCATTAAACTGAAGCGGTAGAGCCGGAGGGAAAAAACCATAGATGGCAGAAAAAGGAGAGTGGCCAGTGGTCTCGTTAACGGCGTTATTACGTGCATACTCAGCCCAGGGCAACAACTCCGACCAATTGTCTTTTTGTTGTGTGGTAAAGCAACGTATGTACTGCTCGAGACCCTGATTTGCGTCTCTGCTGCCCCATTAGTTTGTGGATGATATGCTGAAGAGAAGGCCAATCGCACCCCCATCTCTGCACAGAAAACCTCTCAGAAACGAGAGACGAACTGGGCTCCTCTGTCAGAGACTATTTCAGACGGAACCCCATGTATTCGTACAATCTCTCTAGCAAATACAACTGCCAGTTCTTTGGCTGTAGGAAGCTTAGGTAGAGGGACAAAATGAGCCATTTTGGAGAAGCGGTCTACAACTGTCAGAACCACAGTATGACCCTTGGACTTCGGCAAGTCCACAATAAAATCCATAGATAGATGAGTCCAAGGCCTCTTAGGCATGGGTAAAGGCTGCAATAGACCGACAGGCAAGGATTTACTGGTTTTGCTTCTGGCACAGACTTGACAAGCCAAAACAAACAGACGTACGTCCTGTCGCATGGTGGGCCACCAGAACTGTCTGGAGATACTGGTAAGAGTCTTAGCAATACCAGGATGACCTGCTGGTTTATAATCATGAAACATTATGAGTAATTCTTGTCTTTCCTTTTCAGGTACAAACAACATATCTGGAGGCTTGTCAGGTGGAGCCCCTACTTGAACTGCCTGGAGGCGTTCCAGGAAAGGCGAGGAGACAGACAAGACTGTGGAAGCCACAATACGTTTCGGGGAACTATAGGATTGTGGTCTTGTGTATTAGATTCATACGGGTCATATTGACGAGATAAGGCATCAGCCTTTACATTGCGGTCACCTGGTCTGTAAGTCAATACAAAATTAAACCGAGACAGTAGCAATGACCACCTGGCCTGTCTCGCGTTCAAACGTTTAGCATCCCGATGTATGTAAGGTTCTTATGATCAGTAATTATCAATAAAGGGTCAAGAGTACCTTCCAACAAATGTCTCCATTCTGATAGGGCAGACACAATAGCAAGCAATTCTCTGTTAGGATATAGACATCTTAGAGAGAGTTCAGAGAAGGGCTACTAAAATGGTGTACGGCTTGAAGGAAAAAGTTACCAGGAAAGGCTTAATGATCTTAACATGTACAGCTTGGAAAAAAGACGAGACAGAGGAGATATGATAGAAACATTTAATATCGTAAAGGGAATCCACAAGGTAGAGGAAGGAAGTATATTTAAAAGGAACAAAATAGCAAAACAAGAAGACATAGTCTTAGATTAGAGGGGAAAGGTTTAAAAGTAACATCAGGAAGCATTATTTTACTGAGAGGGTGGTGGATACATGGAACAGTCTTCCAGTAGAAGTGGTAGAGGCCAAAACAGTAATTGAATTTAAGCAAGCATGGGATAGGCATAAGGCTATCCTAAACAAAAGATAAATCCAGGTTAAGTATCCATGTAATTGGGCAGACTAGATGGGCCGAAAGGTTCTTATCTGCCGACATTTTTCTATGTTTCTATGTTTCTATGTTTCTATGTTACCGATATCGTAATTGCGTTCTGCTGGTGATAATTTTCTTGAAAAGAACCCACAAGGATGTAGAGGTTTTCCTGGAGACTCTCTTTGAGACAGGACAGCCCCAATGCCTATCTCGGAAGCATCAACCTCAAGAACAAACAGAATCCTGGGATCAGGATGCCGTAACACGGGAGCGGAAGTGAAAGCTTGTTTGAGGGCTTCGAATGCTTGTTTGGATTGAGAAGACCAGATCTGGTTCTTCAGACCTTTACGTGTCATATTAATGATAGGGGAGGCTACAGCGGAATAATTCTTGATAAATCTCCTATAATAGTTGGAGAACCCCAGAAACCTCTGTATGGCCTTGAGACCTTGAGGGAGAGGCCATTCTGAGATGGCCGTGAGTTTAGAAGGATCCATCTCAAAACCCTCTGGAGTGATAATATACCAAGAAATTTCACAGTAGTAATGTCGAATAAACACTTCTCTAGTTTGCAATAAAGACCATTGTCCAGTAATTTTGCTAATACCTGTCTGACATGTGCATGGTGGGTTTTCAGATCGGGGGAGTAAATCAATATATCGTCTAGGTATACTATAACAAAGGTTTGTAAGAAATCTCTGAGCACATCATTAATAAAATCCTGGAATACCGCTGGAGCATTACAAAGACCGAAAGGCATGACCAAGTATTCATAATGCCCACTCCTGGTGTTAAATGCTGTTCTCCACTCATGCCCCTCTTTTATACGTATCAGGTTGTAAGCTCCTCTTAAATCAAGTTTAGTGTATACTGCTGACCCCCTTAACCTGTCGAACAGTTCTGATATGAGAGGGATAGGATACACGTTCTTAATGGTGATCTTGTTAAGCCCCCTATAATCGATACACGGGCGTAAATCTCCCTCTTTTTTAGACACAAAAAAGAACCCAGCCCTGCTGGAGAAGAGGAACGTCGGATAAAACCTCTCTCCAAATTCTCCTTTATGTACTCCTCCATAATTTGGTTCTCCTTTATGGAAAGAGGATATACTTTGCCTCGAGGAGGCATGGTACCAGGATGAATATCTATGGCACAATCATATGGTCTATGTGGAGGCAGTTTCTCTGCCTCTCTTTTATCAAATACAGCCCTGAGGTCGGCATATTGGTCAGGAACCTCTGTAGACAATGGAGGAGCTGTGGGTGTGTTCAGGGCACCGACATGCTGAATGGGTATTAAACAAGTCCCAAAACAAGCAGGACTCCAAGACAGTATCTCTCCCTTAGCCCAATCAATAACAGGATTGTGTTTCACCAACCAAGGGAAACCAAGTACAACAGGATTGGAAGGTGAATGGATAACTTGAAATATGATTTCTTCTTTATTGAAGAGACCAGTGGTAAGAACCACTGTAACCGTATCGTGAGTAATCCTAGGGCAGGATAACGGTCTGCCTTCTATGGCTTCGACGGCTAAGGGTGTCTCTCTTACAACCAGAGGTAGAGAAATGGAAGAAGCGTAGTTAACATCGATAAAGTTGCCAGCAGCCCCAGAATCCAAAAAAGTGGTAGTCTGTGTGGTCTTGGTCTCCCAAGCCAAGGATACTGGTAACATAAGTTTAGTGTCTTTGACAGGAGACATGCACGTCACACCCAAGGCCTGTCTCCTCAGCTGCCTTAGGTGCGGTAGTTTTCCGGCTTATCATGCATCTTAGGACGATTAGGACATTGAAATCGTACATGTCCCCCCAACCACAATACAGGCACAATCCCTCACGAAAATGCCTTGTTCTCTCTTCCTCTGTAAGCCTAGTATGGCCTAGTTGCATAGGCTCAGAGGGAGGAGATAACTCTTTTGGTGGTGCCTGAAAGACAGGGGCCAACCTAGGTAACGGTCTCTTGGGTTTCTCTCTTGGAGTCCTTCTGTCCCTTATCTGATTATCCAGATCTATACAATAATCAATGAGTTCACACAATACCTCAGGTAGTTTACGTGGAGCCAATTCATGCATCAATGACTCTGATAACCCCTCCATAAAAGCCAGAACCAGTGTCTCATTTGTCCAGTTCACATCAGAGATCAAGGTTTTAAATTCTATGGAATAATCAGAAACAGTCCTGTTCCCTTGACGTATGCGGAACAAGGATTTGCCAGCTACCGTGGCCTTTCTGGTAGGATTAAATGTACGTTGTAACTTGGCTATGAATTCTTTATAATCCCGTATGATAGGCTTCTCTGCCTCCCATAACGGAGTCGCCCATGTCAATGCTCTGCCAGACAGGTGATTAATAATGAACCCCACTTTGGCAATGTCAGAGAAAAACATCTGTGGATTTAATTTAAAATGAATATCCACATGGACCAAAAATCCCCGGCACTCTGAGGGAGTACCGTCAAACCTCATAGGAGCGGTCATGTGTACCTGGGATGTCTGAACGACAGGGGACACAGGTATATCAAGCGGGGGTGCAACCCCAGCTGGTTCCAGGTGAGCCGTATGAGTCAGGATAGTTTGTAAGGCAATAGCAAACTGATCCATCCTATGATCCTGCTCATCCTGTCTGGATACAAAGTTAGCCAAGTGCTGTGTTAAGTCTGCGGGATCCATAGTGGCCAGATCGTAATGTCACGGTTCCCAGATCCCACCACGCAGTACTTAACGCCCCACACTCCACAGAACCCAGAAGCTACCAACAGAGTAGCCGTGAAAGATCTAACTGTCTGGTCCTTAGAATTGGCCAGGTAAACTAGCTAGACAGATAGGGTTAACAACACGGGGAGTAGTCAGCCGAGCCAGAATCAGGAATACAGAGTTCAGAATGGTCAAATGGAATAGCCGGGTCGATATCAGAGCAGTAGCGTAGTACAAGAAAATGGTCTAGGGCAACAGAAGGCAGAATAGTCAGAAACAAGCAGAGGTCAA
The DNA here is from genome assembly GCA_009667805.1 of Leptobrachium leishanense. Classification (NCBI taxonomy): domain Eukaryota; kingdom Metazoa; phylum Chordata; class Amphibia; order Anura; family Megophryidae; genus Leptobrachium; species Leptobrachium leishanense. Next base: position 386,954,616 of record CM019064.1, on the reverse strand, counting down.
TAACGGGTTAATTCAATATAGCAGTCAGGTACAAGGATCTCAGGTATGGATAACCACGATCTGGCAACTGCAGAGAATACACTGAGGGTTTTTAAAGACCTTCACCAGGCCACGCCCCCCACTCAAGCCGCGCCTCTTGCAACCACCTCCCTGCCTGTCTCCATTTAAACCGGGCTTTGGTCAGCGAGCAGCATCAAACATGCTGCCCTCAAGCACACAGGTAGGGCTGGAAGCTCCCAACGTTACATTTACCCCCTCAAGGAATTTTCAGAACATGGTAAAATACATGTTGTTTTATTTTTCAAGACGAATCTAAATACCAATTTTTGAGGTCTGTAACATCTTCTGTTTTGGAGATACAGGTACTCTATTTAAAATATTCAACCCCCTTTTTTCACACACCCCCCCCACTTGGATTTTTGAAAAAGGTAAAATAGATGTTTTTTTTATTTTTCATGATGAATCTAAATACCGATTTTCACATCTGTACCATCTCCTGTTTTTGAGCTACAGGTATCCTGCTTAAAATATTCAACCCCCTTTTTCACCCCCTTATGGGTGGATTTTCCAAAAATCCTTCCTTAGTGGACGCCTACATCATAAAAACAGTGCACCTTAAAAATTTCACGATCCTAGGTTAAACGGTTTCAACTGGGCGTTGATGAGTCAGTCAGGACTTTTGTGTTTATATATATATATGTATTTAACCCACCATTTTGGCCCCCCTATGGAATTTTCAGAAAGTGGTAAAATATGAGTTTTTTATTTTTCAAGACGATTCTAAATACCAATTGTCACGTCTGTAACATCTTCTGATATTGAGCTATAGGTATCCTGTTTAAAATATTCAACCCCCTTTTTCACCCCCTTAGGGGGTGGAGTTTCCAAAAATCCTTCCTTAGTGGGTGTCCACATCATAAAAACAGTGCACCTTCAAAATTTCACGTTCTTAGGTTAAACGGTTTCAGCTGCGCGTTGATGAGTCAATCAGTCAGTCAGTCAGGACTTTCGCGTTTATGATAAAAGGATTCAAACCTCCTTTTTGCCCCCCCAAGGAATTTTCAGAAAATGGTAAAATATGTGTTTTTTTATTTGTCAAGATGAATCTAAATACCGATTTTCACGTCTGTAACATCTTCTGTTTTTAAGATATAGGTATCCTGTTTAAAATATTTAAAATATTCAACCCCCTTTTTCACCCCCCAAGTTGAATTGTTGAAAAACAAAAATCCTTCCTTAGTGGGTGCCTACATCATAAAAACAGTGCACCTTCAAAATTTCATGTTCCTAGGTTAAACGGTTTCAGCTGGGCGTTGATGAGTCAATCAGTCAGTCAGTCAGGACTTTCACGTTTATGATAACAGTATTCAACCCCCCTTTTCCCCTACCATGGAATTTTCAGAAAATGGTAAAACATGTGGTTTTTTTTTTGTCAAGATGAATCTAAATACCGATTTTTACGTCTGTACCATCTTCTGTTTCCAAGCTATAGGTATCCTGTTTAAAGTATTCAACCCCCTTTTTCACCCACTTAGGGGTGGAGTTTCCAAAAATCCTTCGTTAGTGGGTACCTACATCATAAAAACAGTGCACCTTCAAAATTTCACGTTCCTAGGTTAAACGGTTTCAGCTGGGCGTTGATCAGCCAGTCAGTCAGTCAATCAGTCAGTCAGTCAGTCAGGAATTTTGCGTTTATATATATAAATTTCGGAAGGTGAAACATATGAATTAATTACTTAGGGTAAGAAAAAAAGATACCTAATCCCCCTTTCCTTGGTGCTGAAACCTATTCAGCACCAAGGACAGCAGCTCCATGGGGCTCCGGATCAAAAGATTCCCCTGTCCTTGGGGCTGAAACCTATTCAGCACCAAGGACAGTGGCCCCATGGGGCTCCAGAGCTTTGCAGGGCTTCTGTCCATGGTTCTGAATAGGTTTCAGCACCAAGGACTGCCCCAGCTGAACGAAGCCAGACTGAAGGAAAGAAAAAAAAAATGCTGCGTTCAGTAAAAAAAATCCCCGTTGTTTTACAATAATTAGCATTGCAAACATTTCACCAAAAACAAAAAAATGCTGAAATAATGCTAAAAAATAAATATATAAAAAGACTTTTTGCTGCAAGTGAAATGAATAAACGATTGAATAAATATTCAATAATTACAGGGAATATTTTTTAAACCTGTCGTACAAAACCACTTAAAATCAGGGCATTTCACTGATAATTTGGTGCTTTTTGGTGTTCTCTGAATAGATTAACCATTACTTATCTATGGGAAATGTCACTGCCACCGAACTGCATCGAACGGCACCATGGCATTGTCCATGGCCTGTGGTGCTGAATACAGCAGATTCAGAACCATGGCCAATGGACAGGGACTTGCTGCTGAATGTAAGTGAAATGGTACAATTAATTATTTCATAAAAACGGAGTCAATTCATTGTATTTAGTTTCAGTACGTTTCGTTTTCGTTCTGTTTCGGAAAGGAACCAATTCGTTATTTCAGATGTGCATCCGAAATACGAATCAGTAAATTTTGTCTGAATTTTAATTTGGAACGCAACTCACATCTTTACTGTCCAGCAGTACCTTGTCACCCTGCGCAGCACTGCCGTGTCATCCTTCCAGCAGCACCTGCCGTCAGTGTCTGTCCAGTAATTTAGCGTGTTCCAGTGCAGCAGTGTCATGTGATCCAGCCCAGCAGGGCCTGCCAGTCCAGCAGTGCAGCAAGATCCTTCCCAGTATTACGATCTTTTCCTGCCCAGCACTGCAGTGTTTACACTGCCATCATAGCCACTTGCTCTCTTTACCACCTGAACAGTTGCTGTGACCACTATCGATATCAGCTTACCTGCACCAGCCTGCTACTGCTGTTACTTGGTCCCTCAAAACAATTGCAATACATGTTGTTTGGGCTCTTTTCCCTTCAGTACCACTATATACTGCAACCATTGCCTGAGACTGTTAGCTTTTTGACTTATTTTAAGCTCTTCTTAATAAACATTAGACATGTGCACAGCACAAAATTTCGTTTTGAACTAATGGATTAGTCCAAAGGCTAGGGTCAGACTGAGGCAGTGCGAACGCGCGTTCTGGCGCACATAATCACGGCCGCACTAGCAGCAGATGACGGGCAATGACAGCCAATATATGAAGTACGGTCGCACAAAAGTCCGGCCGCGCAACGCAAGTGGAAAATGAACGCATTTTTTCGAGAACGTTAAACCGCTGGTACTGACGTACAGAGTGCGCTGCGGCCGCATAGCAGCGTGTGTGCGTGATTAGGAGATGTCAGACGCTGCTAGTGTGCGGCCAACATAACGTTCAAACAGCCGGATTTCCCTAGACTTCTTTTCACCCCATCGTCATGAAATACGTCCAGAATTGCGCATCGTCTGACCACTTAAGCGTATTCCGTGAAAAAATGCGTGCGCACACATCGACGTACATTTTGACGGTGGCCGCAGAAAATGCGCTCATCTGTCCCTAGCCTAAAATGCAATTTATTTAGTTGCTAAAGAACTTCGTTTTCATTTCTTTAGTATGAAAACTAACTTCATTCATCCGAAAACCAGTTTACTATTGTAGTGGCTCCTCAGAGGGCTGAGATCGCTGCTTGTTACAGTATCTCTCACTCTCAGCACAATGTGGGCCATATTACATAGTTGGTGCTAACTTAACCAGAGCTGTTGTAAACTTCCCAGAGCCATTTTAGCCTATGGAGGTTTTCAGTTTACAGCAGCTCTGGTTAAGTTAGCACCAACATTGTAATACTGCCCCGTGTCAGGCAAAGCTGTTACAGTAACTGACTGCTGCTCATCACAGCGCTCAGAGTTTCAGTAAAACTAGTAAATAATATTTTTATATATAAGAGGTTAGAACAATAGTATTTCCTTGTTTTACTGAAACTCTGAGCGCTGTTACAGTCAGTTACTGTAACAGCTGAGCCTGATACATTGTACTGAGAGAGAATGTAACAAGCAGCCGATCTCAGCGCTCACAGCCACTGGATTTAAAGGGCTACAAAAAAAGTCTCCTCTGTATAATGTTTAGAATATCCTCCTGCATTAATTAATACCCCTCTCTGTATAATATATAGAACATCCTCCTGAATTAATTAATGTCCCTCTCTGTATAGAACATCCTCCTCAATTTATACCTTTCTCTGTATAATGTGTATAACATCTTCCTGCATTAATACCCCTCTCTGTATAATGTATAGAACATTATCCTGCATTAGTTAATACCCCTCTCTGTATAGAACATCCTACTGCATTGGCATGTGTAGGGTGCAGAACTTCGGATGTTGCAATACTGCGCTCTTCATTGCTGGTCTCCTTCAGTCATCAATGTAATATCACAAAAAGGACTGAAACTAAAATGTAGTGCATTTTATTTTAGTTTCTTTCGTTTTTTGTACTGAGCAGTTTCGTTTCTCTTGAGTCATACGAAAACTAAATTATCCCAAATTCGAACTAAATCATTTTAGTACTAAAACGAATGCACATGTCTAATAAACATCTTGCTTACCACCTGGTCACTAATATCTCCCCTCACTGGGCTTCCACCAAATAACATGGGTCCACCTTGGCTGAGGCCATGTGCCAATGTGGCAGTCTCTTGAAAAGGACATTATTAATATAGTTTCTGACTAGTCAATGCTGGGGTAGAGATTGGTATTTGTCCGTGTCGTCCATGCCTCTATCTCCTCAGCGGGATAGGCAAGAGTCACGATTTGGAGTTCTCTTGGGGAGTTCACACATAATTTCTATGTATATAGCAATGTTGTTTATGTTTCAGGGTCTTTCCCTCTATTTTTACCTTCTTTGACCCTTTTTTCTCCCAGGCAAGCCGCTGGGACCTATCCCCCCCCATCTTTTTTCTTACAACTTGTTTTTCAAACTGGGCACCTTTCCAAAACCAAATGCAAGACTGAGTGAAATGGAAGTGTATTTTAAGCTGGTGTCTCATATTCTGAAGCTGATAGCACATATAGGGTATATGGAAAAACTCCATGGCTACTGTGATAAAGTGCATGGGGTCATCTGTGATGGCGTGTACATCTCCTCTAACCTTTTCAGAAAGGGATATGATGTTTAGCTTTAGCTGTATCCTATTTCTTTTATGTTTTGCAAAAGTTATAGCAAAACTTGTTATATATTAATAAAAAGAAATATTTCTTTAAAAAAATTGTTAAAGGGGGTGTGTCCGGACGTTACAGGGCGTGGTCGCATGGCTGAATAGCTCCAGCGACCAGCGCTGATTTTTTCAATCCCGCGACTTTCAAGGGGCAACCCGAGGCAAATTTCTTGCAGCACAAGGTGGGGGAACTTACCCTGCACCTCCAATGGCACCTCCCAAGGCACAACAAGTGCTGGATCCCCCAAAATCGGCCTGGAAAGACCGCGGTAAGGAGGCCCAAGATGGCGGATCCCCGCAGCACGAGCTGGCCCATGACCCAGACGCATCACCCTCAGCAGCGCTCGGCCTTTCTGACTCCTTGCCACCCTCAGAGAGCAGATTACATGCAATGCTGCAGGAGCTGTGAACAACTATACAGGCAGATATCAAAGGAGCGCTGCAGGAGCTGAGCCGGGACGTTCTGGACTTAGGTGAGCGCACTGACGTGTTGGAAACCAAAGCGGATGACTTATGTTTGGCCCACAATGATCTGGTAGACAGGCATCAGGCCTTACAAGCGGCCCATGACTCCTTAGCACTTAAAATGGCTGACATCGAAGATCGCTCACGGCATAATAATATTAGAATCAGGGGCATCGCAGAAGCAGTCACCCTAGCGGACTTACATCACTACCTTCTGGAGTTGTTTCAAACGTTGCTGCCTGAGGCTACGCCGCAAGACCTATTACTGGATCGAGCACATCGTCTACCACGAGCGAAAAACCTGCCTACATCGGTGGCCCGTGATGTTATTATACGGGTGCACTTTTTTCATATTAAAGAGGCTTTAATGTCTGCGTCACGGAAGTCTTTGCCTTTACCTGCCCCTTATGCTGATATCTCTTTCTTCTCCGACTTGTCGGCTTCAACCATGTCCAAACGTCGTGAGTTCTCCTCTCTCACCAAGCTTCTTCGTACTCACAAGTTGGCGTACAGATGGGGGTTCCCTACGAAGTTCTTGATATGGAAGGATGGAACCCTACATGTTGTTCCCGACGTTGCCACTGGGTTACAGTTTTTGAAAGAGTGGAATATTCTGGCTGATTTCTCACCTCCACGTGAGCCTTCTTCATCGTTGAGCAAAGTCTCCCCAGAATGGCACAGAGTCCGGCCTAAATGATGGGTGTCTCCTTTCCTGTGTTACTCCTAAGATGTCCGGGTTTCTGGACAGTTAACCCCATGGAGGGAGTGGTTCCTCCACTTGATCGCCTCGGGACCCTATGCTTATAGAAGCAGCGCTTGGTTCTTGCGCTGAGTTCTGGGTAGCGAGCGTTCACGCGCCACCCGTTTGAGTCTCCTTAGCAGATATTCTTTGCATTTTTTCTTGCCACCTGCAATGACTAATTTTTGCTGTATCTTCGTGATGCAGCGCTGTTTGTTCTGTGTTTTTTTATTTTTAGTCCTTTAATTTTATTTTTCTTTCTCATTTTATTTGTTGATATGCTCTCATGGTCATGGCTTTCATACTCCCCATGCCTCTCCTCTGTTGTTTTTAGTCCTACCATGCATATTATATTGTCGGGGTTACTTACCCATGAGTAATAATGAAATAGGAGAAGAACCTCCACAAGGGAGGTGAACAATCACCCCACCCCAAAGCACTAATTAGCACCGGGCATGGACACTCCCATGTAGGACTGAACCTGATTAATAATGCAAAAGGAAAAAATGAGGGATAAACCCTCAGATAGCAAAGAGAGAGTGCTGATTAAAACATAACTTTTATTAATTATAGTAAACTACACACATTATTGGACCGACAAGTATAAAAACATAAACACAAGCACGATGTGAAGCTGTGAGATAGGTAGATATATATAATATAATGAGCAAATTGCCCAATAACAACCCTAGGGTACAGATATATACAGATATCCAAAATTAGGAATTCACAATTGGATTGGAAGGCTGAAAATAATCAGTTGCTGAATATTGCGTTAAAGCGTAAATTAAACCTTATAGGAAGTAGACAGGTTGAATTGGCAATTGCAAAGTATGCTGCTACACTTCAAAATGTGAAGTGCCCAGGCTGAGAATAACTGATTGCAGGTAAAGCGTAAAAAACAGCAAATAGAAATTTCAAGGTTTAAAGATGCCAGAATCTCGAACCACATTCACAAAGTTCATTTAGCCTGGCTACCTTGTATTGAAACGTACTCAACCGCAAACTAGCGGTACCACTATCTCCTAGATTGTGAGTTCCTACGGGAATAGGGCCCTCATCTCCTCCTGTACTGTTTGTCAAATGTTGTTCAATGTATTGTAACCCTGTCTATACTGTGCTTATTGTACAGCGCTGTGGAATATGCTGGCGCTTTATAAATAAAGAATAATAAAGAATAATAACCACAGCAACAGCCGGTATGCAGAAGACACAAAGGCGCTTCGGGATATCAACCATCCAAAAAACGTAGTTGTGAAGTTCTAAGACAACTTGAGAGCCAAAGGCAAAAAGATTCACATGCAACTGTCCCTAAAAGGCTGAACAGATTCTACCATCTCCCTATCAAATCACATCGCGTAACAATTTAAAAGAGAGCACAGGACTCGACACGTGTTTTGCCGGTACTAGACCGGCTTCATCGGGAGTCAACACAGATTGTGATATAATTGATGGGGTTGATGATATGATGTTATATGTGTGGCTGATGTTGGACCTAACTGAGCATATTATTTTTTCTTTTTCTTTTTTCTTTTTCTTTTTTTTTCTTTTCTTTTTTTCTTTTCTTCCCATTTTTACTCTATTTTTGGGTATTTTTTATAATTTTGTGTGTTTTGTTATGCCTTATTGTTTCATGTATTTTAGTTAGAATGAAAATGTTGGTTCACCCGATTTGTTATAAGCAAACTCTAGGCTGATGCTAGACTTGTTTTGTTGTAGGATCCTGCGCGATCCTTTCTTTCTCAATAATTGCGTTTTATTCCTGCCATTTGTTCTTCACGTATGAACCTCAATAAAGAACTTTTATATGGAAAAAAAAAATTGTTAAAGGAATACTGCAGCTGAAATGCACATATTAAATCACAAAAAATAGCTAAATGCTTCAATATTGCAAACTGGTTTGAATGCCAGCTGAGGCAACTTGCAGAAGTTTTACAATGTGTTATGAATATTGACAGATCCAACCAAATGTACGACCAGTTAAGACGTATGAGAACATAATTGATTGATTAATGCTAAATAAGGAACTGAAAAATTGAGCATGATTTTTGGATCTTTTTTTATTTCTGAATTCCTAAGTTATTTCTCACTTTCATCTTTAACCCCTTCACTACTGATATCGAGACATCGCGGGCTTCAAAGGCACCATCTGGTGCCCCAATATCGAGATATCGCAACCTGCTGATCCGCAGTCCAAAAGAATATGAAATTAATTTGCTGCAAACAACATTCTTTGATTTTGGGCTGCAGAAGGTGCCTCAAAGTTTTAGCCATGTGGGCATAATGCCCAAGAAGCTAAAACTGTAAAATCAGTTGCTGAATGCTCTGAAATATCTGGCTTTCAGCAGCCGATGCAGGGGAAAAAAATAAAAATAGATCTGCTGCTCAATCCTCTGTAACTCAGTTTGGCAGGAGATGGCACCAACTACTGGCCAAATAGGTTATTTACTGTAATAACTATTTCTTAATGTAGAACTAGTTAAAAAATATTTTTAAAAAACACTCTTATAATTAGTTAAAAATGATTTTAAAAAAACAATATTTTTTGGAAAATCACTTGGTAGTGAAGGGGTTAAGGTACATCTAGCAAAGATAGTTAATAAACATTATTCTATTATACACTATCAAAGCACGTCAGAGCAATCACAGTATTAGTTAAATTTCGCCCAGTGTCTTCAGTAGGTTGTAAACAGATACAGGGAATGTTGAATGTTATTCAGAGAAAGGTGAAAACCAGGAGAACTGGCAGGAGAAGAGAACAAGCTAGACCAAATAGCCAATTTGGAAAGTGAGATAAATGGGAAAAAAATTCTGGTTTAGCTCTTTTAACCTAGAATTTTCACATTCTCTTGAAGTTCATCCTTTCTTTGAATAGACCTGATATTTCTTCTTCTACAGTTTGGTTCTAACATCTAAAACATGCATTTTCTCTCTTTCGTTTCATTTGAATGCTGGGCCCAAAGATTTACTTTATGGAGAGCAGCCATGCTACCTGTGAACTCAACACTACCTTATATTAGTTGTCTAGAGATGGTGGTAGAAGACCGACCCAATTCTTTGCCGACAAAAATCCCTCTGAACAAAGTGTTCTCATTGAATCCAGTTCAGTACTCATTAATTTGCCAATACTAACTGAAATCCAAATATCAATTCATTATCTGCATTATTTTACAATAGTGGAAGTAATTAAACACCTGCATTAGAGGTGGCATGAATTACCAATATGATTTACAATGTATAAATTCAAGTACAGAAGAACAGCAATATGAATCTGCATGTAACATCATGATTTTATTTGGTGAATAAACAGTATACACATAAAGTGACAACTCATTACATAACAATGTCCAAATAACATGATCTTAATCACTGACAATTATAATTATAAATAGTTACAAAATTGTAATTTGGTCTCATATTTAACAAATAGAATCTTAAAATGAATTTGAGAATATTTTATTTTGAAGAAAAAAATAAAAAGTGCCAGAAAGGGACAGCCTATTATTTTATTTCTTTATAAGACTTCAATTCATATGCACATAATGTATGGATAACTCCTGATCATTAAAAAATTCACAGAAAAAAGAAAACCTTTTGTAAACAAACAAATCAAATGTGTTTCTTTAAAGGAGTGATTTCTTTTGTCAAAAAAATATTATTGTGATTCATTTTTCACATATTCCAGTAACCATAACGAAACATACAACCAACATGAAAACGTTTTATTTGCATTTTCTATAAATCTTTGAAATTAAAATCATTCCAAAATTACCCACCTGAAAAATGACAAAGCTAAACAGACACAACTGTTTGTAACAAAATTGGCAAAAGGGGCAAATTAATTTAATTTAAAACCATTCACTTTTCCCTTTTTTCTTTCACTGGTTTCGTTCTGAAATTAAAAAATGACCCGTTTCTTTTCTGTACCTTAATGTCTCTGCTGAGGAACTGTAAGCTAAAATCCCCTACTTTCCCCTAAATTACAGCTACATTCATAGATCAACGTGTTTCCAGTCCAGCACAGAAGCAAAGGGAAGCTCAGAGATCCTGACAGGGGGTAATATTCACTGCTATTGAATTTATCTTTTTTTTAATTCTCTTCAAATTTTATATAGTTTTTAGCATCCCACCTTCCCTGAATGCCATCACATTCCTTATAAAAACCCACAAAGCATTTTTTGCCATTTTAATGTATTACATTGTCATCACATGCTCATTCTGTCATTTCAGCTTCCAGGATAGCATTTCTGAAATAAGTAACTTTGGAATAATACGGAAATTCTAAAACATTTTTACTACATCAAAACTATGTGGAAGAGATAAAAATTTATGAAAAAAGAATAAATAAATAAATAAACTAGTACCCATAATTCATATTGTGCACAATCCCCCAAAAACAATATATTCAAGAAAGTGCTTTTTTACTGTAAATTTGTAGTGTAGCCAGACATTACATGTTTATTATGATTATTGTGTTTTTTCCCTACAAAAGCATCATATATATATAGTTTTAATCAAAAGGGGTGCTATAGGTAAGATGTAAAGTTTATTCTAATAAATGAGAAAATGTCACTTTTTTAAAATTTTGCAAACTGTATGTCACACGTGTATCCGTAAAATCAAGTGTAAGTAAAGCAGATTAAGCTATCATTTCTGGCTAAATATCCCCTTTAGCAATGGTGACCATGTCCAGAGCTTATTATTGCAGAAGCCACTTGCACATGGGGCCTTGTTGTGGTTTTTCCCTACAAAAGCATTTTATATATATATATATATATATATATATATTATATATATATATATATATATATATATAGTGTGTGTTTATTATTGCAGAAGCCACTTGCACATCACAGCAATTTGATGAATTGCATCCCAAAGCTACTGTGCCACATTCCCCATATGCAGCAAGGAATTCTGGGTAGGATATGCAAATGACATCTGTCCCACTTTTTTGCATAAAGGCGTGTTACAGGTAAGATGTGAAGTTTATTCTAGTAAATGAGATGAAATTTCACTTTTTTTAAATTTTGCAAACTGTAAGTCACATGTGTATCCTTAAAATCAAAGTATTGCTAAAGCAGATGAAGCTACATTTTCTGGCTAAATATCCCCTTTAGCAATGGTGACCATGTCCAGAGCTGTGTTTGCTTGTAGAGAAATGGCTGGAGCTCTTCCCACTGCTGGCGCCGAATCCTCCCTTAGAATTATTGCCACTCACACCGTGGGACGATCCACCTGAGCAATGTTTTCCCCCAGTGCTGGAGTGAAGCACGGCTGTAAAACATAATTTATTTATTTATTTATTTTATTTATAAAGGATTTTACCAGGAAGGATACATTGAGATTTCTCTCGTTTTCAAGTATGTCCTGGGTTCAAGAACATTGAAGTGTTACAGTTACAGAAATACAAAGTAATACAATGCAAGATATTAAAAAAACAACACAAATATACAGATTAACAGAAAATAAATATGTAGGAAATATAGTCACTAGGTTACATGTTTACAGGTGCATTCTGTATTGAGGTATGTTAGTAAGGAGCTTTTGAGTGACTTAAGACTGGGGGAAGATTTGATGGTGCCTGGGAGGTTATTCCATAATTGTGGTGCTCTGTAGGAAAATGAGGACCGAGCCACTGTCTTTTTGTATTGTGGTATAGCAAGTAAGGTGCTGGTCCTAGATCGGAGGTTATAGGATGAGGGAGCTGCTGGGGAAAGCAGTCTATTCAGGTAGGTTGGCACCAGGCTGGAAAGGTGAAGGGTGCGTCTGGATTCCAGCGATGGCCAGTTTAGCTCTTTTAACATGTCACAATGGTGGGTCATGTAGTTACATTGTAGCACAAAGCGGCAGAATGAGTTATACAATGTAGTAAGTTTATGAAGGTGTGTTTGCAGGAGGATGTTCTATACATTATATAGAGAAAGGTATAAATTGAGGAGGATGTTCTATACAGAGAGGGACATTAATAACAGCTAATTAGAAAACTAATTATAACTGCGAATGAACAATTATCGGCTATGAAACCTCCAGAAATTGCTACTAAGGTGCATGCTATCTAGAATATATTTACATTAAACCATATTTTAACCTCTTCACTACCAATACCGAGATATCTCGGGCTTCAAAGGTACCATCTGGCGCCCCGATATCGACATATCTTGGTATGCTGATCTGCAGTGGCGTAGCGTGGGGGGGCTGGGGGGGCCGGGGGCAGTTTTGTTAGGGGGGCATAATTTCAAAAGAAATTTGCGCCCCTAAAACATGATGCCCGGACTGACCCGCCGGGCCCTCGGGCGCCGCCCAAGGGCCCGCGGGTTGAGGGGACCCAGATGCCGGGCAGCAGGAGTGCTTGCCCGGTCCTGAACAGTGAGTCTATCCGTGTTGAAGGGGAGGTGGCTGCGTGCAGGCGCAGGTCACTTGATCCGGCTAATCAGGTGGTACTGAGTCTCTGTACCAACTGACTGGCCGGACCGCGTGACCTGCGCACGCACGCAGCCGCCTCCCCTTCAACACGGACTCTCACGCTGTTCAGGACCGGGCAGGCACTCCCGCTGCCCGGCATCTGGGCCCCCTCAACCCCTGCTGGATCTGGAGCTGGGGCAAGTATCCATGTGTGAGCTGGCTGCCGCTGGGGCAATATCCAGGTGAGAGCTGTGGCAAATCCATGAGCTGGGGCAAATCCATGAACTGGGGGCAAATCCATGAGCTGGGGCAAATCCATGAGCTAGCCTGGGGGAAAATCCATGAGCTGGGGGCAAATCCATGAGCTGGGGCATATCCATGAGCTGGGGCAAATCCATGAGCTGGGGGCAAATCCATGAGCTGGGGCAAATCCATGTGAGAACTGGGGAAAATCCATGAGCTGGGGGCAAATCCTTGAGCTGGGGAAAATCCATGAGCTGGGGACAAATCCATGATCTGGGGCAAATCCATGAGCTGGGGCAAATCCATGAGCGGGGGGCAAATCCATGAGCTGGGGCACATCCATGAGCTGGGTCAAATCCATGTGTGAGCTGGGGCAAATCCATGTGTGAGCTGGAGCAAATCCATGTGTGAGCTGGGGCATATCCATGTGTGAGCTGAGGCAAATCCATGTGTGAGCTGGGGCATATCCATGTGAGAGCTGGGGCATATCCATGTGTGAGCTGGGGCAAATCCATGAGTGAGCTGGGGCAATATCCATGTGAGAGCTGGGGCATATCCATGTGTTAGCTGGGGCAAATCCATGTGTGAGCTGGGGCAATATTCATGTGTGAGCTGGGGCAATATCCATGTGAGAGCTGGCTGGGGCAATATCCATGTGAGAGCTGGGGCAATATCCATGTGTGAGCTGCGGCATATCCATGTATGAGCTGGGGCAATATTCATGTGTGAGCTGGAGCAATATTCATGTGTGAGCTGGGGCAAATCCATGTGTGAGCTGCGGCATATCCATGGGAGAGCTGGTGCAATATCTATGTGAGAGCTGGGGCAATATCCATGTGAGAGCTGGGGCAATATCCAGGTGAGCTGGGGCATATCCATGTGAGAGCTGGGGCATATCCATGTGAGAGCTGGGGCAATATCCATGTGAGAGCTGGGGCAATATCCATGTGTTAGCTGGGGCAATATCCATGTGAGAGCTGCGGCAATATCGATAACGTGTCCACAGGTTGGGGGGGGGGCGCACAATTCTTGGCTGGCCCCGGGCGCTGACAACCCACGCTACGCCACTGCTGATCTGCAACTCAAAAGCAAATGAAAATTATTTGCTACAAACTAATTTTGTTTGTTTTTGGGCTGCAGAAGGTGCCCCCAAAGTTTTAGCCCTGTGGGCATAATGCACAAAGAGCTAAAACTGTAAAATCAGCTGCTTAAAGCTCTGAAATATTGCGCTTTCAACATTATGCCCACAGGGCTAAATCTTTGGGGGCACCTTCTGCAGCCGAAAGCAAATAAAATGAGTTTGCAGCAAACAAATTTCATTTGCTTTTGAGTTGCAGATCAGCATATCAAGATATGTCAGGGCGTCAGATGGTGTCTTTGAAGCCCAAGATATCTCGATATTGGTAGTGAAGGGGTTAAACATATGCAATTATATAATCACACGGTGAATTAATTTTTTTGTCTACATTCTGGTCTTTGCAAAGCACTTTAAAGCATGTCATTATGTTCATATGTCATACTACGTAAAAATAAAAAAATAAAAAATGGCCTTTTCTTTTTGAGGTGTACTGACGAAGGTAAGAAACACTTTCCCCCATGCTGGATTATCTTGATGGTGCTCTAAACTACTGTGAATTATGGGTTTTCCCCGTCTTTTGCACTTGGTTGGATTTAGTATGTGTAGTGTATTGTGTATTCACTATGTTTTATTCTTTTTCCTATGATTTTGAATGTTGTGTATGTGCAGACCCACACGTATATCTATAGAAGCAGCACTTAAAATAACATCGATAGCAACTATTCCTACATCACTAGCTCCGTATCTATATACTAGAAGGCGTGTAGGATTTTTTTTCCGTTCTCATTCTCTCTTTCATATAAAAGAAACTATCTGTCCTATTGTATCTGGTTCAGAAACTTGACGAATGAAGTGCTGAAAGTGAGCTGGAGTCCGCAATCTGGACTTTAAAGACTTTTATTAAGTTGTAAAAATATTATTTTACTTACATATATTAACTGAATCATGTGATCCCAGCCTGAAATAAAACATAACGAGTGACTTAATGATTGTCCCACATTTAATAACAATAATTACAGACTCTTTCATTTGGATTTAAAATAACTTACTTAAAAACCCTTTACCGAACAACAACCTTTAATTCTGATTCTAAGGTCTGATTCTGAGCAGATCGATTGGCAGGAGATGGTTTGCATTTTTAGATGTTCTGTCTTACCTGTCAAATACGCATCTTTCAGAGATTCTTTATGGTGTCAGCATAATTAAGTACAGGCCTAGACGATCCACTGAAAATACTCTTTAAATGCAAAGGTAGCACGATGGCTGGAAAGACCATTCGGGAACTCAAAAGATCTGAGTTCTACAGCACTGATTTTGAAACAGATCTGGCCAATTGCTGATGGCTCATCTGCCTTCACCCCAACAATCTGCCTAAATGCAAGACATTATGCTCAGTGCTGGGTGCTGCCATTACCTGACTCCTATAGGCTAGCTTTTCTGATCTCACCTGACAGTTAAATGCTGAAAGCCCTGATAGGACCTCAGATAGATGAGCCATTGCCATCATAAGATGATGGTGTCCAGTAGATAAGCCTGACAGGTGAACTTTATACCTGACCCTGTCCTGGCTTTCTGCATGCCAGGGCCAATCAAAGGGTCCTGTCTGACTCAAAAGCATCTTAAAGTTTTCATACAGTTTAAGAAACATTACCTGCCCTCCTCTCCTTCCAGCATCTTCTTGTAGGTGGTGATCTCAATGTCCAGAGCAAGTTTCACATTCATCAGCTCCTGGTATTCTCGCAGTTGGCGAGCCATGTCCTGCTTGGCCTTCTGCAGAGCAGCTTCAAGCTCAGAGAGTTTGCCCTTGGCATTCTTAACAGCGGCTTCTCCATGTCCCTCAGCCTCATTTATAGCGGATTCAAGCCCTGAGCGCTAGAATAACAGTGAATGTGATAATTAAATAGTATGCAATTAAACCTGTATTTGTGAGTGTCATTGGTTTCAAACTGGTTTAATCAAAGTCAAACTTCATGACATATAGTATTTGTCACACAATTCCACAGTGCCCAAAGTATTCTTTCTTATTTGCATTGTTACCTGGGCATTCACACTGTCAATCTCTCCTCTCAGACTCTGAATGGCTCTGTTGAGAGAACAGATCTCATCTCTGCTACTCTGCAGATTGTTTCCATTCGTCCCTGCTGCTGTCTGAAGCTCCGCAAACTAGAGAAAAGTTTAGGACACATGTGGTTATTCATTTTTTACTAATTAAAGTAGCTATTTGAGATTTCCATATCGTCCTCTCACCCGTGACTGGTACATGGCCTCGGCCTCGCCTCTGCTCCTGTTAGCAATGTCCTCATACTGAGCCCTGACCTCACCAATGATTCCGTTCAGGTCCAGATCACGACTGTTATTCATGGACACGACCACCGAAGTGTCTGAGATCTGACCCTGGAGCTGAGCTATTTCCTAGAAATATCAAAGAACAAATATATTGCATTTTCTGGTTTTATCCACTGAAACTACTTGTGGACTCTGCCCTGCAGACATATTTTACGTGTCATGAATTAATCAGATTAGAAGGTGGTCAATGGCAGGGAAAATTAACTTCTGTAGATTAGACAGCAGAAACTTATCAGGAAAAGTCTGAATTAATGGTGTAGTTTTAGAGGAAACATTGTCACAACCTGCAAGAGAAAAATAATGGTTCATATCCCAGCAGTATAAGGATCAACAACACAGTATATAGTGTCATCACATCCATCTAGTTTACAATCTTTAGTGATAACAATGTAAAAACAAGTGATTTACTAACTACTGCACAAACTAGAAAAGGAAGCAAAACAGGCATTTGAAAATGTATTTACCGCATCATATAGAGTCCTCAGGAAGTTAATCTCATCAGACAGGGAATCAGCCTTTGCTTGTAACTCAGCTTTGTGCATAAAAGCTGCATCTACATCCTGGGGGAGAGAAACAAACGTCCAGTAAGAGGACATTGAAAAATTACATTTAAAAAGAACATACCTCAACTATTATATTTTCCACTCACCCTCTTTAAACCAGAAAATTCATTCTCTGCAGCAGTTCGTCTGTTCACTTCTTCGTCATACCTACAATATTGTGGATAAATAAATAAATCACACTCCGCAGCAAATAATACAGTAAACAATAGCAAGTGATCAACAGAAAAGTGTTCAATATAAAGTAGCACAGATTGACTTTCCAAACGGCATTGGAATAATTATAAGTTTTAAACTATCAGGTCATTAGGACCTCAAGTAACATTCATGTGATTGAATTCAGATGATTATTGAAGATTCTAAATCTGAATTCAAATGGTATAGATTGCAAATTGTCTGGTATCTACATAGATTTGTTCAAAATACCTTCTCCTTAATTCTTCTACGCTTTGCTCCATACTGTTCCTATCAGCTTCCAGACGTCCTCTCTCACACCCCATACTCTCCAGTTGTCTCCTGAGGTTACCGGTAAAAGCCTCAAACAGAGGTTCAGTCTGAACGCGGGAAGTTTGCTGATCTTGTAGTAAAGACCACTTTGTCTCCAGCATTTTATTTTGTTGTTCCAAAAATCTCACCTAAATAAAAATAGTATTCACATTTTACTGTTACTGAATATATAAGTAATATTTCAATAAAACAGATACGATTATGTAAATATAAATACAACGCAAATTAAGGTATCAAATTTCCCTCATAACATAAATCGTATAATAGAGAGACAAATTAGAAATGCAAGTAATGAAACCTATAAGCTTTTAGGTGATCCCTGTTTCCCAATTATACTTAAAAAACTGTAGTAAGATTCTGGTATCATAGCCTTGAAATTTAAAAAATAAGTATTTATTTTAAAGGTTTGCTTATTTGCTATATTTTTCAATAATATAACAACATAACTGCTACACCAATTCAGCATTTGGTAGGGAACTGAAGACTTGTTCTTCTTGATACACAGCATCTAAAGAAATATGTTTGACAATACATATATATTCATAACATTTAATATGCTAAATATATATCTAAAAAAGCATGGGAATGACTTTTCTGCCCTTCACATCCCTGCGTACCTGCTGAGGGGTCAGGGGTACACATCATCTATATTGTAACAAAAGCTTTAAGAATATGTACTGTATATTCATAGTAACCTTTGGTGCATAAATCTCACCTTGTCTATAAAAGATGCAAATTTGTCATTGAGTCCCATAATCTGATTCCTCTCCTGTGTTCTCACTCTTTGGATGTTTGTGTCAATATCCAGGTTGAGAGGAGCCAGGAGACCTCGGTTCACAGTAACTTGAGTGATGCCTCCAGAGCAACCAGATCCCCCAAATCCATAGCCGATTCCTCCAAAACCATGGCCTGATCCATTTCCAGATCCATGTCCACTTTTTCCACAATGGCCACTTCCCAATGAGATCTTGTGTCCCTTTGAACCCACATTGTTGGCACTTCTGCTGCTAAAGCAATGCGATTGATGAGACATGATGCTTCTTCTCACCGCGGAGATGATGTGGAGATGTACAATCTGTGCAAGAGATTCACGTCTTCTGGACACACACTGGATGCTTTTATACTTCACTTGGGTGGTAACACTCTACCAGAAATAATGTTATTGGCGGCTAAGAGCAGCATATTAATGTATGATTTCATAGAAATAAAACATCAACACACCTACAGCATCAAAGGTAAATGCGTTTACTGTCAGCTTCCTTCATTTTTAAGATGCTGACGTGAATACATTGCAAATGACTTTCTGTATGACTTATTTTACTGGAAAATGTAAATTTTAACCTTATGCTTTCTAGCGAGCTCAGCATTGGCTCACGTTAGAGAATCCTGTCTCGATGCAGGCCTATTGACTCCTGGAGCTTATAACACCCACAATGCATAGCGCTGTGAGTGATACCATTTAACACTTAGCCGGCAATATGACTGGAGATACTGTGAAAATGGCTCCATCATAATACTGGTGTTAAGTGGCATGTGCTAATGGAAAAAGGCAGACGCAAATTTTTCCATTAGCGTCTGCCATTTTACACCAACCTTGGAATAAGGCCCCTGATGTTTAGTCTTTTAATTTGAGCATTTAACGATTTTCCTGGATCTTTCTAATTTGACACTACAATAACATCATCAATTCCAGCAGTCACAGTGGTGCTTCGGTCAAGTTTGATAACATACAGATGGGGATAGCCAGGACATACTTGAAAATGAGAGAACTCTCAGTGTATCCTTTCTGGTAAAATACTTTATGAATAAATAAATAATACCGCAAACAAATTCCTGGTCAACAGAGAGGGTACCACCATGACTTTCCACATGTTTTTATTAGTTACTAGCTTTTGCCCGCGGCTTCGCTCGCGTGGATTTTAGGATTTGTTAAAATAGTTTTTTAAAAGAAATTTGAGTTTTTTTTGGTAGAACCCCGCTTTCCCCCCCACTTGGTATTTTTGGAAAACTGTAAAACACGTGTTTTTTTATTTTTCAAGAAGAGTGTAAGTGCAAATTTCACACCTGTAACATCTTTGGTTTTTGAAATATAGGTATACTGATAAAAGTATTCACATCCCTTTCCCCCACCCTCTTTAACTGGATTTTCGGGAAATGGTAAAACGTTTTTTTTTTTGCACGACGATTGTAAATATCGAATTTCACACCTGTAATATCATTGATTTTTGAAATATAGGTATAGTGATAAAGGTATTCATCCCCCTTTTTGCCCCTTCACTTTATTTTTGGCAAATGGTAAATATGTGTTGTTTTATTTTCAAGACGAATCCAAATACCAATTTTAACGTCTGTAACATCTTCTGTTTTTAAGATATAGGTATCCTGTTGAAAAGTATTCACCCCCCCTTTTTTCACTCACCACGTAGGATTCTTGGAAAATGATAAAATATGTGTTTTTTTATTTTTCAAGAAGATTGTAAGTGCCAGATTTCACACCTGTAACATCTTTGGTTTTTGGAAATATAGGAATACTGATAAAAGTATTAAACCCCCCTTTTTTCTCCCTCCCACTGGATTTTTGGAAAATGGTAAAATAGGTGTTTTTTCGTTTCTCAAGACAAATCTATATACCAATTTTCACGTCTGTAACATCTTCTGTTTTTGAGATGTAGGTATCCTATTTAAAAGTATTCACCCCGGGGGGGCGGAGTGAGCAGCCATCCGGAAAAGCCGCATGTGAGCGGAGCTCCGGCGGATCGCGCCACATAAACAAATCCTACGGCAATAAACCACCCTGAAACTCGGCGGTTTGACCCCTGACCACTACCTGAGACCTCCGGGCATAGATATGGCTCCTCCCAAGCTGCAACGAGCGGCAGAACCGGCAAAATCTGCCAAAAAAGATAGACCTCGTGGGCCGCAAGACGGCGGCTCCCGGGACCCGGCCTCACCAGCATCCGCAAGAGACGAGGAGGAGGATTTGCTGCAACTCCCTGATGATCTACCAGCGACTGGTAAGACTATCCAAGCAATGCTGCAAAGCCTCAGACTTACTTTACAAACAGACTTTAGAGCTATTACTGCTGAGCTGCATGACGAAATTAAAGAACTGGGTGACCGCACGGATAATCTAGAATCTAAAACAGACGAACTTTGCTTAGCGCACAATGAGTTAATTGATGCCTTTCAAGCACTTAAAACATCTCATGAAGCACTGGCATTAAAGATGGCGGACCAAGAAGATCGGTCTCGTCGCAACAACATTAGAGTCCGCGGTATCCCTGAAACAATCAAGACCTCTGACTTCCCACCATATTTGATTTCGCTATTCCAGACCTTGCTCCCCGACCTACCACCAGCGGAATTACTGATGGATCGAGCTCATAGAGTCCCGAAACCTAAGTCTTTACCCTCCTCTACCCCACGAGATGTAGTTCTACGTATGCATTACTTTACAGTTAAGGAGGCCATCATGAAAGCATACCGGGCTGACCAACTTACAGCGCCATACTCAGCCATCCTACTGTTTCCTGACCTATCTGCCCTCACGATGTCTCGGAGACGGGACTTCCAACTGGTCACAAATATTTTATGGAACAGGGAGATGCAATACCGCTGGGGCTTCCCAACGAAACTACTGGTCTGGAGGGAAGGTCGCCTGCACAAATTTTCCTAAGTGGAGGAGGGAATGAGACAGCTGGTGTCCTGGAGTATACTTGAGGAGTATACCCCGCCCTGAGTCCCATCCACCTCTCCATCCAAGGTGTCTCTGGAATGGCATAGAGTCAATACCCACAAAGTCTCTTGAGTCGCCAGCTCTTTCCATGACGGGACTCTCGTTCACCTTTGAAGATTCCCTGGCACTGTGACCTGCGGACCACGATACTAGGTTCCATGCAGATGGCAGCTTAGGTTGTCAAAGTGCTTGCTGGCCATTGCTCCCCTATATATGGATACCACACCCAGATGGATCTTGAAATGGGTGATGTGACTCCCGCGCGTCAACATGTGGTGCTACCTCTCTCGCACCTTTTGTTTGGTTTTGGTTTATTCTGTTCCAGCACAGGTTGCTGGCTCTGCACCCCTCCGAAGCCTTCCTCCGAGGTTTGGAGTTGACCTTGCTCGATCTTTTTAGCGGTGGTCGAGAAGGATGTGAAGCACTATATGTATATAGTTGGTTCCAGGACCCAGACCTGGACTATTTTTTGGTTGTTTTTTTCTTTTACCTTTTTTGACCCCTTTTTTTAGAGCCTACCGAACCTTCAATATCATCACTCGATTGCAAACTATATGGGATTGGACTTTCCTCTTCATCGAGACTCCCCCATTGGGGTATAGTATCTCTGGCGGCACTCTACACATTTATGTTATTATTGTATAGTATAATATGAAAATGTACTCTCACAGTGTGAAAGGACTGAATATGCCCTACAAGAGACATGCACTATACGCTGAACTGCGCAGACAAAATCCTGACTTTGTGTGTCTGCAGGAGACACATTTTCGCAGGCTATCTCATCCTACTTTATTCCTCCCCAATTACAACACACAATATCATGCTACTTCTCCGACTAAGTCAAAAGGGGTTTCTATTTTAATACATAACAGGGTGAAGTTCGAACTACATAGAATTATTAGAGATGTTAAAGGAAGATTTCTAATATTGATCTGTACTATCAACCAGGTTTTATATACCGTTGCAAATGTATACTGCCCTAACGCTGGCCAGCGTCCTTTTCTGAAACATGTTTTAGATAAACTTTCACAGACTCCACTAGGCCAAGTTGTTAACTGCGGAGATTTTAATCTTTCCTTTGACATCAGTAAAAACGGTTCCCCTAGACAGCCAAATCAACCCTCCCTCCAATTGTTATCTGAGTGCCACCTACATGACGCATGGCGCCTGCTCCATCCAAATGAAACCGACTATTCCTTAACTCATCACACATTTTCTAGAATTGATTACTTTTTCGTACACAACTCCACTTTAGCACTAGTGATTGACTGCGAGATTGGTAAAATTTCATGGTCGGACCACGCTCCCGTGCTGTTGACACTGTCAGACAATTACGCCTCATATGGTAAATCTCCTTAGAGATTGAACGAATCATTACTGGCTCACCCTGAAGCAGGCCCGGAAATCAGAGAAGCCGTTGTAAACTATTTCAAAGAAAATTCCCTACCTGACACCCCCCCAGCGACCTTGTGGCAAGCCCATAAAGCAGTCATCAGAGGCATCCTTATTAAATGGGGCTCGAGATTGAAAAAAGCCAATCAAGCCCAGAAATTAGACTTGTTAAAAGATATAGACAAAATTTCTTCTCAACATAAACTCGCCCCTACCCTGCTTCTGGCGGACCAGCTTCGCTTCCTAATGACCCAACTTAGTGACATGCATAAAAATGAATATGTGTGGCGAGCACACCGCCTTAACGCTAAATTTTACCTATATGGCAACAAGACGGGTAAGTTACTAGCTAACAAACTAAAGGGTCACTTGACACGGACTAAAATTGCAAAACTTAAAACGACATCCACAGAATTTGTGGCACAACCACGTCAAATAGCTAACCGCTTCGCGGAGTACTACACCCAACTATACAATCTCCACCTAGATGGGGCGACGCACCAACCCTCCCTACCGGAAGTGTTCTCCTATCTGACTTCTGTCGCTCTACCCCAACTCTCGCCAACTTGCCAAGATGCTTTAACTATTCCGATCTCCCATGAGGAATTGATGAAAGTGCTCTCCTCCCTGCCTCCTCGTAAATCTCCTGGCCCAGACGGGTTCTCCACTAAATATTATACGACATTTGCAGAACAATTCACCCCACATATGTTATCGCTATTTAATTACCTTTTTGATTCTGGCACGGCCCCCCCTGAACTTCTTAAGGCTACGATCGTCACCATACCTAAACCTGGCAAAGACCCCACGCTTTGTTCTAATTACCGCCCCATCTTCCTATTGAACGTAGACATTAAGATTTATGCAAAAATTTTAGCGAATAGACTGGCACTATTGCTCCTGAAATTGGTGGCAGATGATCAGGTGGGATTTATTCAGGGGCGACAGGGCACAGACAACACCGTTAAGCTTTTGAATATCATAGACGGCGTTGGCCGTGACTCAGCACCTTGCCTTCTCCTCTCTTAAGATGCAGAGAAGGTGTTTGACAGACTTAACTGGCTTTTTCTGCGCCATGTCCTCTTGAAATTTAATTTTCCTCTCCCATTTATAAATGCAGTTTTCACACTATACTCTTCTCCAACAGCGCAGGTGTTAAATGCTGGATTTCTGT
Organism: Leptobrachium leishanense; assembly: GCA_009667805.1. NCBI lineage: Eukaryota > Metazoa > Chordata > Amphibia > Anura > Megophryidae > Leptobrachium > Leptobrachium leishanense. The sequence goes on along the minus strand of CM019064.1, from coordinate 386,930,836 downwards.
CCGACACTGTCAACATCACGAACGGAACCCGTCAGGGATGTCCGTTGTCCCCTCTTCTATATGGTTTAGCGCTGGAACCGTTAGCTCAGACGATCCGAGCAGACGCACAGATTACAGGCATCCAAATCGGCACCACGGAAAGTAAAGTCAGCCTTTTTGCTGATGATATTCTCCTTACCCTAGCTGACCCCATTAACTCTCTGCCCCAGCTCCACCATTTACTCACCCGATATGGGAAAGTCTCCTATCATCGAATTAACATAGCAAAATTGCAAGCCCTAAGTGCTCACCTCCCACTTACCGATCTCAACTATTTGAAAAACACCTACAGCTACTACTGGAGAGCAGTTTCTTTAACATATTTGGGGATAAAAATCTCCTTCTCACGCCCCACTCTCTATCGACTGAACTATGGCGCTATGTTGTCAATGATTAGAGAGCTGTGTTGGAAGTGGGCACGGTTAGAATTCTCCTGGTTGGGTAGGATAGCGGTCACTAAAATGTCCATTCTCCCTAAAATACTATATATATTCAGGGCTTTACCGGTGTCTCCACACCCGGCCTTTTTTAAAACATTACAAACTACAATTAATCAGTTCGTTTGGAAGAGGAGGAAGCCACGGGTTAGCTTCCAAGTTCTTTCTACTTCGGTTATACAAGGGGGCCTAGGCCTTCCAAATGTCTTGCTATACCACAAAGCAGCCCTTATGGCGTTATTGGGCTCGGGTTTGGCGTCATCTCCTGTCCCACAGTGGGCCTTGCCCATCTTTCAGTCGTTCTCCCCGTTTCGATTACCCGACATAGTCTGGCTCCCGAAACGTATTCGCCCCCGGGTGACCGATTTATTGCCCTTGGCTAATCTCCTTTTACATGTATGGGATGCAGTGAGAGGGCGACTATGCCATTATCACCCTCTACACTTAGCGACCCCACTTACAGCTTTGAGCCACAAAATTCCTAACTTCAACGCCCGCCTTTGGGCAGCTCATGGCCTTTCCAGATTGGTAGATTTTTACTCCCCGAGGGGATTCATGACATATACCAATTTAACTGGCCGATATAATATAACTCGCCCCCTTAAATTTTCCTATTTACAGATTAAATCAATATTAGCAAAATATGATATGACTGGCTCAGAGAGACTGTCATTGCCAGCCCTGTCCCCCTTTGAAACGTACTGTGTCTCCCCATATACTCCCGCTAGATTGCTCTCACTCTGTTATAAAATGATGACTACCTTGAGCCCTTTACAGAAATGTAAATTCCAGGTGACGTGGGAGAAAGACTTAAATATCACAGTATCTCCTGAACAGTGGGTTGACTCCTTTAGGGGAGATAAGGGTAAATTCAAAAGTGCTTCTCTACATGAAGCGAGGAAAAAACTGTTATATCGATGGTATTTAACTCCAGACAAGCTTAGCCGTTTCTCGACTTTGGGAATTTCAACTTGTTGGCGCTGTTCTGCGACACATGGCTCCTTCGTACATATGTGGTGGCACTGCCCTCCTCTGCAAACGCTCTGGCGGGATATAGTGGTTTTCCTGAATAAGTTCTTAGGTACTGCCCTCCACCCTGACCCGAAAATCCTTTTACTCCAGATATTTCCGAAGGAGATGTCAGCGACACAGCGTAAATTAATAGCACACATTCTTACCTCTGCTATTACCCTTATTGCATCTCATTAGCGCTCCCCCTCCCTTGCCACTATGACAGAGCTTAAAAGCAGAGTGGGAGAGGTTAGGTCATTGGATGCTCTTACTGCCTCAGTAGCTGGAATTCCATTCTCGACCTGAGATCACTGGTATATTTGGGACGTGTATTCAAGTAATTAATGTGTTCCATGATTGCTCGATGTGATGCTTTGAATGTTGAATTTTGATACTTCCATGATGACAGTCCGGTAGACTCTCCCCCCCTTTTTTTTTTATTATTTACTCCCCCTTTCCCTTTTTCCTCACATTGAAAGTTCTTATGGCTCTTTTTGATACTTTGGTTGCTGAACTGCTCTTTAATGACTACCTGCTATGTCTTATACTGGTTTAACTACTGATGTAACTATTATATTTGTTGATGTGCATATTCGGCTAATACTCGGCACCATTTTGTATTGTTTTATATTATTTGACAAAATAAACTTCTTATATGGAAAAAAAAAGTATTCACCCCCTTTTTTTTACCCCCACTTGGATTTTTGGAAAATGGTAAAACACATGTTTCTTTATTTTCAAGAGATTGTAATTACCAAACTTCACACCTGTAACATCTTGGTTTTTGAAATATAGATATACTGATAAAAGTATTCAGACCCCTTTCCCTCGACCCCCTCTTATTTGGATTTGTGGAAAATGGCAAAACACATGTTTGTTTTTTTCACGAAGATTGTAAATACCAAATTTCACACCTGTAACATCTTTGGTTTTTGAAATATAGGTATACTGATAAAAGTATTCAACCCTCCTTTTTGCCCCCTCCCACTGAATTTTTTAAAAATGGTAAAATAGGGGTTTTTTGTTTCTCAAGACAAATCTAAATGCCGATTTTCAAGCATGTAACATCTTCTGTTTTTGAGACATAGGTTTCCTGTTTAAAATATTCAACCCCCTTTTTTACCCCCTTATGGGCGGACTTTCCAAAAATCCTTCCTTAGTGGGCGCCTACATCATAAAAATAGTGCACCTTCAAAATTTCACGTTCTTAGGTTAAACGGTTTGAGCTGGGCATTGATGAGTCAATCAGTCAGTCATTTAGGACTTTTGCTTTTATGATAAAAGGATTCAAACCCCCTCTTTGCCCCCCCAAGGAATTTTCAGAAAATGGTAGTATGTAACATCTTCTGTTTTTGAGATATAGGTTTCCTAAAAGTATTCAGCCCCCCCTATTTTTCACCCCCCACTTGGGATTTTTGGAAAACGGTAAAATACCTGTTTTTATTTTTCAAGAAGATTGTAAATACCAAATTTCACGTCTGTAACTTTTTTGGTTTTTGAAATATAGGTATAATGATAAAAATATTCAGACCCCTTTCCCCCGACCCCCCCAATTGGATTTGTGGAAAATGGCAAAACATATGTTTGGTTTTTTTCACGAAGATTGTAAATACCAAATTTCACACCAGTCACATATTGTGAAATATAGGTATACTAATAAATGTATTCAACCCCCCTTTTTGCCCCCCACAAGGAATTTTCAGAACATGGTAAAATACGTGTTGTTTTATTTTTCAAGACGAATCTAAATACCAATTTTCAGGTCTGTAACATCTTCTGTTTTGGAGATACAGGTACTCTATTTAAAATATTCAACCTCCTTTTTTCGCCCCCCACTTGGATTTTTGAAAAATGGTAAAATATGTGTTTTTTTATTTTTCATGATGAATCTAAATACCGATTTTCACATCTGTAGCATCTTCTGTTTTTGAGCTATAGGTATCCTGTTTAAAATATTCAACCCCCTTTTTCACCCCCTTATGGGCGGAGTTTCCAAAAATCCTTCCTTAGTGGGCGCCTACATCATAAAAGCAGTGCACCTTCAAAATTTCACGTTCCTAGGTTAAACGGTTTCAACTGGGCATTGATGAGTCAGTCAGTCAGTCAGGACTTTTGCGTATATATATAGATGTATTTAACCCCCCATTTTGACCCCCCTATGGAATTTTCAGAAAATGGTAAAATACATGTTTTTTTATTTGTCAACATGAATCTAAATATAGATTTTCACGTCTGAAACATCTTTTGGTTTTAAGATATAGGTATCCTGTTTAAAATATTTAAAATATTCAACCCCCTTCTTTTGCCCCCAGTTGAATTTTTGAAAAACGGTAAAATACATGTTTTTTATTTTTCAAGAAGAATCTAAATACCGATTTCACGTCTGTAACATTTTCTGCTTTAAGATATAGGTATCCTGTTTAAAATATTTAAAATATTAAACCCCCTTCTTTTGCCCCAGTTGAATTTTTGAAAAACGGTAAATTACGTGTTTTTTTTTTTTTTAAGACGAATCTAAATACCGATTTTCACATCTGTAACATCTTCTGTTTTTGAGCTATAGGTATCCTGTTTAAAATATTCAACATTTTTCACCCCCTTAGGGGCGGAGTTTCCAAAAATCCTTCCTTAGTGGGTGCCTATATCATAAAAACAGTGCACCTTCAAAATTTCACATTCCTAGGTTTCAGCGGTTTCAGCTGGGCGTTGATCAGTCAGTCAGTCAGGACTTTCGTGTTTATATATATAGATTTCGGAATGTGAAACATATGAATTAATTACTTAGATTAGGGTACCCTTTCCTTGGTGCTGAAACCTATTCAGCACCAAGGACAGCAGCTCCATGGGGCTCCGAATCAAAATATTCCCCTGTCCTTGGGGCTGAAACCTATTCAGCACCAAGGACAGTGGCCCCATGGGGCTCCAGAGCTTTGCAGGGCTTCTGTCCATGGTTCTGAATAGGTTTCAGCACCAAAGACTGCCCCAGCTGAACGAAGCCAGACTGAAGGAAAGAAAAAAATGCTGCGTTCGGTACAAAAAAGCCCAGTTGTTTTACGATAATTAGTATTGCAAAAATTTCACCAAAAACAAAAAAATGCTAATATAATGCTAAAAAATAAATATCTAAAAATACTTTTTGCTGCAACTGAAAAGAATAAACTATTGAAAAAATATTCAATAATTACAGTTAATATTTTTTAAACCTGTCGTACAAAACCACTTAAAATCAGGGCATTTCACTGATAATCTGGTGCTTTTTGGTGTTCTCTGAATAGATTAACCATTACTTATCTATGGGAAATTTCACTGCCACCGAACTGCATCGAACGGCACCATGGCTGCAAGGAAAATCGTCGACGGCGTAATAAAAAGCATAGCGCTGCCTTATAGTAGTAGGACTTGCAGCAGTAGTACTGAGATTCACCTCCTACCGTGCAGCGCTCAGGTGTTGTTTAATCCCACTGATCACCCTGCATAAAACCAAGCCACACCTGAAGCCCAATGCTTTTTCATTGACTTGGAACCTCCAAGCTGTTAGGAGCTGAACTTGTGCAATCCCTACTTACCTGAGTTCTGGATCCCACTTCTACCTGCTGGATCTCCTCTTCCTACTTACTGGACTTATTGTTTCTCCCTGGATTTCTCCCATCACCTCCCCTGGATTACAAGGATTTATTTCATTTACTACCTGAATACCTATGCAGAGTGCACTCTGAGGACTAAGTTACTACTTTATTATTTAAAGACTTCTTCCTCTTTGTTATCTTCTCTCTTGCATATATTTATTCAGTGTATTCTTGTTTTCCTTAAACTCTTCTAGGTGTCTTTCTCTGTATAACCTATATATATTTTTCTCTGCTTTAAGTACCATTACCTGTAATCTGTATATGTTATATCTGTTTCCCTCTTACTTCATAACTCTCTCATTTTATGTATATATTCCTTTGTTCTGGATCTCCATCGTTAATATATCACCCCTTTTATTCTTGCCTCATCTGTATGCCTCCGGTTTATTCATCATTCCCCTTTTCTTGCATAACCCCCTTTTTTTATATTGTTATTTCTCCTGTGTCCTTATAATAAATCCTTCTGAATATATATCTGCTTTGCAAACCCTCTGATTTAATGCATAGTGGCTCGAATCTTGCTGCCCCAGAACCTGTATCCTGACAATGGCATTGTCCATGGCCTGTGGTGCTGAATACAGCAGATACAGAACCACGGCCAATGGACAGGGAGTTGGTGCTGAATGTAAGTGAAATGGTACAATTAATTATTTCATAAAAACGGAATCAAGTCAATGTATTTCGTTTCAGTACGTTTAGTTTTCGTTCTGTTTCAGAAGGAACCGATTCCTTATTTCAAATGTGCATCCAAAATACGAATCAGTAAATTTTGTCTGAATTTTAATTCGGGAATGCAATGCACATCTTTAGTGTCCAGCAGTAACTTGTCACCCTGCCCAGTACTGCTGTGTCATCCTTCCAGCAGCACCTGTCATGAGTGTCTGTCCAGTAATTTAGCGTGTTCCAGTCCAGCAGTGTCATGTGATCCAGCCCAGCAGCGCCTGCCAGTCCAGCAGTGCAGCAAGATCCTTCCCAGTATTACAATCTTTTCCTGCCCAGCACTGCAGTGTTTACACTGCCCTCATAGCCACTTGCTCTCTTTACCACCTGAACAGTTGCTGCGACCACTATCGATATCAGCTTACCTGCACCAGCCCGCTACTGCTGTTACTTGGTCCCTCAAAACAATTGCAATACATGTTGTTTGGTCTCTTTTCTCTTCAGTACCACTATATACTGCAACCATTGCCTGAGACTGTTAGCTTTTTGATTTATTTTAAGCTCTTCTTAATAAACATATTGCTTACCACCTGGTCACTAATATCTCCCCTCACTGGGCTTCCACCATATAACATGGGTCCACCTTGGCTGAGGCCATGTGTCAATGTGGCAGTCTCTTGAAAAGGACATTATTAATATAGTTTCTGACTAGTCAATGCTGGGGTAGAGATTGGTATTTGTCCGTGTCGTCCATGCCTCTATCTCCTCAGCGGGATGGGAAAGAGGCACGATTTGGAGTTCCCTTGGGGAGTTCACACATAATTTCTATGTATATAGCAATGTTGTTTATGTTTCAGGGTATTTCCCTCTATTTTTACCTTCTTTGACCCTTTTTTCTCCCAGGCAAGCCGCTGGGACCTATCCCCCCCCCCCATCTTTTTTCTTACAACTTGTTTTTCAAACTGGGCACCTTTCCAAAACCAAATGCAAGACTGAGTGAAATGGAAGTGTATTTTAAGCTGGTGTCTCATATTCTGAAGCTGATAGCACATATAGGGTATATGGAAAAACTCCATGGCTACTGTGATAAAGTGCATGGGGTCATCTGTGATGGCGTGTACATCTCCTCTAACCTTTTCAGAAAGGGATATGATGTTTAGCTTTAGCTGTATGCTATTTCTTTTATGTTTTGCAAAAGTTGTAGCAAAACGTGTTATATATTAATAAAAAAAATATTTCTATAAAAAAATTGTTGCAGGAATACTGCAGCTGAAATGCACATATTAAATTACAAAAAATAACTAAATGCTTCAATATTGCAAACTTGTTTGAATGCCAGCTGAGGCAACTTGCAAAAGTTTTACAATGTGTTATGAATATTGACAGATCCAGCCAAATGTACGACCAGTTAAGACGTATGCGAACATAACTGATTGATTAATGCTAAATAAGGAACTGAAAAACTGAGCATGATTTATTTTATTTTAATTCCTAAGTTATTTCTCACTTTCATCTTTAACCCCATTCACTACTGATATCGAGACATCGCGGGCTTCAAACGCACCATCTGGTGCCCCAATATCGAGATATCGCGACCTGCTGATCCGCAGTCCAAGAGCAAATGAAATTCACTTGCTGCAAACAATATTCTTTGATTTTGGGCTGCAGAAGGTGCCCCCAAAGTTTTAGCCATGTGGGCATAGTGCCCAAGAAGCTAAAACTGTAAAATCAGTTGCTTAATGCTCTGAAATATCTGGCTTTCAGCAGCCGATGCAGGGGGAAAAAATAAAAATAGATCTGCTGCTCAATCCTCTGTAACTCAGTTTGGTAGTAGATGGCGCCAACTATTGGCCAAATAGGTTATTTACTGTAATAACTATTTATTAATGTATAATTAGTTAAAAATTATTTTTAAAAAACACTGTTATAATTAGTTAAAAATTATTTTTAAAAAAACAATGTTTTTTGGAAAATCACTTGGTAGTGAAGGGGTTAAGGTACATCTAGCAAAGATAGTTAATAAACATTATTATATCATACACTATCAAAGCACGTCAGAGCAATCAAAGTATTAGTTGAATTTCGCCCAGTGTCTTCAGTAGCTTGTAAACAGATACAGGTAATGTTGAATGTTATTCAGAGAAAGGTGAAAAACAGGAGAACTGACAGTAGAAGAGAACAAGCTAGACCAAATAGCCAATTTGGAAAGTGAGATAAATGGGAAAAGAATTCTGGTTTGGCTCTTTTAACCTAGAATTTTCACTTCTCCAGTCATTCTCGTGAAGTTCATCCTTTCTTTGAATAGACTTGATATTTCTTCTTCTACAGTTTGGTTCTAACATCTAAAATATGCATTTTCTCTCTTTCGTTTCATTTGAATGCTGGGCCCAAAGATTTACTTTATGGAGAGCAGCCATGCTACCTGTGAACTCAACACTACCTTATATTAGTTGTCTAGAGATGGTGGTAGAAGACCGACCCAATTCTTTGCCGACAAAAATCCCTCTGAACCAAGTGTTCTCATTGAATCCAGTTCAATACTCATTAATTTGCCAATACTAACTGAAATCCAAATATCAATTCATTATCTGCATTATTTTACAATAGTGGAAGTAATTAAACACCTCCATTAGAGGTGGCATGAATGACCAATATGATTTACAATGTATAAATTCAAGTACAGAAGAACAGCAATCTGAATCTGCATGTAACATCATGATTTTATTTGGTGAATAAACAGTATACACATAAAGTGACAACTCATTACATAACAATGTCCAAATAACATGATCTTAATCACTGACAATTATAATTATAAATAGTTACAAAATTGTAATTTGGTCTCATATTTAACAAATAGAATCTTAAACAGAATTTGAGAATATTTTATTTTGAAGAAAAAAATAAAAAGTGCCAGAAAGGGACAGCCTATTATTTTATTTCTTTATAAAGCTACAATTCATATGCACATAATGTATGGATAACTCCTGATCATTAAAAAATTCACAGAAAAAAGAAAACCTTTTGTAAACAAACAAATCAAATGTGTTTCTTTAAAGGAGTGATTTCTTTTGTCAAAAAATATTACTCTGATTCATTTTTCACATATTCCAGTAGCCATAACGAAACATACCACCAACATTAAAACGTTTTATTTGCATTTTCTATAAATCTTTGAAATTAAAATCATTCTAAAATTACCCACCTGAAAAATGACAAAGCTAAACAGACACAACTGTTTGTAACAAAATTGGCAAAAGGGGCAAATTTATTTCATTTAAAACCATTCACTTCTCCCTTTTTTCTTTCACTGGTTTCGTTCTGAAATTAAAAAATGACCTGTTGCTTTTCTGTACCTTAATGTCTCTGCTGAGGAACTGTAAACGAAAATCCCCTACTTTCCCCTAAATTACAGCTACATTCATAGATCAACGTGTTTCCAGTCCAGCACAGAAGCAAAGGGAAGCTCAGAGATCCTAACAGTGTGTAATATTCACTGTTATTGAATTTATCCTTTTTTTAATTCTCTTCAAATTTTATATAATTTTTAGCATCCCACCTTCCCTGAATGCCGCCACACTCCTTATAAAAACCCACAAAGCATTTTTTGCCATTTTAATGTATTACATTGTCATCACATGCTCATTCTGTCATTTCAGCTTCCAGGATAGCGTTTCTGAAATAAGTAACTTTGGAATAATACGGAAATTCTAAAACATTTTTTCTGCATCAAAACTATGTGGAAGAAATAAAAATGTAATGAAGAAAGAATAAATAAATAAACTAGTACCCATAATTTATATTGTGCACAATCCCCCAAAAACAATATATTCAAGAAAGTGCTTTTTTACTGTAAATTTGTAGTGTAGCCAGACATTACATGTTTATTATGATTATTGTGTTTTTTCCCTACAAAAGCATCATATATATATAGTTTTAATCAAAAGGGGTGCTATAGGTAAGATGTAAAGTTTATTCTAATAAATGAGAAAATGTCACTTTTTTAAAATTTTGCAAACTGTAAGTCACATGTGTATCCTTAAAATCAAGTGTAAGTAAAGCAGATTAAGCTATAATTTCTGGCTAAATATCCCCTTTAGCAATGGTGACCATGTCCAGAGCTTATTATTGCAGAAGCCACTTGCACATCACAGCAATTTGATGAATTGCATTCCATGGCTCCTGTGCCACATTCCCCATATGCAGCAAGGAATTCTGGGTAGGATATGCAAATGACATCTGTCCCACTTTTTTGCATAAAGGGGTGTTACAGGTAAGATGTGAAGTTTATTCTAATAAATGAGATGAAATTTCACTTTTTTTAAGTTTTGCAAACTGTAAGTCACATGTGTATCCTTAAAATTAAAGTATTGCTAAAGCAGATGAAGCTACATTTTCTGGCTAAATATCCCCTTTAGCAATGGTGACCATGTCCAGAGCTGTGTTTGCTTGTAGAGAAATGACTGGAGCTCTTCCCACTGCTGGCGCCGAATCCTCCCTTAGAATTATTGCCACTCACACCGTGGGACGATCCACCTGAGCAATGTTTTCCCCCAGTGCTGGAGTGAAGCACGGCTGTAAAACATAACAACTAATTAGAAAGCTAATTATAACTACTAATAAACAAATATAGGCTATGAAACCTCCAGAAATTGCTACTAAGGTGCACGCTATCTAGAATATATTTACATTAAACCATATTTTAACCTCTTCACTACCAATAGCGAGATATCTCGGGCTTCAAAGGCACCATCTGGCACCCGATATCGACATATCTTGGTATGCTGATCTGCAACTCAAAAGCAAATGAAAATTGTTTGCTGCAAACTAATTTTGTTTGTTTTTGGGCTGCAGAAGGTGCCTGTGCCTGTGGGCTAAAACTTTGGGTGCACCTTCTGCAGCCGAAAGCAAAAAAATTTGTTTGCAGCAAACAAATTTAATTTGCTTTTGAGTTGCAGATCAGCATACCAAGATATGTCAATATCGGGGCGCCAGATGGTGCCTTTGAAGCCCGAGATATCTCATATTGGTAGTGAAGGGGTTAAACATATGCAATTATATAATCACACAGTGAAATAATTTTTTCTCTACACACTGTTGTTTGCAAAGCACTTTAAAGCATATCATTATGTTCATGTCATACTATGTAAAAATAAAATAAAATGGCCCTTTCTTTTTGAGGTGTACTGACGAAGGTAAGAAACACTTTCCCCATGCTGGATTATCTTGATGGTGCTCTAAACTACTGTGAATTATGGGTTTTCCCCGTCTTTTCCACTTGGTTGGATTTAGTATGTTTAGTGTATAGTGTGTTCACTATGTTTTATTCTTTTTCCTATGATTTTGAATGTTGTGTATGTGCAGACCCACACGTATATCTATAGAAGCAGCACATAAAATAACATTGATAGTAACTATTCCTACATCACTAGCTCCGTATCTATACACTAGAAGGCGTGTAGGATTTTTTTTCCGTTCTCACTCTCTCCTACATATAAAAAAAATTATCAGGGTAATTCAAAGAGAGTCGAAAAGTCACCGCACGTTTGGTGACTTTTCATTCAATTCGGTTCGTTTTGCCGATCGCATTTCGGCGACCCAAAATTGTGTATTCAGCAAGCACCACAGGGTCCCCGAATTGCAGGGAAAGGCCGCCGCAAACCTGACGAAAAGTAACCGCAAAACCCAGTGAATGCACGCCGAAAACCCGCAAAAACATCTGGATTAACCCGGTGAAAACGCCAGAAAAACCCGAGCAGGAGCCGATCACACGCAGCGAGGCCGCCGGAAAAAGCCGACACCGCAGACGAAGGCAGTGAATAAATTAGAAAAACAGTTTTCGTGAATGTTTGAAAAGTAAAACGCTGTTTGCAAAGAAACTACAGAGCGAAAATGTCTGATATTTACATATGAGCCAATGAATGATAAAAAAAGGGCTGTTAGAGAAAAAATAAGTAAACTAAAAAAAAATCATAATTAAAAATTCAGAAAAATGCTTAAAATATCCTACAAAATCTATAAATAAAGAGACTCTTTACTGCAGAATTTTATAATAAATGGTTTATTAGATATTGAATTAAATGGGAATATTTTTAACATTGAAGTTTATGGGATTCGCCTGAATAAACTTGCTGAATTAAACCACCGAATGGCAGGGCATGTTGGTAACCTTTCACTGCTAGTTTGTGCTCTCTGAATAGCCGAAGCAGTGCTTTTTTATTGGGATTTCACTGCCCTCGAACAGACACCAAACAGGCACCGTATGTGAAGGATATTCGCCAGGATTTGGCAAATTGCCTGCTCTCTGGATAGCTGAATGGCCAAGAAAGTTAACCAAACGTTGATTTTCAGCATTCGGTTACCTTTCTCCAGCCATTCGGATCTCTTTGAATTGCCCTGTATCTGTCCTATTGTATCCGGTTCAGAAATTTGAGGAATGAAGTGCTGAAAGTGAGCTGGAGTCCGCAATCTGGACTTTAAAGACTTTTATTAAGTTGTAAAAATATTATTTTACTTACATATATTAACTGAATCGTGTGATCCCAGCCTGAAAAGAAACATAACGAGTTACATGACTTAATGATTGTCACACATTTAATAACAATAATTACAGATTCTTTCATTTGGATTTAAAATAACTTACTTTTAAAAACCCTTTACCGAACAACAACCTTTAATTCTGATTCTAAGGTCTGATTCTGAGCAGATCGATTGGCAGGTGATGGTTTTGCATTTTTAGATGTTCTGTCTTACATGTCAAATACGCAACTTTCAGAGATTCTTTATGGTGTCAGCATAATTAAGTACAGGCCTAGACGATCCACTGAACATACTCTTTAAATGCAAAGGTAGCACGATAGCTGTAAAGACCATTCGGGAACGCAAAAGATCTGAGTTCTACAGCACTGATTTTGAAACGGATCTGGCCAATCCGGTTGCTGCTGTTTATTTTCCTGGACTGTTCCTTCTAATTCCTACAAGTCATTATAGGGTATGACCTGTAAAACATCCAGGACCCTAAAGGAATACCAAGACCTGAGAGAAGCCAGTTATTAAAGGTTATCGGCATCCAAATATTGGAGAACCTACGGACGATCCAGGATCCCGAAAGGATATCAAGGCCGTAAGACGAGTCTACCTCTGAGAGCTATTGGGTGAGCCATAGAAACACCCACAGGCGAAGTGATCGAGCCTAATGAGGCTCTGGAGAGTGTGAGTGGATTCATCTCCCCCCCTTCATTTTCCCATCTGTTGTTATGACTGGATTTCACTATTATATTTTTCCTTTGTTCTAGGAACTTTTCTCATGAACTTTCAATCAGCTTATACAGTCATCATTATTGTATGGTACATTTCTGTATTATCAATTATCCCTTTGTATTATTAGATATTTCCCCTAGACCGCGTACGCGGACACGCCGATCACCGATTTTTCTTTTTTCTGTTGATTTGGTGCGGATTGGGACCGCACTTTTGGTGCTTTGGGCAACGGGGTTATATTTTCCATTTTTGCTCTAGTGTCCGTTCCCCACAATTTTTTTGTTATATTTTGGATCTGGCCAATCGCTGACGGCTCATCTGCCTTCACCCCAACAATCTGCCTAAAATCAAGACATTATGCTCAGTGCTGGGAGCTGCCATTGCCTGACTCCTATAGGCCAGCATTTCTGATCTCACCTGACAGTTAAATGCTGAAAGCCCTGATTGGACCTCAGATAGCTGTGCCATTGCCACTGACCCTGTCCTGGCTTTCTCCATGCCAGGGCCAATCAAAGGGTCCTATCTGACTCTGAAAGCAATTTAAAGTTTTCATACAGTTTAAGAAACAATTGATGGGTGTTGCACTCACCTGCCCTCCTCTCCTTCCAGCATCTTCTTGTAGGTGGTAATCTCAATGTCCAGAGCCAGTTTCACATTCATCAGCTCCTGGTATTCTCGCAGTTGGCGAGCCATGTCCTGCTTGGCCTTCTGCAGAGCAGCTTCAAGCTCAGAGAGTTTGCCCTTGGCATTCTTAACAGCGGCTTCTCCATGTCCCTCAGCCTCATTTATAGCGGATTCAAGGCCTGAGCGCTAGAATAACAGTGAATGTGATATTTAAGTAGTATGCAATTAAATCTGTATTTGTGAGTGTCACTGGTTTCAAACTGATTTAATCAAGGTCAAATTTCATGACATATAGTATTTGTCACACTATTCCACAGTGCCCAAAGTATTCTTTCTTGTTTGTATTTATTACCTGGGCATTCACACTGTCAATCTCTCCTCTCAGACTCTGAATGGCTCTGTTGAGAGAGCAAATCTCATCTCTGCTGCTCTGTAGATTGTTTCCACTTCTCCCTGCTGCTGTCTGAAGCTCCGCAAACTAGATAAAAGTTTAAGACACATGTGGTTATTCATTTTTTACTAATTAAAGTAGCTATTTGAGATTTCCATATCGTCCTCTCACCCGTGACTGGTACATGGCCTCGGCCTCGCCTCTGCTCCTGTTAGCAATGTCCTCATACTGAGCCCTGACCTCACCAATGATTCCGTTCAGGTCCAGATCACGACTGTTATTCATGGACACGACCACCGAGATGTCAGAGATCTGACCCTGGAGCTGAGATATTTCCTAGATATATCAAAGAACAAATATATTGGATTCTCTGGTTTTATCTACTGAAAGACATACTGAAAAGACATACTGCAGACATATTTTACACGTCATGAATTAATCCTATTAGAAGGTGGTCATTGTCGGAGAAAAAAAAATTCTGTAGATTAGACAACAGAAATTTATCAGGAAAAGTCAGAATTAATGGTGTAGTTTTAGAGGAAACATTGTCACAACCATTGTCACTTGAGGGAAAAAATAATGGTTCATATCCCAGCAGTATAAGGATCAACAACACAGTATATAGTGTCATCACATCCATCTAGTTTACAATCTTTAGTGATAACAATGTAAGAACAAGTGATTTACTAACTACTGCACAACCAGAAAAGGAAGCAAAAGCGACATTTGAAATTGTATTTACCGCATCATAAAGAGTCCTCAGGAAGTTAATCTCATCAGACAGGGAATCAGCCTTTGCTTGTAACTCAGCTTTATGCATAAAAGCCGCATCTACATCCTGGGGGAGAGAAACGAACGTCCAGTAAGAGGACATTGAAAAATTACATTTTTAACCCCTTCACTGCTGAGGAATTTCACCGCTGTGTGCTGAGCTCATTTTTACCGCTTTCGCTCAGCATGTTTAATCGCGATTTGAAGCCACATTTAAATAAATGACCCAGACATATTATATATCGTTCTTTCCGGCAGACTCCGCAGATTCATAATATATAATTTTTATATGTATACGTCATGTCCTGCCTGTATATTATAACAAAAAATACAATAAAAATTGAATTTTTAATCATCTGCAGTGTGTAAAGTGGTTTTTTTCACATTTTATCACATGAGCATTTGCGGTTATGCTTCCTATGGGGTGCGCTTGTACAAAAATTTGAAATGGGGACTTGTTACATTTTGTGGGGGGAATTACGTGATTTTTAGCAAATGCACCCCATAGAAAAAAATCATTACTGCAACATCATTGTTCACATTATAATTGAAATGTGAACAATATTGCTGCATTAATAAAAACAACACACAAAAAAACATGGGTTTTTTTTGTTTTTATTTTAAATTTATTTAATATTTTTATTATTATTTTTATTATTATTTTTTACTTTGTACCTAGTCATGTTGAGTATCAATCGAAAGGCCATGCTCAGGCCTTTCAAATGACACCCTCCATGACCCCCTAGCTGCCACGGTTCTGGAGATAGGGGTTCACAAGAACCCCCTACCTCCACCATGGGATTTCCTTGGGAAATCCCCGGGCAGCTAGGGGTTCCCCGGCTATCTGACATCATCACGCTATGCGTGATGACGTCAGGCAGCGAGGGGAGACCCGGGGGTGGGCTGCTAGGCTGCACTTCGGCACCGCAAGGCGCTGAAGTGCAACCCGGCGCTTGAGGGGTTAAAGCCAGGCACCGCTTAAAAGGGGAGACTCTCCCCTTTTAAGCGGTGCCTGGCTTTTAGCGCTGCTCCTTCCCGATCGGGAGGGAGAGGGATCCGAACGGATCCCCCTCCCTTCCAGGCTATCTCCCGGTTGCCGTTGTCCCATTGTCGGGGGGGGTCGCCTGGAAATGACATCATCGCGCATGGCGCGATGATGTCATTTACGCAGGGAGGAGCTTGACTTCAGCGTCTAAGGACGCTGAAGTCAGAACACCGCGGGACCCAGGACAGGGAGGTGAGTATCTCCGCCGGGGGTCCCGCACAGCTGATGACGTGTGGGGCACGTCCTCAGCATGTAACGTGCGTCAATGAGGACGTGTCCCACACGTCGTCAGCAGTGAAAGGGTTGAAAAAAAATTCTACAACTATTATATTTTCCACTCACCCTCTTTAGACCAGAAAATTCATTCTCAGCAGCTGTTCGTCTGTTCACTTCTTCGTCATACCTACAATATTGTGGATAAATACAAAATCACTCTCCGCAGCATATAATATAGTAAACAATAGCAAGTGATCAACAGAAAAGTGTTTAATATAAAGCAGCACAGATTGACTTTCCAAACGGCATCGGAATAATTATAAGTTTTAAACTACCAGGTAATTAGGACCTCAAGTAACATTCATGTGATTGAATTCAGATGATTATTGAAGATTCTAAATCTGAATTCAAATGGTATAGATTGCAAATTGTATGGTATCTACATAGATTTGTTCAAAGCACCTTCTCCTTAGTTCTTCTACGCTTTGCTCCATACTGTTCCTGTCAGCTTCCAGACGTCCTCTCTCACACCCCATACTCTCCAGTTGTCTCCTGAGGTTACCGGTAAAAGCCTCAAACAGAGGTTCAGTCTGAACGCGGGAAGTTTGCTGATCTTGTAATAAAGACCACTTTGTCTCCAGCATTTTATTTTGTTGTTCCAAAAATCTCACCTAAATCAAAATAGTTTTTACATTTTACTTTTAAGAAATATTTCAATAAAACAGATACAATTATGTAAATATAAATACAACGCAAATTAAGGTATCAAATTTCCCTCATAACATAAATCGTATAATAGAGAGACAAATTAGAAATGCAAGTATTGAAACCTATAATCTATTAGGTGATCCCTGTTTCCCAATTATATTTAAAAACTGTAGTAAGATTCTGGTATCATAGCCCTGAAACTTAAGAAATAAGTATTTATTTTAAAGGTTTGCTTATTTGCTATATTTTTCAATATAATAACAACATAACTGCTACACCAATTCAGCATTTGGTAGGGAACTGAAGACTTGTTCTTCTTGATACACAGTATCTAAACAAATATGTTTGACAATATATATATATTCATAACATTTAATATGATAAGTATATAACTAAAAAAGCATGGGAATTACTTTTCTGCCCTTCACATCCCTGTGTAACTGCTGAGGGGTCAGAGGTACACATCATCTATATTGTATAAAAAGCTTTAAGAATATGTACTGTATATTCATAGTAACCTTTGGTGCATAAATCTCACCTTGTCTATAAAAGATGCAAATTTGTCATTTAGCCCCATAATCTGATTCCTCTCCTGTGTTCTCACTCTTTGGATGTTTGTGTCAATATCCAGGTTGAGAGGAGCTAGGAGACCTCGGTTCACAGTCACTTGAGTGATGCCTCCAGAGCAACCAGATCCCCCAAATCCATAGCCGATTCCTCCAAAACCATGGCCTGATCCATTTCCAGATCCATGTCCAGATCCATGTCCACTTTTCCCACAATGGCCACTTCCCACTGAGATCTTGTGCCCCTTTGAATCCACATTATTGGCACTTCTGCTGCTAAAGCAATGCGATTGATGAGACATGATGCTACTTCTCACTGCGGAGATGATGTAGAGATGTACAATCTGTGCAAGAGATTCACGTCTTCTGGACACACACTGGATGCTTTTATAGCTCACTTGGGTGGTAACACTCTACCAGAAATAATGTTATTGGCGGCTAAGAGCAGCATATTAATGTATGATTTCATAGAAATAAAACATCAACATGCCTACAGCATCAAAGGTAAATGCATTTACTGTCAGCCTCCTTCATTTTTAAGATGCTGACCTGAATACGTTGCGAATGACTTTCTGTATGACTTATTTTACTGGAAAATGTAAATTTTAATCTATAGCTTTCTAGCGAGCTATGGATTGGCACACGTTAGAGTATCCTGTCTCGATACATGCCTATTGAATCCTGGAGCTTATAACACCCACGATGCATAGCACTATGAGTGATTCCATTTAACACTTAGCCGGCATTATGACTGGAGATACTGTGAAAACGGCTCCATCATAATACAGGTGTTAAATGGCATGTGCTATTGGAAAATGGCAGACGCTAAGTTTTTCCATTAACGTCTGCCATTTTTACACCAACCTTGGAATAAGGCCCCTGATGTTTAGTCTTTTAATTTTGAGCATTTAACGATTTTCCTGGATCTTTCTAATTTGACACTACAATAACATCATCAATACCAGCAGTCACAGTGGTGCTTCGGTCAAGTTTGATAACATACAGATGGGGATAGCCAGGACATACTTGAAAATGAGAGAACTCTCAGTGTATCCTTTCTGGTAAAATACTTTATGAATAAATAAATAATAACGCACCAAATTCCTGGGAGAGAGGGTACCACCATGACTTTCCACATGTTTTTTTAGTTATTTCGGAATGTGAAACATATGAATTAATTACTTAAATTAGGTTAAAAAAAGTTACCTAATCCTCCTTTCCTTGGTGCTGAAACCTATTCAGCACCAAGGACAGCAGCTCCATGGGGCTACGGAGCAAAAGATTCCCCTGTCCTTTGGGCTGAAACCTATTCAGCACCAAAGACAGAAGCCCCATGGGACTCCAGAGCTTTGCAGCGCTTCTGTCCATGGTTCTGAATAGGTTTCAGCACCAAGATCTGCCCCAGCTGAACGAAGCCAGACTGAAGGAAAGAAAAAAAAATGATGCGTTCGGTACAAAAAAGCCCCGTTGTTTTACAATAATTAGGATTGCAAAAATCTCACAAAAAACAAAAAAATGCTGAAAAAGTGCTAAAAAATGAATATATAAAAAGACTTTTTGCTGCAAGTGAAACGAATAAACGATTGAATAAATATTCAATAATGACATGGAGTATTTTTAAACCTGTCATACAAAACCACTGAAAATCAGGGCATTTCACTGATAATTTGGTGCTTTTTGGTGTTCTCTGAATAGATTAACCATTATTTATCTATGGGAAATTTCACTGCCACCGAACTGCATCGAACGGCACCATGGCTGCAAGGAAAATCGCCGACGGCGTAATAAAAAGCATAGCGCTGCCTTATAGTAGTAGGACTTGCAGCAGTAGTACTGAGATTTACCTCCTACCATGCAGCGCTCAGGTGTTGTTTAATCCCACTGATCACCCTGCATAAAACCAAGCCACACCTGAAGCCCAATGCTTTTTCATTGACTTGGAACCTCCAAGCTGTTAGGAGCTGAACTTGTGCAATCCCTACTTACCTGAGTTCTGGATCCCACTTCTACCTGCTGGATCTCCTCTTCCTACTTACTGGACTTATTGTTTCTCCCTGGATTTCTCCCATCACCATGGGAAATTTCACTGCCGCTGAACTGCATTGAATGGCACCATGGTGTTGTTCATGGCCTGTGGTGCTGAATACAGCAGATACAGAACCTCGCCAATGGACAGGGACTTGGTGCTGAATGTAAGTGAAATGGTATCAATGAATTAATTCGTAAAAACTGAATCAAGTCATTGTATTTAGTTTCAGTACGTTTCGTTTTCGTTCTGTTTCGGAAAGAACTGTTTCGTTATTTCGAATGTGCAAATTTTGTCTGAATTTTAATTTGGAACGCAACGCACATCTTTACTGTCCAGCAGTACCTTGTCATTCTGCCCAGCCCTGCTGTGTCATCCTTCCAGCAGCACCTGCCGTGACTGTCTGTCCAATAATTTAGCGTGTTCCAGTCCAACAGAGTCATGTGATCCAGCCCAGCAGGGCCTGCCAGTCCAGCAGTGCAGCAAGATCCTGCCCAGTATTACGATCTGTTCCTGCCCAGCACTGCAGTGTTTACGCTGCTATCATAGCCACTTGCTCTCTTTACCACTAGGGATGAGCTGTCCGAACCCGAACTTCGCGAACTTTGAACTTTTTTGGGTGTGTTCGGTTCGAGTTCAAAAAAAATAAAGAAATTTTGAAAACAGGATAGAAAATGCTTAAAAAAATACTAAAAAATCGAGAAATAAAGAGACTCTTTACTGGAGAATATTATAAGCAACGGTTTATTAGATATTGAATTAAAAACTAATGTATACGTGGAAAGATTCTCAACTCTAAATGACCTCTGCTCACAAACGGGCATTACACCAGGTGTTTTTAGTCTGGTAATCAATTTGATACATTGTACACTATACTGAGGTACTGAGGGGGTGGGGTGGTGTCTGCTTCTGATTGATATTTGAGAATTAATTTCCCTCCTAAAACTTCCTAATATGCTGCATTTAACTGGTGTTTGAAAAAAATTCAAAATAACATCTAAAGCAAGGTTATTTTTCACCTCGGGGTTAAACATTCACAGGGTTATTCAGAGAGCGGTGAAAAGCAGGAGAATAACTGGAGAAGTGAAAATTCTAGGTCAAAATAGCCAATATAGTATATTGGCTGTCATTGCCCGTCATTTGCTGCTAGTGCGGCCGTGATTAAGTGCGCCTAAATGCATGTTAAAAATTCGCTAGTCTGACCCTAGCCTAAATGGGAGAATTTTTCTGGTTTGGCTATTTTGACCTAGAATTTTCCATTCTCCAGTCATTCTCCTGCTCTTCACCGCTCTCCGAATAACCCTGACAGGGTTATTCAGAGAAAGGTGAAACTCAGGAGAATAACTGAAGAGAAAATTCTAGGTCAAAAT
Organism: Leptobrachium leishanense; assembly: GCA_009667805.1. Taxonomy (NCBI): domain Eukaryota; kingdom Metazoa; phylum Chordata; class Amphibia; order Anura; family Megophryidae; genus Leptobrachium; species Leptobrachium leishanense. Next base: position 386,910,086 of record CM019064.1, on the reverse strand, counting down.
AGCCAAACCAGAAAAATTCTCCCATTTATCTCACTTTCCAAATCGGCTATTTGGTCTAGATTGTTCTCTTCTCTTGCCAGTTCTCCTGGCTTTCACCTCTCTCTCAGGGTTGTTCAGAGAAAGGTGAAAACCAGGAGAATGTCAGGAAAAGAGACCAATCTGGACCAAATAGCCGATTTGGAAAGTGAGATAAGGCTAGGGTCAGACTAACGTATTTTTCGCAGCGACCGTCAAAAAGTGCGTCCGAACGCATTGCCATATTTTTTCACGGAATGCGCAAAAACGGTCATACGATGCGCATTTTTGTGCTTGATTTTTTATGGATCCAAACCAGGAAACTTTGGGTGTCTGGACGTTATGTTGGCCGGACATGAGCAGGGTCTGACATCTCCAAATCACGCACACAGGCCGCTAGTGGACGCAGCGCACTCTGTACGTCCGTACTAGCGGTTCTGCGTTCTCGAAAAATTGCTTTCATTTTCCACTTGCGTTGCGCAGCCGGACTTTCGTGCGACCGTACTTCGTATATTGGCCGTCATTGCCCGTCATTTGCTGCTAGTGCGGCCATGATTAAGTGCGCCTAAACGCACGTTAAAAATTTGCTAGTCTGACCCTAGCCTAAATGAGAGAATTTTTCTGGTTTGGCTATTTTGACCTCGAATTTTCCATTCTCCAGTCATTCTCCTGCTCTTCACCGCTCTCTGAATAACCCTGAGAGGGTTATTCAGAGAAAGGTGAAACTCAGGAGAATGACTGAAGAGAAAATTCTAGGTCAAAATAGCCAAACCAGAAAATTTCTCCCATTTATCTCACTTTCCAAATCGGCTATTTGGTCTACAATTTTCCATTCTCCCGTCATTCTCCTGCTTTTCTCCGCCAAAAAATCAGTAAACTTTTTCTGCGTATCCGAAAATGTCTCCTCTTTTCATACAGAATGCTGCCCCAAGCAGTTGTTTATGGAAAGATTAAAGGAAAAGCATTTACCGTCATTTGAAATGTCATTTTTTGTTTTTTACATATTTCTATTCATCCTAGAAATCCGCCACTTCACGGGCAGGTTATGGGGACCTCCTAGGCACGATATTTGAAGGAATTTTTCGTTTTTATTTTTTAACCCTTATTTCATGGAAAACTCACTGTCCCTTTAGAAATGGTTTTTTTTTCACTTTTTGTCCTTGTTTCCTGTCCCCCAGGGCACTACCTGCACCCTCATACACCTTTTATGGCAAATATCTAGCATATATGCCCTCGTGGAGGGCACTCTAAAAACCACATTTTCAGCCCCATTGACTTGTATTGAGTTCGAGTTCGGGTTTGGGTTCGTATCCGAACATTTGGAAAGTTCGGGTTCGGTTCTGAACCGAACTCGGGGAGTGTTCGGCTCATCCCTATTTACCACTTGAACAATTGCTGCGACCACTATCGTTATCAGCTTACCTGCACCAGCCTGCTACTGCTGTTACTTGGTCCCTCAAAATAACCTCAATACATGTTGTTTGGGCTCTTTTCCTTTCAGTACCACTATATACTGCAACCATTGCCTGAGACTGTTAGCTTTTTTTACTTATTTTAACCTCTCCTTAATAATCATCTTGCTTACCACCCGGTCAATAATATCTCCCCTCACTGGGCTTACACCATATAACATGGGTCCACCTTGGCTGAGGCCATGTGTCAATGTGGCAGTCTCTTGAAAAGGGATTTATTATTATAGTTTCTGACTAGTCAATTCTGGGGTAGAGAATGTTCTTTGTCCGTGTCATCCATCCCTCTATCTCCTCAGCGGGATGGGAAAGAGGCACGATTTGGAGTACCCTTGGGGAGTTCACACTTAATTTCTATGTATATAGCAATGTTGTTAATGTTATCCGGGTCTTTACCTCTATTTTTCCCTCTTTGAACCTTTTTTTCTCCCAGGCCTATCCCCCCCCTGTTTTCTTAAAAAAAAAAATCCAAAACCAAATGCAAGACTAAGTAAAATGGAAGTGTATTTTAAGCTGGTGTCTCATATTCTGAAGCTAAATCATATATCTATAGTTAGCCATGCGCATTGTATCATTTAATGTAACAGGAGTGAATCTCCCAACTAAGTGACACTCTCTTTACACAGATGTTAAATTGGCAGAAGCAAATGCATCATCTGCTCGCAGGAAACACGCTTTATTTGTCTTTACTAACTCACGTTAAATTATCCTGATTATGTTTACCAGTATCATGCCACAGGGCTGACTAAATCAAAGAGAGTTTTGATTCTTTTCCATGATAGAAATTCAGTCACATTTCATAGGTTAAGTAACGACCCCAAAGAAATGTATATAAATTTGGTGTGTATGGTAAACCAAGTCATATATACTGTACATTGGTCTACAGTTACTGCTCAAATTCTTCACAGATACCATTTTTACGTAAGATACTAAGCAAGGTGAATACAGTTTAAACAGGAGAACTATTATTATGTGGGGATTTTAATATTTGTATGAATGCGGACTGGCATAGATCTTCATTCTCTGCCATACAAAAGGATTGTGCCAAATTCATAGATGGCCCACTATGACCTTTATGACTTTTGGAGGTTACTCCTACTAGGGGGAAAAGACTTTACATTGTATTCTCCCCACACAACCCTTATACCAGAACTTTTTCTTCACCAGAGGCTCCCTGTTACCCTCTATTCAGAATTGCCCCATTTTGGGGTTTATTAGATCAGATCATACTATGATACATTTAATGAATGATAGCACATATAGGGCCCTATTATGCTCCTGGCGTTAAAACGCGGGCGCAGGGGAAGAAAAATTGCGCCTGCAGTTTCTCCCCTTGCGCCCGCGTTTTAACGCCAGATTACAATGCAGGCGCAAAAAATGCTGCCTGCATTTGTGACACATACGAGGTATGTGCACAATTGTATAAAGTAAGTAATTGTCATGTATAGTGGTGACATTGAAAGGTATGTGTTTATGTTTTCTATGTGGTATATGGTGCCTATAACAAGTCACTATGAGAATGCAGCTCTCTGCAGCAGAAGCAGGGGACTGTTTTTATGACGCACAGGGTCTTATGTTCAGGAAGGATTGGGGGAAGATTATAGGTGTGGCACTGGTGATGTGTTCCTGCTTACCCTCATAACCACGAGGATACTGTGGAACAAGCAGCCAATCTGTCTGTCTCCTGATTCTTTCCTGTTTTTACAGGTAAGCCTAAAGCAGGAAGTAACTCCCAAACACTTAAAATAAAGAATCCATGTTATATACAGCTGTATTAACTGTGCAGAGAGTCAGATGGGAGACAATAAGAGATATGACATCCCCTTATGTGCAGAAGGAAAAGGAATAGCTGTAGCACACTGCACACTGTATATAATAGGATGTATAGTCTGTGAGACGGATTCACAACTTTCCACAGGGAAAGTTAGATTGGTTGCGAAAATGAAGATGACATGCTAATAGGTCATTTAGAATGAAAATGTTATTGTTTTAAAAGCATTTGGAAAATATGCATTTAATAAAGAGATAACCACGAGGATACTGTGGAACAAGCAGCCAATCTGTCTGTCTCCTGATTCTTTCCTGTTTTTACAGGTATTTACATCTGTCTGCTGGCCCTCTGAACGGGGTCTGCAACAGATTCTTGGGGCTCGTCCGTAAACTTATGATCTTCGGGACCAACAGAGTATGGATACAGCGGCTGTGATCCAGAAAAGTCGGTTGTGAGAAGCGCGTCCTGGCTGGCTGGTGACGGTGACGTGAGGGATCGTGAAAAGGGTCATCATGCGGATAAAGTACGGAAGAGCGTGGTGTGGAACATCAGAAAAAAACTTCTCACCTTGTCCGCTGGTGAACTATTTCAGATCGCCCAGAGCATTGTTACGGTACCAGACGGGAACATTACTGAACTAGATGCTGGAGACCAAGAAGGCTGCTTTGAATACATTAATGCGTTCATGTACAGTGCAGACTTACTAGACTCAGAGGATAGAGGTATGGCTGAACTGTTGAACTTGAGAGACATCGTTGACTCTGTTGAGCATGTTCAAACTACGTCTACACCTGTTCATCAACAGAATGATGACACTGCTCCTACCGCATCGTCTACAGCTGTTGCTGACAAAGGGTCTAGGGTGTAGCATCTACACAAAATTCGACGTTGCAACAACCTTTGACCAGACTATCACAACAAACACGCAGCAGTGATAATGCACAGTTTAGCAACAACCCTGAACGGTCCATGCAGTTACTGACAGAGAAGGTTGTCTCCCTCAGGGACCTCTCCTACCTCCAGCGTCGCGAATTTAAGATACAAGGAGGACAAATTTGTGATTACACATCTGACATCACATACACAAGTGTATGCAGACAAATTGAAGATGGAATCAAAGAAAATTACAGTGATGCTGACATAGTCAGGGGACACTACGGATAATAAAAGCAGGCAGTTTCAAGGACATGTTGATGAATAAAGAAGACATAACGGTTGAGGAACTCAAAGGGTTTCTTCGGTCGCATTTAGGAGACAAAAATAGCACAGAATTGTTCCAGGAATTAATGTGTGCAAAACAAAATGAGAATGAGACGCCTCAACAGTTCTTGTATCGAGTAATGGGTCTTAAACAGAAAATCATCTTTGCTGCAAAACAGGCGGACACTGAAGTGAGATACAGCACAGAAACTATTCAGGATGTATACCTTCACACGGTCTACCAGGGTTTAGGGCACAAATATACAGACATTCGTAGGGAGTTAAAACCCCTGCTTTCCAACCGCAACGTCGCAGATGAGGAAATACTAAGAAATGTAACAAGAATCACCAGCGATGAGAATGAGAGGGCCCGAAGGCTGGGTCCTGTAACACGTAATAAGCAGAGCATTGCAAGTTGTACCCTGCTAGAAAGTGAACCTGTGAGAGAAATTCATGAGCAGAAAAATGTGGATGATCCAATTAAACAACTGACAGCACGTGTCGAAGCACTTAGCAGTATGGTAGACTCCATGAGAAATCCAACACAGCCTGATCCTACCTTTCAGTATACTATGAGTCGACCACCTCTACAAAAAGGGGCTAAACGTCATGGTTGTTTAAAGTGTGTGGAAGCTGGTCTGCAAAACTGTACTCACTGTTTTCAGTGTGGGGAAGAGGGGCACCTGTCCAGGGGATGCCTCCGGAAACGTAACCCGCAGGGAAACGGGAAGCGGTCACTGCAACGGGGCAACCAGTGACCAAGTCCTCCCTGTCCCATGGCACAAATGATGGCAGATCAGAGGATGAACCTGGTCCTACAAAAAGCAAAACGAAACCATTTCATTATACGACATTCAAAACTTCCAAGGACAAGGAATGGCTTAATCAGACTTCCTACTTTCTCTGTCCCTAGGAAAAAGAATGAGGCCATTGTCAATCTAATAGGAAGGAAGGCTTTGACACAGTGCAACCTCAATGGCCTAGCAGTAAGTGCTTTGCTTGACACTGGAGCTCAAGTCAGTATCATTGATCGTGCTTGGAAAGATAAATATTTGCCAGCTGTGGACTTGAGACCTCTTTCTGAACTTATGGGAACTATGGGAAAGCTGGAAGTGTATTCTGTGACTGGGGATGTCATTCCATTCGATGGCTGGGCTGTTATTACTGTTAATTTAGAAGGAAACAATGACCCTAACCTCTCTATCAGCGTTCCCTTTTTAATAAGTCATCTGCCAATTGAAAGGCCACTACTTGGGTTTAACGTAGTGGAAGAATTAATTCAGAGACAACCCAAGCGCCTTGTGCAGGCTTTAGTCTCTCTACTATCAGGAGCCATCTCTATGTCAAACGAGAAAGCTCAAACTCTGGTAAGCTGTGTCCAAACCCCTGAGCTGAATGAACAGTGGGGACGTTTGAAGGTAAAGAGTGGTGGCGTTGTCATTCCAGCAGGTCAAGTGATGTGGGTAAAGTGTAAAATACCACCTAACATGGATCAGCCCGACCCAGTCATACTGTTTGAACCAGAGGAAAACAATGTGCAGTTGGAAAAGCTGGATATAGGAGGGGGCTCCTAGAAGTACAGAACCAGGAAAGGCCTTATGTCTCTGTTCCAATTGGTAACAACTCCACATGTGAAATAACACTGCCTGGTAACACAATCCTCGGTTATATTCAGCCAATTGAAAAAGTACTGGAGGCAGAGCGATCAGAAGAACTGAAGTCTAAGGTATCGGTCGAGGGTGTGACTACCTCAGGTACTGAAGAAACCTTGAAACGGTGGCACCCACCTGTAGATCTAAGCCACTTGAGTGAGGAACAGCAGCAGGTGGTAAGAAAAATGCTGTATGAAGAGTCTGTGGCATTTTCTCAAGATAAGAGTGACATGGGTTGCATTCCGAGCCTACAAATGTCAATAAATCTCAAAGACGACATACCAGTGCAGCGGTCATATTCATCGGTACCTAAACCTTTATTCCAAGAAGTGAAAGATTATATACAAGATCTCCTGGCAAAAGGGTGGATTGTGAAGTCCAAGTCCCCCTATTCTGCACCAGTGGTCTGCGTCCGAAAGAAGGATGGCTCACTTCGCCTGTGTATAGATTATCGCCTCCTCAATAAAAAGACTGTACCAGATAGGCACCCTCTGCCAAGAATTCAAGACTTGCTTGACACATTGGGGGGTTATGCATGGTTCAGTATTCTCGACCAAGGAAAAGCCTACCATCAGGGCTTCATAGCCGAAGGTTCTAGGCACATGACAGCTTTCATAACTCCCTGGGGACTTTATGAGTGGATAAGAATTCCCTTCGGCCTGTCCAATGCACCTGCAGCGTTCCAGCGCAGTATGGAAGAAATGCTAGATTCTCTCAGAGATGAATGTTGTATACCGTACCTTGATGACGTGTTATGTTATGCCAAGTCTTTTGAGGAACACGTGGAAGGACTTCGCAAAGTTCTTCAAGCTCTCCAACATCATGGAGTCAAGCTTCGGCCTGAAAAATGTGAGCTCTTCCGAGGTGAAGTCCGATACGTGGGTCGTCTTGTGTCTGCCGAAGGTGTGCGGATCGATCCCAAAGATCTTCAAGCAGTTATGTCACTCAAAAGTCATACTCCACATACCGTCGGTGAGGTAAGAAGGCTTCTCGGCTTCCTAAGCTACTATCGCTCGTTTATCCAAGATTTTTCAGGTGTAGCTAAGCCTATGTATGAGCTCCTACAAGCAAAGCCTGGGGTGGCACCAGTTGAGTCCAGTAGGAGAAAGACCAAAGGCCCCCAAATGCCTTCCAGAACTCCTGTGGAGTGGACAAGTGAGCATCAGAAATCTCTTGAAACCTTGATTGACATGTTGATAAAGCCACCAATTCTTGCCTATCCAGACTTCAATTTACCATTCTCGCTGCACACCGATGCATCTGAAAGGGGCCTTGGGGCTATACTCTACCAGAGTCAGGATGGAAAATTAAGAGTCATTGCGTATGGCTCCCGGACACTGTCCCAGGCCGAAAGAAATTACTGCCTACATAGTGGTAAACTTGAGTTTCTTGCACTTAAATGGGCAGTGTGTGAAAAATTCAGAGACTACCTGTTCTATGCTCCACATTTTACCATTTACACAGACAACAATCCCCTGACCTACATAATGAGCACTGCGAAGCTGAATGGGGTTGGCCATCGCTGGGTGGAGAATTGTCCGACTACCACTTTGATGTGAAATATAGGCCTGGTAAAATAAATATTGATGCTGACACACTGTCGCGTATCCCCCTTGACATCGAAAAGTATACCACTGAGTGCACTGAGCAATTGTCATCTGAAGTGGTGCGAGCAGTCTGGGATGGAGCTCGCGCAGCCAAAAAGAAAGATGTGGCTTGGGTTGCAGCACTCAGTATGTCGTCTATGGAAACTGACCCAACATCCCAAGGTTCATTGTTGCCAAGAATAAATAAAGATGAACTCTCCAAAGCTCAACGGGAGGATCCAGTGATAGCCAAGGTATTGAAGATGAAGGAGGAAATCAAGGTGCCAGATGAAAGTCTAAAGAAAACCGTGACTGGAGCGGCCAAGAAACTTTTGTATGAATGGAACAAACTAATTATAGAGGATGGATGTCTCTATAGGCAAACAGCTCATAACAAACAACTTGTTCTCCCAACCCAGTATAAGCAACTTTCTTTGGAGCACTTACATGACAACATGGGACATCTGGGCACAGAACGGGTTCTTCATCTGATGAGACAAAGATTCTACTGGCCATATATGAAGAAGGAAGTAGAGGAGTATATCACAAAGAAGTGTCCCTGTATTAAGCAAAAGAAACCAACGACCCATGTCCGAGCACCCATGGGGAGTATAACATCCAGCTCACCTCTAGAACTTGTTTGCATCGACTACCTGCACTTAGAGCCAAGCCGGGGTGGGTATGAGTATATACTAGTGGTCGTAGATCACTTTACTAGGTTTGCGCAAGCTTATCCTACTAAAAACAAGTCTGGCCGTACAGCAGCTGAGCGTCTTTTCAATGATTATATCCCTCGGTTTGGTTACCCTGGAAAGCTACACCATGACCAGGGCAGGGAATTTGAAAATGAGCTTTTCAGGAACCTTCGGGAACTTGCTGGAGTACGCCATTCGAGGACCTCTCCGTATCACCCTCAAAGTAACCCAGCTGAGAGATTCAACCGGACTCTCCTCCAAATGCTCCGGACCTTGGCTGATAAGGAAAAGATACGTTGGAAAGATCACCTTCCCCAGATCGTCCATGCATATAATTGTACACGTCACGAGTCAACTGGGTATTCCCCATTCTATTTACTGTTTGGACGCCACCCTCGCCTTCCTGTTGACTTGATATTTGGGCTCGTTGAAGAGGATGAGGGATTAACTCATAAGGGATTTGCTGATCATTGGGCTGGAAAGATGGCTGAAGCATATCAAATAGCAAATGAAAACAGTAAGCAATCAAGTGCGCGGGGCAAAGCTCAATATGACTTGAAGGTCAAAGGTGTTATTCTGAAGCCTGGAGACAGAGTTCTTGTTAGAAATTTGAGAGAGCGAGGAGGCCCAGGGAAACTAAGATCATACTGGGAGAAGATCATCTATGTGGTGAAAGAGCAAGTAGCAGACAATCCGGTTTATGTGGTGAGTCCTGAGAATGGGAACAAAAGTGGAACTAGAACCCTGCACCGAAACCTATTACTGTTGGTGAATGACTTGCCTGTGGAGACACCATCACACCCACTGAAACACGGGAACCAGAAACAAAGCAGACAAGGTAACAGGGAGAAGACAAGAGAACCTACCTACCACAGTGACATCACCGATTCAGATGAGGAAAGCTCTGAAAGATACTGGTTGAGAATTCCTGAGAGTTGGACAGAGCATAAGAGACAGCATACTTACCGGCAAGGTTCAAAACTGAACCATGAGAACTCTCTTGTCGAAATGACGTCACCATCACCTGAGAGAACCGTGCGAGAAAGAGATCAAGTCCAAGTCCCACAGGAACAGAGACACAGTTTGATCGAGACTCAATCACCAGAAGAATTGATCCTGAATTCAACATTTCCACCTGAAGTCAGTGGAGATAGTGATAGTGAATGTGCCCTGCCTGATGAAGCGGAAAGTCTGACATCAGAAAGCTGTATCGAACCAAGACGGTCAGTGAGAGGGAGTAAGCCAAGACAAGTGTTTACGTACGAAACACTGGGTCAACCATCGCTACAACCACAGACTATGCTCTACAGTGTAGCAGCATATACCTTTCCTCACTTACCTGTATTGGCTACACCATATTATATGCCACCACTCTCATACTACCCGTTTCACGACTCATACAATATGGTACCATGCATTCCCACAGGGGCAGCATATTAAGTTAAGAAAGTGGTGTTCTGGACATAGTAATCTTGCGCCTGAGTGTATATATATTTTTTTGTAGCTGGTGCCCATTTTATTTTGTCGGGGAGGATGTGACACATACGAGGTATGTGCACAATTGTATAAAGTAAGTAATTGTCATGTATAGTGGTGACATTGAAAGGTATGTGTTTATGTTTTCTATGTGGTATATGGTGCCTATAACAAGTCACTATGAGAATGCAGCTCTCTGCAGCAGAAGCAGGGGACTGTTATTATGACGCACAGGGTCTTATGTTCAGGAAGGATTGGGGGAAGATTATAGGTGTGGCACTGGTGATGTGTTCCTGCTTACCCTCATAACCACGAGGATACTGTGGAACAAGCAGCCAATCTGTCTGTCTCCTGATTCTTTCCTGTTTTTACAGGTAAGCCTAAAGCAGGAAGTAACTCCCAAACACTTAAAATAAAGAATCCATGTTATATACAGCTGTATTAACTGTGCAGAGAGTCAGATGGGAGACAATAAGAGATATGACATCCCCTTATGTGCAGAAGGAAAAGGAATAGCTGTAGCACACTGCACACTGTATATAATAGGATGTATAGTCTGTGAGACGGAGTCACAACTTTCCACAGGGAAAGTTAGATGTGTTGCGAAAATGAAGATGACATGCTAATAGGTCATTTAGAATGAAAATGTTATTGTTTTAAAAGCATTTGGAAAATATGCATTTAATAAAGAGATAACCACGAGGATACTGTGGAACAAGCAGCCAATCTGTCTGTCTCCTGATTCTTTCCTGTTTTTACAGGTATTTACATCTGTCTGCTGGCCCTCTGAACGGGGTCTGCAACACATTGTTATCGAGCGTTAAAATTTCGGATGCGCGCGGCAGCGCTGAACGTACCCGCACACATCCTCTCAATGGAGTCCATAGGACTCCATTGAGTTCCTCTCTGCCAGTCACGTGACTGGCCAGATCTCACATTGCAAGATCCGGCCGGTTTGGCGTAGGGATAGGCAGGGAAAGACGGAGGGGACTTTTTCCCCCAGTCTTTCCCTGCTCCCGGCGGCCGGAGGAGGCGACCGGAGCCGCGGTCCTCGCCGCGGGACAGGAGGTGAGTATAGGATTTTTTATTTTAGTTTTTGAGCTGGTGTTAGCGGATTCTGCAGAAGTGGAATCCGTTAACAACAGGTCCTGGCTCTTGTTAACTTTTCGTTGACCAGAGCCAGGCGTTAATCAGTGCTGGTACATTGTATTACATAAAAACATAGAAACATAGAAAATGTCGGCAGATAAGAACCTTTTGGCCTATCTAGTCCACCCAATTACATGGATACTTTACCTGGAATTATCTTTTGTTTAGGATAGCCTTATGCCTATCCCATGCCTGCTTAAATTCAATCACTTTTTTGGCCTCTACCATTTTAACTGGAAGGCTGTTCTATGTATCCACCACCCTCTCAGTAAAATAATGCTTCCTGATGTTACTTTTAAACCTTTGCCCCTCTAATCTAAGACTATGTCCTCTTGTTTTGCTACTTTGTTTCCTTTTAAATATACTCCCTTCCTCTACCTTGTTGATTCCCTTTACGTATTTAAATGTTTCTATCATATCTCCTCTGTCTCGTCTTTTTTCCAAGCTATACATGTTAAGATCATTAAGCCTTTCCTGGTAACTTTTCTCCTTCAAGCCATACACCATTTTAGTAGCCCTTCTCTGAACTCTCTCTAAGATGTCTATATCCTTCTGGAGATACGGTCTCCAGTACTGCACACAGTACTCCAAGTGAGGTCTCACCAGTGCTCTGTACAGTGGCATGAGCACTTCCCTTTTCCTATTGCTAATACCTCTCCATACACAACCAAGCATTCTGCTAGCATTTCCTGCTGCTCTATTACATTGTCTACTTACCCTTAGATCCTCTGAAATAATAACCCCTAAATCCCTCTCCTCAGATGTTGAGGTTAGGACTGTATCAAATATTCTATATTCAGCCCTTGGGTTGTTAATGCCCCAGGTGCATTATCTTGCACTTATCCACATTAAAACTCAATTGCCACAGCTCCCTCCATTTTTTTAGTTTACCTAAATCATTTGTCATTTGACTGATCCCTCCAGGAACGTCAACCCTGTTGCAAATCTTTGTGTCATCAGCAAAAAGACATACTTTTCCATTAATGCCTTCTGCAATATCACTAATAAAAATATTAAAGAGAATGGGTCCAAGTACTGACCCCTGAGGTACCTCACTGGTAACAAGACCTTGCACTGAATAAACTCCATTTACCACAACCCTCTGTTGCCTGTCACTCAGCCACTGCCTAATCCATTCAACAATATTGGAATACAAGCTCAAAGATTGCAATTTATTGATAAGCCTTCTATGCGGAACAGTATCAAAAGCCTTACTGGAATCTAAATAAGCAATGTCTACTGCACCACCTTTGTCTATTATTTTTGTTACCCAATCAAAAAAATCAATAAGATTAGTTTGGCATGATCTCCCTGAGGTAAACCCATGTTGTTTCTGATCCTGTAATCTATGTGTTTTTAGATGTCCAACAATCCTTTCCTTTAACATGGTTTCCATTAATTTCCCCACTACTGACGTAAAACTAACTGGCCTATAATTCCCTGATTCCTCCCTACTACCCTTCTTGTAAATGGGCACAACATTTGCTAATTTCCAGTCTTCTGGGACAACTCCCGTTAACAAGGATTGGTTAAATAAATCTGTTAACGGTTTTGCTATTACACCACTGAGCTCTTTTAATAACTTAGGCTGGATCCCATCAGGCCCCATTTACTTATTTGTCTTTACTTTAGACAGCTGCTGTAGAACCTCCTCCTCTGTAAATTCATATGTAAATGTCTCTTTAGTATTTCCTCCTAACTGAGGTCCCTTTCCTTTCTTTTCTTCTGCAAAGACTGAACAAAAATATTCATTGAGGCAGTCAGCAAGACTTTTATCCTCTTTTACATACCTTCTTTCCTTTGTTTTTAATCTAACTAATCCTTGTTTTACTTTTCTTTTCTCGTTTATGTATCTAAAAAATGTTTTGTCCCCCTTTTTTACTGACTGAGCTATTTTATGTTCTGCGTGTGCTTTGGAAGCTCTTATAAATTGCTTTGCCTCATTCTGCCTAATCTTATAGGTTTGCCTATCTTCTTCACTCTGAGTTTTTTTATAATTATTGAATGCTATCTTTTTGTTCTTCACTATTTTGGCCACTTCAGTAGTGTACCACAGTGGTTTCTTCCCTTTTTTGTTTTTGCTAACAAGCCGAATGCAATTGCATGTGGCCTTCAATAATGCCCCCTTTAAATAATCCCATTTCTCCTGGACTCCCTTTAAACTCCTCCAGTCTGATAATGACTCATTCACAGAAAATCTCATTTTAGAAAAATCTGTGTTTTAAAGTCTAAAACCTTTGTTTTTGTGTGGTGCGGCTCCATCCCTGTTCTTATATTAAACCACACTGACTGGTGATCACTAGATCCCAAATTTTCACCTACAACGTCTGATACCAAACCTCCATTCGTGAGTATTAAATCCAATATGGCCTCTTTACGGGTCGGCTCCTCAACTACTTGTGTTAGAGATTATCCCAGTAGGGAGTTTAGAATATTTGTACTCCTGGTGCACCCAGCTATTTTGGTTTTCCAGTTCACATCAGGAAGATTAAAGTCCCCCATGATAATAACTTCCACCTTCATTGTCATTTGTGCTATTTCCTCAAACAGCAGATTATCTAGCTCTTCTACTTGTCCAGGGGGTCTATAGATCACACCTACACGAGCTACTGTATGAGTGCCAAATGTTAGCGTAACCCAAACTGACTCTATGTTCACCTCGCTCACTTTTATTTGGTTTGTTTTTATGTTGTTTTTCACATACAGGGCCACTCCTCCTCCTTTCCTACCTTCTCTGTCTTTTCTATATAAAGAGTACCCCGGTATTGTTATGTCCCAGTTATTTTTCTCACTGAACCATGTCTCAGTAACCGCCACTAAATCTACTTTTTCCGCTGCCATCATTACCTCCAGTACATTGATTTTATTGACTAAACTGCGAGCATTTATAGACACGACTCTGAGCTTGTCATTTATTAACCCGCATATTGCTTGCACCCTCAGATTTCGTTTTGGGGGACAATCGGGCAGATTGTTTCTTACCCTTTTGTCCCCCCTTCTAGTTTAAATATTCCTTTATGAAACCTTTGAACTTCTCACTGAGAACATATGTTCCCCTATGAGTAAGATGCAAACCATCTTTTTTATACAGTTCCTTTCTGCTCCAATTAGAGCTATCATGGGACACAAAGCCAAATCCTTGCTTCCGACACCATTCCCAAAGCCACAAATTAAATTCCCTAGTGCGCATCTGCCTATCCTGAATGTTATGCACAGGCAGAACTTCAGAGAATGACACAGTGGATGCAATCTGCTGTATTTCGCCTCCAAGAACACAAAAATCTTCCTTAATCTCAGAAACCTCATTGCTAGCCAAGTCATTTGTCCCTAGATGGACTAGAACGTCCAATTCCCCTTCCTGCTTTGCTTGTTTGACAATATTGAGAATACGTCTCCTGTCTCTACGAGCAGTAGCCCCAGGAAGTCATCTCACCAAACCACTACTCTCCAGCTCAACACCGCTTATGATAGAATCACCCAGCAACAATTGCCTTCTATCAAGTCCCACCTTTTCCTTTTTGTCCTTGGTTGCAATCTTGCATACCTTAGGCAGAGGGGATGGTGGTTCCTCAACTTTGGTGTCTGAGCCTACTTCCGTCTTACCACTACACTCTGAAAGTTCCTCAAAAGAATTAAGAAGAGCCACAGACTGTGGGACATGCCTTCTATCCACAACTCTAAGTCGACCAGATCCTACAGTAGTCCATCTGCCGCTCCTAGGAGGCCTCTGTGGCAGTGGCTTTGTAACAGTCATAGCCTGAGTTTGTCTAACAGATAATTTACAAATCTCAGACTTCAAACAGGCAATTTCCAGCTGCAATAAAGAGAACTGCCTACATATCAGGCACACTCCAAACCTCCAAAAATTGGATCTAAAAACAAATGCATGACAGCTATTACACTTGACCAAGCCTGCCATTATAAAATGAAAGAATGGATATAAAACAAGCAAATCTTACCTTTTTGTAGGTTTTCTACCTCCTGTCTAACCTCAGAGTACCTCCAGAGTATCTCCAGAATATCTCTAAGTGCCTCACTTGGAAGGATTGCACTTAGAAGGCTTCACAAGCTCTGATTAACGCTTTGCGCTCCCCATGTTAAGTATAGGGAGCGCAAAGTGCAGTGACCTCGCTCTGAACAGCGCAAGGTCCCAAACACAAACAGGTTTTTTAACCCGTTTGCGTTTGGATTGTAATATGTGGCACATACCGCAGCTAACGGTAGCGTTCACGCAGGTGAGCGCTACCGTTAGCGTGAAGAATGTAATAGGGGCCTTAGTGTATATGGAAAAACTCCATGGCTACTGGGATAAAGTACATGGGGTCATCTGTGGTGGCGTGTACATCCCCTCTAACCTTTTCAGATGGGGATATGATGTTTAGCTCTAGGTGAGTGTTAAGGTGACGAGTTTGTTTAGGAAATCTCCAACACACTGGTCAGCTGTAAATCATCAGCAGCAGTAAAAGCAATGTGTGGAGAGGAAGCAGCCTGTGTGGTTCCAAGTAAGGATGAGCTGTTCGGTTCGATCTGTTCGGAGTTCGCATCGAACATCGGCCGTTCGGCTGTTTGCCGATTTCCGAACATTTCCGCGTGTTCGGTTCCAGTTCGCCCACAATGCACCACAATGGACCACAATGCACTTTTCCACTGTCCTGAAGCTTGTAATTGGCTACAGCCTTGCACCTGACCACAGGTCAGGTGCAAGACTATGCCTATCACAGCTCAGAGTCATGAATGGGCAAATGTTGCCCAATCATGGGCTCACAGAGCTAAGTCCCGCAGGACACTACATAAGGCTTCACACAGCCCCAGCACATGTTTTTTGAGAGGAGATTGTTCTGTTAGTGTGTCTTCTCAGTGCCAGCAGCTATTAGGGGGGTCTCGCTTCTACAAGATATCTGGGAATTGTTGTAATCTGTGTGTTCTCAGTGCCAGCAGCTATTGGGGGGTCTCACTTCTACAAGATATCTGGGAATTGTTGTAATCTTTGTGTTCTCACTGCCAGCAGCTATTGGGGGGTCTCACTTCTACAAGATATCTGGGAATTGTTGTAATCTGTGTGTTCTCACTGCCAGCAGCTATTGGGGGGGCTCTCACTTCTACAAGATATCTGGGAATTGTTATAATCTATGTGTTCTCACTGCCAGCAGCTATTGGGGGAGTCTCACTTCTTCAAGATATCTGGGAATTGTTGTAATCTGTGGGTTCTCACTGCCAGCAGCTATTGGGGGGGTCTCACTTCTACAAGATATATGGGAATTGTTGTAATCTGTGTGTTCTCACTGCCAGCAGCTATTGGGGGTCTCACTTCTACAAGATATCTGGGAATTGTTGTAATCTGTGTGTTCTCACTGCCAGCAGCTATTGGGGGTCTCACTTCTACAAGATATCTGGGAATTGTTGTAATCTGTGTGCTCTCACTGCCAGCAGCTAATGGGGGGTCTCACTTCTAGAAGATATCTGGGAATTGTAATCTGTGTCTTGTCACTGCCACCCATCAGGGGGTCTCACTGATTTATAGGAGGTTCCTGGGAATCCTGGGTAATCTGTGTTAGATTTGTGCATCGATTTTATTTTCGGTTCGATTTGGTTTGGTTCTTTCAGATTTTGTAAATTTTCATTTCGGCTCGTTTCGGCCCATTTCCGTTTCGGTTCGGTTCGTTTTTCGTATCGACTTTTTTTTCGTGATTTCGGAAATTTTTGTGTTTTTCGGAAGGTCTGTTCTCCTCGTTTCAAAGTGTCTATTCGTTTTGACGTAAACTAATGGTTTTTCGGATCAGATATTTCTGTCGATACGATAATTCTGCCGATACGATAATTCTGCCATTGAGATTTCTTATGTTTTACAAGAAGGATACATTGAGATTTCTCTGGTTTCCCGGGAAGGATACATTGAGATTTCTCTGGTTTTCCAGGAAGGATACATTGAGATTTCTCTGGTTTTACAAGAAGGATACATTGAGATTCCTCATGTTTTACAAGAAGGATACATTGAGATTTCTCATGTTTCCCGGGAAGGATACATTGAGATTTCTCTGGTTTCCCGGGAAGGATACATTGAGATTTCTCTGGTTTTCCAGGAAGGATACATTGTGATTTCTCATGTTTTACAAGAAGGATACATTGAGATTTCTCATGTTTTACAAGAAGGATACATTGAGATTTCTCTGGTTTTCCAGGAAGGATACATTGTGATTTCTCATGTTTTACAAGAAGGATACATTGAGATTTCTCATGTTTTACAAGAAGGATACATTGAGATTTCTCTGGTTTTACAAGAAGGATACATTGAGATTTCTCATGTTTTACGAGAAGGATACATTGAGATTTCTCATGTTTCCCGGGAAGGATACATTGAGATTTCTCTGGTTTTCCAGGAAGGATACATTGAAATTTCTCTGGTTTTACAAGAAGGATACATTGAGATTTGTCATGTTTTACAAGAAGGATACATTGAGATTTCTCATGTTTTACAAGAAGGATACTTTGAGAATTTCTCTGGTTTCCTGGGAAGGATACATTGAGATTTCTCTGGTTTTCCAGGAAGGATACATTGAGATGGGAATGATACAAAATTACAGAATCAGCGATATAACCGAAAAATACGATGTCCGAAATTACTGAAATGGAACCGAAATCAGGAATGAAGCCAAAATCACGAATGGAACGAAAATGAATTTCAATTTTACACATCTAGTCCATTCAAAAATTCCAAAAAGTTTTAGTTTCGGCTCTGAATATTTGTTCGGATCTGCCGCTTTTGGATGCAAAAATTTTTGGAAAATCGGCCGAATTCTGTATCCTATTTCTTTTATGTTTTGCAAAAGTTATAGTAAAACTTGTTATATATTAATAAAAAAAAGTCTATAAAAAAATTGTTAAAGCACTACTACAGCTGAAATGCACATATTAAATCACAAAAAAATAACTAAATGCTTCGATATTTCAAACTTGTTTGAATGCCAGCTGAGGCAGCTTGCAAAAGTTTTACAATGTGTTATGAATATCGACAGATCCATCCAAATGTCCAACCAGTTAAGGCTAGGGTCAGACTAACGCATTTTTCGCGTTGTCCGTGAAAAAGTGCATTCGAACGAATGGACGTATTTTTTCACGGAATACGCGATAGCGGTCATATGATGCGCATTTTCGTCCGTGATTTTGTACGGATCATCAATAAAACACATATTGCGTCTGGACGTGTAGTTGGACGGACATTAGCAGCGTCTGACATCTCCTAATCACGCACACATGCTGCTAGCGGACGCAGCGCACTCTGTACGTCAGTACTAGCGGTATCACGTTCTCGAAAAAATGCGTTCGTTTCTTGCCACTGTTTGCCACTTTTGTGCGGCCGTTCTTCATATGCTGCCCGGCATTGGACGTCATTTGCTGCTAGCACGGCCGTAATTTAGTGCTGCTAAACCCACGTTGATACTGCGTTAGTCTGACCCTAGCCTAAGACTTTTGAGAATATAATTGATTGATTAATGCTAAATAAGGAATTGAAAAATTGAGCATGATTTTTTTTATTTTTTTATTTTTGAATTCCTAAGTTATTTCTCACTTTCATCTTTAACCCCTTCACTACCGATATCGAGACATCGCGGGCTTCAAAGGCACCATCTGGTGCCCCAATATCGAAATATCGCGACCTGCTCATCCGCAGCCCAAAAGCAAATGAACTTCATTTGCTGCAAACAATATTCTTTGATTTTGGGCTGCAGAAGGTGCCCCCAAAGTTTTAGCCATGTGGGCATAATGCCCAAGAAGCTAAAACTGTAAAATCAGTTGCTGAATACTCTGAAATCTCTGGCTTTCAGGAGCCGATGCAGGGGAAAAAATAAAAATAGACATGTGGCTCAATCCTCTGTAACTCAATTTGGCGGCAGATGGCGCCAACTACTGGCCAAATAGGTTATTTACTGTAATAACTATCTATTAATGTATAATTAGTTAAAAATGTTTTTTAGAAAACCACTGGTATAATTAGTTAAAAATTATTTAAAAAAACAAACAATGTTTATTTGGAAAATCACTTGTAGTGAAGGGGTTAAGTTATATCTAGCAAAGATAGTTAATAAACATTATTCTATCATACACTATCAAAGCACATCAGAGCAATCAAAGTATTAGTTGAACTTCGCCCAGTGTCTTCAGTGGGTTGTAAACACATACAGGGAATGTTGAATGTTATTCAGAGAAAGGTGAAAACCAGGAGAATTGGCAGGAGAAGAGAACAAGCTAGACCTAATAGCTGATTTGGAAAGTGAGATAAATGGGAAAAAGTTTCTGGTTTGGCTCTTTTAACCTAGAATTTTCACTTCTCCAGTCATTCTCCTGAAGTTCATCCTTTCTTTGAATAGACCTGATATTTCTTCTTCTACAGTTTGGTTCTAACATCTAAAACATGCATTTTCTCTCTTTCGTTTTATTTGAATGCTGGGCCCAAAGATTTACTTAATGGAGAGTAGACATGTGCACAGCACAAAATTTCGTTTTGAACTAATGGATTCATCCTAAAACACAATTTATTTAGTTGCTAAAAAAATTAGTTTTCAGTTCTTTAGTATGAAAACTAATTTCATTCATCCGAAAACCAGAGGATACAATTACTAATGTAGTGGCTCCTCAGAGGGCTGAGATCGCTGATTGCTGCTTGTTACAGTATCTCTCACAGCACAATGTGTTAGGCAAAGCTGTTACAGTAAAACTAGTAAATAATATTTTTATATTTAAGGGGTTATAACAATATTATTTCCTTGTTTTACTTAAACTCTCAGCGCTGTGATGAGCAGCAATCAGTTACTGTAACAGCTGAGCCTGATACATTGTACTGAGAGATAATATAATAAGCAGCCAATCTCAGCGCTCACAGCCACTGGATTTAAAGAGCTAGAAAAAAAATGCTCCTCTCTGTATAATGTATAGAACATTAATTAATACCCCTCTCTGTATAATGTACGTAGATAACATCCTCCTGCTTTAATTAATACCCCTCTCTGTATAATGTATAGAACATTATCCTGAATTACTGTTCCTCTCTGTATAGAACATCCTACTACATTGGCATGTGGAGGGTGCAGAACTTCGGGATGCAATGCTTATCCAGCACAGGAGAGGGAACTTTTACTTAAACGTTGTATCTCTGTGGGGGAGACAAACAGGGATTATAAAAGCAGGGGAGAGGGAAAATATTAACGTAAATCGGTCTGAAAGCTCAGAGAAGAGATGACTGATGCAAATTTATTCTTATAATAAAATAAAGCACTTTAAATCCAGGGAAAACATTCAAATAACGCACACTGAAGGCTCATAATGACAGAGTAACTGTGAGAGCCGGATACTACATGTATCAGACGTAACAAAATACTTTATAACAAGCAGCACTGGGAGAGGAGAGGGACTTTATATAAAATGTGTATTATAGATGAGGAAAGGGGGATAGTGCTCCTGGATAATATAAAACGTATCAGACCTAAGCCCCTATTATGTAGAGCGGGAAGGGAGATAACACACGTTTTATAAAGTCCCTCTCTTCTCCCAGCGTTGCTTGTAATAAAGGGGTTTTTACAATCTAGCCCACCTATGTCATTAGCTTTCAGTCTGATTTATTTGAATGTTTTCCTTCTCCAGCTGCTTTTATCATCTTGTCTTCCTCATAGACATGCAAGGGTTAAGTAAAGGTTTCCTCTCCTGTGCTGGCTGGCTGTGCTGCGAGTGAGTATTCTGGAGCTCTATCACTGTCAGATTTTTTGGTAGGGGTCGGGAAGGATTACGCATACAAACCTTTTCTGTAGCTTTGCGATGTTGCGTTCCTGATTGCTGGTCTCCTTCACTCCTCAATGTAATATCACAAAAAGGACTGAAACTAAAATGTAGTGCATTTTATTTTAGTTTCTTTCATTTTTTGTACTGAGCAGTTTCGTATCTCTTAAATCGTACGAAAACTAAATTATCCCAAAATTCAGACTAAATCGTTTTAGTACTAAAACGAATGCACATGTCTAATGGAGAGCAGCCCTGCTACCTGTGAACTCAGCACTACCTTACATTAGTTGTCTAGAGATGGTGGTAGAAGACCGACCCAATTCTTTGCCGACAAAAAACACTCTAAACAAAGTGTTCTCATTGCAGCCAGTTCAATACTCATTAAATTTCCAATACTAACTGAAATCCGAATATCAATTCATTATCTGCATTATTTTACAATAGTGGAAGAAATTAAACACCTACGTTAGAGGTGGCATTTATTTATTTCTAAAGGATTTTACCAGGAAGGATACATTGAGATTTCTCTCGTTTTCAAGTATGTCCTGGGATCAAGAACATGAATGACCACTATGATTTACAATGTATAAATTCAAGTACAGAAGAACAGCAATCTGCATGTAACATCATGATTTTATTTTGTGAATAAACAGTATACACATAAAGTGACAACTCACGACATAACAATGTCCAAATAACATGATCTTAATCACTGACAATTATAATTATAAATAGTTACAAAACTGTAATTTGGTCTCATATTTAACAAATAGAATCTTAAACAGAATTTGAGAATATTTTATTTTGAAGAAAAAGAAAACACCAAAGTGCCAGAAAGGGACAGCCTATTATTTTATTTCTTTATAAAACTTCAATTCATATGCACATAATGTATGGATAACTCCTGATCATTAAAAAGTCACAGAAAAAAGAAAACCTTTTTGTAAACAACAAATCAAATGTGTTTCTTCAAAAGAGTGATTTCTTTTGTCAAAAAATATTATTGCGATTCATTTTTCATATATTCCAGTAGCCATAACGAAACATACCACCAACATGAAAACGTTTTATTTGCATTTTCTATAAATCTTTGAAATTAAAATCATTCCAAAATTACCCACCTGAAAAATGACAAAGCTAAACAGACACAAATGTTTGTAACAAAATTGACAAAAGGGGCAAATTTATTTCATTTAAAACCATTCACTTCTCCCTTTTTTCTTTCACTGGTTTCGTTCTGAATGTTAAAAAAATGAGCTGTTGCTTTTCTGTACCTTAATGTCTCTGCTGAGGAACTGTAAACGAAAATCCCCTACTTTCCCCTAAATTACAGCTACATTCATAGATCAACGTGTTTCCAGTCCAGCACAGAAGCAAAGGGAAGCTCAGAGATCCTGACAGGGGGTAATATTCACTGTTATTGAATTTATCCTTTTTTTAATTCTCTTCAAATTTTATAGAAAATTTTTAACATCCCACCTTCCCTGAATGCCGCCACACTCCTTATAAAAACCCACAAAGCATTTTTTGCCATTTTAATGTATTACATTGTCATCACTTGCTCATTCTGTCATTTCAGCTTCCAGGGTAGCATTTCTGAAATAAGTAGCTTTGGAATAATACGGAAATTCTAAAACATTTTTACTCCATCAAAACTATGTGGAAGAGATAAAAATTTAATGAAAAACGAATAAATAAATAAATAAACTAGTACCCATAATTCATATTGTGCACAATCCCCCCAAAACAATATATTCAAGAAAGTGCTTTTTTACTGTAAATTTGTAGTGTAGTCGGGCATTACATGTTTATTATGATTATTGTGTTTTTTCCCCCAAAAAAGTCAGGGCCTTGTTGTGTTTTTTTCCTACAAAAGCAGCATATATATATATATAGTGTGTTTATTATTGCAGAAGCCATTTGCACATCACAGCAATTTGATGAATTGCATCCCAGAGCTCCTGTGCCACATTCCCCATATGCAGCAAGGAATTCTGGGTAGGATATGCAAGTCACATCTGTCCAACTTTTTTGCATTCTGGATCTGTTATTACACAGAGCCCCAAAATCAGTGCAATGCCACACTGTGGCTTTGTAACAGAGATAAGGTTATGCAACTGGTCAAAGCCACTTCTAGGATAGTGCTGTTTCAGATTTGTTGCCGCCGTCCCCTCATCAGCTAGGAGCTAAGCTTGATGACCAGTTGCAGTGGATGCTTGGGACCCGTAGGCAAGTCAGTATCTACAACAGTTGTGGTGGAGGACAAAAAGTGAGATAAAAAGCCTCCGCACTATAATAAGTGTGTTTATTATTGCAGAAGTCACTTGCACATCACAGCAATTTGATGAATTGCATCCCAAAGCTCCTGTACCACATTCCCCCTATGCAGCAAGGAATTCTGGGACAGGATATGCAAATGACATCTGACCCACTCACTTTTTTGCCTAAAGGCGTGTTAAAGGTAAGATGTGAAGTTTATTCTAATAAATGAGATGAAATTTCACTTTTTTTTAATTTTGCAAACTGTAAGTCACATGTGTATCCTTAAAATCAAGTGTAAGTAAAGCAGATTAAGCTATCATTTCTGGCTAAATATCCCCTTTAGCAATGGTGACCATGTCCAGAGCTGTGTTTGCTTGTAGAGAAATGACTGGAGCTCTTCCCACTGCTGGCGCCGAATCCTCCCTTAGAATTATTGCCACTCACACCGTGGGACGATCCACCTGAGCAATGTTTTCCCCCAGTGCTGGAGTGAAGCACGGCTGTAAAACATAACAACTAATTAGAAAGCTAATTATAACTGCGAATGCACAAATATAGGCTATGAAACCTCCAGAAATTGCTACTAAGGTGCACGCTATCTTGAATATATTTACATTAAACCATATTTTAACCTCTTCACTACCAATACCGAGATATCTCAGGCTTCAAAGACACCATCTGACGCCCCGATATCGACATATCTTGGTATGCTGATCTGCAACTCAAAAGCAAATGAAAATTGTTTGCTGCAAACAAAGACCAGAATGTAGTGAAAAAAATTAATTTACTGTGTGATTATTTAATTGCATTTCACTACATTCTGGTCTTTGCAAAACACTCTAAAAAATATCATTATGTTCATATGACATACTACGTAAAAATAAAAAAAATAAAAATCACCCTTTCTTTTTGAGGTGTACTGACGAAGGTAAGAAACACTTTCCCCATGCTGGATTATCTTGATGGTGCTCTAAACTACTGTGAATTATGGGTTTTCCCCGTCTTTTCCACTTGGTTGGATTTAGTATGTTTAGTGTATAGTGAGTTCACTATGTTTTATTCTTTTTCCTATGATTTTGAATATTGTGTATGTGCAGACCCACACGTATATCTATAGAAGCAGCACTTAAAATATCATTGATAGCAACTATTCCTACGTCACTAGCTCCGTATCTATACACTAGAAGGCGTGTAGGATTTTTTCCGTTCTCATTCTCTCCTACATATAAAAAAACCTATCTGTCCTATTGTAACTGGTTCAGAAACTTGATGAATGAAGTGCTGAAAGTGAGCTGGAGTCCACAATGTGGACTTCAAAGACTTTTATTAAGTTGTAAAAATATTATTTTACTTACATATATTAACTGAATCGTGTGATCCCAGCCTGAAAAGAAACATAACGAGTGACTTAATGATTGTCCCACATTTAATAACAATAATTACAGATTCTTTCATTTGGATTTAAAATAACTTACTTTTAAAAACCCTTTACCGAACAACAACAACCTTTAATTCTGATTCTAAGGTCTGATTCTGAGCAGATCGATTGGCAGGTGATGGTTTTGCATTTTTAGATGTTCTGTCTTACATGTCAAATATGCATCTTTCAGAGATTCTTTAGGCCTAGACGATCCACTGAACATACTCTTTAAATGCAAATGTAACACGATGGCTTGAAAGACTATTCGTGAGTGCAAAAGATCTGAGTTCTACAGCACTGATTTTGAAACGGATCTGGCCAATCGCTGATGGCTCATCTGCCTTCACCCCGACAATTTGCCTAAATGCAAGACATTATGCTCAGTGCTGGGTGCTGCCATTGCCTAACTCCCATAGGCTAGCTTTTCTGATCTCACCTGACAGTTAAATGCTGAAAGCCCTGATTGGACCTCAGATAGCTGTGCTATTGCCATCACAAGATGATGGTGTCCAGTAGATAAGCATGACAGGTGAACTTTATACCTACCCTGACCCTAAACTTGGCTTTCTACATGCCAGGGCCAATCAAAGGGTCCTGTCTGATTCCGAAACCAGTTTAAAGTTTTTATACAGTTTAAGAAACATTTGATGGGTAGTGCCTTACCTGCCCTCCTCTCCTTCCAGCATCTTCTTGTAGGTGGTGATCTCAATGTCCAGAGCCAGTTTCACATTCATCAGCTCCTGGTATTCTCGCAGTTGGCGAGCCATGTCCTGCTTGGCCTTCTGCAGAGCATCTTCAAGCTCAGAGAGTTTGCCCTTGGCATTCTTAACAGCGGCTTCTCCATGTCCCTCAGCCTCATTTATAGCGGATTCAAGGCCTGAGCGCTAGAATAACAGTGAATGTGATAATTAAATAGTATGCAATTAACCTGTATTTGTGAGTGTCACTGGTTTCAAACTGGTTTAATCATGGTTAAATTTCATGACATATACAGGTTTATTCAGAGAGCATGAAAAGCAGGAGAATGACTGGAGAATAACTGGAGAATGAAAAATTTTAGGTCAAAATAGCCAATTTGGAAAGTGAGATGAAAGGGAGAATTCTTCTGGTTTGGCTATTTTGACCTAGAATTTTTCATTCTCCAGTCATTCTCCTGCTTTTCACGCTCTCTGAATAACCCAGATAGTATTTGTCACAAATTCCCAAAGTTACAAAAGTATTTTTTCTTATTTGCATTGTTACCTGGGCATTCACACTGTCAATCTCTCCTCTCAGACCCTGAATGGCTCTGTTGAGAGAACAGATCTCATCTCTGCTGCTCTGTAGATTGTTTCCACTTCTCCCTGCTGCTGTCTGAAGCTCCGCAAACTAGAGAAAAGTTTAGGACACATGCGGTTATTTATTTTTTACTAATTAAAGTAGCTATTTGAGATTTCCATATCGTCCTCTCACCCGTGACTGGTACATGGCCTCGGCCTCGCCTCTGCTCCTGTTAGCAATGTCCTCATACTGAGCCCTGACCTCACCAATGATTCCATTCAGGTCCAGATCACGACTGTTATTCATGGACACGACCACCGAGATGTCAGAGATCTGAGCCTGGAGCTGAGATATTTCCTAGAAATATCAAAGAACAAATATATTGCATTCTCTGGTTTTATCTACTGAAACTACTTGCAAACTCTGCCCTGCAGACATATTTTACACGTCATGAATTAATCCAATTAGAAGGTGGTCAATGGCAGAGAAAAATAACTTCTGCAGATTAGACAACAGAAACTTATCAGGAAAAGTCTGAATTAATGGTGTAGATTTATAGGAAACATTGTCACAACCTGCAAGAAAATTGAAGAAAAAAATAATGGTTCATATCCCAGCAGTAAAATGATCAACAACACAGTATATAGTGTCATCACATCCATCTAGTTTACAATCTTTAGTGATAACAATGTAAGAACAAGTGATTTACTAACTACTGCACAAACCAGAAAAGGAAGCAAAAGCGGCATTTGAAATTGTATTTACCGCATCATAAAGAGTCCTCAGGAAGTTAATCTCATCAGACAGGGAATCAGCCTTTGCTTGTAACTCAGCTTTGTGCATAAAAGCCGCATCTACATCCTGGGGGAGAGAAACAAACGTCCACTTAGAGAACATTGAAAAATTACATTAAAAAAATCTACAACTATTATATTTTCCACTCACCCTCTTCAGACCAGAAAATTCATTCTCAGCAGCTGTTCGTCTGTTCACTTCTTCGTCATACCTACAATATATATAATACAGTAAACAATAGCAAGTGATCAACAGAAAAGTGTTTAATATAAAGCAGCACAGATTGACTTTCCAAACGGCATCGGAATAATTATAAGTTTTAATAAACTGGTCATTAGGACCTCAAGTAACATTCATGTGATTGAATTCAGATGATTATTGAAGATGCTAAATCTGAATTCAAATGGTATAGATTGCAAATTGTATGGTATCTCTGCATAGATTTGTTCACCTTCTCCTTAGTTCTTCTACGCTTTGCTCCATACTGTTCCTGTCAGCTTCCAGACGTCCTCTCTCACACCCCATACTTTCCAGTTGTCTCCTGAGGTTACCGGTAAAAGCCTCAAACAGAGGTTCAGTCTGAACACGGGAAGTTTGCTGATCTTGTAATAAAGACCACTTTGTCTCCAGCATTTTATTTTGTTGTTCCAAAAATCTCACCTAAATCAAAACAATAATCATATTTTACTGTTACTGAAATATATAAGTAATATTTCAATAAGACAAATACAATTATGTAAATATAAATACAACGCAAATTATGGTATCAAATTTCCCTCATAACATAAATCGTATAATAGGAGACAAATTAGAAATGCAAGTATTGAAACCTATAAGCTTTTAGGTGATCCCTGTTTCTCAATTATATTTAAAAACTGTAGTAAGATTTTGGTATCATAGCCTTGAAATTTAAGAAATATGTATTTATTTTAAAGGTTTGCTTATTTGCTATATTTTTCAATATAATAACAACATAACTGCTACACCAATTCAGCATTTGGTAGGGAACTGAAGACTTGTTCTTCTTGATACACAGCATCTAAAGAAATATGTTTGACAATATATATATATTCATAACATTTAATATGATAAATATATATATAAAAAACCATGGGAATGACTTTTCTGCCCTTCACATCCCTGCGTAACTGCTGAGGGGTCAGGGGTACACATCATCTATATTGTAACAAAAGCTTTAAGAATATGTACTGTAAATTCATAGTAACCTTTGGTGCATAAATCTCACCTTGTCTATAAAAGATGCAAATTTGTCATTGAGCCCCATAATCTGATTCCTCTCCTGTGTTCTAACTCTTTGGATGTTTGTGTCAATATCCAGGTTGAGAGGAGCCAGGAGACCTCGGTTCACAGTAACTTGAGTGATGCCTCCAGAGCAACCAGATCCCCCAAATCCATAGCCGATTCCTCCAAAACCATGGCCTGATCCATTTCCAGATCCATGTCCAGATCCATGTCCACTTTTCCCACAATGGCCACTTCCCAAGGAGATCTTGTGTCCCTTTGAACCCACATTGTTGGCACTTCTGCTGCTAAAGCAATGCGATTGATGAGACATGATGCTACTTCTCACTGCTGAGATGATGTGGAGATGTACAATCTGTGCAAGAGATTCACGTCTTCTGGACACACACTGGATGCTTTTATACTTCACTTGGGTGGTAACACTCTACCAGAAATAATGTTATTGGCAGCTAAGAGCAGCATATTAATGTATGATTTCATAGAAATAAAAAATCAAAACACATAGAGCATCAAAGGTAAATGCGTTTACTGTCAGCTTCCTGCATTTTTAAGATGCTGACCTGAATACGTTGCAAATGACTTTATGTATGACTTATTTTACTGGAAAATGTAAATTTTAACCTTATGCTTTCTAGCGAGCTCTGCATTGGCTCACGTTAGAGTATCCTGTCTCAATGCACGCCTATTGACTCTTGGAGCTTATAACACCCACGATGCATAGCGCTGTGAGTGATTCCATTTAACACATAGCCAGCATTATGACTGGAGATACTGTGAAAATGGCTCCATCATAATACGGGTGTTAAATGGCATGTGCTATTGGAAAATGGCAGACGCTAAGTTTTTCCATTAGCGTCTGCCATTTTTACACCAACCTTGGAATAAGGCCCCTGATGTTTAGTCTTTTAATTTTGAGCATTTAACGATTTTCCTGGATCTTTCTAATTTGACACTACAATAACATCATCAATACCAGCAGTCACAGTGGTGCTTCGGTCAAGTGCGATAATATACAGATGGGGATAGCCAGGACATACCTGAAAATGAGAGAACTCTCAGTGTATCCTTCTGGTAAAATACTTTATGAATAAATAAATGATACCGCACCAAATTTCTGGGAAAGAGGGTACCACCATGACTTTCCACATGTTTTTATTAGTTATTTCGGAATGTGAAACATATGAATTAATTACTTAGATTAGGGTAAAAAAAAAAGATACCTAATCCCCCTTTCCTTGGTGCTGAAACCTAATCAGCACCAAGGACAGCAGCTCCATGGGGCTCTGGAGCAAAAGATTCCCCTGTCTTTGGGGCTGAAACCTATGCAGCACCAAGGACAGTGGCCCCATTTGGCTCCAGCTAATCGAAGCCAGACTGAAGGAAAGAAAAAAAAAATGATGCGTTCGGTACAAAAAAGCCCCATTGTTTTACAATAATTAGCATTGCAAAAATTTCACCAAAAACAAAAAATGCTTAAAAATAAAAAAAATTATTTTTGCTGCAAGTGTAAAGAATAAACGATTGAATAAATATTCAATAATTACAGGGAATATTTTTTAAACCTGTTGTACAAAACCACTGAAAATCAGGGCATTTCACTTATAATTTGGTGCTTTTTGGTGTTCTCTGAATAGATTGACCATTACTTATCTATGGGAAATTTCACTGCCGCTGAACTGCATTGAACGGCACCATGGTGTTGTCCATGGCCTGTGGTGCTGAATACAGCAGATACAGAACCACAGCCAATGGACAGGGACTTGGTGCTGAATGTAAGTGAAATGGTACAATGAATTAATTCGTAAAAACGGAATCAAGTCATTGTATTTTGTTTCAGTACGTTTCGTTTTCTTTCTGTTTCGGAAAGAACTGTTTCGTTATTTCGGATGTGCAAATTTTCTCTGAATTTTAATTCGGAACGCAACGCACATCTTTACTGTCCAGCAGTACCTTGTCATTCTGCCCAGCCCTGCTGTGTCATACTTCCAGCAGCACCTGCCATGAGTGTCTGTCCAGTAATTTAGCGTGTTCCAGTCCAGCAGTGTCATGTGATTCAGCCCAGCAGGGCCTGCTAGTCCAGCAGTGCAGCAAGATCCTGCCCAGTATTACGATCTGTTCCTGCCCAGCACTGCAGTGTTTACACTGCATCATAGCCACTTGCTCTCTTTACCACCTGAACAATTGCTGCGACCACTATCGATATCAGCTTACCTGCACCAGCCCGCTACTGCTGTTACTTGGTCCCTCAAAACAATTGCAATACATGTTGTTTGGGCTCTATTCCCTTCAGTACCACTATATACTGCAACCATTGCCTGAGACTGTTAGCTTTTTGACTTATTTTAAGCTCTTCTTAATAAACATCTTGCTTACCACCTGGTCACTAATATCTCCCCTCACTGGGCTTCCACCATATAACATGGGTCCACCTTGGCTGAGGCCATGTGTCAATGTGGCAGTCTCTTGAAAAGGACATTATTAATATAGTTTCTGACTAGTCAATGCTGGGGTAGAGAATGGTCTTTGTCCGTGTCATCCATGCCTCTATCTCCTCAGCGGGATAGGAAAGAGGCACGATTTGGAGTTCCCTTGGGGCGTTCACACATAATTTCTATGTATATAGCAATGTCGTTTATGTAATCGGGGTCTTTCCCTCTATTTTTACTCTCTTTGACACTTTTTTTCTCCCAGGCAAGCCACTGGGACCTATCCCCCCCCCCGTCTTTTTTCTTACAAAACCAACTTTCCAAAACCAAATGCAAGACTAAGTAAAATGGAAGTGTATTTTAAGCTGGTGTCTCATATTCTGAAGCTAATCATATACTGTATCTATAGGTAGCCATGCGCATTGTATCATTTAATGTAACAGGAGTGAATCTCCCAACTAATTGACACTCTCTTTACACAGATGTTAAATTGGCAGAAGCAAACGCATCATCTGCTCGCAGGAAAGTCGCTTTATTTGTTTTTACTAACTCACGTTAAATTATCCTGATTATGCTTACCAGTATCATGCCACAGGGCTGACTAAATCAAAGAGAGTTTTGATTCTTTTCCATGATAGAAATTAATTCAGTCACACTTCAAAGGTTAAGTAACAACCCCAAAGGAATGTATATAAATTTGGTGTGTATGGTAAACCAAGTCATATATAATGTATATTGGTCAACATTTACTGCCCAAAATCATCACAGATACCATTTTTACATAAGATACTAAGCAAGGTGAATACAGTTTAAACAGGAGAACTATTATTATGTGGGGATTTTAATATTTGTATGAATGCGGACTGGCATAGATCTTCTTTCTCTGCCATACAAAAGGATTGTGCCAAATTCATAGATGGCCCACTATGACCTTTATGACTTTTGGAGGTTTCTCCTTCCAAAGGAAAAAGACTTTACATTGTATTCTCCCCACACAACTCTTAGGCTAGGGTCAGACTGAGGCAGTGCGAACGCGCGTTCTGGCGCACATAATCACGGCCGCACTAGCAGCAGATGACGGGCAATGACAGCCAATATACGAAGTACGGTCGCACAAAAGTCCGGCCGCGCAACGCAAGTGGAAAATGAACGCATTTTTTCGAGAACGTTAAACCGCTGGTACTGACGTACAGAGTGCGCTGCGTCCGCATAGCAGCGTGTGTGCGTGATTAGGAGATGTCAGACGCTGCTAGTGTGCGGCCAACATAACGTTCAAACAGCCGGATTTCCCTAGACTTCTTTTCACCCCATCGTCATGAAATACGTCCAGAATTGCGCATCGTCTGACCACTTAAGCGTATTCCGTGAAAAAATGCGTGCGCACGCATCGACGTACATTTTGACGGTGGCCGCAGAAAATGCGCTCATCTGTCCCTAGCCTTATACCAGAACTTTTTCTTCACCAGAGGCTTCTGTTACCCTCTATTCAGAATTGCCCCATTTCGGGGTTTATTAGATCAGATTATGCTATGATACATTTAATGACTGATAGCACATATTTGGAAAAACTCCATGGCTACTGGGATAAAGTACATGGGGTCATATGTGGTGGCGTGTACATCCCCTCTAACCTTTTCAGAGAGGGATTTGATGTTTAGCTTCAGGTGCGCGTTAAGGTAACGAGTTTGTTTAGGAAATCTCTAACACACTGGTCAGCTGTAAATCATCAGCAGCAGTAAAAGCAATGTGTGGAGAGGAAGCAGCCTGTGTGGTTCCAAGCAGAAACCTGGGTGCTGATAACTGACGCTTTATAAGGTTGGTGAAGCCTGTGTTTTGTTTAGTTTAAAACCCTGATAGTAAGGGAGCTCTTGGTTAGTAAGAGCTCTAGAGGAGCCAGGGTTTTGTTTATAGGGATGTTTTGTTTCTTTTTTATGCTGATACTGCTGTCTGCTGAAGCAGTCATTACAATCAACTTACAGATCTTGTTTACCCAACCCTAGAGGACCGTGCTTTATTAAGGACAAAATATGCCGGGCGGTACAAGTATTACACTACTTAATGACAGTCTATTTTACAATATACTCATACAGGGTTATTCAAAGAGATTCGAAAAGTCATTGCATGTTCAGTGACTTTCCGTTCCCTGCACTTCGAGGCGATTCGACGATCCTAGTTCACCGACCCTGCGGTGTATTCAGCAAGCACCGCAGGGCCCCCCATAGTGCAGGGAAAACTCGCTGAACACTCACTGCAAACCCGCTGACCACTCGCCGAACACTCACCGAAACCTGCAGAGAAAGCTGGATTAACCAGGCCGAACACGCCTGAGAAACCCGACTAGCCGTCGACCACAGCGCAGAGCAGCCGCTGGATAAAGACGACATGCAGACGGACGAGGTGAAAAAAATAAACAGTACGCTTGAAAGTTTTAAATTTGAAACGCTGTTTGCAGAAAAACTACTTAACGAAAATGCCTGGAATTTACATATAAGATCCAATGAATGATAATAAAAAGGTCTGTTAACCCTTTCGCTGCTGAGGCTTTTCACACCTCTGTGCTGAGTTCATTTTTACCGTTTTCGCTCATCATATTTAACCGCATTTTGAAGCCATATTTTGATATATCACCCAGACATATTATATATCGTTCTTTCTGGCAGACTCGGCAGATTCATAATATGTCATTATTATATGTATACGTCTTGTCCTGTCTGTGTCTGTATATTATAACAAAAAATGCAATAAAATTCGAATTTTCAATAATTTACAATGTGTGAAGTTTTTTTTTTCACATTTTAACATGCGATCATTTGCGGTTATATTTTCTATGGGGTGTGCTTGCTAAAAAAATTAGAAATGGGGACTCGTTACATTTTTTTTGGGGAAAATTTCGCTATTTTTAACAAACGCACCGCATACAAAAATCATTAGTGCGGCATCATTGTTCACATTATAATTGAAATGGTAACAATATTGCTGCATTAACAAAACAAAAAGAAACAAAAAAACTTTTTTTCTAAAAATTTTACATGGTCAAGTTTGGTATCGTTGGAAGGGCCATGCTCTGGCCGATCCAACCATATCAAACATTAACCCCTAGCTGCCACGGATCGGGAGATAGGTGGTTCATTGGAACCACCTATCTCCACCATTGCTGGCAGCTAGGGGTTAACTCCAGGACAGGCGTCATCATGCTATGCACGATGATGCCAGTCCTCAGGGGGAGTTCTTGGAGGCTTGGCCGACATCCAAGATGTCGGCCAGCTCTAGGAGAGGATCACGATCTGACGCTTTTTAGCGCCGAATCGTGATCCGGCTTCCCAGGGGTTAATGACAGCCACCGTTTGGAAGGGCAGGCTGTGCCCTTCCAAACGGTGCCAGGATTAACCCTGTGCACCCCGGCGATCGGGAGGGAGAGAGGTCCGAAGGACCTCCTTTTCAGGCGCCTCTTCCGCACACGCGGGGGGGGGGGCGCCTGAATTAGATGTCATCGCGCCGCCGCGATGACATCTAATGTCCCTGCCGGGGTCCCCAAGTGCTGGGCTGACATCGAGGATGTCAGCCCGCACCGGGGGGCACAGCGATCAGCCGGAATCCGGCCGATCGCTGGCCGCAAAGGGAGGATGCACTCGGCGCGTCCTCCGCATGGAACAATACTGCGGGAGGACGTGCTGAGTGCGTCCTCCGCAGTGAAAGGGTTAAAGAAAAATGAAAAAACAATTTTATAAAAAAAAATGGGTAAAAATGTTTGCAAAAAAAAAATCCAAAAAATGCCTAAAAGATCCTACAAAGTCTATAAATAAAGAGACTTTTTACTATAAATAAATAATAAACGGTTTATTAGATATTGGATTAAAACTGGAATATTTTTAACATTGAAGCCTATCAGGGTTATTCAAAGAGAGCCGATATGGCTCCGAAAGGTAACCGAACACTGAATTTCCTGGCCATTCAGCTATTCTGAGAGCAGGCAGTTTGCCAAATGTTGGCGAATTGCCTGCACATACAGTGCCTTTTCGAGGGCAGTGAACTCCCCATAGAGAGGCAATGCTTTGTCTAGTCAGAGAACACAAAACAGCAGGGAAAATTTGCCGAAATGCCCTGCTGTTCAGTGGTTTCATTCAACAGTTTTATTCAGGCAATTCCCATAGGCTTCAATGTTAAAAATATTCACGTTTCAATGCAATATCTAATTAACTGTTTATTATTATATTCTGCAGCAAAAAGTCTCTTTTATTTATAGATTTATTAGGATCTTTTAGGCATTTTTTGGGATTTCTTTGGCAAACTTTTTTCTTTTTTCTGCAACAGCCCTTTTATTATCATTCATAGGATCTTATATATAAATTTCAGACATTTTCGTTCTGTAGTTTTTTTTGCAAACAGAAATTAAATTTTCAAACATTCATGCAAACAGTTTTTATTTTTTTTTTACAACTCGTTCGTCTGCGTGTCGGTTTTTTACGGCGGCTGCTCTGTGCTGTGATCGGCGGCTAGTCTGGTTTTTCCGGTGTGTTCGGCGTCTTTAATCCAGCTGTTTCTGCGGGTTTGGGTGAGTGTTCGGTGAGTGTTTGGCGTGTTTTGCGATGAGTGTTTGGCGGATTTGTGGCGGTTTTTCTCTGCATTTCGCTTGCTGAATACTCCGCAAGGTCGGCGAACTAGGATCGCGGGGAAAGAAAAGTCACCGAACGTGCGGTGACTTTTCGATTCTCTTTGAATAACCGTGTATGGGATTCTCCTGAATAAACCTGTCAGATCCAGGACCAGCACCTTACTCGCAATACCGCAATACAAAAAGAAAGTGGCTCGATCCTCATTTTCCTACAGAGCACCGCAAATATGGAATAACCACCATCAAATCTTCCCCAGTCTAAAGTCCCTTAAGAGTTCCCTATTAACATACCTCAATACGGTATGCACCTCTAAACATGTAACATAATGACTTTATTTCCTACATATTTATTTTTCTGTGAATCTGTATATTTGTTTTTGTGTTAATATCTTGCATTTTACTATTTTGTATTTCTGTAACCACTCAATGTTCTTCAACCCAGGACATACTTGAAAACGAGATTTATCTCAATGTATCCTTCCTGGTAAAATCCTTTATAAATAAATAAATAAATATATTAATAAAAAAAGTCTTTAATTTTTTTTTAAAGAAATACTACAGCTGAAATGCACATATTAAATTACAAAAAAATAACTAAATGCTTCGATATTGCAAACTTGTTTGAATGCCAGCTGAGGCAGCTTGGAAAAGTTTTACAATGTGTTAGAGATTATTGACTTCTTTAATAGGTCAGGGATATATGAATTATGACGTATATTTTTCTTATTGTAGATATATATATATTATTGACAGTGCCTCCAATACCAGTGGTATAAATTGGTATTTTACCCTTAAGAAAATAAGATAATAACCAATCAATGAATATACGTCTTAACAAATATATGGTGCGTTATCCCGAGTTCTTTTGATGCTATCTAGATATTTTTAAACACAATAAAATCAATAAAGATGATATGAGACTGCGTAACGGTAAAACAATTCAAACCAAAATTTATTCACACGTCAAGTTTCATACAATCATATGTTATCAACGGATTAGCAAGATACAATTTCACAAGTGATTATAGATCGTGATTAGTAGCGATACTGCGACATGCAATAATCTAATGGACAAATATTTTAGGTTTATAGACCGCACCACAGATATACACGCCTCAGTTCTTAAACACCAAGCTCTATTCTATTCACTTAAACCTTTCCCGTTATAAACCAATCCTCCATCTGGCTAAAATAAACACTCAGTTACTGGGCATCACCTGCAGCACAATTTATTATTGTGGGGGCCTATTCACTAAATGCAACTTCCTTCAGGGAGATACATAACACACTCGATAGGTAGACTATCTCTTCCACAGATCAATCACAGCACTTCATTCAATATACGTTAACCCAAAGCTTCTTATTGACTTACATGCATTCAATCGAAAGGGCTGCATGATGGATATGGAAGGAGTTATGCTAGTTTTACGAATGGGGCTGACGGCACTTGACATATAAAAGCTATTTCACGGTCCCAGCATATCTCACTATGGGTCTACAATTGATCTTTAGATGTCCACAACCAGTATTCTTGGAATTTAAATAATTTCACTAAATTATGGCTCAAGTATTTAGCTGGGAATAGTTTCTTCCTTAGCAATCCTCTGCAGGGGAGTGGAAAGGCTGATTACTAGTCTACTGAGTAGGCTTAAACAGCAAAATAATTCATTTATATTCCTTTAGTTTGTGATGGACATCTAAAGTAAGGACTATGCACTTAGAAAATAGATATCAAGTTATTCAGGCATACTTTACTATCCGGTTAGTGAAGATAGAGTGGTCGAAGATTAGGGTGTGGTCACGTCTTAAGGGGGGCTGATGATATTTACCCTTTCTCCCCTCCAAGCGTCCCTCAGGTCTTTCCCCAAGCTTTTCTCAGTGTGTTGATCCCTCTGGAGTGTCCCCTCTATATAGTGGTCTTCCGCCCAGTTTTAGATCTAGCCCATCACTATGTGGCCTCATTTGATTGGAGGATATATATATTCATCAACTCCAGGGGTTTGTCCAGGTGTTATATTACCTGGCCAGCAGATGGCGCTCTCAGATCAACCATCAACCTTCTGCAGGAATTAATTTATGTATTTGGCCAATCTTTTACTGGTTTGGGGTCGTTTTATTCCTATACCCCGGGACTCCATAGATTTTATTAACAAATCAAAATTTATTTCTATTGTGGCATCGCCGGCATACTTCGCCACGGCGTGTGTGCATTTCATACCCCCTTTACTTAAATCCACAGGTATGTGTATATGAGAGGATTCTGCAGACATACATCAATTCATTCATTCGTGATATCGTCTTTAACATTCACAATTACCAGACTTAATCTGTTTTATGCAGGTTAGTACACCAGACATTTGTAATAATCAACTGAATGTGGTAGGGCCTCTGTTTATTATAAGACGCCTAGGTTATCTATTCTAACTGACCACATAAATTAAATATTCAAATACCATATAGTGTTAGATCATATCGCCGAATAGCATAGCATTGCAAGCTGGTTTATCAAAGCCATTTAACCTTCTCTGGGTCTTTTTTTCTTTATTGGGCAACCCATTGTTCAATGTTTACGTGGCTTTCAGAGTTTCGATCTGACAAAATAAACACAATACTGAGATACCTATCCTAGGGTAAGATCAGTTGTCATTGTGTTCCCTTACTTTTAAACAATTTGATCTACCATCTGCTTGTTTATTTTTTTACAACCAGAGTCCATTAGACCGTCTTTGATCACTGGAAAATGTCTTCCCTTGTATGCGTAACAATAACGAGTTTAGCTTATCCATTGTCTTTAGAATGCATATTCTTGTTATATATTAACCACGCAGACGAGTTGTCTGTGTGAAGCAATTGCTGGCCCCAAATTTAAACAGTCCTGCGAAATATAATGCATTATAGAAATTTCATATCTGAAAAGGTCTGACAATGTTATGAATATCGACAGATCCATCCAAATGTATGACCAGTTAAGACTTTTGAGAATATAATTGATTGATTAATGCTAAATAAGGAACTGAAAAATTGAGCATGATTTTTTTATTTTTTTTACTTTTTGAATTCTTAAGTTATTTCTCACTTTCATCTTTAACCCCTTCACTACCGATATCGAGACATCGCGGGCTTCAAAGGCACCATCTGGTGCCCCAATATCGAGATATTGCGACCTGCTGATCCGCAGCCCAAAAGCAATTGAAATTCACTTGCTGCACTGCAAACAAATTTCTTTGATTTTGGGTGGCAGAAGGTGCCCACAAGGTTATAGCCATGTGGGCATAATGCCCAAGAAGCTAAAACTGTTAAATCAGTTGCTGAAATATCAGGCTTTCAGCAGCCGATGCAGGGGAAAAAAATAAAAATAGACCTGCGGCTCAATCCTCTGTAAGTCAATTTGGCGGTAGATGACGCCAACTACTGGCCAAATAGGTTATTTACTGTAATAACTATTTATTAATGTATAATTAGTTAAAAATGATTTTTTTAAAACACTGGTATAATTAGTTAAAAATGATTTAAAAAAAACAATGTTTGTTTGGAAAATCACTTGGTAGTGAAGGGGTTAAGTTATATCTAGCAAAGATAATTAATAAACATTATTCTATCATACACTATCAAAGCACATCAGAGCAATCACAGTATTAGTTGAACTTCGCCCAGTAAACTTCGCCCAGCCTAAGCTTTGCTTTATGGAGAGCAGCCATGCTACTTGTGAACTCAGCGCTACCTTAAATTAGTTGTCTAGAGATGGTGGTAGAAGACCAACCCAATTCTTTGCCTACAAAAAACCCTCTGAACCAAGTGTTCTCATTGCATCCAGTTCAATACTCATTAATTTGCCATTACTAACTGAAATCCGAATATCAATTCATTATATGCATTACTTTACAATAGTGGAAGTAATTAAACACCTCCATGAGAGGTGGAATGAATGACCACTATGATTTACAATGTATAAATTCAAGTACAGAAGAACAGAAATCTGAAACTGCATGTAACATCATGATTTTATTTGGTGAATAAACAGTATACACATAAAGTGACAACTCACTACATAACAATGTCCAAATAACATGATCTTAATTAGGGTTGAGCCGAACACCCCGTGTACGGTTCGCATTCGAACAATTTCAAAAGTTCGAGTTCGGACGCAAGGAAATAAAGTTTAAAAAAAGACGTTTGAAAATGAACAGTGATTTTTCCATGAAATAAAGGTTAAGAATAAAAATGTAAAATTCCTTCAAATATCGTGCCTAGGAGGTCCCCATAACCTGCCCGTGAAGTGGCGGATTTGTCGGTTGTATAGAAACATTTAAAAAGAAAAAAATGACATTTAAAATGACGGTAAATGTTTTTCCTTTAATCTATTCATAAACAACTGCTTGGGGTGGCAGCCTGTATGAAAAGAGGAGATGTTTTAGGACACGCAGAACAAGTTTAGTGATTTGTTGGCTAAATTATGGTGAAACTTATGCAGGCTTTGGATGAAAGTAACAACAGGTGCATTAAAATTGGACCTTTGGTGGCAGCTAGTGCCTTCACACAGTAACCCCTCTGAGGTATTGTGGAAGAGTGCAGGGGGGGACTCTGCAGTTAAATATTAAAATGATTGGAATCTGGTACACGCGTCAGTGTCAGTGCACCCAAATATTGGGCCTTTGATGCCAGCTAGTGCATTCACACCTTAACCCCTCTGAGGTATTGTGGAAGAGTGCAGTGGTGGAGGTTTTGGGAATGCAGAAGAGATCCCCGATCTATTCAGTTACATCAGCATCAGGGGAGTGATAGCTGCTGATCCAGGACTGATTCATTTTTATAAATGTCAGCCGGTCTACAGAGTCGGTGGACAGACGCACTCTTTTGTCTCTGACAAAACCTCCAGCGGCATTGAATGTCCTTTCAGAAAGCACGCTGGATGAAGGGCAACCTAGTGGCTCCATAGCATATTGGCTAAATTCTGGCCAGTAATCCAATCCTAACACCCAGTAAGCCAGTGGATCATCTGCTGTAAAGGTATCCAGGTCTGCCCTTGCCCCTAGATAGTCCTGCACCATATGGTGAAGACGCTGGCAATGGGTGCCTACATTTGACGTCCCTGGGTGTCGTGGACTAAAAAAATTGGAAAAGGCATCAGTCAAGTGGCCCACTTCAACGCTCTTCCTCTGATAAACAGCAGCCTCAGAAGCACCTGTGTCATCAGTTGGTAAACTACAAGTGTCTGGAAAGGTGTTACACAAGTGTCGCTTTAGAGCGTCCTCAAGTTGTTTCATCCTGTGCTCCCTCTGTGAAGGCAGGATGAGCTCTGCAACCTTGTGAGATTGTGAGTTCCTACGGGAATAGGGCCCTCATCTCCTCCTGTACTGTTTGTCAAATGTTGTTCAATGTATTGTAACCCTGTCTATACTGTGCTTATTGTACAGCGCTGCGGAATATGCTGGCGCTTTATAAATAAAGAATAATAATAATAAAATACCCAAGAGTAGCGAGTTGGGATCCTTGAGGGCAGAAGTATCTGCTTGAATAATACAAAAGGTTTATAACTTACAGACTGTAACAAGGAGACACAAGGACTAACTGAATTGCCTCTAGGCTCTGAAGGTTTCAAGACCAACAGGTTACCTAGGACACGCTCAGAAACAGCAGACGTAGAATGACAGTCCGTGAAGTATTCAAGGTGAAGGGCAGTCAGATGCAGAAACCAATCGTTTTGGTACATACAAGGACTAACTGAATTGTCTCTAAGCTCTGAAGGTTTCGAGACCAACAGATTACCTAGGACACATTCAGAAACAGCAGACGTGAAATGACAGTCCGTGAAGTATTCAAGGTGCAGGGCAATCAGAGGTGCAGAAATAACATAAAACAGAAATAAACAATAGTTGGTTATCGTGGTCTTAGCAAAACCATAAACATGAGTAGTAACCTGGGTAAAAGGACCCCGGAGGGTTGCAAATGATACCCCTAAACGTGAAGGGATATAACCCAAAACAGTGAGTGATCAACCCAGCAACCAGCAGGGGGTTAAATCACTATAACATGTGATACAGAGAAATAAACACAATAGAGTTAGATTAGTCTAAGCCAAGCCAGTTCAATAACAGGAGAAGGGATCGCATACAAAGCAGGGTCGTCAACAGTAAAGTCAAATACAATCAGGAAGTAGCGTTGTGTGAAATGAACTCCACTCTAGAGCAATGAGGCCATTCCTAGAGCCCTGTTTTAAAGCCTGTGGCTCCTGGTAACCACACCTGACCCACCCCCTCAGAAGCCGATCTGCCAGCAGTAAGTGCTGGCACCCGACCAGCCAGCGGCCCTCCTTCTTGCCCAGAACCCCCAGGGGGGCGCAGCGGGGGCTGAGCACTTAACAAAGCCTGACTGGCAGAGGACTCGGAGGATGAGGATGGCCTGGTTAGCCAATCCTGCAAATCCTCTGTATGTTGCTGCTGCTTAAGACGGCCAGCACCAGTTAGAAACAAGGACAAGCATGCCCCTGCAGAGGATGCACCACGTCCACGATGACCAGGGGCAAAGCCTTCCGACACAGAGGCTGCTTGCCCTCTTATCTGTGTCTGGGAGCGTCTGCCTGTACTTTTTTGTATTTCTTACATGGTGAGTGATATATAGATTAAAGATATACTGATTTTCCAGAACAATGCTATACGTCAGTGATACACCCTGATAGCTGGCAACACCCAGATTCTACTCTGAATAGATAAACAGATGAGCTCTGATTATACTGTGCTATTGTATGGTATCTAGAATTAGATTAAAGATATACAGATTTTCCATAACAATGTTATACATCAGTGATACAAACTGATAGCTTGGCAGCAGCTGGCAGTGCCAACACACAGATTACAATTCCCAGATATCTGCTAGACGTATGTGGGACCCCCTGATAGCTGGCAGTGAGAAGACACAGATTACAATTCCCAGATACAGTCAGGTCCAGAAATATTGGGACATCGACACAATTCTAACATCTTTGGCTCTATACACCACCACAATGGAGTTGGAATGAAACAAACACAATGTGCTTTAACTGCAGACTGTCAGCTTTAATTTGAGGGTATGTACTAGGGATGAGCTGTTCAGTTCGATCAGTTCGGAGTTCGCATCGAACATAGCCTGTTCGCATGTTCGCGAACTATGAACATTTCCGGGTGTTTGCCGCGTGTTCGCCCACAATGCACCACAACGGACCACAATGCACTTTTCCACTGGCCTGAAGCTCGTAATTGGCTACAGCCTTGCACCTGACCACAGGTCTGGTGCAAGACAGGTTCAACACTATGCCTATCATGGCTCAGAGTCCTGATTGGGCAAATTTTGCCCAATCATGGGCTCACAGAGCTAAGTCCTGCAGCACACTATATAAGGTTTCCACGCAGCGCTTCTGCACGCATTTGAGAGGAGATTTCATAGGAGATTTTTGTTGTGTGTTCTTACTGCCGGTCTGCCACGCTACTGGGGGGGTCTGGGGGTCTCATTTCTACAAAATATCTGGGAATTTAGGTGATCTGTGTCTTGTCACACAGCCAGTACCACGCAGTATTTTGGGGGTCACTAATTTCTACAAAATATCTGGGAATTGAGGTGATCTGTGTCTTGTCACACAGCCAGTGCAACGCAGTATTTTGGGGGTCACTAATTTCTACCAAATATCTGGGAATTGAGGTGATCTGTGTCTTGTCACACAGCCAGTACCACGCAGTATTTTGGGGGTCGCTAATTTCTACCAAATATCTGGGAATTGAGGTGATCTGTGTCTTGTCACACAGCCAGTACCACGCAGTATTTTGAGGTTCACTAATTTCTACAAAATATCTGGGAATTGAGGTGATCTGTGTCTTGTCACACAGCCAGTGCCATGCAGTATTTTGGGGGTCACTAATTTCTACAAAATATCTGGGAATTGAGGTGATCTGTGTCTTGTCACACAGCCAGTGCCACGCAGTATTTTGGGCGTCAGTAATTTCTACAAAACATTTGTGAATTGAGGTGATCTGTGTCTTGTCACTGCCAGCAAGTATTTTGGGGGTCACAAATTTCTACAAAATTTTTGGGAATTGAGGTGATCTGTGTCTTGTCACACAGCCAGTGCCACGCAGTATTTTGGGCGTCAGTAATTTCTACAAAATATTTGGGAATTGTTATAATCTGTGTGTTCTCACTGGCTGCCACCCATCAGGGGGTCTCACTGATTTATAGGAGGTTTCTGAGACTTGTAATTTGTGTCTTCTCACTGCCACACATCAGGGGTCACACTGATTTATAGGAGGTTTCTGCGATTTGTATCTGTGTCTTCTCACTGCCACCCATCAGGGGGGTCACACTGATTTATAGGAGGTTTCTGCGATTTGTAATCTGTGTCTTCTCACTGCCACCATCAGGGGGTCACACTGATTTATAGGAGGTTTCTGACACTTGTAATCTGTGTCTTCTCACTGCCACCCATCAGGGGGTCACACTGATTTATAGGAGGTTTCTGACACTTGTAATTTGTGTCTTCTCACTGCCACACATCAGGGGGTCACACTGATTTATAGGAGGTTTCTGCGATTTGTAATCTGTGTCTTCTCACTGCCACCCATCAGGGGGGTCACACTGATTTATAGGAGGTTTCTGCGATTTGTAATCTGTGTCTTCTCACTGCCACACATCAGGGGGTCACACTGATTTATAGGAGGTTTCTGCGACTTGTAATCTGTGTCTTCTCACTGCCACCCATTAGAGGTTCAAACATACTTCTAGCAGATTTATGCGAATTGTAATCTGTGGCTTCACTGCCACCCATCAGGGGATCTCACCTACTTATAGGAGGTTTCTGGGAATTGTAATCTGTGTCTTGTCACTGGCTGCCAGCTATCAGGGTGTCTCACTGAGTTATACCAGAGTTCTGTAAATCTTTAATCTTTATACCAGAGTTGAATCAGAGTTCTGTATATATTTAATCTATATATCACTCACTATGTCTGAAAGAACAAAAAGGACAGGCAGACGCTCCCAGACACAGATAAGAGGGCAAGCAGCCCCTGTGTCGGGAGGCTGTGCCTCTGGTTGTGGTGGAGGTGGTGCATCCTCTGCAGGGGCACGCTTGTCCTTTCTAACTGGTGCTGGCCGTCTTAAGCAGCAGCAAC
Source organism: Leptobrachium leishanense (assembly GCA_009667805.1). Lineage (NCBI taxonomy): Eukaryota > Metazoa > Chordata > Amphibia > Anura > Megophryidae > Leptobrachium > Leptobrachium leishanense. The sequence goes on along the minus strand of CM019064.1, from coordinate 386,866,130 downwards.
ATACCGAGGATTTGGTGGATTGGCTAACCAGGCCATCCTCATCCTCCGAGTCATCTGCCAGCCAGGCTTCTAGTAGTTTACAGTACACCTCAGCTACCAAAGCATTTAATGCAGCCTCCATGTCCACAGCTACTCCTGCCGTAGCCTCGCTATCACACACGGAGGGGTCAGCTGAATTGTTTGACTACAATGACAGTGACATGCTGCTTGAGGATGCGTAGCAAGTACAGTGCTCTGATTCAATCTCTGAGGTTGAGGAAGGGAGTATAATCAACCTAGAGGAAGGGGGTGCCAGTGATGACACACAAATAACTGTCACTCATGTTGCCCCAGCAGCTGTAGCATACTGCCAAGTTGGCTCCAGTGACGAGGAGATAGGGGGTGATGATGACAATGATGATGAGGTCACTGACTCCACCTGGGTGCCTGATTGAACAAAGGAGTCAAGTGAGGAGGAGGCACAAGAAACACAAGGCATAACATCCTCTATGACCAACCATAGCACTAGCCAGTCCAAGGCATCAGATGTCAGAGCTGCTCAGGTGCAGAGTGCTGTTGGCTCAAAGCACATATCCAGTAACTCTGCTGTCTGGGAGTTCTTTAAGGAATGTGCAGCAGACCCCACCGTTGCTATTTGTAATCTATGTCAGATGAGACTCAAGCGTGGGAAAGACACCGGACGCTTGGGTACCACGTGCTTGAGGCGACATATGAACACCTGCCACACATCCTGTTGGCACAAAACTTTGCATAGGTCCTCCTCCTCCTCATCTGTCTCTACCCCCACTGTATGTCCTGCCATGTCATTGCCTACAACCTCTACTGACAGGGATGATGCTACAGTAATGGATGTACCAGGTCCTTCCTCACAATGTGACATCATCCCATCAGCTGAAGATTTACGCAGTCAGATTACGTTGCCGCAGCTGCTGCAGCGTAAGAAAAAATATAGTCCCAACTATCCCCAAGCACAGTGTCTAAATGCCAGCTTAGCAAAATTACTCGCATTGCAGCTGCTGCCTTTCCAGCTGGTGGACTCTGCTCCCTTCCGTGAATTTGCTGAATGTGCTGTACCACAGTGGCAGGTTCCAAAACGCCATTACTTTTCACACAAGGCCATTCCAGCACTATACCAGCACATGCAAGACAATGTTATCGAGTCATTGGGAAAGGCAGTCAGCAGCAAGGTGCATGTGACTTTAGACACGTGGTCCAGCAAGCATGGACAGGGTCGTTACATTTCCTTCATGGCACACTGGGTAACTCTGATTGCAGCTGGGAGGGATTCAAGACGGGGCTTTGTGCTGGAGCTTGTTCATCCACCACGCCTCCAGAAAGCTGTTTATATGAGGTCTGTCTGCTCCACCACCACCTCTCCCTCTTCCTCCTCCTCCTCCTCCTTCTGTGTCTCTGGCGAAGTGGCAGTTAAACAAACGCCTGACAGGGTCTACGCAATGGCTCAAGCAAAAAGAAGCCATACTGTGCTTGAGCTTGTTTGTGTAGGGGACAGGAGCCACACCGGGCCAGAAATTCTGTCAGCTCTGCAGGGCCAGGTGCAGAGATGGTTAACACCACGCCAGTTTCAGCTGGGAATGATCGTCTGTGATAATGGCAGCAAACTTCTCTCCGCCCTACACAAGGGTAAATTGACGCATGTACCATGCCTAGCACACGTCCTAAATCTAGTGGTACAGCATTTCCTAACCAAGTACCCAGGGCTGGCAGAGCTTCTCAGCCAGGCCAGAAAAGTCTGCAGCCACTTCAGTTGGTCATTTCCAGCAAGCGTTCACCTGGCAGAAATTCAAAGAGAATTCCACCTTCCCACAAACCGTCTGATCTGTGACATGCCCACCAGGTGGAACTCGACATTAGCAATGCTGCAGCATCTGCACAAGCAGCAGAGGGCCATCAACGAGTACCTGTGTGAGTATGGCACAAGGACAGGTTCAGGTCAACTTTGTTCCCCCCCGCAGTGGCTGATGATCAAGGATGCATGCACTGTACTGTCACCATTTGAGGAGGCAATGAGGATGGTGAGCAGGGACAGTGCATGCATCAGTGACACAATTCCTTTAGTGTTCCTGCTGGAGCACACTCTGCGGGGAATTATAGATGTGGCTCTAGAGGCAGAGCAGCGGGAGGAAGAGGAGGCCTTCCCCAGCTCTCGAGGCCCCAGTCTTTCCGCAGACAGCATTCCAGCGGGTCCTACTCAGATCAGACAGGAGGAGGATGAGGAGGAGGAGGAATATTTAAGTGGTGGGGGCATTGAAGGTGGGGATTCCTCAAGGGAGGGTTTCATGTGCCCAGAAACACAGGGGCTAGTGCATGGCTGGGAGGAGGAAGTGCACGTTGGGGGTCATCCTCATTGATCAGGAAGACTCGGAAGCTAATGCCACCTCCAACCTACGCTGCATGGGCTCCCTTATAATGCAAAGCCTGCTAAAGGACCCCAGGATTCGTGCTATCAAGGAGAGGATCATTACTGGTTGGCAACCCTTCTTGATCCACGATACAATAGTAAAGTTGCAGAGCTCATCCTGCCCGCACAGAGGGAGGACAGGATGAAAAAACTTGAGGACGCTCTAAAGCGACACTTTGTAACACCTTTCCAGGCACTGGTAGGTTACCAAGTGATGACACACGTACTTCTGAGGCTGCGGATGATCAGAGGAATAGTGGTGAAGGCCAGGGCCGCTTGACTGATGCATTTTTTAATTTTTTTAGTCCACCACGCCCAGGGACGTCAGATGTAGGCACCCATTGCCAGCGTCTTCACCATATGGTGCAGGACTACCTAGGGGCAAGGGCAGACCTGGATACGTTTCCAGCAGATGATCCACTGGCTTACTGGCTGTTGAGATTGGATCACTGGCCATAACTTAGCCAATATGCTATGCAGCTACTAGGTTGCCCTTCATCTAGCGTGCTTTATGAAAGGACGTTCAGTGCCGCTGGAGGTTTTATCACAGACAAGAGGGCGTCTGTCCACCGACTCTGTAGACCAGCTGACATTTATAAAAATGAATCAGTCCTGGATCAGCAGCTATCAATCCCCTGATGCTGACGTAACGGAATAGATCGGGGATGTCCTCTGCTTTCACAAAACCTCCAGCACTGAACTCTTCCACAATACCACAAAAGGGTTACGGTGTGAAAGCACTTGCTGCCATGAAAGGCACAATATTTGGCTGCACTGACGCCTGTGCCAGATTTATATCATTTTAATTTTTTGAACCGCAGGGTCCAACCCTGCACTCTTCCACAATACTACAGAGGGGTTACTGTATGATGGTACTTGCTGGCCTGGCACCAAAGGCACAATTTTTGGCTGCACTGACGCCCATTACCAGATTCATATCATTTTAATATAGGACCGCAAGGTCCACCCCTGCATTCTTCCACAATACTACAGAGGGATTACTGTATGATGGTACTTGCTGGCCTGGCAGTCTGGCACTAAAAGCACGATATCTGGGTGCACTGACGCCCATTACCAGATTCATATCTTTTTAATATAGGACCGCAAGGTCCACCCCTGCATTCTTCCACAATACTACAGAGGGATTACTGTATGATGGTACTTGCTGGCCTTGCAGTCTGGCACCAAAAGCACAATATCTGGGTGCACTGACGCCCATTACCAGATTCATATCTTTTTAATATAGGACCGCAAGGTCCACCCCTGCATTCTTCCACAATACTACAGAGGGATTACTGTATGATGGTACTTGCTGGCCTGGCAGTCTGGCACCAAAAGCACGATATCTGGGTGCACTGACGCCCATTACCAGATTCATATCTTTTTAATATAGGACCGCAAGGTCCACCCCTGCATTCTTCCACAATACTACAGAGGGATTACTGTATGATGGTACTTGCTGGCCTTGCAGTCTGGCACCAAAAGCACAATATCTGGGTGCCCTGACGCCCATTACCAGATTCATATCTTTTTAATATAGGACCGCAAGGTCCACCCCTGCATTTTTCCACAATACTACAGAGGGGTTACTGTATGATGGTACTTGCTGGCCTGGCACCAAAGGCACAATATTTGGGTGCACTGCCACTGATGCCTGTATCAGATTCATATCCTCAGAGGGGTTACTGTGTGACGGCACTGTTGCCGACGCTAAAGGCCCAATTTTAAAGCACCTATTGTTACTTTCATCCAAAGCCTGCATAAGTTTCACAATTTAGACAAAAAATCACTAAGCTTTTTCTGCATTTCCGAAAATGTCTCCTCTTTTCATACAGGCTACCGCCCCAAGCAGTTGTTTATGAATAGATTAAAGGAAAACCATTTACTGTCATTTGAAATGTCATTTTTTGGTTTTTACATATTTCTATACATCCTAGAAATCCGCCACTTCACGGGCAGGTTATTGGGACCTCCTAGACACGAAATTTGAAGGAATTTTTCGTTTTTATTTTTAACCCTTATTTCATGGAAAACTCACTGTCCCTTTTAAAAACTTTTTTTTAAAAAACTTTTTGCCCTTGTTTCCTGTCCCCCAGGGCACTACCCGGACCCCCATACACCTTTTATGGCAAATATCTAGCTTTTATGCCCTCTTGGAGGGCACTCTAAAAATCAAATTTTGAGTCCCATTGACTTGCATTGAGTTCGAGTTCGAATCCGAACATTTGAAAAGTTCGAGTTCGAATGCGAACTAGGGATGTGCGTTTCGGGTTTCGGAATTTTGGAATTTTCACGAAATTTCCCGATTCGTGCATTCGGATTCAGACGATTTTCCGAAAATTTTCAGATCCGAAAACGGCAGATCCGAAACATTTACGAAACGAAACGAAAATTTGTTCGGAATTTTCGAATGGACTAGAAATGTGTAAAATCAAAACTCATTTTCGTTCCATTCGTAATTTCGGCTCCATTCCTGATTTCGGTACCATTTCAGTAATTTTGGACAACGTATTTTTTGGTTATATCGCTGATTCTGTAATTTTGTATTATTCCCATCTCAATGTATCCTTCTTGTAAAACATGAGAAATCTCAATGTATCTAAGCAAGGAAACCCAAACAAATGGGTATAAGATGTTTATATGGCGCTAAGAAAAAAGATCTAGATATGGAAGTGGAAGATTGCAGCTCACCAATGGGTGTATCCCTCACCCACAACAAACAGTATAGAAAAGTAGACTTGCCAAAAGGCTAATCAGGGAGCGCAAATGGATGAACACTTGAAACACTCACACCAGGTGACAAAAATGGAGTGCAAGAGGTATACTCATCTTAGGTAATATACCGGCAGGGGAAATAGGACAAAAACCTATGAAGTACAAAAGAAAAAGAACAGGAACGAATTGCGCAGTACCAAAAAAAATATCAGAGCAATAACAGAAGGTAGCAGTAAACACACTCACAAAGGTGGAGCCTGTGAGGCTCTCTGTCAGCGCCTGTAAGCCACTTGAAGGGGGGCTTCACCCATAAAGTACGTCGGTTCTTGTCTCGCTTGTACACTTCTTCTTATCCAGAGAGATGGAATTGCACAAAAGGAACCTCGGATAAATGAAGAGTGTATAGCGTGATACCGTTATGCTAAGATTAAATATCAAATAGCAATGACAAACTCACGTGGTGTAGAGCCTCCTCTCAGGGTGGCTCAGTAGAGAAGGCCTCAGACCATATTAGGTAGGTCTCACCCTTCTTGAGTCTCGGTAGATGTTGGAATCGTAGACTTCATATATCTCAAGATGATGGTATAAATTGATAATACTGTAAAAAGGTAAAAAATGAAAATTTATTACAAATAAATCAATAAAAATATATACAAAGGGGGATAGACCGAAACGCGTTTCTCCTGCCATCCTGCAGGCTTCCTCAGTCGGTAATTACTGAAGCCTGCAGGACGGCAGGAGAAACGCGTTTCGGTCTATCCCCCTTTGTATATATTTTTATTGATTTATTTGTAATAAATTTTCATTTTTTACCTTTATACCGTATTATCAATTTATACCATCATCTTGAGATATATGAAGTCTACGATTCCAACATCTACCGAGACTCAAGAAGGGTGAGACCTACCTAATATGGTCTGAGGCCTTCTCTACTGAGCCACCCTGAGAGGAGGCTCTACACCACGTGAGTGTGTCATTGCTATTTGATATTTAATCTTAGCATAACGGTATCACGCTATACACTCTTCATTTATCCGAGGTTCCTTTTGTGCAATTCCATCTCTCTGGATAAGAAGAAGTGTACAAGCGAGACAAGAACCGACGTACTTTATGGGTGAAGCCCCCCTTCAAGTGGCTTACAGGCGCTGACAGAGAGCCTCACAGGCTCCACCTTTGTGAGTGTGTTTACTGCTACCTTCTGTTATTGCTCTGATTTTTTTTGGTACTGCGCAATTCGTTCCTGTTCTTTTTCTTTTTTACTTCATAGGTTTTTGTCCTATTTCCCCTGCCGGTATATTACCTAAGATGAGTATACCTCTTGCACTCCATTTTTGTCACCTGGTGTGAGTGTTTCAAGTGTTCATCCATTTGCGCTCCCTGATTAGCCTTTTGGCAAGTCTACTTTTCTATAAATCTCAATGTATCCTTCTTGTAAAACCAGAGAATTCTCAATGTATCCTTCCTGGAAAACCAGAGAAATCTCAATGTATCCTTCTTGTAAAACATGAGAAATCTCAATGTATCCTTCTTGTAAAACATGAGGAATCTCAATGTATCCTTCTTGTAAAACCAGAGAAATCTCAATGTATCCTTCTTGTAAAACCAGAGAAATCTCAATGTATCCTTCCTGGAAAACCAGAGAAATCTCAATGTATCCTTCCCGGGAAACCAGATAAATCTCAATGTATCCTTTTTGTAAAACATGAGAAATCTCAATGGCAGAATTATCGTATGGACAGAATTATCGTATGGACAGAAAAATCAGATCCGAAAAACCATTAGTTTATGTCAAAACGAATAGACACTTTGAAACGAGAACAGACGTTCCGAAAAACACGAAAATTTCCGAAATTACGAAAAAAAAGTCGATACGAAGAACTAAACGAACCGAAACGGAAATCGTCCGAAACGAGCCAAAATGAACCGAAAAAAAATTGGTGCACAAGTCTAATGCGAACCGAACTCGGTGTTCGGCTCATCCCTAGTATGTACATCCAACTCAGGTGAACGTGTAGGACTTACAGCAGTTTGCAGATGTGCCTCCCACTTGTTAAGGGACCAAAGGTAATGGGACAGAATAATAATCATAAATCAAACTTTCCCTTCTTAATACTTGGTTGCAAATCCTTTGCAGTCAATCACAGCCTGAAGTCTGGAATGCATAGACATCACCAGACGCTGGGTTTCATTCCTGGTGATGCTCTGCCAGGTCTCTACTGCAACTATCTTCAATTCCTGCTTGTTCTTGGGGCATTTTCCCTTCAGTTTTGTCTTCAGCAAGTGAAATGCATGCTCAATGGGATTCAGGTCAGGTGATTGACTTGGCCATTGCATAACATTCCACTTCTGTCCCTTCAAAAACTCTTTGGGTGCTTTTGCAGTATGCTTTGGGTCATTGTCCATCTTCACTGTGAAGCGCCGTCCAATGAGTTCTGCAGCATTTGGCTGAATGTGAACAAATAATATTGCCCAAAACACTTCAGAATTTATCCTGCTGCTTTTGTCAGCAGTCACATCATCAATAAATACTAGAGAACCAGTTCCAATGACAGCCATACATGCCCACGCCATGACACTACCACCACCATGCTTTACTGATTGGGTGCTATGCTTAGGATCAGGAGCAGTTCCTTTCCTTCTCCATACTCTTCTCTTCCCATCACTCTGGTGCAAGTTGATCTTGGTCTCATCTGTCCATAGGATCTTGTTCCAGAAATGTGAAGGCTTTGTTAGGTGTTGTTTGGCAAACTCTAATCTGGCCTTCCTGTTTTTGAGGCTCACCAATGGTTTACATCTTGTGGTGAAGCCTACTCTGGTGAAGTCTTCTCTTGATTGTTGACTTTGACACACATACACCTACCTCCTGGAGAGTGTTCTTGATCTGGCCAACTGTTGTAAAGGGTGTTTTCTTCACCAGGAAAGAATTCTTCGGTCATCCACCACAGTTGTTTTCCATGGTCTCCCGGTCTTTTGGTGTTGCTGAGCTCACAGGTGCGTTCCTTCCTAATGTTCTTGCTATCTCTCTGATGGGTTTGTTTTGTTTCTTCAGCCTAATGATGGCTTGCTTCACTGATAGTGACAGCTCTTTGGATCTCTTCTTGAGAGTTGACAGCAACAGATTCCAAAAGCAAATAGCACACTTGAAATGAACTCTAGGCCTTTTATCTGCTCATTGTAATTGGGGTAATGAGGGAATATCACACACCTGGCCATGAAACAGCTGAGAAGCCAATTGTCCCATTACCTTTGGTCCCTTAACAAGTGGGAGGCACATCTGCAAACTGCTGTAAATCCTACACCGTTCACCTGAGTTGGATGTACATCAAATTAAAGCTGACAGTCTGCAGTTAAAGCACATCGTGTTTGTTTCATTCCAACTCCATTGTGGTGGGTATAGAGCCAAAGATGTTAGAATTGTGTCAATGTCCCAATATTTCTGGACCTGACTGTATCTGCTAGAAGTCTGTGAGAACCCAATAGCTGGCAGTGAGAAGACACAGATTACAATTCCCAGATATCTGCTAGAAGTATGTGGGACCCCCTGATAGCTGGCAGTGAGAAGACACAGATTACAATTCCCAGATATCTGCTAGAAGTATGTGGGATCCCCTGTTACATTTTCCCCGGTTTTGGCTGCGCCCCCTGGTGGTGAAGGGCCTTCAGTTCCAATGACAGCCATACATGCCCACGCCATGACACTACCACCACCATGCTTTACTGATCGGGTGCTATGCTTAGGATCACGAGCAGTTCCTTTCCTTCTCCATACTCTTCTCTTCCCATCACTCTGGTGCAAGTTGATCTTGGTCTCATCTGTCCATAGGATCTTGTTCCAGAAATGTGAAGGCTTTGTTAGGTGTTGTTTGGCAAACTCTAATCTGGCCTTCCTGTTTTTGAGGCTCATCAATGGTTTACATCTTGTGGTGAAGCCTACTCTGGTGAAGTCTTCTCTTGATTGTTGACTTTGACACACATACACCTACCTCCTGGAGAGTGTTCTTGATCTGGCCAACTGTTGTAAAGGGTGTTTTCTTCACCAGGGAAAGAATTCTTCGGTCATCCACCACAGTTGTTTTCCGTGGTCTCCCGGGTCTTTTGGTGTTGCTGAGCTCACAGGTGCGTTCCTTCCTAATGTTCTTGCTATCTCTCTGATGGGTTTGTTTTGTTTCTTCAGCCTAATGATGGCTTGCTTCACTGATAGTGACAGCTCTTGGATCTCTTCTTGAGAGTTGACAGCAACAGATTCCAAAAGCAAATAGCACACTTGAAATGAACTCTAGGCCTTTTATCTGCTCATTGTAATTGGGGTAATGAGGGAATATCACACACCTGGCCATGAAACAGCTGAGAAGCCAATTGTCCCATTACCTTTGGTCCCTTAACAAGTGGGAGGCACATCTGCAAACTGCTGTAAATCCTACACCGTTCACCTGAGTTGGATGTACATCAAATTAAAGCTGACAGTCTGCAGTTAAAGCACATCGTGTTTGTTTCATTCCAACTCCATTGTGTTGGGTATAGAGCCAAAGATGTTAGAATTGTGTCAATGTCCCAATATTTCTGGACCTGACTGTATCTGCTAGAAGTCTGTGAGACCCCAATAGCTGGCAGTGAGAAGACACAGATTACAATTCCCAGATATCTGCTAGAAGTATGTGGGACCCCCTGATAGCTGGCAGTGAGAAGACACAGATTACAATTCCCAGATATCTGCTAGAAGTATGTGGGATCCCCTGTTACATTTTCCCCGGTTTTGGCTGCACCCCCTGGTGGTGAAGGGCCTTCATGTCTGTTTTTCCCCTGTGATGTGTTTGGCCGTGCTGTCTGGGGCTGTTCTGGGGTTCTGATATGATCTCCTGGTCTGGGGTCACATGGCCCAATCACACAGACCACTCCCTATAAATATCCCAGCAGCACAGAGCCTCATTGACGGTTTGTAGAGTTTGATGGTGGCTGTGTCCTGTTTGTTCCCTGTGTTGCTGCAAAGCATTCTTGTTCAAGTGCATTCTGGTTTTGACCTTGGCTGTGTTTCCTGATGATCCTTTTCTGCTTACTCCTGGTATTCTGTATGCTGCTGATCTGTTGCCAACCTTGCCTGCCTGAACATTCATATATGTTTCATGTTTTATGTACCTTGTCTGTCTTAGTTTAGTATAGTCTCAGTGCAGGATGTTTTGTCTGTTTTGTTAATCCCTTGCCCTTCTTGTCCATCTTGATCTGTTATATCTTTGTGAGGGTTTTCTAGATAGGGATTTTTGCTCAGCATAGGGATCCCTTTAGTTTTCTCCCTGGCCCTCCTGTTCTAAGTTTCTGTTTGGTTCCTGCAAAGCACTTATGTGGAGTCCAGTTCCCGTATCGCCAAGTCTGTCTGTTTGTTGACTGTCCTGCAGCCTCCTCAATTCACGAATTGTCAGGTGAATCATTGTGTTTCTGAGTGTGTCTGAAGTGGTCTGTCGGTCTTGAAACCTTCGGAGCTTAGTGTGCAATTCAGTTCTTTTTTTTTGGTGCTCCTTGGTTTTGGAGATATTAGTCTGTCCTTGTGTCCAGTCAGTAACTCACCTGCCTTAAGTGCTTCACCCCATGTTCCAAGCCACCACAATGGCCCAAGCAGGGACTAACCGTTACACCCCCTGATAGCTGTCAGTGAGAAGACACAGATTACAATTCCCAGATATCTGGTAGAAGTATGTGGGACCCCAAAAGCTGGCAGTGAGAAGACACAGATTACAGTTCCCAGATATCTGGTAGAAGTATGTGGGACCCCCTGATAGCTGGCAGTGAGAAGACACAGATTACAATTCCCAGATATCTGCTAGAAGTCTGTGAGACCCCAATAGCTGGCAGTGAGAACACAGATTACATTTCCCAGATATCTGCTAGAAGACTGTGAGACCCCAATAGCTGGCAGTGAGTAGACACAGATTACAATTTCCAGATATCTGCTAGAAGACTGTGAGACCCCAATAGCTGGCAGTGAGAAGATACAGATTACAATTCCCAGATATCTGCTAGAAGTCTGTGAGTCCCCAATAGCTGGCAGTGAGAAGACACAAATTACAATTCCCAGATATCTGCTAGAAGTCTGTGAGACCCCAATAGCTGGCAGTGAGAAGACACAGATTACAATTCACAGAAATCTGCTAGACGTCTGTGAGACACACATAGAAGAACAATCTCCTCTCACTCCTGCAAAAAAACACGTGCTGGGTCTGCCTTATGTAGTGTGCTGCGGGATTTAGCTCTGTGAGCCCATGATTGGACAAAATTTGCACAATCGGGACTCTGAGCCCTGATTGGCATAGTCTTGCATCTGTCTTGCACCTGACCTGTGGTCAGGTGCAAGGCTGTAGCCAATTACAAGCTTTAGGCCAGTGGAAAAGTGCATTGTGGTCCATTGTGGGCGAACACGCGGAAATGGTTGCCGATTGGCCGAACGGGCAATGTTCTAATCGAACTCATGTTCGGATTAAACCGCCAGCCCATCCCTAATCTTAATCACAGACAATTATAATTGTAGATAGTTACAAAATTTTAGGTTTTTTCTCATTGTTAACAAATAGAATCTTAAACAGAATTTGAGAATACTTTATTTTGAAAAAAAAAAAAAAGTGCCAGAAAGGGACAGCCTATTATTTTATTTCTTTATAAAACTACAATTCATATGCACATAATGTATGGATAACTCCTGATCCTTGAAAAAGTCACAGAAAAAAGAAAACCTTTGGTAAACAAACAAAACAAATGTGTTTCTTCAAAGGAGTGATTTCTTTTGTCAAAAAATATTATTGTGATTCGTTTTTCACATATTCCAGTAGCCATAACGAAACATACCACCAACATGAAAACGTTTTATTTGCATTTTCTATAAATCTTTGAAATTTAAATCATTCTAAAATTACCCACCTGAAAAATGACAAAGCTAAACAGACACAACTGTTTGTAACCAAATTGGCAAAAGGGGCAAATTAATTTCATTTAAAACTATTCACTTCTCCCTTTTTTCTTTCACTGGTTTCGTTCTGAATTTAAAAAATGACCTGTTGCTTTTCTGTACCTTAATGTCTCTGCTGAGGAACTGTAAGCTAAAATCCCCTACTTTCCCCTAAATTACAGCTACATTCATAGATCAACGTGTTTCCAGTTCAGCACAGAAGCAAAGGGAAGCCCAGGAATCCTGACAGTGTGTAATATTCACTGTTATTGAATTTATCCTTATTTTAATTCTCTTCAAATTTTATATAGTTTTTAGCATTTTTTTGCCATATTAATGTATTACATTGTCATCACTTGCTCATTCTGTCATTTCAGCTTCCAGGATAGCATTTCTGAAATAAGTAGCTTTGGAATAATACGGAAATTCTAAAACATTTTTTCTCCATCAAAACTATGTGGAAGAGATAAAAATTTAATGAAGAAAGAATAAATAAATAAGCTAGTACCCATAATTTATATTGTGCACAATCCCCCAAAAACAGTATATTCAAGAAAGTGCTTTTTTACTGTAAATTTTTAGGCTAGCCAGACATTACATGTTTATTATGATTATTGTGTTTTTTCCCCAAAAAATGTCAGGGCCTTGTTGTGGTTTTTCACTACAAAAGCATTTTATATATATATATATATATATATATATAAATAACTTAATCAAAAGGTGTGTTACAGGTAAGATGTGAAGTTTATTCTAATGAATGAGATGAAGTGTCACTTTTTTTTAAATTTTCCAAACTGTAAGTCACATGTGTATCCTTAAAATCAAGTGTAAGTAAAGCAGATGAAGCTATAATTTCTGGCTAAATATCCCCTTTAGCAATGGTGACCATGTCCAGAGCTGTGTTTGCTTGTAGAGAAATGGCTGGAGCTCTTCCCACTGCTGGCGCCGAATCCTCCCTTAGAATTATTGCCACTCACACCGTGGGACGATCCACCTGAGCAATGTTTTCCCCCAGTGCTGGAGTGAAGCACGGCTGTAAAATATAATAACAGCTAATTAGAAAACTAATTATAACTATTCATAAACAATTATCGGGCTATGAAACCTCCAGAAATTGCTACTAAGGTGCATGCTATCTTGAATATATTTACATTAAACCATATTTAGCCTCTTCACTACCAATAGCGATATATCTCGGGCTTCAAAGGCACCATCTGGCACCCGATATCGACATATACTATATTGCCAAAAGTATTCGCTCACCTGCCTTGACTCGCATATGGATGGGTGAGCGAATACTTTTGGCAATATAGTGTATCTTTGTATGCTGATTCTGCAACTCAAAAGCAAATGAAAATTGTTTCCTGCAAACTAATTTCGTTTGTTTTTGGGCTGCAGAAGGTGCCCCCAAAGTTTTAGCCCTGTGGGCATAATACACAAAGAGCTAAAACTGTAAAATCAGCTGCTCAAAGCTCTGAAATATTGGGCTTTCAACATTATGCCCACAGGGCTAAAACTTTGAGGGCACCTTCTGCAGCCGAAAGCAAACAAAATGAGTTTGTAGCAAACAAATTTCATTTGCTTTTGAGATGCAGATCAGCTTATCAAGATACAGTATGCCGATATCAGGGCACCAAATGGTGTCTTTGAAGCCCGAGATATCTCGATATTGGTAGTGAAGGGGTTAGACAAATGCAATTATATAATCACACAGTGAATTATTTTTTTCTCTACACTGTTGTTTTATAAAGCACTTTAATGCATATCAATATGTTCATATGTCATACTACGTAAAATTATTTTAAAAAAAATGGCCCTTTCTTTTTGAGGTGTACTGACGAAGGTAAGAAACGCTTTCCCCCATGCTGGATTATCTTGATGGTGCTCTAAACTACTGTGAATTATGGGTTTTCCCCGTCTTTTCCACGTGGTTGGATTTAGTATGTGTAGTGTATTGTGTGTTCACTAAGTGTTATGCTTTTTTGCATGGTTTTGAATGTTGTGTATGTGCAGAGGAATATGTATATCTATAGAAGCAGCACTTAAAATAACATTGATAGCAACTATTCCTACATCACTAGCTCCGAATCTATACACTAGAAGGCGTGTAGGATTTTCTTTCGTTCTCATTCTCTCCTACATATAAAAAAAACTATCTGTCCTATTGTATCTGATTCAGAACTTTGATGAATGAAGTGCTGAAAGTGAGCTGGAGTCCACAATCTGGACTTTAAAGACTTTTATTAATTTGTAAAAATATTAGTTTACTTACATATATTAACTGAATCTTGTGATCCCAGCCTGAAATAAAACATAACGAGTTACATGACTTAATGATTGTCCCACATTTAATAACAATAATTACAGATTCTTTCATTTGGATTTAAAAAAAACGTGCTTTTTAAAAATCTTTACCGAACAACAACAACAACAACCTTTTATTCTGATTCTAAGGTATTGGTTTTGCATTTCTAAATGTTCTGTCTTAAATGGCAAATACGCATCTTTCAGAGATTTTTTATGGTGTCAGCTTAATTAATTACAGGCCTAGACGATCCACTGAACATACTCTTTAAATGGAAAGGTAACACTATAGTTGGACAGACCATTCGGGAATGCAAAAGATCTGAGTTTTTCATTACTGATTTTGACTAATCGCTACAGGGTCGTCTGCCTTCACCCCAACAAGCTGCCTATAAGGAAGACAGTATACTCAGTGCTGGATGCTGCCATTGACTAACTCCTATAGGCCAGCTTCTCTGATCTCACCTGACAGTTAAATGCTGGCAGCCCTGATTGGACCTCAGATAGCTGAGCCACTGCCATCACGCAATGATAGTGTCCAGTAGATAAGCATGACAGGTGAACTTTATACCTACCCTGACCCTGTCCTGGCTTTCTACATGCCAGGGTCAATTACAGGGTCCTGTCTGGCTCTGAAAGCATTTTAAAGTTTTCATACAGTGTAAGAAACATTTGATGGATGTTGCACTCACCTGCCCTCCTCTCCTTCCAGCATCTTCTTGTAGGTGGTGATCTCAATGTCCAGAGCCAGTTTCACGTTCATCAGCTCCTGGTATTCTCGCAGTTGGCGAGTCATGTCCTGCTTGGCCTTCTGCAGAGCAGCTTCAAGCTCAGAGAGTTTGCCCTTGGCATTCTTAACAGCGGCTTCTCCACGACCCTCAGCCTCATTTATAGCGGATTCAAGCCCTGAGCGCTAGAATAACAGTGAATGTGATAATTAAATAGTATGCAATTAACCTGTATTTGTGAGTGTCACTGGTTACAAACTGATTTAATCATGGTTACATTTCATGACATATAGTATTTGTCACACTATTCCACAGTGCCCAAAGTATTCTTTCTTGTTTGTATTTATTACCTGGGCATTCACACTGTCAATCTCTCCTCTCAGACTCTGAATGGCTCTGTTGAGAGAGCAGATCTCATCTCTGCTGCTCTGTAGATTGTTTCCATTTCTCCCTGCTGCTGTCTGAAGCTCCGCAAACTAGATAAAAGTTTAAGACACATGTGGTTATTCATTTTTTACTAATAAAAGTAGCCATTTGATATTTCCATATCGACCTCTCACCCGTGACTGGTACATGGCCTCGGCCTCGCCTCTGCTCCTGTTAGCAATGTCCTCATACTGAGCCTGACCTCACCAATGATTCCGTTCAGGTCCAGATCACGACTGTTATTCATGGACACGACCACCGATGTGTCTGAGATCTGACCCTGGAGCTGAGATATTTCCTAGAAATATCAAAGAACAAATATATTGCATTCTCTGGTTTTATCTACTGAAACTACTTGCAGACTCTGCCCTGCAGACATATTTTACACGTCATGAATTAATCCGATTAGAAGGTGGTCAATGGCAGAGAAAAATAACTTCTGTAGATTAGACAACAGAAACTTATCAGGAAAAGTCTGAATTAATGGTGTAGTTTTAGAGGAAACATTGTCACAATCTGCAAGACACTTAAGGAAAAAAATTACGGTTCATATCCCAGCAGTATAAGGATCAACACCACAGTATATAGTGTCATCACATCCATCTAGTTTACAATCTTTTGTGATAACAATGTAAGAACAAGTGATTTACTAACTACTGCACAAACTAGAAAAGGAAGCAAAAGCGACATTTGAAATTGTATTTACCGCATCATAAAGAGTCCTCAGGAAGTTAATCTCATCAGACAGGGAATCAGCCTTTGCTTGTAACTCAGCTTTGTGCATAAAAGCCGCATCTACATCCTGGGGGAGAGAAACAAACGTCCAGTAAGAGGACATTGAAAAATTACATTTTTAAAAAGAAAATTCTACATCTATTATACTTTCCACTCACCCTCTTTAGACCAGAAAATTCATTCTCTGCAGCTGTTCGTCTGTTCACTTCTTCGTCACACCTACAATATTGAGTATAAATAAAAAATCACACTCCGCAGCAAATAATACAGTAAACAATAGCAACAGAAAAGTGTTCAATATAAAGCAGCACAGATTAACTTTCCAAATTGCATTGGAATAATTACACTGAGGAACAATTTAGAACTTATTTTTCTGTTGAGTTCGATATTTCAGCTGTTTCAGACTAAATTAGGCATGCTGATTTCAAAACTGCAGTTAGTTTTCTTCATGTCCGATATTTTCTCTACAGCTTATCTGAATGCGATTTACTCCCACCCGGATGTTCAGGAGCACGAGTGGAGAGAGGGGTGGGGGGCAACATTGGTGACCGGATGTTACTTGTCTCTGCATTTCAGTTACACTTGAGACAGTGTGGTGAAAGGGTGTGTATATCTGTATTTAGTGAACCATATTCTTAAATTTTAAGCTCTTGAGCAGGGTCCTCCCTCCTTCTGTTCTGTGTGTGTATCTGTATATTTGTTATTCTGTCTCTCCCATTGTACAGCGCCAAGGAATTTATTGGCGCTTTATAAATACTTGTAACTGTAACTGTATTCCGAAAGTCTGTATACGAGGAGTAAGCAGAACTGATTTTGTTATTTGCATATGTAGCGCTCACTCCCGGAGGAGCCGCTGAAAATGAACCACGGGTCAGTCTCCCCGCACTAGGGAATAAATATACTCCAACACCGTTGTGAGTTTTTATCATTTAACTAGTTTACTAAAATAGTAAGCAGACGTTGAGACACGGTATTCACAGGTATTATTACAGTATTTTCGTATCACGGTAAAACGCGTAGCGGAAAAGAAACGAAACACGAGGCTTCGTATTTCGGAAAAATAAAATATTCGCAACCGAACATAAAAAAATGCAATTTCCTGAAAGTTCAGTAAAAAGGGACACTTAGCGAAACCCAAAAGTACAATCTCTTCGTATTACGGTAAACGCGCAGCGGAAAAGAGAAAAATATGTATTCGGAACGTATCTTTAACCCCCGTTCCGATTCGTAACAGAATGAGTCCTGCACAGGTTAAGTCCCGGAATGTAAAAGGTGTGTATGTGTGTGTATGGTACCCGGGTACTGTTCAACTGGCCAGTGAATTTACTGAAGGAAGGTCTTCGACTAGTCAGTTGGGGCCCTGTGGACTTTAAAGAGAAAACAGCAGCGTGTCCTTTAATCACAAAACAGCCTTGGAGGCCTCTCACCCATCCGACGATTGCTTTAGGCTCCGCTGACCCAGGACGTCTCTCCGCTCGATCTTGACTGGGGATACTAGCGGCCGGATCCGTTGTCTGACTTTATGCAGCTTGTCCAGCTCACCGCCTGCTCTCCGTACCTGATCAACTCGCGGTGACTCCTCACTCGAGGTCTTCGGTTCCTCCGGTCTGCAGCAATTCCTGGATTCTGGCAAGTCTCCTTCTCCTCAGGTTGAGTGACCCAATAAGGACTGACAGGTCTCACTCAGGCTCTGGCCTAGGCCCTCTCGCGATCTCTTCAGTGCGTCTGCTTTCTCTTGTTCCCTGCCGCGCTCTCGCGCGTTCTCCACGAGGTGGAGGATGTAAGTATCCAGTCCCCACCCACTTCCTGTCTCCTTGCAAAGCATGCCGGGAAATGTAGTCCCAATGTCCAGTGTCTCTAATCGCGACTGTCTCCATCTTGTGGCCAAAAATAGGTAATGCCACAGCAAGATTTTAACACAGCGCTACACATACTTATTTCCTTTCCTTCAGATCACGTCAGCCTCTGCTATTTCTCGTCGTAAGTGCCAAAACAGCCCTGATTCCTTTTGTTATATCTGTGGCAGTTTCACCGATCCCAGTCAAAGGGTGAACATCAGCGCTTTTGTCAGGCAAGCCTATGTTGCATATTTCAAAGCACAACTTGGTGATCAAGATAAGTCTTGGGCAACTCACAAGGTGTGCAAGCAGTGAGTCGAGAGTTTACGAATGTGGACGAAGGGAACATGTGATAAGTTGCCATTTGATATACCTTTGCTTTGGCGAGAGAACACAGATCATTCCAGTGACTGTTACTTCTGTACCATTCCACCAAGATTTGAAGGCCATAGAGGAACGTTATCAGGGTAGATGGGATGAACATATAATGGCTGACTATTGTTGGAGCATCTGGCGAGATTGAACACTCCAGGAAATACTAGAAGCGTAAATTTGTATCTTAAATGCTACCTAACTTGACTAATTGCACCCAATTGGACTTTTAGGTTAAATCTGAAATTGGCATTCAGGTAATTTTTTCATTATTTTCCATTTTGTGCACATTTTGTATGGTTTTTGAGACTATGGGAGGGCATCCTCTACCTTAAAAAAATTGATGTGATAGAGAAAAACTGGGGTAATTTTTGTATTCAGATGCCACCAGTAAGTCAAAAACAAGTGTCAGATCTAACTCAAGAAAAATGCTGTTCAACCAGTGTTATAATTTTAAACCACCTGGTCATTAGGACCTCAAGTAACATTCATATGATTGAATTCAGATGATTATTGAAGATTCTAAATCTGAATTCAAATGGTATAGATTGCAAATTGTATGGTATCTACTAGGGATGAGCGTTCGGTTCGATTCGAACCTGAGTTCGAATCGAACATCGGCGTTCGAGTGTTCGGCGAACGCCGAACATTATGGGATGTTCGCGGTTTGTTCGACCGCAGACATTCCATAATAAAAAATGCGTCCACAGGTCTCCTAAATGTACCGGCGGCTGCCGGTACATTTAAGAGACCTGTGGCTGCGGCCCCCGGTCCCCATATCTCACCTGTCCCGGCGTCCTGTTCCCGGTCTGTCAGCTCCTCCGATCCGTCTGGCTGCGGCTCCTCTCTGCCCCACGTCTTCATGCAGAATGATCTGATTGGGCTAAGTCCTGCACCTGACCTGGTCTTTGCCCAATCAGGGCTCTAATTCAATATTGAGCCCTGATTGGACAAAGTCCAGGTCAGTTGCAGGACTTTGCCCAATCAGAGCTCAGCATGAAGATGAGGCATGGGGCAGAGCTTTAACCAAGCTCTGATTGGTTAAAGTCGGTGCAAGACTTTAACCAATCAGAGCTTGGTTAAAGCTCATCTTCATGCTGAGCTCTGATTGGGCAAAGTCCTGCACCTGACCTGGACTTTGCCCAATCAGGGCTCAATATTGAATTAGAGCCCTGATTGAGCAAAGTCCAGGTCAGGTGCAGGACTTTGTCCAATCAGATCATTCTGCATGAAGACGTGGGGCAGAGAGGAGCCGCGGCCAGATGGATCAGAGGAGCTGACGGACCGGGGAACAGGACGCCGGGACAGCTGCAGGACAGGTGAGTTACGGGGGCTGGGGGCCGCAGCCACTGGTCTCCTAAATGTACCGGCAGCCACCGGTACATTTAGTAGAACTGCGAACACATTTTGCGTGTTCGGCCCCCATAGGTTTACATTGTGTTCGAGTTCGTATTCGAACATTTTGGCCGTTCGGATACGAACCGAACACAGGGGTGTTCGGCTCATCCCTAGTATCTACATAGATTTGTTCAAAATACCTTCTCCTTTGTTCTTCTATGCTTTGATCCATACTGTTCCTATCAGCTTCCAGACGTCCTCTCTCACACCCCATACTCTCCAGTTGTCTCCTGAGGTTACCGGTAAAAGCTTCAAACAGAGGTTCAATCTGAACGCGTGAAGTTTGCTGATCTTGTAGTAAAGACCACTTTGTCTCCAGCATTTTATTTTGTTGTTCCAAAAATCTCACCTAAATTAAAACAGTATTCACATTTTACTGTTACTGAAATATCTAAGTAATATTTGCAATAAAACAAATACAATTATGTAAATATAGCAATAGCCCACAAGGGCAAAGAGTGAATAGTTGGCGCTGAAATTACAATATAAGTCTTAACAATTTTGTGCTGCTTCAAACACCCACGTGCACCCCACACATGAAATAAAGATTAAAATGCAATCGGTTCGTCAGTCCCGTGTGAGCGCACACTTTTGATCACAATAGTGTTTTACACCTATCAGTGATCTATAAAAACACTTATCTGGTAGTGCTTTTCCAAAAGAATGTAACTGTCATGGACTCAAATCCTGCAGTATAGGGACATAAATACAGAACACATGGTGCAATATTGTTTGTACAAAAAAATGAATGAAGGTTTACAAGTTTGCACTCACAGAGGGGGAGCCTCAATCTGGCTCAAGTGATGGGCCTTCTGACCTCTTATAAGGGGGGTCACACCCAGCTCCTAGAGTCTTCAGATGTCTCAACTTCACCTATTATCCCGACATTTCACTTAAAGGCAGAGAGAAAGAGAGCTTCCATTGCGCAGATACTGTATATTCCTTGACTTGGGCATGTACTTAAAATAAGCAGATATATACTCACAATTTTCTGAGCCTCTACAATAAGTGGCTCAGTATCAAAGCATCAGGTATATCTCAAATCAAGGTGGGGTGTCACACCTCCGTTATCCCCTCCAAGGTATAGCTGCCTCCGCTATATAGTGGGGTCAATTATCCACCAAGAGAGTGATCAATTACTCTTAAAAACGATTTATTCTTAAAATCTAAAAATAATAAAACAGATGAACATTTTCAGAAACGCGTTTCGTCTGCTAAGTGCTGCAGACTTCCTCAGTCTGTAATGTCCTCATTATCAATGTTGCTTTATATAAGTCCCTCAATTTCCCCAATTGCTGATCGCACCTGTAGCAGACGAAACGCGTTTCTGGAAATGTTCATCTGTTTTATTATTTTTATATTTTAAGAATAAATCGCTTTTAAGAGTAATTGATCACTCTATTGGTGGATAATTGACCCCACTATATAGCAGAGGCAGCTATACCTTGGACGGGATAACGGAGGTGTGACAACCCACCTTGATTTGAGATATACCTGATGCTTTGATACTGAGCCACTTATTGTAGAGCCTCAGTAAATTGTGAGTATATATCTGCTTATTTTAAGTACATGCCCAAGTCAAGGAATATATCTGCGCAATGGAAGCTCTCTTTCTCTCTGCCTTTAAGTGAAATGTCGGGATAATAGGTGAAGTTGAGACATCTGAAGACTCTAGGAGCTGGGTGTGACCCCCCTTATAAGTAGTCAGACGGCCCATCACTTGAGCCAGATTGAGGCTCCCCCTCTGTGAGTGAAAACTTGTAAACCTTCAATCATTTTCTTTGTACAAACAATATTGCACCATGTGTTCTGTATTTATGTCCCTATACTGCAGGATTTGAGTCCATGACAGTTACATTCTTTGGGAAAAGCACTACCAGAATTATGTAAATATAAATACAACGCAAATTAAGGTATCAAATTTTCCCTCATAACATAAATCGTATAATATGAGACAAATTAGAAATGCAAGTACTGAAACCTATAAGGTTTTAGTTGATCCCTGTTTCCTAATTATATTTAAAAAAACTGTAGTAAGATTCAGGTATCATAGCCCTGAAATTTAAGATATGAATATCTATTTTAAAGGTTTGCCTATTTGCTATATTTTCAATAATATAACAACATAACTGCTACACCAATTCAACATTTGGTATGGAACTGAAGACTTGTTCTTCTTGATACACAGCATCTAAAGAAATATGTTTGACAATACATATATATTCAGAACATTTACTATGCTAAATATATATCTAAAAAGGCATGGGAATGACTTTTCTGCCCTTCACATCCCTGCGTAGCTGCTGAGGGGTCAGGGGTACACATCATCTATATTGTAACAAAAGCTTTAAGAATATGTACTGTATATTCATAGTAACCTTTGTGCATAAATCTCACCTTGTCTATAAAAGAGGCAAATTTGTCATTGAGCCCCATAATCTGATTCCTCTCCTGTGTTCTCACTCGTTGGATACTTGTGTCAATATCCAGGTTGAGAGGAGCCAGGAGACCTCGGTTCACAGTAACGTGAGTGATGCCTCCAGAGCAACCAGATCCCCCAAATCCATAGCCGATTCCTCCAAAACCATGGGCCGATCCATTTCCAGATCCATGTCCAGATCCATGTCCACTTTTCCCACAATGTCCACTTCCCACTGAGATCTTGTGCCCCTTTGAACCCACATTATTGGCGCTTTTGCTGCTAAAGCAATGCCATTGATGAGACATGATGCTACTTCTAACTGCTGAGATGATGTGGAGATGTACAATCTGTGCAAGAGATTCACGTCTTCTGGACACACACTGGATGCTTTTATACTTAACTTGGGTTGTAACACTCTACCAGAAATAATGTTATTGGCGACTATCAGCATCATTTTAATGTATGATTGCACAGAAATAAAACATCAACACATCTACAGCATCAAAGGTAAATGCATTTACTGTCAGCTTCCTTCATTTTAAAGATGCTGACCTGAATATGTTGTAAATGACTTTCTGTATGACTTATTTTATTAGAGAATGTAAATTTTAACTTTATGCATTCTAGTGTGCTCTGCATTCGCTCACGTTAGAGTACCCTGTCTCGTTGCAGGCCTATTGACTCCTGGAGTTGTTAACACCCACGATGCATAGCGCTGTGAGTGATATCATTTAACACTTAGCTGGTATTGTGACTGGAGATACTGTGAAAACGGCTCCATCATAATATGGGTGTTAAATGGCAGGTGCTAATGGAAAAATGGCAGACACTAAGTTTTTCCATTAGCGTCTGCCATTTCACATCAACCTTGGAATAAGGCCCCTGATGTTTAGTCTTTTAATTATGAGCATTTAAAGATTTTCCTGGATCTTTCTAAATTGACACTACTACAATAACATCATCAATGCCAGCAATCACAGTGGTGCTTTGGTCAAGTGAGATAACATACAGTTGGGGATAGTCAGGACATACTTGAAAATAAGAGAACTCTCAGTGTATCTTTTCTGGTTAAATAGTTTATAAACAAATAATGCCACACCAAACTCCTGGTCAACAGAGAGGGTACCACCATGACTTTCCAGTTGTTTTAGATTAGGATAAAGAAAAGATACATAATCCCCCTTTCCTTGGTGCTGAAACCTATTCAGTACCAAGGACAGCAGCTCCATGCGGCTCCATAGCAAAAGATCCCCTGTCCTTGGTGCTGAAACCTATTCAGCACCAAGGACAGCCTCTCCATGGGGCTCCCGAGCTTTGCGGGGCTTCTTTCCATGGTGCTGAATAGGTTTCAGCACCAAGGACTGCCCCAGCTGAAAGGCGCCAGACTGAAGGAAAGAAAAAAAATGCTGCGTTCGATACAAAAAAAGCCCCGTTGTTTTACAATAATTAGGAATGCAAAAATTTCACCAAAAACAAAAAGAGTGTCTAAAAAATACTTACGCAAAAAGACTTTTTGCTGCAAGTGAAAAGAATAAATTATTGAATAAATATTCAATAATAATGTAGAATATTTTTTACATTGAAACATATGGGATTCACCTGTTTAAACCTGTCGAACGAACCACCGAAAATCAGGGCATTTCACTGATATTTTGGTGCTTTTTGTTGCTCTCTGAATAGATTAACCATTACTTGTCTATGTGAAATTTCACTGCCGCCGAACTGCATCGAACGGCACCATGGTATTGTCCATGGTCTGTGGTGCTGAATACAACAGATACAGAACCATGGCTAATGGACAGGGACTTGGTGCTGAATGTAAGTGAAATGGTAGAATGAATCAATTTGTAAAAATGGGATCAAGTTTTGGAAGGAAACGATTCGTTATTTCGGACGTTGAACCGAAATATGAATCGATAAATTCCCTCCGAATTTTAATTTGGAACAAACTCACATTTTTACTGTCCAGCAGTACCTTGTCATCCTTCCCAGCACTGCTGTGTCATCCTTCCAGCAGCACCTGCCGTGAGTGTCTGTCCAGCAATGCTGCGTTTCCATTCCAGCAGTGCCGGGTGATCCTGCCCAGCAGGGCCTGCCAGTCCAGCAGTGCAGCAAGATTCTGACCATTATTATGATTTGTTCCTGCCCAGCACTGCAGTGTTTACACTTCCATCATAGCCACCTGCTCTCTTTATCACCTGAACAATTGCTGTAACCACTATCTTTATCTGCTTGCCTGCACCAACCCGCTACTGCTATTACTTGGCCCCTCAAAACAATTTCAATACATGTTGTTTGGGCTCTTTTACCTTCAGTACCGCTATATACTGCAACCATTGCCTGAGACTGTTAGCTTTTTGACTTATTTTAAGCTCTCCTTAATAAACATCTTGCTTACCACCTGCTCACTAATATCTTCCCCTCACTGGGCTTCGACCATATAACATGGGTTCACCTTGGTTGAGGCCACGTGCCAACGTGGCAGTCTCTTGAAAAGGGCTTTATTAATATAGTTTCTGACTAGTCAATGCTGGGGTAGAGAATGGTTGTTGTTTGTGTCCAGTGCTTTTCTCCTGGAAAAATAGGTGGGGGTACTCTCAAGCCCACGGAAAAACAGTGATTATTATGACTATTTTTCGTGTCCTAATAAATACTTTTTTAATAACCCTTTAAGGACAGAGGCAATTTTACAATTCATTCTTACTTTGTGCAGTGCAGGCAGCAGATAATGTGGCGATTCTTGGAGCAATACCAGCCTTTTGGGTGCAGGGCAAGGGGGTAACGCTGGACTGCGACAAGAACACAGATGCAGACTTTTACACACAGCAGCCTGTTTAAAGACAAATACATGCATTTACACACATTGTTATATATTTATATATTTACATACACCCCCTGAGAAACATGTATAACCATGCACAGACCCCCCAAATTAATTATAATTATGCACATGCTCTCAGAATTTATTATAGCCAGGCAGGGACCCCTGGAATTAATTATAGCCAGACACATGCCCCCAGAATTAATTATAGCCAGCTAGGGACCCCCCGAATTAATTATTTCCAGACACATGCCCCCAGAATTTATTATAGCCAGGCAGGAACCCCCAGAATTAATTATAGACAGACACATGCCCCCAGAACTAATTATAGTCAGGCAGAGACCCCCAGAATGAATTATAGCCAGGCAGGGACCCCCAGAATTAATTATAGCCAGACGCATGCCCCCAGAATTAATTATAGCCAGACACATGCCCTCAGAATTAATTATAGCCAGGCAGGGACCCCCAGAATTATACTTACCTAGCCTCAGGACCGTGTGTTCCTCCGAACAGCTCAGGAGTGCTCCTGCATGTGGCTGCCTCCTCAGCCCTCTGAAGACTGGGACATGCTCTCATGAGATTTCACGAGATCTCAGCTGTAGGCCACGTCACAGCCTTCAGAGGACTGCGGAGGTGGCCGCATGAGGAGGGATCAAGGCACACGCAGCGCTCGGGGGAACGCGGCCAGTCGAGCGGCTGCTAGCGAAATGCTGTTAATGCATTCCGCTAGCAGCCCCGGCTGCCCACAGCATTCCTGCAACATATTTTTTTAAAAGTGCCGGTACTCAGCCAGTAGGTGCCGGTACTCTGGCTGAAAGAAAGCACTGTCTGTATCATCCCCGCCTCTGTCTCCTCAGTGGGACAGGAAAGAGGCACCGTTTGGAGTTCCTTTGGGGAGTTCACACATTATTTCTATGGGGGTTATTCAGAGAGATCCTAAATTTCGGGGCCATTCAGCTATTCAGAGAGCAGGCAATTCACCAAATGTTGGCGATTTGCCTGCATGTACGGTGCCTGTTCGAGGGCAGTGAAATGCCCCATAGAGAAGCAATGGTTCATCTATTCAACATCGAACAGCAGTGAAAGGTTGCCGAAGTGCCCTGCTGTTCGGTGGTTTCATTCGGCAGGTTTATCCAGGTGAACCCCATAGGCTTCAATGTTCCCATTTTAATTCAATACCTAATAACCGTTTATTATTTTATTCTGCTGTAAAAAGTCTCTTTCTTTATAGATTATTTTTGGATCTTTTAAGCATTTATCTGGGATTTTTTCAGCAATTTTTTTTTCCGTTTTTTTTAAAATCGTTTTTTCTTTTCTCTGTAACAGCCCTTTTTATTATCATTCATAGGATCTTATATGTAAATTCCAAAATTTTCGTTCTGTAGTTTTTTTGCAAACAGCGTTTCAATTTTTAAACTTTCAAGCGTACTGTTTTTGTTTTGTTTTTTACCACGTTTGCTTGTCGGGTTTTTCCGGCGGCTGCTCTGTGCGGTGATCGGCGCATCATCGGGTTTTTTGCAGCGTGTTCGGGGTGGTTTTTGTGGCGGTTTCTGCGGGTTTCGGTGAGTGTTCGGTGAGTGTTTGGCAGGTTTGCAGCGGGTTTTCCCTGCACTATGGGGGGCCCTGCAGTGTTTTACCCTGCTTAATACACTGCAGGGTCGGCGAACTAGAATCACTGATTCGCCCTGAAGTGGGGGGAACAAAAAGTCACCGAACGTGCG
The DNA here is from genome assembly GCA_009667805.1 of Leptobrachium leishanense. Taxonomy (NCBI): domain Eukaryota; kingdom Metazoa; phylum Chordata; class Amphibia; order Anura; family Megophryidae; genus Leptobrachium; species Leptobrachium leishanense. The sequence continues at coordinate 386,839,300 of CM019064.1, read as the reverse complement.
GTGACTTTTCGTTTCTCTCTGAATAACCCTATATGTATAAAGCAATGTTGTTTATATGAAATTAGAAACAATATTAGTGTAGCGCTCCCATACCCCACAGATGGTATATGCACAATTCTCAAATATCTCACAAATAGTCTTAAGGGATTTTTTTCGGAAATAGTCTTAAGGGATTTTTTTCTTTTTTTCAGAAGGATTTTTTTCTTTCCTTCCAAATCTTTATATGTGGAGTGCAGCACGCCAAAATATCATCTGAAGTTCCTCTGTTTTTCAGACGTTGAGGATCTTCACCTTCCCATCAAATGTTGAAATCGACTCCATACTTAAAGATATTAAAAAATAGGATGTGCAGAATGTTTTTTAAAACGTGATAAAACACATATATAGATTGCACTCAGCCAGTTAGAGCCTTCGACCAGACTCTAGGTAATCAAGCTCTAAGGTTTTATTCGTCAGCCAAACCATTTCAAAACAGCTCTCAAGGATTCCAATAAAGTAAGGAATAAAATTTATTTAAAATAAAATTGTTAAAACAAGCAGCTAGACGCGTTTCGCCCTATAGAATGACGGGCTTCATCAGTAGAAAATAACATTCATTATACAAAAACAACCTCCACTTATATAGGGGAGGAAACTAAACTATTTCCCTATTGATTGGAAACAAATGAGTTTCTGGTGTGCAGAATGCCGAATTTATCAGCTGTTAAAAAAATATATATATATATATATATAAACTCAATGTTACCACCTCCATATTCCCACCTCTTCTACCTAAAACAGAAGCGGCGACCGCGCGCAGCAGAATACCAATATCTACCTCCACGGCTGGACCAGATAAACGGCGAGAAAGAAAAAACAACAATAGGCTTTATATCTATTATAAGGAGAAGGAAATGTCATAAAAAACTTATATCAAATACAAGGTGGATCAAATGCCGTTCTCCTATATGATTTCTTCAGACCATATTGTAAAACATATATACATAAAAACCTCCTAAAGAAAATGACACATTTCAAAATCTTTGTTTAACCCTTTGGGGATTAAAGTACCTAGCATAAAAATGAGTTTCATTTCCTCCTGGTTTAACTTTTGAATAAAATTCTCCCCTCTCCAGTTTCTTTTTATACAAGGTGGAAAGCCTGCCCAGAGGGCAGTCTATTGTGGATATACTGCCCCTGCTCATGGATATATGCCCCAGCTCATGGATATTGCCCCAGCACGTGGATACTGCCCCAGCTCGTGGATACTGCCCCAGCTCATGGATATTGCCCCAGCTCATGGATATTGCCCCAGCATGTGGATACTGCCCCAGCACGTGGATACTGCCCCAGCTCGTGGATACTGCCCCAGCTCGTGGATACTGCCCCAGCTCATGGATATTGCCGCAGCACGTGGATACTGCCCCAGCTCGTGGATATTGCCCCAGCTCATGGATATTGCCCCAGCACGTGGATACTGCCCCAGCACGTGGACATTGCCCCAGCATGTGGATATTGCCCCAGCACGTGGAAACTGGCCCAGCACGTGGATACTGCCCCAGCTCGTGGACATTGCCCAGCTCGTGGATATTGCCCCAGCATGTGGATACTGCCCCAGCACGTGGATACTGCCCCAGCTCGTGATATTGCCCCAGCTCGTGGATATTGCCCCAGCTCTTGGATATTGCCCAGCACGTGGATATTGCCCAGCACGTGGATACTGCCCCAGCTCGTGGATATTGCCCAGCACGTGGATACTGCCCCAGCTCGTGGATATTGCCCCAGCACGTAGATATTGCCCCAGCACGTGGATATACTGCCCCAGCTCGTGGATATTGCCCCAGCACGTGGATACTGCCCCAGCTCGTGGATATTGCCCCAGTTCTTGGATATTGCCCCAGCATGTGGATACTGCCCCAGCTCGTGGATATTGCCCCAGCTCTTGGATATTGCCCCAGCACGTGGATACTGCCCCAGCTCGTGGATATTGCCCCAGCTCTTGGATATTGCCCCAGCACGTGGATATTGCCCCAGCACGTGGATATACTGCCCCAGCTCGTGGATATTGCCCCAGCTCTTGGATACTGCCCCAGCTCTTAGATACTGCCCCAGCACGTGGATATTGCCCCAGCTCCTGGATATTGGCCCAGCTCATGGATATTGCCCCCCAGCTCCTGGATATTGCCCCAGGCTCCTGGATATTGCCCCCCAGCTCATGGATACTGCCCCCCCCAGCTTATGGATATTGGCCCCCAGCTCATGGATACTGCCCCCCAGCTCATGGATATTGCCCCCCAGCTCATGGATACTGCCCCCCAGCTTATGGATTTTGGCCCCTAGCTCGTGGATATTGACCCCCAGCTCATGGATATTGCCCCCCAGCTTATGGATATTGGCCCCCAGCTCGTGGATATTGACCCCCAGCTCATGGATATTGACCCCCAGCTCATGGATACTGCCCCCCCGGCTCGTGGATATTGACACCCCCCCCCAAAGCTCTCATGGATATATGCCCCAGATCAGACCCCAGACCAGACATGGGGCGGCTGTTCGAATGCTCTATCGGCATTCGGACAGCCGCCCCATGAGCTCCACCGTCCGCGCCATACTTACCTTTCCGAGCGGCGCCGGGGAAGTGAAAGTTTCCCTTCTTCCGGTCTTTGAAGGACCCAAGCCGCGGTCACGTGACCGCGGCTTGGGTCCTTCAAAGACCGGAAGTGAGGGAACTTTCCCTTCGCCGCTCGGGGACGGGTTGGATGCACACAGCAGCCGGGTAGAGGCTGCGCTCGCAGCCTCTACCCGGCTGCCGCGCGCATCCAACCCCCGAGCGGCGGAGGGAACTTTCCCTTCACCGCTCGGGGGTTGGATGCGCGCGGCAGCCGGGTAGAGGCTGCGAGCGCAGCCTCTACCCGGCTGCTGTGTGCATCTTGTAACTGCCGCGGCGAGCCGGCAGCCGGCTCGTGCCGCGGCGGTTGCATGCGCGCGCAACCAACCGCCGCTGGTTGCGCGCGCATGCGCAGAGTAAGGCTTGGCGACGGACACGCCAAGCCTTACTCAATTATAGTATAGATGTTTAAGGGCCAAAAAAACGGTTTCTCCTATGGAACAAATATCAGGGTTATTCAGAGAGCGTGAAAAGCAGGAGAATGGCTGGAGAACGAAAAATGCTAGGTCAAAATAGCAGATTTGGAAAGTGAGATGAAAGGGAGAATTTTTCTGGTTTGTCTATTTTGACCTACAATTTTTCATTCTCCAGTCATTCTCCTGCTTTTCACGGTCTCTGAATAAACCGGTATGTTTTTCCTTAAAGTGGAATGATAGGGAATGCTGTTCATATCCTCTTTTAATGTTCCTTATATGCTCCGCTATCCTAATATGCAATGGTCTGAGGGTTCTCCCTATGTAAACTAAATTACATGGACAGATAATTGCATACACAATATTTTTAGAGTAACAGGTAAGTACCCCTCTAATCTTAAATGACTTATCCAATGGATATTCCTCTATATGTCTTTTAGGTAATCTCATATTTTTGCATGTTCCACATCCTCCACAACCATAAAAACCTTCTGTTTCCCTAAATATATTTTTTGTGTACTTTTCTTACTGGCGCAAACTAATGTCTGTTTTAAGGATAGCGGAGCATATAAGGAACATTAAAAGAGGATATGAACAGCATTCCCTATCATCCCACTTTAAAGAAAAACATACAGGGTTATCCAAAGAGATCCGAATTGCTTGAGAAAGGTAACCGAACGCTGAAAATCAACGTTCGGTTACCTTTCTTGGCCATTCGGCTATCCAGAGAGCAGGCAATTCACCAAATCCTGGCGAATTGCCTGAACATACGGTGCCTGTTCGAGGGCTTTGAAAACCCCATGAAAAAGCACTGCTTCGGCTATTCAGAGAACACAAACCAGCAGTAATGCCCTGCCATTCGGTGGTTTAATTAGGCAAGTTAATTCAGGAGAATCCCATAGACTTCAATGTTAAAAATATTCCGGTTTTAATTCAATATCTAATAAACCGTTCATTATAAAATTCTGCAGCAAAGAGTCTCTTATTTATAGATTTTTTAGGATATTTTAAGCATTTTTCTTAATTTGTTTTTTTAAAAGTCCGATTTTTTTTTTAACTTTACTTATTTTTTCTGTAACAGCCCTTTTTATTATCATTCCCTGGACCTCATATGCTAATTTCTGACATTTTCGCTCAGTAGTTTCTTTGCAAACAGCGTTTCATTTTCACAGATTCACACAAACTATTTTGCTAATTTATTCACCTCCCTCGTCTGCGGTCTCAGCTGCTTCGGCTGCTTCGGCTGTGTTCGGCTCCTGCTCGGGCTTGGTTTTCGGCAGGTTAATCCAGATGTTTTTGTGGCTTTTCTGCGTGCATTCGGTGGGTTTTGCAGTTAGTTTTCGTCAGGTTTGCAGCAGCTTTTCCCTGCAATTCGGGGACCCTGTGGTGCTTGCTGAATACACCGCAGGGTCACCGAAATAGGATCGGCAAAAGGAACCGAATTGAAGAGAACGAAAAGACACCGAACGTGCGGTGACTTTTCGAATCTCTTTGAATAACCCTGATATTTGTTCCATAGGAGAAACCGTTTTTTTGGCCCTTAAACAGATAAAAAGAAACTGGAGAGGGGAGAATTTTATTCAAAAGTTAAACCAGGAGGAAATGAAACTAATTTTTATGCTAGGTACTTTAATCCCCAAAGGGTTTAACAAAGATTTTGAATTGTGCCATTTTCTTTAGGAGGTTTTTATGTATATATGTTTTACAATATGGTCTGAAGAAATCATATAGGAGAACGGCATTTGATCCACCTTGTATTTGATATAAGGAGAGGGAAATGTCATAAAAAACTTATAATAGGTATAAAGCCTATTGTTGTTGTTTTTGCCGTTTTTCTGGTCCGGCCGTGGAGGTAGATACTGGTATTCTGCTGTACGCGGTCACCGCTTCCGTTTTAGGTAGAGGCCGGATGGAGATGGGAATATGGAGGTGGTAACATTGCGTTTATATTTTATTTTATTATTTTTTAATTATTTATTTACTTATTTTTTGCTTTTTTTAACAGCTGATAAATTCGGCGTTCTGCACACCAGAAACTCATTTGTTTCCAATCATTAGGGAAATAGTTTAGTTTCCTCCCCTATATAAGTGGGGGTTGTTTTTGTATAATGAATGTTATTTTCTACTGATGAAGCCCGTCATTCTATAGGGCGAAACGCGTCTAGCTGCTTGTTTTAACAATTTTATTTTAAATAAATTTTATTTCTTACTTTATTGGAATCCTTGAGCTTTTTTGAAAAGATTTAGCTGTCGAATAAAACCTTAAAGCTTGATTACCTAGAGCCTGGTTGAAGGCTCCAACTGGGTGAGTGCAATCTATATATGTGTTTTATCACGTTTTAAAAAACAGTCTGCACCATCCTATTTTTTTAATGTCTTGAAGTATGGAGTTGATTTGAACATTTGATGGGAAGGTGAAGATCCTCAACGTCTGAAAAACAGAGGAACTCCAGATGATATTTTGGCGTGCTGTACTTCACGTGTAAAGATTTGGAAGGAAAGAAAAAACCCTCCCCAAAAAAGAAAAAAACCCTTTACGACTATTTCCGAAAAAAATCCCTTGAGACTATTTGTGAGATATTTGAGAATTGTGCATATACCATCTGTGGGGTATGGGAGCGCTACACTAATATTGTTTCTAATTTCATGTTATACAGTGTCCTTGGGGATATACACTATAGTGTATTAGCGATCCGCCCCACCTTTAACCTTTTGAGCGCCACTGTAACCTCTTTTTTTTCTGTGAATGTTGTTTATATGTTATCAGGGTCTTTCCCTCTCTTTTACCCTCTTTTACCCCCTTTGATCCTTTTTTCCTCAGACAAGCCACTGGACCTACTCCCTCCCTGTCTTTTTTCTTACAATTTGTTTTTCAACCTGGGCACTATTCCAAAGTCAAATGCAAGACTGAGTAAAATGGAAGTGTATTTTAAGCTGGTGTCTCATATTCTGAAGCTAAATCCGATATATATATAGGTAGCCATGCGCTTTGTATCATTTAATGTAACAGGAGTGAATCTCCCAACTAAGTGACACTCTCTTTACACAGATATTAAATCTGCTCGCAGGAAACATGCTTTATTTGTTTTTGCTAATCCACGTTAAATTATCCTGCGTATGTCTACCAGTATCATGCCACAGGGCTGACAAAATCATAAAGCGCTTTGATTCTTTACCATGATAGAAATTCAGTCACACTTCAAAGGTTAAGTAACGACCCCAAAGGAATGTATATAAATTTGGTGTGTATGGTAAACCAAGTCATGTATACTGTACATTGGTCAACATTTACTGCCCAAAATCATCACAGATACCATTTTTATGAAAGATACGAAACAAGGTGAATACAGTTTAAACAGGAGAACTATTATTATGTGGGGATTTTGATATTTGTATGAATGCAGACAGGCATAGATCTTCATTCTCTGCCATACAAAAGGCTTGTGTCAAATTCATATATGGCCCACTATGACCTTTATGACTTTTGGAGGTTACTCCTCCCAGGGGGAAAATACTTTACATTGTATCCCCCCCACACAACTCTTATACCAGAGCTTTTTCTTTACCAGAGGCTCCCTGTTACCCAATATTCAGAATTGCCCCATTTTGGGGGTTATTTGTTCAGATTATGCTAAGATACATTTAATAACTGATAGCACATATAGGGTATATGGAAAAACTCCATGGCTACTGTGATAAAGCGCATGGGGTCATCTGTGATGGCGTGTACATCCCATCTAACCTTTTCAGAGAGGGATATGATGTTTAGCTCCAGGGGAGTGTTGGTGTACAACATAATGAAGCCCACGAGTTTGTTTAGGAAATCTCCAACACACTGGTCAGCTGTAAATCAGTAGCAGCAGTAAAAGCAATGTATGGAGAGGAAGCAGCCTATGTGGTTCCAAGCAGAAACCTGGGTGTGCAAACTGATGCTTTTTAAGCACTTGGCTGCTAAGGACGTGTTCAGCGCGTCCTGCCAAGTGCACCTCCTGTGCTATGGAAGCGCTGAGCGCGTCCTAGCATAGGAGGCAGCAATCAGCTGGGATTCTGGCCGATTGCTGGCCCCCCTGGTGCAGGCTGACATCTTGGATGTCAGCCCGGCACTCCAGGATCCCGGGGGGGGATGAAAGATGTCATCTATTTCAGGCCCCCCCCCCGCGAGTGCGGAGGAGGTGCCTGAAAGGGAGGGGGGAGGTCCTTCGGACCTCTCTCCCTCCCGATCGCCGGGGTCCAGCGGTGAAAGTCAGGCACTGTTTGGAAGGGCACAGCCTGCCCTTCCAAACGGTGCCTGGTTTTAACCCCTTGGGTGCCGGATCACAATTCGGCGCCGAAAAGCGCCGAATTGTGATTCTCTGCCGGAGCTGGCTGAAATCTTGGATGTCGGCCAAGCTTCCAGGAACTCCCCCTGATGACTGGCATTATCGTGCATAGCGCGATGACGTCAGTCCTAGAGTTAACCCCTAGTTGCCACCAATGTTGGAGATAGGGGGTTCCAATGAACCCCCTATCTCCCGATCCATGACAGCTAGGGGTTAATGTTTGGTATTGTTGGATCGGCCAGAGCATGACCATGTAAATGTTAATAAAAATAAATAAAAAATAATAAAAAAAATATTAAAGAAAAAATTATAAAAAAAAAGAAGTTTTTTTTTTGATTTTGTTAATGCAGCAATATTATTCCCATTTCAATTATAATGTGAACAATGATGCTACACTAATGATTTTTGTATGGGGTGCATTTGTTCCAAATCGCGTAATTTTCCCCAAACAAAATGTAACGAGACCCCATTTTTAATTTATTTAACAAGCGCAACCCATAGAAAATATAACTGCAATTGCTTTCATGTTAAAATGTGAAAACATTTTTTACACATTGTAAATTATTGAAAATTCAAATTTTATTAAATTTTTTGTTATAATATACAGACAGGACATGACATATACATATAATAATGATATATTATGAATCTGCCGAGTCTGCCGGAAAGAACGATATATAATATGTCTGGATCATATAATAAAATAAGGCTTCAAAATGCAGTTAAACATGATGAGCGAAACTGGTAAAAATTAGCTCAACACACAGGCGTGAAATGCCTCAGCAATTAAAGGGTTAAGGTTGGTGAAGCCTGTGTTTTGTTTAGTTTAAAACCCTGATAGTAAGGGATCTCTTGGTTAGTAAAAAATGTGAGTTGACCATTTATGTGAATTTATATCCAGGTGGAATTATATACTGTGCAATCTGGTTTCCTTTTCTTCTGCAGTGGGATAAAGATCTACCCAGAAAGAAAGAGACGTATATGAAAGAAAAAGAAATAAGGAACTTATTGACATGGACTGCATATAATTTAACCCACCATTGATTTTCTCATTGGCGCTATGTTATTTTCTATTTTTTTATGAATTTCAAGGTTGTTTAGAGGAACCTCCATCTCGGCGTTTAGCGTGGTAGATTGTATGCAGATTCTTGTGGGCGCTTCACTCCTGTTTAATTAGCATATGAATGGTGTGTCAAAGGATTTGTTTTATGGAGAGCGGTCATGTGACCTGTAAACGCAACATGACCTTCAATTAGTTGTCTAGAGATGATCGTAGAAGAACAACTCAATACTTTGCCTACAAAGAACCTTTTGAACCAAAGGTGTTCTCATTGAATCCAGGTCAATACTCATTGATGTGCCAATACTAATTATATACTTATATACTTTTATTTTACATTTGTAAGGATTCTGATCCATGCAGGGCAGCACCCTTCCAAATCCTGCACTTCGTGTCATTCCTGTTTCCAGCGCTGTGTTCCAGCAGCTAAATAGTTAATGCACCAAAACACACACTCACACACTCCAGGTCATCTGACCTCTCTGTTAATAAAAGTGCCACACCCCTTCTGTTCCCTGCTTAAACATTAGTTGTATCTGCTCTCAGCAAGAGAGAACCTATGTTGTGGCTTTCCTGAAAACCAAACCCTGCCGTGCTACCAACCCTTCCGTGTGTGTTTCCAGACCCTCCGGTATCCTGTGTATGCAAGACCCTGCTGTCCCAGTCTGTTTCCTGATTTCCCCTACATCAAGTTTATTTGTTTTTGCTGCCTCCAGCAGCAACCTCGCCCCTCACCGCAGACCCCTTGTTTTGGCATCACCGCATCCCGGGCTCAGAATCCTGCATTTTCTGTACCACCCCGGTACAGTACCTGACAACATTAGTGGAACAAATATAATTAAATTAAAACCCTACACTAGAGGTGGAATTACCACTGTACTTTAACAAGAATAAATTCAAGTACAGAAGAACAGCAATCTACATTTAACATGATTTTATTTTGTGAATAAACGTATACACAGAAAGTGACAACCCACTACATAGCAACGTCCAAGTAAAATGATCTTAACAACAGACAATTATAATTATAAATAACTAGGTGGAAAGCCTGCCCAGAGGGCAGTCTATTGTTAAGTGAGGTGTGCATGAATGTTCGCTGAAATGAAAGCACAGCAATGCCAAGGAAAGACAATTTTTTTGGTCATATGGGTATATATTGCCCTCAGCTCATATGGGTATATATTGCCCTCAGCTCATATGGGTATATATTGCCCCAGCTCACATGGGTATATATTGCCACCAGCTCACATGGGTATATTTTCCCCCAGCTCACATGGGTATATCTGCCCCCAGCTCACATGGGTATATTTACCCCATCTCACATGGGCATATTTGCACCCAGCTCACATGGATATATTTGCCCCTAGCTCACATGGGTATATTTTCCCCCGGCTCACATGGGTATATATATTGCCCCAGCTCACATGGGTATATTTTCCCCCAGCTCTCATGGGTATATTTGGCCCAAGCTCACATGGATATGTTGCCCCCAGCTCACATGGGTATATTTGCCCCAACTCACATGGATTTATTTGCCCCCAGCTCACATGGGTATAATTTCCCCTGCTCACATGGGTATAATTGCCCCCAGCTCACATGGGTATAGTTGCCCCTGCTTACATGGGTATATTTTCCCCCAGCTCACATGGATGAGCCCACCGGCGAGCAGGGACTTCAAGATGGCCGCCGGCGGGCTTCCTCTGACATCATCAGAGGGGGCCCGCCAGCAGCCATCTTGAAGTCCCTGCTCGCCGGAGGCTGAGCCCACCGGCGAGCAGGGACTTAAAGATGGCCTCCAACGGACTTCCCCTGACATCAGAGGGGCCGCCGGTGGCCATCTTGAAGTCCCTGCTCGCTGGAGGCTGAGCCCACCGGCAAGCAGGGACTTAAAGATGGCCACCGGCAGGCTTCCTCTGACATCATCAGAGGGGGCCCGTCGGCGGCTAACTTCTAGTCCCTGCTCGCCGGTGGGCATACATGGGCCCAGCCTCGGGCGAGCAGGGATCCGCCAAAAAAAAGAAAGCGGAGCCGTTGGAGAGGTGCGCGCAAAGCGCCTCTCTCACCTCCTCAGTGACTGAGCTGTGAGGAGGTGAGACAGGGAGAGGCGCGCGTCTCTCCAACGGCTCCGCTTTCCTTCTTTTTTTAACCATTTTTAAATGTCCGTCGCGCATGCGCAGTCAGCGCTTGACGGCGACGGACTTTAAAACGGTTTTATTATATAGATTACAAAATAGTATCTTAAACAGCCCTTGAGAACATAACTTATGGAAATAACCAAGGTGCCAGAAAGGGGTATTCTATAATAATATTTTTTGATTATAAAAATACAAGGGTTATTCATGTAATGTATGAATAACTCCAGACACATTAAAAGGGTCATTAAAAAAAGAAAACCATTTTTAAACAAACAAATAGAAATGTTTTTCTTCGAAAGAGTGTTTTTTTTCCCCCAAAAAAACATTATCCCAAATTTACCCGTTTGAAAATTGACAAAGCTGAACAGAGACAATCGGATGTAATGTTTTCCATTCCTCACAGCATTCCTGTCTTTACCTCATTTCTATCCTCCGGTTGAGACCCCTCTTCTATTCTTATATTTTAAATTTAGAATGGAGAACAGTGACCAATTTATCTCATTGCAAACTGGTCACGTATCCCCTTTTTCTTTCACTGGTTTCATTTTTAAAGAAATGACATGTCGCCTTTCTGTACCTTAATGTTTCTGCTGAGGGACTGTAAATTAGAATCCCCTACTTTGCCCTACATTAACACAACCTTGATAGATCACCACGTTTCCAGTTTAGCACAGAAACAAAGGACAGATCTGAATTTAGGATTCCTTACATGTCATTGAATCTACCCATTTGCATTCTATTAAAATTTTAGTTACTTTTTTAGCGTCCCACCTTCCCCGAACAGCCATGAGCAATTTTTGCCATTTTAATCTATTATATTATTATCAGATACTCTTCTTTGTCAATTTTGCTTCCAGGATAGTATTTCTGAAAAGAAGTAATATGGGATTATGATAAAAACTCTCGAAAAAAAAAAAAAAACAACAACAAATGGGATTGCATATAAATTGAATAATAAATATTTGCAATATGTAAACTAGTATCCAGTAATCATATTTGCGTGTTCCCCAAAAACAATATATTCAGGAGAGAGCTATTTTATTACATTTATGGACTACGCTAGTGAGTAAGGATGAGCCGAACACCCCCGTGTTTGGTTCGCATTCGAACTCGAACAATTTCAAAAGTTCGAGTTTGAACTCGACCCGAACTCAATGCAAGTCAATGGGACTCAAAAGTTCGATATTTAGAGTGCCCTTCAAGAGGGCATATATGCAAGATATTTGCCTTAAAAGGTGTATGGGGGTCCGGGTAGTGCCCTGGGGGACAGAAAACAAGGAAAAAAAGTTTAAAAAAAAAGGTTTAAAGGAACAGTGATTTTTCCATGAAATAAAGGTTAAGAATAAAAACGAAAAATTCCTTCAAATATCGTGCCTAGGAAGTCCTCATAACCTGCCCGTGAAGTGGCGGATTTGTAGGATGTATAGAAACATTTTAAAAGAAAAAACTGACATTTCAAATGAGAGTAAATGGTTTTCCTTTAATCTATTCATAAACAACTGCTTGGGGCGGTAGCCTGTATGAAAAGAGGAGACGTTTTAGGACACGCAGAACAAGTTTAGTGATTTTTTTGCTAAATTATGGTGAAACTTATGCAGGCTTTGGATGAAAGTAACAACAGGTGCATTAAAATTGGACCTTTGGTGGCAGCTAGTGCCTTCACACTGTAACCCCTCTGAGGTATTGTGGAAGAGTGCAGGGGTGGACTCTGTATTCAAATATTAAAATGATTGGAATCTGGTACACACATCAGTGCACCCAAATATTGGGCCTTTGGTGCCAGCTAGTGCCTTCACAACGTAACCCCTCTGAGGTATTGTGGAAGAGTGCAGGGGTGGACTCTGCATTCAAATATTAAAATGATTGGAATCTGGTACACGCGTCAGTGGCAGTGCACCCAAATATTACTACGCTATAGTGTATGGCAGGATGGAAGCGCACCAGCAGAGGAATATACCGGACAGGGGCGCAGAGCAAGAGTAGTTGTTATAACAAAACCGGGTCAACAACGTTTAGGCACTAGTACTGAGCTACTGTATATGGTGAGAATTGGCGCACACCAGTAGCAACAGGAGGAAAACAGAACAGGCAGGGAGTACACAGAGAGAATAGTCAAATGGCAGGCAAAGCCAGCAACAGATCGGGTCCTCAGAACAAGCAGGATCAGTAACAAGTATACAAACTGGTTTGGTAAGCTAGCTATGCGGGAATGAAACTCCATGGCAAGGCAAGGTGTACAGCACGCGCTCCTGATTTAAAGGTCCCGGCGGCTCTGCATCATCACACCGTGCCCTGCCCCTGATCACTCACAGCTGCGCCGGGTGCCACCGGAGCTCCTGGCATTCGGCCAGCTGGCGGCACCATGCGTCCGGGGCCCCCCTGATCACCACCCGGGGCCCTGGATGTCACAATATTACAATCCAAACGCAAACGGGTTAAGTAACCAAATTTGTAAGAAGAATAATTAATGCAGCATATGATTCCACACACTGCCGCGCAGCACCTCTACAGTATAATAATGCAGCATATTGATATGGACGTTATCAGTCCATCGGATGCCAGTCTCTGTTCTAATTGGTGGAGAAATCAGGTAAGTCAAATGCGCACTTAAAGAAATTGACACAGACAACAAATAGGTCTATGCAGCCTCTCTTGGTCAAAGCCCAGAGACTTCTCCTCCTTAATCATAGGTTTTGATACATGTTTTATACCAGTTTAGTGCGTAAGCGGGTGGGAGTCAACTAATATTTTAAGCGACTTCAGCATAAAATTGTGCACATACAGATTATTTTATCAACTAAATGAAAATCAAATATCAGGTATTTCCAAAGGTCAAGGTATCCTGCATCATTGACGAACGTCAGACGTTTTTCACCATCATGGGTGTGTGGGCAATGTCCTGTTCCAGGATGCAAGATGGCCCGCACCCTGCTCCTGATACCGAAATAAAATTCCTCATGACTTGCGGTTAGCTATTCTGTTGAAACAGCAGAGTTACGCAAGATACATTTTGATTCTCTCTGAAAAGACAGTTTTATTAATTCAGCTCTTAAAGACATATTAACTACTTAAATTAGCATTTTTCTAGGCCTTTGAGTATTATTAAAGCAGATACATATTCTTATCCATAACAGTCCCCCCTAAAAATGCACATTTCTCAAGTGTCCCCTTGGAGATGAGCTGCGTCTTTATCTGTTCCCCTAAAGTCTCGCCAGCCATCTCCTTTCTTCACCGAAGTTTGAGACGAATAGCTCATATTGATGCTAAACCCCTTTGTAATTCGGACTTGGGCTTGGTCGAGACTGGTGGGTCAGGATTCGGGCCTACAACTCGTCTTGCAATGGGGCACAAACCGGTCTTGAGCCAATTCAGATATGGGTGTCCCCAGGGAGGGGGTGAATGGACTCGTAACTCTGTGGTTGCTGCATCACTATAGGGTGTAGCTTTTCATAAGTCTCATTTTTAGGTATCTCTATAAATTGTAGGTTAGCATAAGAGGTGTCAATGTCCTCCCCAGTTTCCCCACATAAGCGACTAAGCATAACAGGGGTAGTGGACTCCACAGTTCTTTCTACAACTTTTTTAATGCAGGGCAAAACACAACATCCAATCACTACCAACAGAACCATCACTACCAGGATAACTATCCCTATTTGTGTGAGGAGCTTCTGCCAGCCACTCATCCAACTAAAATACTAATCCCATGGATCAGTAATACCAGAGTTCTTCTTCAGTTCCTCACACAGGTCTTCCAATTGTTTAATGGCTTTAGTGACCTTACCAGTAGGGCCTGTGTTATCCGGGATAAAGGTGCAACAGGAGCCACCTGTACCTTTCAGAATCTTACAGACCCCACCCCTCTCTGCCAGTAGCATATCGAGGGCCATGCGATTCTGGAAGGTCATGGCAGAGGTAGGGCCTTGCTGGTCGGCCAAACCCTGGAGGGCATCTTGGGTACAGTTTACAAACCTCTGCTGATTGTAATAGATGTAATTAATCCAATCGACATTTTTATTGATGGTTATCATGGGGATTAAAGATTTGAATCCCACCTTTACCTGGTCTCTAGCTTTGAACTCATCAGGCACCCCCCTTGGGACTCCTATGACATCTATGTAGATCTGTAGGTCGAAACTGCCAGGTACAGGTTTCACCTGTCTCCTTTGTCTAGTGAGTCCGGGGGTGTGGGCTATCGGCAGATCATCATCAAAGGGCAGGATGTGGAGGGGCATGATGGCTTTAGCCAGAGCACACTCACCGTCCCATGCACCTACCAAGCAGGAGCGGACACGCAGGTCACCACAGATCCAATAGACATCTCCCAGGGATATCACCTGGTTTTGCACTTTCTCCTTCTCCACAGTGCTGTACTGTGCACAATAACCTTCTGTGAAGTTCCCAACCACCCGGCCACTGGTCCCCCAAGAGGAGTAACTCGAGTGTTAGAGGAATTGTACCAGAAAGTGGTTAGTCTGTTTTCAGCGGCAGCAATTTTTCCAGCGGCAGCAAGTTCCCTAGCGGCAGCAACGTGTTTCCCTATGGCAATGCCCACTTGTTTTAGCATCATGAAAGCCACCCCCACTTCAATTTCCACTCCCCAAATGAGAAGGATATACACAATCATGGCTGGGCTGTTGTCTGGCCCATTGTCTGGCCCGTTTCTGGTGTACAGGTCTTTTTACAGTGAGAAGCATGGATCCAGGTGGATTTTCCTTCCAGCTTCACTGAAGTTGCTGTTGTGAGGAGGACCTGGAAAGGACCATCGTATCTGGGCTCAAGTGGAGTTTTCTTAAGGAACTTCTTAACTAGTACCCAATCTCCCAGGACCAGTTGATGAGTGCCGTCGATACTTTCAGGGTCTGGAATGCAACAGAACTCTTGACCATGTATATCAGTTAATATTTTCGAAATACTGGTGACATATTTTACTAGACTGTCAGACTGTAACTGCAATTGCTGAGGGAAATAGCACCCTAGTCTGAGGGCTGTGCCGAACAATATTTCAAAGGGTGACAAGTTGTGTAGGCCCCTGGGAGTATACCTGACGCTGAATAGGGCCATGGGTAGACTTTCTGGCCAGGGTAAACCAGATTCCTGTGCCATTTGAAGCATTCATTGAGGGTAATGTTTAGTCTTTCGACTTTCTCGGTGCTTTGTGGGTGGTATGGATCATGAAAAGCAAGGGTGACCCCTAGTGTGGACCAAATTTCCCTAGTTATGGTTGCTTGGTCACTCTCTATCACTTCAGGAACGCCAAACCTACAGATAATTTCTGTTAGTAATTTCTTTGCTGTTGTTTTAGCAGTCATGTTAGTTACTGGGTAGGCCTTGGGCCATCCTGAAAACATGTCTATAAGGATGAGAGCATATTCATATCTTCCACTCTTAGGCATCTGAATATGGTCTATTTGGACCCGTTGGAACAGATATAAAGGCCTAGCCAGGTGTTTTGTTGGGACTTTCACTGGTCTACCAGGATTACATTTAGCGCAGATAGCACAGGATTTGCAGTACAAGGCAGTGAGAGTGGAAATGCCTGGCGCGTAGTAGTGTTTGCCAATTCAGTGCATTCATCAATGTTTTTGAGAGATGTGAGCGCCCATGTGCCCATTGTACCACAGCCGGGTAGAGAGCCTTAGGAAGGCACAACTTATTTCTTATGCAGAGGAGTCCGTGTATGCATGTGGCCCCCCTTTTCTCCCATCCCCCTTTTCACTGTTTGATGCAGAGCCCTGCAACTGTGTTATCTGTAGTTCTGAGACAGGAGTCTGTACTAGTAGTGAGACTAGCTGCTCAAGTTCCTTTTCCTGTGTCTGAGTGGCTGCTTGTTTTTCTGCCTGGTCTGCTAAATGATTTCCTCTGGCTTCTGGGGTATTGAGCTTGCCATGTGCTTTTACTTTTAAAATTGCAACCTGTTGTGGTAAAAGTAAAGCGTCCATAAGGGACTGTATGGCTTTCCCATGTTTAACAGGTGTGCCAGCTGCTGTCAGGAAGCCCCTGTTTCACCATAGTACGCCAAAATCATGGGTGACGCTGTACGTGTATCTTGAGTCTGTGTAAATGTTAGCTGTCTTTTGTGCACTGATTATGCAGGCCTGTGTAAGTGCGTGTAGTTCAGCTTCCTGGGCGGAAGCGGTGGGGCGAGAGGGAAAGTGTGCAGAATTGAAAATTCGCTTGTGACCGCGCACACGGTGTGATATTTACCAGACTCGTCCGCGAAGCGGGAGCCATCCACATACAGTGTTAGGTCAGGATTTGTGAGGGGGCATCATGTACGGTGGGCAGATGTGCTGTTTCTGAGATCATGGCTTCGAGACAATCATGCGGATAGAGGGATAGGGGATCTGGGGAGTCATCAGAACCAGAGGCCAGAGGGGCCTCATGGTTACCAGCATTACCACTATAATCAGAATCAGAATCACAATCAGAATTATCCCCCTCAGGAAAAGGAAGGAGAGTAGCGGGGTTTAGACACTGACATCTGGTGAGAGTGACATTATCAGGGAGCAGGAGGAAACACTGCAAACGCAGGTGCCTGGCTGAGGATAGATGTTTGGGCTGGGTTTGCTGGATGATGGCAGAAATATCATGGGGTGCTGCATCAACCAATGGATGCCCCAGGACTATATCGGATGATTTGTCTAACAGGGAATGTGCTGCAAAGACTGCTCAGCGGCAGGAAGGGGCGCCGTGCGCAACTGGGTCTAGGTGGCAGGAGTAATATGCAACCGGTCAGTTGCGCCCACCATGTTGCTACGTAAGGACACCCGCGGCATGGCCACTTTTTTCGGACACAAATAGTTTGAAAGGCTTCTGATAATCTGGTAGGCCTAAGGCGGGGGCAGCAGAAATTGCATGTTTGAACTTATCAAAGTTGGAGACAGCATCACCAGTGAGACAAAAGGGATTGGACTTAAGTGCCTCATACAGGGGCTGCATGAGGGCTGAGGCATCAGGGATCCATGATCTGCAGTATGTAACGAGACCCAGGAAAGCCTGTAACGGCTTTTTCGCTGGAGGTAGGGGAACGGACAATATAGTACGTACTCTGGTCTCAGTTAAGTGTCTGATGCCTTGAGAGATAAAGTGGCCGAGAAAAACAACAGTTTGGAGGCACCATTGTAATTAGGCTTTGGAGGCCTTGCAGCCTTGTTTAGCTAGATACTGCAAAAGGCTGAGGGAAGTGGCCACGGCTTCTTCGCGAGAGGGAGCGCAGAGAAGGAGGTCATCCACATACTGAAGGAGGACTATCTGGGGGTTCTGTCGCTTCCACGTATCTAATACGGTGGCCATTGCCTTGGAGAATTGGGTGGGAGAGTTTTGCGCCCCCTGAGCCATGACGGTCCAAGTGTACTGTCGATTGTCATGGATGAAGGCGAACAGGTACATGCAAGCCGGATCAAGTGGCACACTGAAAAAGGCATTTGCCAGATACACAACAGTAAAATAACAGGCAGATGGTGGGATACCAGACAACAAAGTGTGTGGGTTGGAAACAAGGGGGGTGTCTAGTATAGTTGCCTCATTTACGGCCCAGCAGTCCTGACCCATCCTGTAGGATTCAGGTTCGCCTTTTGGGGTCTTTTTCTTAACAGGGACCAGAGGACTGTTACATGGCGAGGTGCACGGGATGAGGGCACCGCTATCAACAAGTATGCGCACCTGTATTGCAATGGCAGCGTCTTGATCCGGTTTCAGGTGATACTGGGGTTTGCAAGGTGGTGTTGCGCCCGGTTTTAAGGTTACTAGGACAGGTGGGACCTGTAAAAGTCAGATATGCACTGGGCCTCTCGACCAGAGATGATCTGGGACATGATCTAGTTCTGGGATGGAAGGGAAGGCAATTGGGCCAGAATCGATAGACAGGAGTAAGGGAATGGCATTAAGGGCCACGTTGTCGTGCAATGACAGTGGTGCAGACAGAGTTACCTGTCCATCCGGCGTAAATTTTATGGAGGCTTGGATGCGGGACAGAGCGTCTGCCCCAAGAAGATTCAGGGGACAAGTATCGGACACAACAAATCTAGCAAGGAGATCTGGGTGATTTTCTATTTGTAAGGGCTTTGTTAACAAACTGGAGTGAGGTACGCCATCTACTCCCACACAAGAAATATCAATGTCAGATAGGAATGAGGGATCAGGTATATCTGTGACTCGTATTACGCTACGGGCTGCCCCTGTGTCTATGAGGAAAGTGGTGGGGTTACCTTCAATTGGTAATGTTACTTTAGCGAGTGGCCCCCCTGTCCCTCCACAGAGACAGCCATGAGCAGGAAGCCTGACACAGGGTTACCGGTTTCCTAGCTCAGGGGTGGGGGGAATTTATTGGGTACAATGGCAATGTCTGACTGAGAGCCACGGGTATCCGCCCTTTGGGGGGCCCATGGGTTGCGGGGTGTTATACAATCCCATTTGAAATGGCCAAATTTTCAACAATTAAAACAGGTTCTTGGAGGGCGCACCCCCTCACTACTAGGCTCCCCTCCTACAGTACCTGCTGCCATAAGGGGAGTGGGTTTTTTGTCAGGAAGACAGATTATAAACCTTTTGTTACCAGGAGGAGGGTGTCTGGGGGAGCACCCGGTATTCAGGTCTAGCTGTAATAAGACCTTTCTTTACATGGTCCTTTAGATCGGAAACAAACACCGAGGACAACATCTGACCATGTGACTTATTGTAAGTATTAAACCCTAGGTCGGAAAAAAATTGTATCAGCCTGGCATAATATTTTTCCACTGATTCAGCTTTATCTTGAGTGATATCATTTATAGTGGTTGCTTGGTCAGCTAGTCTGTCCTTTGCCCACTCTCTAAGTTGTTCACAGAACTCTATACCTGACTGGTATGAGACATCAGACACTAAGCGGGCGGAAGTAAATCCCTTTTCCATTATGGGCCAGTACCCATCGCCTGCTTTTATTTCACACAAACCTAAAAGATCTCTCCATGCTGCAGAATAAGTCTTCTGAATCTGGACTATGCCGCTATAAAAGGGCATAGGTTGTTTTTCTGGGTCAGGTAATGTGCCTACTACGGAAGAGGCTTGGGATGGTGTGAAAGTGACATACATAATGGGGACTTCAGAGGGAGTGAAATCTCCCAGTCGGGGACTGTTATGGGATGGTCCCAGTATTCGGGCAGCTGGGAGCATCCAGGTGACATTATTCTTGTGAGTGGGGGATATTTCCGGGGTGTTTTGGTAGAAGGGGTAAGTGGTGTCGGTTTGGTGGGGTGGAAAGGTCATGAGATCTTGGTTCTGGGGTGGAAAGGTCGTGGGTCGGCTACGGGCAACCTGGGGAGTGGGCGTGCGCAACCCAATATGGGATGTTAGGGACTCATCTGAACGATTTTCCCGAGTCATATGAATGACTGGACAAAGACAATCGACCTGAGTCACCGGTCCGGTCTACCGTCTGGAAGGTGGAGTCCAAATTGGGCAAGTGAGGCATAATAGGGGATATGGTCAGTGTCTGACTTGCGGTCGCTGATGAATTTGTGGTACAACTACGGGTGTAGTATGCCCCATCTACGCTTAAAACAGGGTAGAGACTCATGGGGCCTGGTTTTACTATTTTCTTTTTGGATATTTCACCATAAGAAGGGGGCTCGGATCTCGGGTGAGATAATAGTAATTGGTTTTTCCTTTCCTATTCTCCGCTGTTTCTATCCACCATTCGTTCTCAATCTCTTTTGCAACCTTATACCATGCATGTGCTACATTCCATAATCCATTGTCTATCAACATTCATTTTTTATTCTTCAATAAATATCTACATCCCTCTGTTTGTAGTCTGGGACTGTCTAAGCCGCAGACACTACCTAGAAGCTTCAGTTTCAGCACATTCCGTTTTCCTGTTCTTTTCTCAACCAACTTGCATGGGGTCATCCAACCAGCATGGTTACTCTGTTCATTACCCATTCCTGATTGTTAGCTCTTTTCCTGATCAATTTAAATTCACGTAGTTTATCAACAGTCAGAAATGAGGATAGACCTATACCTATCGTGTCTTATTCTACCAAATATACCTGTTACCGCTAGACCACAACACCTAATCGGGTCTTACTACCAAATATAGTCGTTAGCGCTAAACTACGACAATAAAGCGTCTCGTCCTCTCCTATATTCCAAATACAGTATCCTGTTAGCAGGTGTAGCTAGCACCTGTTTTACCGCAGCATATATATCCTACAGGTGCTTTCTTTACTGCGTCACCTGTTACTACTATATATATATATATATATTGTGAGCTACTACTAGATATGCCTAATGCATCACCTATGTGTACCGCTACTTACAACAAAAAAACCCTGACTGTCAATCAAACTATACCTATATCAGAAAGGAATGCCGTGCTACCAGATACAGACCACGACAATGTCCCTGATTATCAATCAAACCACAATTGCTATCAGGAAATATGCTATCAATACAATGAACCGTGAACAGACATACAGACAAGCAGACAACTGGCATGCGATTCGTGGGTCAGTAAAAAGGGCACCTGGGCAAAGTTAAATAAAACCCACTTTTGGTGCCTCTCCCAAGCATCATGCTTGGATTTCCCGAGGTAGGGACCGCAGACCAGAACACGTCACCGGCAGGATATCAAAAGGTATCTTACCCACGGCTGCTGAGCCCACGTTCACCGACCCGGGCTGAAAGTGCTGCTCCTTCCCTCTCTCTTTCCTATTCATTTTATTTACCTTTCCCCTTTTTTTTCTCTTTTTTCCGGATTGGACTTTTAGTTTTCTATAGACTTTGATGGTTCACTCTAGGTTATGACTTTATAGACTTATTGGGATGTCAGGATGTTTGGCTCTTACCCCTCCTCCCCCCCTTTTTTTTTATTATCATTTTTATTTTTTATTTTTTCTTTATTTTAACGGGCAGGACACTGGGTGGTCCTGGGTAAGCCGCTGAGATGGCCACCTAGGCTCTCACCATCTCTCGTGGCCCAGGACCTCCGGCCCTGTGGCCTCTTCAATGGCCCCCGGTCCTTCTTTGGATTTCCGGGGTGAGCCAGGAATGTCACCCTACTTGGGCAGTCCCCCCCTTTTTTTCTTTTTATTATTATTATTTATTTATTTTTCCTTCTCTCCTCTCCCTCTCCAGCCATATGTTCTGTGCCTTCCGGCTGTCACACGAGACTTCACCCATCCCCCATATCTGGTCCACCCGGACTCCTTTATTTTGCTCAGACTGTTACCCCCCACCCTTTCTTTTTCCCCTGCTCCCCCATCTCTTTGTTATTTTTATGTTAGCAGGATATATTTGTAGTTTATATATTGTTACTTTATGACTTCTTCTGAGATACATTACTGCGGAATTTGTTTTTGGTCCTGCGTGTCCGTTATTTCATACTGTGTGCTTTATTGCTGTCATTTTTTTCAAAATAAAATTTTGAAATACAAAAAAAAAAAAAAAGTATCTTACCGTGAGGTTACGAAGTTGATCAGGCTCCGTTTCTGGCGTGGTCCCGCCAGGAAATCCTTGGTGATGGAGAGCTGGTAGAGGCGTAACCCAGGGCCACACGTTGGGCGCCAAAATTATATGGACGTTATCAGTCCTTCGGATGCCAGTCTCTGTTCTATTTGGTGGAGAAATCAGGTAAGTCAAGTGCACACTTAAAGAAATTGACACAGACAACAAATAGATCTATGCAGCCTCTCTTGGTCAAAGCCCAGAGACTTCTCCTCCTTAATCATAGATTTTGATACATGTTTTATACCAGTTTATTGCGTAAGCGGGTGGGAGTCAACGTCAACTAATATTTTAAGTGACTTAAGCATAAAATTGTGCACATACAGATTATTTATCAACTAAATGAAAATCAAATATCAGCTATTTCCCAAGGTCAAGGTATCATGCATCATTGACGAACGTCAGCCATTTTTCGCCATCATGGATGTATGGGCGATGTCCTGTTCCAGGATGCAAGATGCACCCTGCTCCTGATACCAAAATAAAATTCCTCATAACTTGCGGTTATCTATTCTGTTGAAACAGCAGAGTTACGCGAGATACATTTTGATTCTCTCTGAAAGGACAGTTTTATTAATTCAGCTCTTAAAGACATATTAACTACTTAATTGAGCATTTTTCTAGGCCTTTGAGTATTATTAAAGCAGATACATATTCTTATCCATAACAATGTGAATCCTTACACTGCCGGGCAGCACCTCTACTGTATAATAATGCAGCATATGAATCCTCACACTGCTGGGCAGCACCTCTACAGTATAATAATGCAGCATATGAATCCTCACAATGCCGGGCAACACCTCTACAGTATAATAATGCAGCATATGAAACCTCACACTGCCGGGCAGCACCTTTACAGTATAATAATGCAGCATATGAATCCTCACACTGCCGGGCAGCACCTCTACAGTATAATAATGCAGCATATGAATCTTCACACTGCCGGGCAGCACCTCTACAGTATAATAATGCAGCATATGAATCCCCACACTGCCGGGCAGCACCTCTACAGTATAATAATGCAGCATATGAATCCTCACACTGTCGGGCAGCACCTTTATAGTATAATAATGCAGCATATGAATCCTCACTGCCAGGCAGCACCTCTACAGTCTGATGCTAGCTTTAATGAGAAGATATGCTATTAGTGTAGCAGGGAAGCCAGCTGCACATTTTGCATCGCTAACTAAAGAGACTGGAGTATTGCTTGTTGTGTTAAGCTCGAGTAGCTACGAAATTGTGAGTTGCAGTCACTGGGGACGGTTGGTTAAGCGAGCGAGTGGCGGATTGTTGTCCGCATAGTCATTATCCGGGTCTAGGATAGACAGATAGTGGGTTGCTTAGCCCTGTGTCTTTTGGGATTTTTTTTGTTAAAAAATGTGTCGCTTTACTTTAGCCTGGTGGTCAGTGGGGGCTCCCTGGATCCTAGTTATGGGGGGTCTGCTGTGGCTCCCTCCCTGCACCACCTCTCTGCCACATGCACACGGCTGGCCAGCCCGCACAGCTGCAGCTCTGTCATCCTGCGGCCGCATGCTCCTCAAGGGGTCCTTGGGAGGCCCCGGCGGGCTGCCCTCTACAGTGCCTGATTAGAGGGCCTCATCTGCCTGATGTTTTAGCAACAAGAATGTTTTATCCCATAGGCTTCAATGTTAAAAATATTCCCGTTTTAATTTAATATCTAATAAACCATTTCTTATAATATTCTGCAGTAAAGAGTCTCTTTATTTCTAGATTTTTTTGTATTTTTTAAGCATTTTTTTAAAAAAATAAAAAAATAAATTCGAACTTTTGGTGAATGTCCCAAAAAGTTCGATGTTCGAGCGGCCAATGTTCGAATCAAACTCATGTTCGGATCGAACCGCCAGCCCATCCCAAGTCTCAACAGTGATGATGTGTCATTGACTTAAAGATTGATAGTCTTTTTCCTCCCGTGTCTCCTCTTTGTATCCTTTTATATCTGTGATCATGCAAAACAGAATACTTTAGGTTTAGAAGATAAGAACTCAACAATATTTGAAATGTGGGGAGGACTAGCAGTGAATAGCTAAAAATCTGAACTAGAAATCTAGAAATATTCTAAAGCGGGGTGTCCTTATCCACTCCCTAGGATTGAGATTGGGACCAGTTTGCGGCATTTTTCAGGGAAAGGGTATCGTCTTCTTAAAGCTTATCTAACTGCATCAAGGAGCTGCCAGGCTGCGAGACTCTCAGCTGGAACAGTGCAGCCTCAGCAATAGGATTTAATATGTGCCGGAGCTTGCTGGCACCTCTAGTTTATAAACTGAGCTGTGTTCCAAACACGTATTTGCGTGGATCCGGGAGCTGTGCAAGAATGTTTTGTTGTTGTTGTGCACGCTGTGTGTTAGCTCTGAGTTGACTTCTGAGATCCTGTTCTACCTGTGCTTTCTGGTGTGAAAAGCAGTTGTCAGAACTACCTATGCTGAGGTACCCCTTCCTCTCCACCAAAACAAGCACTAGCATTGGAAACTGTTGGCCACATCCTGACCCTCCAGTCACGTCTTTGAGCTGCCTGTCGTGCCCCTTACCCACTGATCACAGTCTCGACATATCAGTCATTCCCCGGACACAGCAGTCCCTCCCCAGGGCAACCCCAGTTATGTCAGCTTTGAGCCTGTGAGCAGCTCCATAAACTCTCACAACTCTGTGATTCAATCTCTCCCTCAAGTAAGGTCAGTGATAATTTTTTGTTAGCGCTAGGTTAAAAGAGGTAACACCATTACGCCCATATTTCCTCCCAATCGCTAACGGGTTAAAAAATTCTATTAGTGCTGAAAGAGTTTTAAATATATATCTGCAACACCTCTCCTGTCTCGTCTGTACCTCGTCACGGATACGTTCGACCGGAGAATAAAGAACATAGACTAACAAATGTCTTGTCCAAATATTCTATTGATTCATGGTTTGCATACAGCTTTTATGTATTTCATAGGGGAGGAGACAAAAGAGAAAAGGGAGGGAAGGGGAAGGTATGAATAACGGGCGAGACGCAGCTCGCCGATCATAGACATACATAACATGAATTAAGCTACATTAAGGTATATTAAAAGGCTGATCTTTGGTTATTCATCAATTAGGGTCCCACCGCTTGTTATGTTAAATTGAGCAGTTATTGATTAATCATCCGTATCATCCGTGGTCAGAGCGCCCCGTGCTAGTCCTGGTCGAGAGAGACCAAATCGATATTTCTGTTAGTTCTGCCGGGTGCCGGACAGTTAAGCAAACATGTAGAAGCGCACAGCGAATCAAAGTGCAGAAACACAAAATTCAGCTGAGAGAGCAGATTAAAAGTCATGCTGAAAGCAGATGTGAGCAAGAGGCCTACTCGCAGGAGAAACCAGACTTTAGTATTGGACTATAATTATGTTATCATAAGCAAGCATTAGTTGAATTAATATCTAACAAGCGCACCAGTATTAGTGCTTTTTAACGCGAGCTTATTGTACTTTGAGCTCCCTATGCTTAACATGGGGAGTGCAAAGAGTAAACAATCAGTAATTAGTGTTAGGATCACAAAGTCCTAACGGTAATTACGAACCTATGTGGCTAAATGAAAAGTTAGCTACAGCTTAGAGCGGTAACTAACTGATTCCACTTCTGCGGAACTCACAAATAATTAGGGTTTAAAAAGTATGACTGAAAATATTTTTGCAGCAATTTAAATCAATGTAGCAGATGTAGCATAGTAATACTAACTATTCTTGCTTGTAAATAATATGGGTGAAAGTATAGTAGTACTTAATTGTATTAAAGGTGTATGGCTATGTAGTACTTCAGGTGGTGTGACTGAGAACAACAAGTACTAGCATGAGTAAAATTGTATCTGATGGCATAGGTGTCGCTACAGGCCCCTCTAGGTTATTCCTTGGCCCCCCGTGTGCCTCCACCGGCACCAGGTATGTGTGGAGGAGGAATGAATTATACAGTAAAATTGTATCTGATGACATAGGTGTCACTACAGGCCCCTCTAGGTTATTCCTTGGCCCCCCGTGTGCCCCCCACCAGGGATAGGCATCCAGCCAGTGTTCGGGCTCTACCTTTGTGAGTGAGAAACTACCTGAATTTTACTCAATTTGTATCTACCACGTTGTACTGCACTATTATTCTGTATTTTTGTAATTTCTTGTACTCGTGAATTTGTGTGACCCAAGGACCTCTAACAGCTTTATCTGCGCCGTACCAGGTTATATATGAATCTCTGGTACTGGCCACTTGAGGTGCCTTGGTGGTGGATGCATGTGGCGTGGCACTTCACCATCTCTTGTATATTAAGTACTAGCATCAGTTTATCATCTTATCTTAAACTAACTAATCTCTTATTGCTTGCGACACGTCGTTGGATTTGAAAGTGGAACAGATGCAGCGAATTATTATCACTTTGATTGGCCTCAATGGGTTTTAAAAAGAGGACTACGTTTCATTTAGGATCATGCTCCTGATGAAGTGAGTTATTGGACTGCACAAAATGCATCAAGCTAGTAATCCGGGTGTGCTGAACCTGGAGTCTGGGGAACTTCATGATGGATTACTCCATATCAGAATAAATTCTACCTGAAAATTACAGACTGTGGACTGGCTGAGCATTGATCGGGAGGTTTGAGCCACTCTGGCAAACGATCATATGCACATTTTGTTATGTGCCGTATTTTTCTGTGTTTGTTTCTTGCTCTTAAGCTTTTACATGGCATTAAAATATTACAGCACTATGAGTGTTTATCTCCACATTTCTTTCAGGGATTCGGAGTGAGAATTGGATCAAGGTCCGGGGTACCCAATTGTGTCTGGGTAATCCTCCTGTTACTGGTATACAAAAGAGATTTACAATGTATACAATGTTCATGTACTGAAATATTTTTGCGCCATTATGTTTTTTGCATATATACTGTATATATATATATATATATATATATTGTTGGGGGTTTCAAGGTACCCTCGACTTTGGGCTGCATTAGGCAGGATACTATTCACAATTTTTTTATAAGAATGGTGCCCGTTGGAGCCACTGCTCCAAGTGTCAAATTCCGGGGCAGCTTATTTTTGCTGCCGCTGCACTTTTTTCTGGGTGCCTATATCATTTTTCTTCCTGGAGGCTGGTGCAGTGATATGTGACTGTGCCCACATACATGCGGACAGTCGGGGAAGAGCGGTAGAGAAAAGAGATTAAGGCGCGTGTGGTCAGATCTCATTCCCCGGCAGCTTGTCTCTCCTATAGACCTCCGGCACCAGGTATGTGTGGAGGAGGAATGAATTATACAGTAAAATTGTATCTGATGGCATAGGTTTCGCTACAGGCCCCTTTAGGTTACTCCTTGGCACCACGTGTGCCCCCCACCAGGGATAGGACCTTCGGACCGCTGTATCTCCTTCCCCGTGCATGATACCCAACATGACCATATTCAGTGTAAAAAAAAAAACATAAATAAAAACAAAACGTATCTTTTTCTTTTTTTTGCACAGCATTGAATTTGCTTAGCAGTGAAAGGGTTAATGGTCAGACTAAACAGAGGAAACAGAAAAAACAAAAAAAGGTTGAGGCCAATGGGTACTCAATTAAGGATTGAACCTTAGAAACAGGTTTACACTGAAAAAGTCTGAACAGAGTGTTCAGAAAAAAGTACCATAATAACCATAAGAGGCTTTAGAGCATCTTGCCAAAAATCCTCCAACTAAACTTTATTGGACACAAAAAGACATAACTATACATTTAAAAAAACATTAACAAAGTGATGATATGGGCGATATTGTGATGGTCTGATGTAATAACCTTGCTTAGGGTAAAGAAACCTGTACTAAAAGGAAAATAAATCTAAATGAGCATAGTATCATGCAGTCAAATCTGCCACTAAACCACAGATGGACTGAATTTAGAAGGTGTTACTTGACTCAAAAGTCTTAACATATATATATATATATGTGTGGACACAGATAGAGGAAACCACAATTGTGTATGAATGAACCATATATAAATTGCTCATAAATAGGTATTAATCATCAGACAAAATTGTCTTACAGAGATGTAATAATGTCCTTCAGAATGACATTCGATAATTACTAAGATTCGATCGATCTTGGTTACACCATTCTGGGTTCAATTAGCAGTTTGAATTGAATCTCTTATTGATATATTGCACATCAGGTGAAAGAGTAAAAACTGTTATAATGATTTATGTTGCAGTAATCGTTGAAGTAATAGGCGTGTCAGTCATAAATTATTGCACCCACTCTACATAGAATATGCTGCAGGAGGATTGAACCTAAATAACCATGATATCGTGCAGTCAAATCTGCTGAACCGTACTTCAGATAATTTTAAACCAACTAAAAGAGGATTCCTATGATATAGACAATGTGATCACAATTATTAAATACTCTGAGCAACTCGTAATATATAGCACATCAACTACTACAAGGATAAAGAGATTATTGTGGTATCAATTGCATCAATTATATTACATCAGTTGTTAGATTGATAGATGTGCCAGACATTATATTTTTTCACGATGCACATATATACGCTTTATAGTGAGTGTAAAAATATGTAGTTTTCCTTGCAATTAAGACTCGATATAGTGAAGGGATCGAGAGGAGAAACCGAAAATGAATCCGAAACTAAAATAAATCCGATTCAATTCAAAATGTCATCTTCTGTAATCATGACTGCAAGAAGATCAAAAAATCTGAACGACATACTGGTTCAAAGTCACTTCCAAAGATCTAAAATACAGAAATCTAACTGGCTGCAAAACTCTTTGAAAGGCACATACAAATGTGGAAGGTGTAAAGCCTGTAATTTTATCTCTAAGAGCTCAAAAACCTTTCATAACTATGATGACTCCAAGACTTTTACAGTTAATAATTTCCACAACTGCAAAAGCAAGGGAGTGGTATACCAAATTACCTGTTCCTGTGGAGCCAAATATATTGGTAAAACCATCAGAGAATTTAGAACTCGCATTCTAGAACACGTTAGATCTATCCATTATGCGAAAGAAACTCCTATCTCTAGACATATCAAAAACCAACATGGTGGCATAGGTAAATTAGTCTCTCTTGTTCACAGTGAGCAATTCTGCAGGGTAGTTGAGGCGTTCTGCGAGTATATTCGGTTAACCATTACAACAGTAATTGGTTAGGGCGTCTCAACTTGATGGCACCCAAACTGCTAAAGGAGACATAATTGATTCTTAATGTTCGTTGTAATTAAAAAGAACTAATCTTTCTTGCTCTCAATAGTCAGTATGGTAGAATAACCAAAGCGTCTCATAGATGCAGCCGATTTCAACACTACAACAATGATTGGAGCACTCATCAGGTGCAACCAATTAAATATTGCATCGATCGTTAAAGTTTCTAAGAGTCTGTTATGTCCAATTTGCATATCAAATATTATACATTGCTCAAAACTTTTAGACACAGTAATAGGCAGGAAGAAAGATAATTTTGCTTATGGTTAATATTCAATATAGTGGAGAGAATAAAGAGAGGACAGCAAAATTAAAATAAAATAAAATGAATAAATTGATTCTTTGCCCCTAATGGTCTAATATTTCACCTCAATTGTTACCACCGCAATTAAGCCTTTCTATCAATTTCCACAAAGCAAAGTAACTGAATTGTCCAGTTATAACAGAACCATTAAGTTATAACATTGCAATTGCAATATATCAAAAATTCAAATATTGTAAAGCACCACCAAAGGGTTTAAACCTCTATCAATAGGATTAAATCAGGGTTTTACCCACACATAGGGTTAGCTTAAATATCCATCAATATTCAGTTATAACATTGCAGTGGCGATATATCGAAAGATCGAGTATTTGTAAAGCTCCATCAATAGAGTTAAATCTCTGTCAATAAAAATAGATCAGGGGTTTACCCACACATAGGGTTAACTTAAATATCCACCAACTGCATTGCAATGGAGTACATCAGAAAGGTCAAATGTTTAAATCGCCATCAAAGATTACCAGACTGGGATGTATCCCAGAAACAAACTGTTAAAATAAAATAGTATGTATTGCTCAACGCGTTTCGAAAGGTGATCCTTTCTTCATCAGGAGCGAAATATTTAGTGTCTCTCTTACTGCTGTCTGTATTTATACTTAACGCTCCTCCCTGTAGAGTGTTAATGCTCAATCAGAGCCTTTGATTGGAGGGAGGTGCGCTGTCTCTGAATGGCTCTACCTTGCGTCCCACGTTCAATAGTTGGAACGCATACTTTGTTGTTTAGATAAATATACGAGGGGCGAATCTCTTGTATTAAGTATGACAGCAGGGGTGTCCCTCTCGACAGCCAAAACTGCGTATAACCGCAACACGCTGCATACATATCACCTATAAAGATATTAAATCCATATTACTCTGAGACTCATATTTAATTATTGAGGTATCCTTACTCCTTCATTGGTTTATATGTATAGAAAGTGAATCAATTCTAATCAATGAAGAATCTGTATAGCAGTCTAACTATTGCATTATTATGGTCAAATAGTGGTAGTTAAAGGGATGGATGATTCGCCAAAAATGAAAATAATTTCCAAAAGTAAATAACATAGATCCACGATTTCAAAGAATCATTTCTTCTCAGAAAAGTTCCTTTCTTATTGTTCCAGTTGGCAAAGGGGACTACAGTTATAACCTTGAGATCATTTTTATATAGGTTAGGAGCCATTTAGACAGGTATCGTGTTAACAGGATAATAACAGTAGATTATGTAAAGTGTAAGTGAAGGTAGTTGAACAAGAAAATGAATTTCACATGTATTATCAAATGCCTATAAATGGTGTAAATGTGAATCCCTCGTTGAGACCCTGCGGGGACAGGGTACCCAGCCGATAGATCCAGAAAGCCTCTCTCTGTCTTAGTTTTATATCCCAGTTGCCTTTGCGGGGTCCTGGGCGTACTTGGTCTATAACTTTGAATTGCAGGTTTGTGGCTATGCCACCATGTTGGTTTTTGATATGTCTAGAGATAGGAGTTTCTTTCGCATAATGGATAGATCTAACGTGTTCTAGAATGCGAGTTCTAAATTCTCTGATTGTTTTACCAATATATTTGGCTCCACAGGAACAGGTAATTTGGTATACCACTCCCTTGCTTTTGCAGTTGTGGAAATTATTAACTGTAAAAGTCTTGGAGTCATCATAGTTATGAAAGGTTTTTGAGCTCTTAGAGATAAAATTACAGGCTTTACACCTTCCACATTTGTATGTGCCTTTCAAAGAGTTTTGCAGCCAGTTAGATTTCTGTATTTTAGATCTTTGGAAGTGACTTTGAACCAGTATGTCGTTCAGATTTTTTGATCTTCTTGCAGTCATGATTACAGAAGATGAAATTTTGAATTGAATCGGATTTATTTTAGTTTCGGATTCATTTTCGGTTTCTCCTCTCGATCCCTTCACTATATCGAGTCTTAATTGCAAGGAAAACTACATCTTTTTACACTCACTATAAAGCGTATATATGTGCATCGTGAAAAAATATAATGTCTGGCACATCTATCAATCTAACAACTGATGTAATATAATTGATGCAATTGATACCACAATAATCTCTTTATCCTTGTAGTAGTTGATGTGCTATATATTACGAGTTGCTCAGAGTATTTAATAATTGTGATCACATTGTCTATATCATAGGAATCCTCTTTTAGTTGGTTTAAAATTATCTGAAGTACGGTTCAGCAGATTTGACTGCACGATATCATGGTTATTTAGGTTCAATCCTCCTGCAGCATATTCTATGTAGAGTGGGTGCAATAATTTATGACTGA
Organism: Leptobrachium leishanense; assembly: GCA_009667805.1. Classification (NCBI taxonomy): domain Eukaryota; kingdom Metazoa; phylum Chordata; class Amphibia; order Anura; family Megophryidae; genus Leptobrachium; species Leptobrachium leishanense. The sequence goes on along the minus strand of CM019064.1, from coordinate 386,807,458 downwards.
CACGCCTATTACTTCAACGATTACTGCAACATAAATCATTATAACAGTTTTTACTCTTTCACCTGATGTGCAATATATCAATAAGAGATTCAATTCAAACTGCTAATTGAACCCAGAATGGTGTAACCAAGATCGATCGAATCTTAGTAATTATCGAATGTCATTCTGAAGGACATTATTACATCTCTGTAAGACAATTTTGTCTGATGATTAATACCTATTTATGAGCAATTTATATATGGTTCATTCATACACAATTGTGGTTTCCTCTATCTGTGTCCACACATATATATATATATGTTAAGACTTTTGAGTCAAGTAACACCTTCTAAATTCAGTCCATCTGTGGTTTAGTGGCAGATTTGACTGCATGATACTATGCTCATTTAGATTTATTTTCCTTTTAGTACAGGTTTCTTTACCCTAAGCAAGGTTATTACATCAGACCATCACAATATCGCCCATATCATCACTTTGTTAATGTTTTTTTAAATGTATAGTTATGTCTTTTTGTGTCCAATAAAGTTTAGTTGGAGGATTTTTGGCAAGATGCTCTGAAGCCTCTTATGGTTATTATGGTACTTTTTTCTGAACACTCTGTTCAGACTTTTTCAGTGTTAATGGTCAGACTATATCACATTGGTATAACTTTTGTTTCCCTCTTGGTTTAGTTGTGTATTAATGGTTAATGGGCAGGCTTCATCCCTCACAGTATACATTTTATATTTTCCTTGATAAATGGCATTTTAGGGGTTAATGGGTATGCTACACACTGCACATTACTCTGAGTTTTATTGCTGTGGTTCTCTGATACGCTCATACACACCACACATTACTGTGAGTTTTATTGCTATGGAGCTCTGTGATACGCTCATACACACCGCATGGTGTTTTTTTTAAGAAAATTGGGTGGGGGGCAGCATTTCATCCTTGGATCCAGGCAAGACAGCAGCTTGGGCCGGCCCTGGCTGTGCCCAAAGATATTATTTATGAAGAGCAGCAATGTGAGCTGTGAACCCAACACCACCTTTATTTATTATTATTATTATACTTTATCTATATAGTGCCAACATATTCTGCAGCGCTGAACAATGGGCACAATATAGACAGGGGTTACTTTGAGACTGAACAACCATTGATAAACCAGTACAGGAGGAAATGAGGTCCCTATTCCCATGGGAAATTACAATCTAGAAGGGTTGGGAAGGAAACAGGAGGAGGGGACTGCAAGGTAGAGTGATGGACTGGTTGGGGCAGTGTGGTGTTTTAGTGAGTCGGGTGGTAGGCTTCCCTAAACAGGAATGTCTTAAGGGCGCGATTGAAGGAAGGGAAACTATAGGAAAGTCTGACAGTACGAGGGAGAGCGTTCCAGAGGATGGGTGCTGCATGTGAGAAATTCTGCAGTCTATCAGGGGAAGAGGTGATGCGGGCAGAAGCTAGACACAGGTCACTGTTTGTTCTCATAGAGCGGGCTTGGGTGTATTTGGTGACTAGTGAGGATGGGTAGTGGGGAGCTGAGTTAGTGAGAGCTTTGTAGGTCAGGGTAAGGATTTTGAATTTAATTCTGTAGTGGATAGGGAGCCAGTGAAGGGACTCGTAGAGAGGAGTGGCAGAGACAGAACAGTGGGTGACGTGGATGAGCCTGGCCATCATTCAGTCATTCAAAATTGATTGTAGGGGGGTGAGGTGGGAGAGAGGGAGGCCAGTTAAAAGATTATTACAGTAGTCAAATCGGGAGATTTCAAGGGCTGGATGAGTTGCTTTGTGGTATCAGCAGTAAGAAATGGTCGAATTCTGGAAATATTACACAATTTGTAGCGGCAGGAGGAGGAAAGAGACTGGATGTGGGAGATGAAGGAGAGAGCAGAGTCAAGTGTACTGTGACTCCGAGACAGCAAACCTGGATGATGGGGAGATATTGATACCATTGACCATGCTAGAGAAGTCAGGAGTTGGGGAAGCATTAGAGGGAGCAATTAATAGGAGCTCAGTTTTGGGCATGTTAATCTTTAGGTGGTGAGAGGCCATCCAGAACGAGATGCCAGATAAACAGTTGCTGACATTGGAAAGGACAAGAGGAAAGAGATCAGGGTAAGAGAGGTAGATCTGAGTATCGTCAGCATAGAGGTGGTAATTAAAGCCAAAGCTGTTAATGATTTTGCTCAGGGAGGATGTGTAGATAGAGAAGAGCAGAGGACCAAGGACAGAGCCTTGAGGTACACCAACTGATAAAGGCATTGACGTGGAGAAGTTACCAGCAAAAGACAAAGAGACAAAGAGATGGTCCTGTTAGACAGATAAGAGTCAATCCAAGAGAGCGCAATGTCACAGAGATGGAGAGAGTCTGTAGAAGGATGGGTGATCGACAGTGTCAAAAGCAGCCGAGAGGTCAAGCAGGATGAGAATAAAATAGCAGCCGTGGTTTTCAACATTTAGGCTGGGGTCAGACGAACACAGTGCGAACGTGTGTTCAGCCACACTTTATCACGGCCGTAGTAGCAGCAAATGATGTCCAATCAGGGCCAATATACGAAGTACGGCTGCACGAAAGTTTGGCCGCGCAACGCAAGCGGCAAATGAATGCATTTTTTTGAGAATTTCGAACCGCTAGTACTGACGCACAGAGTGCGCTGCGTTGGCATATCGGCGTGCGTGATTAGGAGATGTCAGAGAGCTGCACATGTCCGGCCAACATCATGTCCTTTTGTTTTTTTATAGCCCCGTCAAAAATTACGGCCGTAATTGCACACTGTATGATCGCTATCGCATCTTTCGTGAAAAAGTGCATCCGGACGCATGGACGCACTTTTTGATGGTCCTACGTGAAAAATGCTTTCATCTGACCCTAGCCTTAGGAGGTCATTGGTGACTTTGGCGAAGGCAGTTTCCATTGAGTGTAGGAGACAGAAGCCTGATTGCATAGGGTCAAGTAGGGAATTAGAGGACAGGAAGAGGGAGAGGTGGTTGATAACTATTTTTTCCCCTTTACTTTGAGGTAAACGGAAGCAGGGATACAGGACAGTAGTTGGATGGAGAGTTGGGATCGAGGGAGGGTTTCTTTAGTATGGGGATAACCTGTGCGTGTTTGAAGGCGAATGGAAAGGAGACGGTGGAGAAAGATAGGTTGAAGAGGTAGCATGAATGACCATCATGCTTTATGATTGACATGACCATCATGCTTTAACAAGTATAAATTCAAGTACCGAAGTACAGCAACCTTTGTGTAGCATCATGATTTTATTAGGTGATTAAACAGTATACACAGAAAATATATACCCACTTCATACCAAATTTCCAAGTGACATCAACTTAATCAAACAAATAATCATGCTTATAAGTAAAAAATAGTCATGTGACTTACTGTTGAAAAATAGTATCTTAAACAACCTTTGAGAACATAACTTATGGAAGTTATTTAAAGTTCAGAGAACGGACAATCTAACCATTATTTTTTTTAAAACTATAAAAATACAAGGATTTTACACAAACTATATGAATATCTCCAGACCGTTAAAAAGGTCATAAAAAGGGAATTATTTTACAAAAAACAATCAAAATGAGTTAAATGAGTCATTTCTTTTTTTCCAAAAATTTATCCCTAATTTACCCGCCTGAAAACTGACAAAGCTGAGCAGTGACAAATGTATATTATGAAGATTTTCCATTCCTTAGAAATTGTCTTTACCTCATTATAACACTCAGGTCGCGATACCTCTTCTATTCTTATTTTTTACAATTTGATTGGAAAACAGGGACTAATTTGTCTAGTTTCAAACAGTTCACTTCTCCCTCTTTTCGCTCACAGGTTTCGTTCTAAAAAGAAGAAATGACCAGTCGCTTATTTGTACGTTAATGTCTGTGCTTAGACTGTAAACGAGTATCCCCTACTTTGCCCTACATTACAGTAACACTGATAGATCAACTCGTTTCCATGTTAATAGAGAAACAAATGGAAGCTCAGGAATCCTGACAGTGTGAACTCCCCAACTATTAAATCTACAATTTTTTTATATTCTCAAAGTTTTACATATTTTTTAGTATCCCACCCTCCCTTAGAAGAAGCCACACCTTTTACTAAAACCCACAAGCAATTTTTGCCATTTTAATCTATTATAATATTATCACATACTCGTATCTGTTATTTCAGCTTCCAGATTGGAATTTCGGCAATAAAGTGGCTTTGGAATACTACGGAAATTCGAAATTAATTTTTGAATGCTTCAAAAGTACATAGAATAGATAGAAAGTGCAGGGGGGAAAAAAAGAATAACTATATTAAAAAGTACCCATAATTCATACTGTGCTTGATCACAAATAATCCTTAAATTCTGGAAAGTGCTGCTTTATTACAAACTTATAGTTCAACTAGACATCCCATGTCTTATGTGATTGTTGCAGATTATTTCCCCACTAAAAGAATTACTAATGGAGAGGCTTATATAGTTTTATGTTTATAGATAGATAGATGGATCGTTGCATGAATTTTTATTGAATATATATAAAATTGTATTCAAAGGCTGTGAAGTTCAATCTAAAAAAAAAAGATTTTTTTTTTGGATTTTGCAAAATGAAGCTGTTGTGTATCCTTAGCATAAAGTATAAGTAAAGCAGATGAAGCTATAATTTCTGGTTAAATATCCCCTTTAGCAACGGTGACCATGTCCAGAGCTGTGTTTGCTTGTAGAGAAATGGCTGGAGCTCTTCCCACTGCTGGCGCCGAATCCTCCCTTAGAATTATTGCCACTCACACCGTTGGACGATCCACCTGAGCAATGTTTTCCCCCAGTGCTGGAGTGAAGCACGGCTGTAAAATATAATAACAGCTAGTTAGAAAACTAATTATAACTACTGTAAAGATACACCTCGGAAGTAGAGACTCACAAGTCGGAGTAGATTTCAATAGTAGTATATACTACTAATAACCAATTATCAGGCTATGAAACCTCCAGAAATTGCTACTAAGATCTTCTATGCATATCTAATATAGTTACATTAAAATGTATTTTATGTGTTTGGAATCATATAATCGCATAGTAAATTATTTTTTATCTACATTCTATTGTAAGCAAAGCACTTCCAAACATGTCAATATGTTTATATGCCATAATATGTAAAAATAGATCAATAAAAAAAACAAATATTTTTTTAGGTGTGCTTTCAAGGAAAGAAATGTTTTTCTCATTCTGGAAAAAGTTGATGTTCGTCTGAATTATTGTGAATTATGGATATTCACTGTCTTTTCCATATGGTTGGAGTAGTATGTTAAGTATATTGTGTTCACCACATTTTATGTACTTTTTGTTTCATTTTGAATGTTATGTATATGTATATCTTTAAAAATAGCACTTAAAACAACATTGATAACAACTTTTCCTACATCACTATCTCCGTGTCTATACATTACAAGGGGTGTAGGATTTATTGTACTCTTTTTCACCCATAATAAAAAAAGTCTGTCCAGTTGTAACTATTTCAGAAATTTACAGGGTTATTCAGAGAGCAGTGAAAAGCAGGAGGCTGGCTGGAGAATGGAAAATTCTAGGTCAAAATAGCCGAGTTGGAAAGTGAGATAGATGGGAGAATTTTTCTGGTTTGGCTATTTTGACATAGAATTTTCGATTCTCCAGCCATTCTCCTGCTTTTCGCCTCTCTCTGAATAACCCTGATAAAGTATGAAGTACTGAAAGTGAGTTGGTGTTTGTAATCTGGACTTTAAAATATTATATTACTTACATATATTAACAGAATCGTTGGCTCCCAGCCTGAAATAAAACATAACAAGTGACTTAATGATAGTCTTATATTTAATAACAATAATTAGAGTTTGTATAAGGATTTTATATACATTTTTTAAACAAACCTTTACCAACTAAAATCAATCTCCATTCTTGTTCTAATGTCTGAATCTAAACAGGTCTAGTGAGAGGTGATATTTTTTTCGTATGTTTACATTTTCTGTCTCACATACCAAATATACATCTTTATGCATCTATAAGGTATATCAACTTAATTAAGTACAGGCCCAGACCAGTCAGTGGACAAACTAATTAATTTCGATGGTAGAGTTAAGGTTGGACAGGCCATTAGGAAACTCAAAATATCTGAGTGTTTCTGTACCAGTTTTGGTCATGGATAAGGCCAGTCGCTGCAGGATCCTCTGCCTCCATCCTAACAAACTAGCTAAAAGTGCAATCATCATACTCAGTGATAGATGCTGCCTTTGCCTGACTCCTACACATCAGCTTTTCTGATCCCAACTGACAGTTAAACATCGGCAGCTCTGACTGTGCCAATGTCATCAACAAAATGGTGATGCCCAGTAGATGTAGAAGTATGACAGTTCTACTAATATATCTATCCTGACCCTGTCCTGGCATTCCACATACCAGGGCCAATCAAAAGCTAAAGTCTGGTTCTGAAAGTGATTTGAAGTTTTCTGGGGGTGTAAGAAACATCTGTGGGGTATGGCTCTCACCTGCCCTCCTCTCCTTCCAGCATCTTCTTGTAGGTGGTGATCTCAATGTCCAGAGCCAGTTTCACATTCATCAGCTCCTGGTATTCTCGCAGTTGGCGAGCCATGTCCTGCTTGGCCTTCTGCAGAGCACCTTCCAGCTCAGAGAGTTTGCCCTTGGCATCCCTCAAAGCAGCTTCTCCATGTCCCTCAGCCTCGTTTATGGCGGATTCAAGACCTGAGCGCTAGAATAACAGTGAGTGTGATAATTAGGATGCAATTAAACCTGTGATTGTGAGTATTTTGGGTTAAAATCAGGCTTAGTCATTTTCAAAATTTGTGATATACAGAACTTCTGTCACATTATTCCACAATTCTTCATTATTTTTTTCTTGTTTGCATGTTTTACCTGGGCATTCACACTGTCAATCTCTCCTCTCAGACCCTGAATGGCTCTGTTGAGAGAGCAGATCTCATCTCTGCTGCTCTGTAGATTGTTTCCATTTCTCCCTGCTGCTGTCTGAAGCTCCGCAAACTAGATAAACATTTAGGACACACATGGTTATTCAATATTCACTAATATATCTAGCCACTTGGATTTAAATGTTGTCCTCTCACCCGTGACTGGTACATGGCCTCGGCATCGGCTCTGCTCCTGTTAGCAATGTCCTCATACTGAGCTCTGACCTCACCAATGATTCCGTTCAGGTCCAGATCACGACTGTTATTCATGGACACGACCACCGAGGTGTCTGAGATCTGACCCTGGAGCTGAGATATTTCCTAGAAACAACAAAAACAAATATGTTGCATTCTCTTTTTCATCTCCACATATTACTTTGCTCTGCAGATATATTTTGTACTCCATTGGTTAATCACAATAACTAGAAAGTGCTGAATGTCATAGAAAAACAAGTGCCGTAAATTAGACAACATAAACTTGTCAGGAGGTAAGAATTAAGTTAGCAGCATAGTTTTAGAGGAAACATTTTTATAACCTATAAGACAATAGGGCAAAAAGTAATGGTTCATCTCCAAGGGGTATAAAGACCCACAGTATATAATGTCACCACATCTATCCACTTCACACACTTTTGAAATCAGAAAGAAAGTACAAGAGGTACACTATATTGCCAAAAGTATTCGCTCACCCATCCATATGCGAGTCAAGGCAGGTGAGCGAATACTTTTGGCACTATAGAGTATATATAGGAAAATGTATTTACCGCATCATAAAGAGTCCTCAGGAAGTTAATCTCATCAGACAGGGAATCTGCCTTTGCTTGTAACTCAGCTTTGTGCATAAAAGCCGCATCTACATCCTGGGGGAGAGAAACAAACATACAATAGGAGGACATTGAAAATGTGCATGTTTAAAAATAGTATACTACATCATATTGAATTTTCCACTCACCCTCTTTAAACCAGCAAATTCATTCTCTGCAGCTGTCCGTCTGTTCACTTCTTCGTCATACCTGCATTATTGAATATCAATAATACAAATCACATTTAGTAGCATAAAATACAATAAACAATTCCAGGTTATTAACAGAAGAGTTTTTAATATAAAACAGAGCAGATTGACTTTTAAAGTGCATCTGAATAATTATACTTTTAAAGCATCCGATCCTTAGGGCGTCAAATAAAATTCATATGATTGAATACAGATAAAAAATAATAAAAACAACTAAAACATATTTTTTTTCTACAAGTAAAGAAGTTAAACATTCATTTCTAATTGAAAATTCTAAATTTGAATTCAAATATTTTAGATTGCAAATTTTATGGTATTTATATAAAATTCTTCAAAACACCTTCTCCTTAGTTCTTCTACGCTTTGCTCCATACTGTTCCTGTCAGCTTCCAGACGTCCTCTCTCACACCCCATACTCTCCAGTTGTCTCCTGAGGTTACCGGTAAAAGCCTCAAACAGAGGTTCAATCTGAACGCGGGAAGTTTGCTGATCTTGTAGTAAAGACCACTTTGTCTCCAGCATTTTATTTTGTTGTTCCAGAAATCTCACCTAAATCAAAACAGTATTCACATTTTAATTTTACCAAAATGTATAGGTAATATTTGCAATAAAATACAATTCTAGGGGAACTATTATGTGTTTTGAGCTAAAATGGTAATTACAGGGGAAAAACTTGCTAGCAAATTTCCCGTTAGCATCCCCGTTTTACAAGCAGTTTACGAGGCAGGCACTGAATTCAACAGCATGGCCGTTAACCCTCTGGGATACTCATGGCAGCCCTAATACGCTGCAGAGATTATCACCTCCTAGATCCCATAGTACTGCATGGAGGCATGTACTGCTGGGTCACATGACCTTCAAAATAGCGGTCTCGCATGATCGTGCAGGGAGACCAGGGACCCCTGTCTCATTCTGCTCCCTGCGGCCAGAAGCAGCAGATCGGGATGCCGGTCTTCACGGGGGGGGATGCGGGATGAGCATCTGATTTTTTTGGGGGCGGGTCTCAATTGGGGCTGTCTGATTCCGCAAAAGTGGAATCAGTTAGCACCAGCTTGGAGCTGTGGTTAACTTTTGATCCTAAAGCTAATTACTATTTGCGCGCCACATATTAATTATAGGGAGCGCAAAGTACAGTACGCTCGTGCTAAAAAGCGCTAAAACCGATGCGCTAATGGATTTTTTAGCCCATTAGGTGATCCTTTTTTCAAAATATAGACAGGCTTTAGTAAGATTCTGTATCATAGCCATGGATTATAAGACATAAAGATTTATATTAAAGGTTTGCTGATGTGCTAAATTTTTCAATATAATTACAAAATAACTGCTACACCAATTCAGCATTTGGTAGGGAACCATAGACTTGTTCTTTTTAATACATGGCATCTGAAGAATTATTTCTGAGAGTACAAATAGAGTGTAACAGTTAATATGCAAAATTTATTGCTAAACAAGTATGGGAATGACATTTCTTCATTCAAATACCCATATAACTCTAGGGTGGGGGGAGTTATACGTCAAATATATTCTATCCACAGTTCTAATAATATATATTGTATATTCATAGTCAACGTAGGGTGCATAAATCTCACCTTGTCTATAAAAGACGCAAATTTGTCATTGAGCCCCATAATTTGATTCCTCTCCTGTGTTCTCACTCGTTGGATGCTTGTGTCAATATCCAGGTTGAGAGGAGCCAGGAGACCTTGGTTCACAGTAACTTGAGTGATGCCTCCAGAGCAACCAGATCCCCCAAATCCAGAGCCAATTCCTCCAATACCATGGCCAGATCCATGTCCAGATCCATGGCCACCTTTTCCACAATGGCCACTTCCCACTGAGATCTTGTGTCCTTTTGAACTCACATTGTTCGCACTTCTGCTGCTAAAGCAATGCTTTGAGTTGTGACCGGCATATGCCAAGTGTTTGGAGGAGAGAGAAGACATGTTGTAGTTTGAGCTCCCGTGATTAGGTGAAGCCACTGAACAGGAGCTGAAGTGCTTGTGTCCAGAAGATCCAAGGATGGAGTGATGAGACATGATGCTTCTTCTCACCTCAGAGATGATGTGGAGATGTACAATCTGTGCAAGAGATTCATGTCTTCTAGACACACACTGGATGCTTTTATACTTCACCTGGGTGGTAACACTCTACCAGAAATAATGTTATTGGCAGCTAGGAGCAGCATATTAATATATGATTTCATAGAAATAAAACATCAACACACCTACAGCATCAAAGGTAAAATGCATTTACTGTCAGATTACTTCATTTTAAAGATGCTGACCTGAATACATTCCATATGACTTTCTGTATGACTTATTTTACTGGAAAATGTAAATTTGAACTGATTGCGACGTATATTTTGGAAAACTGCTTACTGATGAATGACGTGATTTATGTTATTATTTTTTAACTTAAGGAAGCTTATGGAAATGAAATAATGTAGATAGTAGCATTATTATTTATTATTATTATTAAGAATGTAGTTTAATGTAATTTTTTCATTTTTTTATGTATTTGCTTTGACAGGGTCAAATGTTATCATTACTAATAGGTAATCGGTGTATTATCCCTTTCCTAGAATGTCCTCTAACAACTTACACCTGCCAGACTACCTGACTGGTAGCCCTGGCACCACAGAGCAGTGACCTAGAGGAGCAGAGTCCCATAAACAACAGCCAGACGCACACTTCTTGGAGTAGGTATGGAAGACTCTTTATTAATTCCACGGTTTTCCTTATACTCCCTGTTACCTGTTACTTAAAACACAAAACCAAACATGAGAATAATCCAATTAACTAAAAATACAATTCACACTCGTTACATACACAGAGTAAACACAAGCAAGCACTAGAACAACGGTCACACTCTAGTCACATAATACATATATCTTGACGGTGAAACAAAAATTATCCATTGAGATAGCAGTTGATGGATGAGTCCATTAAAAATTCTGTCACATGTTATATCTGTGAACACCTAAAAAAAAAGAATAATTTAGGTGATACAATAGGAAATTGACCCTAATGTTACATAGGAACCTCAACCCTCATTTTGATCGATACATCTGTTTTCTGAACCGTATCTAGGCCCTGCAACTGCTTGTATCTTGGCTCCCCAGCTGGTGGCCTCTTGACCAATATCAAGACGTATAAATGTCACACACAAATAGTGATTTCAAAACTGTGCACCTACATGTAGCTTGCATACATCTTTTATTGAAGATTAAAGAGAAGGGGAGGGGTTGGTTCGTGTTGCAGGAATGTATATGTGTGAGTTATGGCCTTGTCTGTGGAAGCTTTTCTGGTTATCTGTATGTCCTGTACTTGTGATAAGCAACAGAATCATCTGAGTGATACGTCTTTAATAGGGATGAGCTGTTCGGTTCGGACGGTTCAGAGTTCGACCCGAACTTAGCCTGTTCGATTAGATCGCGAACTCCGAACATTTCCAGGTGTTCGCCGCATGTTCGACCACAATGCATCACAATGGACCACAATGCATTTTCCCACTGGCTTGAAGCTCGTAATTGGCTACAGCCTTGCACCTGACCACAGGTCTGGTGCAAGACAGGTTCAACAGTATGCCAATCACGGCTCAGAGTCCTGATTGGGCAAATTTTGCCCAATCATGGGCTCACAGAGCTAAGTGAGTCCCGCAGCACACTATATAATGTTTCCACGCATAGCTACAGCACGCATTTTGAGATGAGATTTCAGAGGAGATTGTTGTGTGTTGTTACTGCCGGTCTGCCATGCTACTGGGGGGTCTGGGGGGTCTCATTTCTACCAAATATCAGAGAATTTAGGTGATGTGTGTCTTGACACTGTGCCAGCAAGTTTTTTTGGGGTTTACAAATTTCTTTAAAACATTTGTGAATTGAGGTGATCTTCTGTGTCTTGTCACTGTGCCAGCAAGTTTTTTTGGGGTTTACAAATTTCTTTAAAACATTTGTGAATTGAGGTGATCTTCTGTGTCTTGTCACACAGCCAGCAAGTATTTTGGGGGTTAAAAATTTCTTTAAAACATTTGTGAATCAAGGTGATCTTCTGTGTCTTGTCACTGTGCCTGCAAGTCTTTTTGGGGGTTACAAATTTCTTTAAAACATTTGTGAATTGAGGTGATCTTCGGTGTCTTGTCACTGTGCCAGCAAGTCTTTTTGGGGGTTAAAAATTTCTTTAAAACATTTGTGAATTGAGGTGATCTTCTGTGTCTTGTGACACAGCCAGCAAGTATTTTGGGGGTTAAAAATTTCTTTAAAACATTTGTGAATCAAGGTGATCTTCTGTGTCTTGTCACTGTGCCAGCAAGTCTTTTTAGGGGTTACAAATATGTGTTGAAATATGTAATCCTCTGTTCTTAATCTTTCAAGATTCTTTTCTTTCAGGAATAGTACCAGAGGATTGGAGAAAAGCTGACGTGGTCCCTATATTTAAGAAAGGTTTAAAATTTGTGCCTGGGAATTATAGACCTGTGAGCTTAACATCTGTGGCTGGGAAAGTATTTGAGGGGTTACTAAGGGATAATATTCAGGAATTTATTGGGAGGTATAATGTAATTGGCAAAAATCAGCATGGTTTCATGAAACACAGATCATGTCAGACTAACCTAATTACGTTCTATGAGGAAGTAAGTAGAAGTATAGATCAGGGGTCGCAGTGGATGTGATTTACTTAGATTTTGCCAAAGCTTTCGACACAGTTCCACACAAAAGGTTACTACTTAAATTAAGAAAAAATGGTCTAGATGAAAATACTTGTTCTTGGATAGAAAACTGGCTAAAGATAGGGTACAGAGAGTGGTCATAAATGGTACATTTTCAAGATGGACACCAGTGGTAAGTGGTGTCCCTCAGGGGTCTGTTATAGGACCAATACTATTCAATTTATTTATAAATGACCTTGAGATAGGCATTGAAAGTCATGTATCAGTGTTTGCAGATGACACAAAGCTAGGAAAAGTAATACAATGTGAGCAGGATGTTACTTCGCTGCAGAGGGATTTAGATAAATTGGGGGACTGGGCACTTAAATGGCAGATGAAATTTAATCTAGATAAATGTAAAGTTATGCACTTTGGAGTGAAGAACACACAAGCAATGTATACCCTAAATGGTACGGAGTTAGGGAAATCCAAGCAGGAGAAGGATTGGGAATAATCATAGACTTCAAACTAAGTAACAATGTGCAATGTCAAACAGCAGCCGCCAAGGCCAGCAAAGTACTGGCATGCATTAAAAGGGGAGTTCACTCACGGGATGAAAACATAATTTTGCCTCTGTATAAATCAATGGTCAGGCCGCACCTTGAATATGCCGTGCAATTTTGGGCACCTGTCTTAAAAAAAGATATTATATCGTTAGAAAAAGTGCAGAGACGGGCAACTAAATTAATAAGGGGGATGGAAGGGTTAAGTTATGAGGAAAGACTAACAAGCTTAAACCTGTTTAGTTTAGAGAAAAGGCGCCTTAGAGGGGATCTGATAACCTTATATAAATATATACGGGGCCATTATCAACCATTGTCTGATAACCTATTCATTAACAGGACTATACATAGGACAAGGGGTCATCCATTTAGACTGGAAGAAAGAAAATTTAGCTTAAAGCATAGGAAGGGTTATTTTACGGTGAGAACAATAAAGCTGTGGAATTCTCTGCCTGTTGAGGTGGTTGGGTCAGAGTCTGTACAGACTTTTAAAAAACGACTGGATGACTTCCTGCAGACACAGAATATTAAGGGTTATAATATTTAATATGTGGGTAAAAGCTTCTTGATCCAAGGAGGAATCTGACTGCCATTCTGGGGTCAAGAAGGAATTTTTTCCCAGTATGTTGCATATTGGCGAGCGCTTCAGACTGGGTTTTTTGCCTTCTTTTGGATCAACAGCAGTAGGTTATGTGGGAGAGGCTGAACCCGATGGACGCATGTCTTTTTTCAGCCTATATAACTATGTAACTATGTAACTATGTAACAAATTTCTTTAAAACATTTGCGAATTGAGGTGATCTTCTGTGTCTTGTCACACAGCCAGCAGGTATTTTGGGGGTTAAAAATTTCTTTAAAACATTTGTGAATCAAGGTGATCTTCTGTGTCTTGTCCCTGTGCCAGCAAGACGTTTTGGGGGTTACAAATTTCTTTAAAACATTTGTGAATTGAGGTGATCTTCTGTGTCTTGTCACTGTGCCAGCAAGTCTTTTTGGGGTTACAAATTTCTTTAAAACATTTGTGAATTCAGGTGATCTGTGTCTTGTCACACAGCCAGTACCACGCAGTATTTTGGGGCTCACTAATTTCTACAAAACATTTGTGAATTCAGGTGATCTGTTTCTTGTTACACAGCAAGTACCACGCAGTATTTTGGGGCTCACTAATTTCTACAAAACATTTGTGAATTGAGGTGATCTGTCTCTTGTCACACAGCCAGTACCACGCAGTATTTTGAGGTTCACTAATTTCTTTAAAACATTTGTGAATTGAGGTGATCTGTGTCTTGTCACACAGCCAGTACCACGCAGTATTTTGGGGCTCACTAATTTCTACAAAACATTTGTGAATTGAGGTGATCTGTGTCTTGTCACACAGCCAGTACCACACAGTATTTTGGGTGTCACTAATTTCTACAAAACATTTGTGAATTGAGGTGATCTGTGTCTTGTCACACAGCCAGTACCACGCAGTATTTTGGGGGTCACTAATTTCTTTAAAACATTTGTGAATTGAGGTGATCTGTGTCTTGTCACACAACCAGTACCACGCAGTATTTTGGGGGTCACTAATTCCTTTAAAACATTTGGGAATTGAGGTGATCTGTGTCTTGTCACACAGCCAGTACCACGCAGTATTTTGGGGTCACTAATTTCTTTAAAACATTTGTGAATTGAGGTGATCTGTGTCTTGTCACACAGCCAGTACCACGCAGTATTTTGAGGCTCACTAATTTCTACAAAACATTTGGGAATTGTTATAATCCATGTGTTCTCACTGGCTGCCACCCATCAAGGGGTCTCACTGATTTATAGGAGGTTTCACTGCCACCCGTCAAGGGGTCTCACTGATTTATAGGAGGTGTCTGAGACTTGTAATCTGTGTCTTGTCACTGGCTGCCAGCTATCAGGGTGTCTCACTGAGTTATACCAGAGTTCTTTAAATCTTTATACCAGAGTTGAATCAGAGTTCTGTATATATTAATCTATATATCACTCACTATGTCTGAAAGAACAAAAAGGACAGACAGACGCTCCCAGACACAGATAAGAGGGCAAGCAGCCCCTGTGTCGGGAAGCTGTGCCTCTGGTCGTGGTGGACGCGGTGCATCCTCTGCAGGGGCACGCTTGTCCTTTCTAACTGGTGCTGGCCGTCTTAAGCAGCAGCAACATACAGAGGACTTGGTGGATTGGCTAACCAGTCCATCCTCATCCTCCGAGTCCTCTGCCAGCCAGGCTTCTAGTGCTTTACAGTCCACCTCAGCTGCCAAAGCATCTAATGCAGCCTCCATGTCCACAGCTACTCCTGCCGTAGCCTCGCTATCACACACGGAGGAGTCAGCTGAATTGTTTGACTACAATGAGAGTGACATGCTGCTTGAGGATGCGCAGCAAGTACAGTGCTCTGATTCAATCTCTGAGGTTGAGGAAGGGAGTATAATCAACCTAGAGGAAGGGGGTGCCAGTGATGACACACAAATAACTGGCACTCATGTTGCCCCAGCAGCTGCAGCATACTGCCAAGTTGGCTCCAGTGACGAGGAGATAGGGGGTGATGATGACAATGATGATGAGGTCACTGACTCCACCTGGGTGCCTGATCGAACAGAGGAATTAAGTGAGGAAGAGGGGGAGGAGGAGGCACAGCAAACACGAGGCACAACATCCTCTGTGACCAACCGTAGCACTAGCCAGTCCAAGGCATCACATGTCAGAGCTGCTCCTGTGCAGAGCGCTGTTGTCTCAAAGAACACATGCAGGAACTCTGTTGTCTGGGAGTTCTTTAAGAAATGTGCAGTAGAGCGCAGCGTTGCTATTTGTAATCTATGTCAGATGAGGCTTAAGTGTGGGAAAGATACCGGACACTTGGGTACCACGTACTTGAGGCGACATATGAACATCTGCCACACATCCCGTTGGCACAAAACTTTGCGTAGGTCCTCCTCCTCCTCATCTGTCTCTACCCCCACTGTATGTCCTGCCATGTCATTGCCTACAACCTCCACCGACAGGGATGATGCTACAGTAATGGAAGTACCAGGTCCTTCCTCACAATGTGACATCATACCAGCAGCTGAACATTTATGCAGTCAGATTACGTTGCCGCAGCTGCTGCAGCGAAAGAAAAAATATAGTCCCAACCATCCCCAAGCACAGCGTCTAAATGCCAGCTTAGCAAAATTACTCGCATTGCAGCTGCTGCCTTTCCAGCTGGTGGACTCTGCTCCCTTCTGTGAATTTGCTGAATGTGCTGTACCACAGTGGCAGGTTCCAAAATGCCATTACTTTTCACGCAAGGCCATTCCAGCACTATACCAGCACGTGGAAGACAATGTTATCCAGTCATTGGGAAAGGCAGTCAGCAACAAGGTGCATGTGACTTTAGACACGTGGTCCAGCAAGCATGGACAGGGTCGTTACATTTCCTTCACAGCACACTGGGTAACTCTGATTGCAGCTGGGAGGGATCCAAGACGGGGCTCTGTGCTGGAACTTGTTCATCCACCACGCCTCCAGAAAGCTGCTTGTATGAGGTCTGTCTGCTCCACCACCACCACCTCTTCCTCCTCCTCCTCCTCCTCCTTCTCTGTCTCTGGTGAAGTGGCAGTTAAACCGACGCCTGACAGGGTCTACGCAATGGCTCAAGCAAAAAGATGCCATACTGTGCTTGAGCTGGTTTGTTTAGGGGACAGGAGCCACACCAGGCCAGAAATTCTGTCAGCTCCGCAGGGGCAGGTGCAGAGATGGTTAACACCATGCCAGCTTCAGCTGGGAATGATCGTCTGCGATAATGGCAGCAACCTTCTCTCCGCCCTACGCAAGGGTAAATTGATGCATGTACCATGCCTAGCACATGTCCTAAATCTAGTGGTACAGCGTTTCCTAACCAAGTACCCAGGGCTGCCAGAGCTTCTCATCCAGGCCAGAAAAGTCTGCAGCCACTTCAGACGGTCATTCCCAGCAAGCGTTCACCTGGCAGAAATTCAAAGAGAATTCCACCTTCCCACAAACCGTCTGATCTGTGACATGCCCACCAGGTGGAACTCGACATTAGCAATACTGCAGCGTCTGCACAAGCAGCAGAGGGTCATCAACGAGTATCTGTGTGAGTATGGCACAAGGACAGGTTCCGGTCAACTTGATTTTGTTTCTCCCCCGCAGTGGCTGATGATCAAGGATGCATGCACTGTACTGTCACCATTTGAGGAGGCAACGAGGATGGTGATCAGGGACAGTGCATGCATCAGTGACACAATTCCTTTAGTGTTCCTGCTGGAGCACACTCTGCGGGGAATTATAGATGTGGCTCTAGAGGCAGAGCAGCGGGAGGAAACTCTCAAGGCCCCAGTCTTTACGCAGACAGCATTCCAGCGGGTCTTACTCAGATCAGACAGGAGGAGGATGAGGAGGAGGAGGCAGAATATTTAAGTAGTGGGGGCATTGAAGGAGGGGATTCCTCAAGGGAGGGTTTCGTGTGCCCAGAAACACAAGGGCTAGTGCGTGGCTGGGAGGAGGAAGTGCACGATACGGTCATCCGCATTGACCAGGAAGACTCAGAAGCTAATGCCACCTCCAACCTACGCTGCATGGGTTCCCTAATGATGCAAAGCCTGCTAAAGGACCCCAGGATTCGTGCTATCAAGGAGAGGGATCATTACTGGTTTGCAACCCTTCTTGATCCACGATACAAGGGTAAAGTTGCAGAGCTCATCCTGCCCGCACAGAGGGAGCATAGGATGAAAAAACCTGAGGACGCTCTAAAGCGACACTTGTGTAACACCTTTCCAGGCACTGGTAGATTACTGAGTGCTGACACATGTGCTTCTGAGGCTGCAGATGAACAGAGGAATAGTGGTGAAGGCCAAGGCCGCTTGACTGATGCATTTTTAAATTTTTTTAGTCCTCGACGCCCAGGTACGTCAAATGTAGGCACCCATTGCCAGCGTCTTCACCATATGGTGCAGGACTACCTAGGGGCAAGGGCAGACCTGGATACCTTTCCAGCAGATGATCCACTGGCTTACTGGGTGTTGAGATTGGATCACTGGCCAGAACTTAGCCAATATGCTATGCAGCTACTAGGTTGCCCTTCATCTAGCGTGCTTTCTGAATGGACGTTCAGTGCCACTGGAGGTTTTGTCACAGACAAAAGAGAGTGCGTCTGTCCGCCGACTCTGTAGACCGGCTGACATTTATAACAGTGAATCAGTCCTGGATCAGCAGCTATCAATCCCCTGATGCTGAAGTAATGGAATAGATCGGGGATGTCCTCTTCTGCATTCACAAAACCTCCAGCACTGAACTCTTCCGCAATACCACAAAAGGGTTACGGTGTGAAGGCACTTGCTGCCATGAAAGGCAAAATATTTGGCTGCACTGACGCCTGTGCCAGATTTATATCATTTTAATTTTTTGAACCACAGGGTCCAACCCTGCACTCTTCCACAATACCACAGAGGGGTTACTGTATTATGATGGCACTTGCAGGCCTCGCACCAAAAGCAGAATATCTGGGTGCACTGACACCTTGACCAGAATCATATCTTTTCATTATAGGACCACATTGTCCACCCCTGCATTCTTCCACAATACTACAGAGCAGTGACGTGCGGTGAGGTCAGTGGCTGGTGAGGCACTGGCTTGTATCAGAGCCAGATATACACAGGATATTGCCCCAGCTCTCATGGATATGCCCCCAGCACACATGGATACTGCCCCCAGCACACAAGGATAATGCCCCAGCTCACATGGATATGCCCCAGCAGCTCTCATGGATATTGCCCCAGCTCCTTTCATGGATACACTGCCCCAGCTCCTCTCATGGATTTTGCCCCAGCTCCTCTCATGGATTTTGCCCCAGCTCCTCTCATGGATATGCCCCAGCTCCTCTCATTGATATTGCCCCAGCTCATGGATATGCCCCAGCTCATGGATATGCCCCAGCACATGGATTTGCCCCAGCAGCTCATGGATATGCCCCAGCTCATGGATATGCCCCAGCACATGCATTTGCCCCAGCAGCTCATGGATATGCCCCAGCAGCTCTCATGGATATGCCCCAGCTCCTCTCATGAATTTTGCCCCAGCTCCTCTCATGGATTTTGCCCCAGCTCCTTCATGGATATACTGCCCCAGCTCCTTCTCATGGATATGCGCCCCAGCTCCTCTCAAGATTTTGCCCCAGCTCCTCTCATGAATTTTGCCCCAGCTCCTCTCATGGATTTTGCCCCAGCTCCTCTCATGGATTTTGCCAGCTCCTCTCATGGATATACTGCCCCAGCTCCTTTCATGGATATACTGCCCCAGCTCCTCTCATGGATATGCCCCAACTCCTCTCAAGAATTTTGCCCCAGCTCCTCTCATGGATTTTGCCCCAGCTCCTCTCATGGATTTTGCCCCAGCTCCTCTCATGGATATACTGCCCCAGCTCCTCTCATGGATATACTGCCCCAGCTCCTCTCATTGATATTGCCCCAGCTCATGGATAATGGATATGCCCCCAGCACACATGGATTTGCCCCAGCAGCTCATGGATATGCCCCAGCTCATGGATATGCCCCAGCTCATGGATTTGCCCCAGCTCATGGATATGCCCCAGCAGCACATGGATATGCCCCAGCTCATGGATATGCCCCAGCTCATGGATTTGCCCCAGCACATGTATTTGCCCCAGCAACTCATGGATATGCCCCAGCTCATGGATATGCCCCAGCTCATGGATATGCCCCAGCGCATGGATATGCCCCAGTTCATGAATATGTCCCAGCAGCACATGGATATGCCCCAGCTCATGGATATGGCTCCCCAGCTCATGGATATGCCCCAGTACATGGATATGCCCCAAGCTCATGGATTTGCCCCAGCTCATGGATGTGCCCAGTAATCATGGATATGCCCCAGCAACTCATAGGATATGCCCGCACATGGATATGCCCCAGCACATGGATTTGCCCCAGCAGCACATGGATATGCCCCAGCTCATGGATATGGCGCCCCAGCTCATGGATTGCCCCAGCTGAGTCACAGGGTTCCTGCAGGGGAGGGCTCCTTATTTACCTGAGACTCTGGAGCTCCTCACTGGCTGTGCTGTCCAAGTGGAGAGAGAAGAGGTCAGCTGCTTCCTTTCCCACGTGTCTCTGTGGTTGCTGGCACGAGGTGATGTTACTGAGTGAGTAGGAGGAGCTGCTGGAGCTTGAGAGTGTTGTGTGACTGTGACAACCCCCCTCTGTGCTGAGCGCATGTGTGTTTATCACACACACATGCGCTCAGCACTTTCTGGAGGGGGTTTGTCACAGTCACACTGCTGTGATCTCCCTGTCCGCCCCCACGATTGACGAGGACAGTCACATGACTGTCCTGCGTCAATCAAACCATGGAGCACTGCCTTCCATGGTGGGCTTTATTTTAAAAAAAAAACTAGCTTGAGCAATGGAGCTTTCCCTTGGCTCAGCTTCATTTGCTGTCATTGCTGGAGGCAATGACGAGCTTGCCTGCCACCAGCTTGAGCTCGCAATTAGCATAGTGTTGGGCTGCGTAAATTGCGTAGCCTAGGCTGGCTCAGTGCTGCCCCTGCTGTCTGTGTAGTGTATTACCACACACAGCAGCCGGCAAACTGTGAAAGTGAAAGCGCAGGAGAAAAAAAAAGCGGACAGAGAGAAGCAAAGCACAGCCGAGGGAGCGAGGAGAGGTGAGTATGAGTATAAATAACAATTTATTTACAGTTTAAATGTACATACACAACATCACATGTCATTACACACAATGAGCTCATTAATTTACTGGCATGGCAGGGGAGGCTCTGCCTCCCCTGCCACCCCTGAGTGCACATCCCTGCTACAGAGGGGTTACTGTATGATGATACTTGCTGGCCTGGCACCAAAGGCAGAATATATGGGTGCACTGACGCCTTAACCAGAATCATATCTTTTCAATATAGGACCACATGGTCCACCCCTGCATTCTTCCACAATACCACAGAGGGGTTAACATAGAAACATAGAAACATAGAAAAATGTCGGCAGATAAGAACCTTTCGGCCCATCTAGTCTGCCCAATTACATGGATACTTTACCTGGATTTATCTTTTGTTACTGTATGAAGACACTTGCTGGCCTGGCACCAAAGGCACAATATCTGGGTGCACTGACGCCCATTGCCAGATAGAAAAATTTTCAATATAGGACCGCAAGGTTCACCCCTGCATTCTTCCACAATACCACAGAGGGGTTACTGTATGAAGACACTTGCTGGCCTGGCACCAAAGGAACAATATCTGTGTGCACTGACGTCCATTACTAGATAAAAAACTTTTCAATATAGGATCGCAAGGTTCACCCCTGCATTCTTCCACAATACCACAGAGGGGTTACTGTATGATGATACTTGCTGACCTGGCAGTCTTGCACCAAAGGCAGAATATCTGGGTGCACTGACGCCTTGACCACAATCATATCTTTTCAATATAGGACCACATGGTCCACCCCTGCATTCTTCCATAATACTACAGAGGGGTTACTGTATGATGATACTTGCTGGCCTGGCACCAAAGGCAGAATATCTGAGTGCACTGACGCCTTGACCAGAATCATATCTTTTCAATATAGGACCACATGGTCCACCCCTGCATTCTTCCACAATACCACAGAGGGGTTACTGTATGATGACACTTGCTGGCCTGGCACCAAAGGCACAATATCTGGGTGCACTGACGCCCATTACCAGATAAAAAACTTTTCAATATAGGAACGCAAGGTTCACCCCTGCATTCTTCCACAATACCACAGAGGGGTTACTGTATGATGACACTTGCTGGCCTTGCACCAAAGGCACAATATCTGGGTGCACTGATGCCCATTACCAGATAAAAAACTTTTCAATATAGGACCGCAAGGTTCACCCCTGCATTCTTCCACAATACCACAGAGGGGTTACTGTATAATGATATTTGCTGGCCTGGCAGTCTTGCACCAAAGGCACAATATCTGGGTGCACTGACGCCTTGACCAGAATCATATCTTTTCAATATAGGACCACATGGTTCACCCCTGCATTCTTCCACAATACCACAGAGGGGTTACTGTATGATCGATGATACTTGCTGGCCTGGCAGACTTGCACCAAAGGCAGAATATCTGGGTGCACTGACGCCTTGACCAGAATCATATCTTTTCAATATAGGACCACATGGTCCACCCCTGCATTCTTCCACAATACTACAGAGGGGTTACTGTATGATGATACTTGCTGGCCTGGCAGTCTTGCACCAAAGGCAGAATATCTGGGTGCACTGACGCCTTAACCAGATGCATATCTTTTTAATATAGGACCGCAAGGTTCACCCCTGCATTCTTCCACATTACCACAGAGGGGTTACTGTATGATAGTACTTGCAGGCCTGGCACCAAAAGCACAATATTTGGGTGCTCTGCCACTGATGCCTGTATCAGATTCATTTCCTCAGAGGGGTTACGGTGTGACGGTACTGATGGGGATGCTAAAGGACCAATTTTGAAGCACCTATTATTATTTTCATCCAAAGCCTGCATAAGTTTTCACAATAATTTAGCCAAAAAAATCCGTAAACTTTTTCTGCGTGTACGAAAATGTCTCCTCTTTTCAAACAGACTGCCGCCCCAAGCAGTTGTTTACAGATAGATTAAAGGAAAAGCATTTACCGTCATTTGAAACGTCATTTTTTTGTTTTTAAGTGTTTCTATACATCCTAGAAATCCGCCACTTCACGGGCAGGTTATGGGGACCTCCTAGGCACGATATTTGAAGGAATTTTTTGTTTTTATTTTTAACCCTTATTTTTAACCCTAATTGAGCTTGGCAAGCCTTCTAAGTGAAGTCTTCAAAGTGAACTCTTAGAGGAGATCTTCTGGTGAGTGATTTTGATTTTTGTTTCAAACAGATCTTTTCTATTCATCTTAAGGTTTTAAGTTAGGTCTGGTGAGTAAATTAGGTTAGGCTGGTGACTCATTTTCATACTGATTAGCATACAATTGGAATCAATTGGGTGGTATTTGCAAAGAGGTTTAGCTTGTCCACTCCTTGCTGGGGGAGGTGGCTATATAAAGCTTGTGGAATATTAGCTTGGTCTAATTGAGCTTGGCAAGCCTTCTAAGTGAAGTCTTCAAAGTGAAC
The DNA here is from genome assembly GCA_009667805.1 of Leptobrachium leishanense. NCBI lineage: Eukaryota > Metazoa > Chordata > Amphibia > Anura > Megophryidae > Leptobrachium > Leptobrachium leishanense. Next base: position 386,784,180 of record CM019064.1, on the reverse strand, counting down.
TCTTAGAGGAGATCTTCTGGTGAATGATTTTGATTTTTGTTTCAAACAGATCTTTTCTATTCATCTTAAGGTTTTAAATTAGGTCTGGTGAGTAAATTAGGTTAGGCTGGTGACTCATTTTCATACTGATTAGCATACAATTGGAATCAATTGGGTGGTATTTGCAAAGAGGTTTAGCTTGTCCACTCCTTGCTGGGGGAGGTGGCTATATAAAGCTTGTGGAATATTAGCTTGGTCTAATTGAGCTTGGCAAGCCTTCTAAGTGAAGTCTTCAAAGTGAACTCTTAGAGGAGATCTTCTGGTGAGTGATTTTGATTTTTGTTTCAAACAGATCTTTTCTATTCATCTTAAGGTTTTAAGTTAGGTCTGGTGAGTAAATTAGGTTAGGCTGGTGACTCATTTTCATACTGATTAGCATACAATTGGAATCAATTAGGTGGTATTTGCAAAGAGGTTTAGCTTGTCCACTCCTTGCTGGGGGAGGTGGCTATATAAAGCTTGTGGAATATTAGCTTGGTCTAATTGAGCTTGGCAAGCCTTCTAAGTGAAGTCTTCAAAGTGAACTCTTAGAGGAGATCTTCTGGTGAGTGATTTAGATTTTTGTTTCAAACAGATCTTTTCTATTCATCTTAAGGTTTTAAGTTAGGTCTGGTGAGTAAATTAGGTTAGGCTGGTGACTCATTTTCATACTGATTAGCATACAATTGGAATCAATTGGGTGGTATTTGCAAAGAGGTTTAGCTTGTCCACTACTTGCCGGGTGGAGGTGGCTATATAAAGCTTGTGGAATATTAGCTTGGTCTAATTGAGCTTGGCAAGCCTTCTAAGTGAAGTCTTCAAAGTGAACTCTTAGAGGAGATCTTCTGGAGATACTCTGGAGGTAGTCTGAGGTTTGACAGGAGGTAGAAATCCTACAAAAAGGTAAGATTTGCTGGTTTTAAGTCCATTCTTTTATAATGGCAGGCTTGGTCCAGTGTAAGAGCTGTCATGCGTTTGTTTATAGATCCAATTTTTGGAGGTTTGGAGTGTGCCTGATATGTAGGCAGTTCTCTTTATTGCAGCAGGAAATTGCCTGTTTGAAGTCTGAGATTTGTAAATTATCTGTTAGACAAACTCAGGCTATGACTGTTACAAAGCCACTGCCACAGAGGCCTCCTAGGAGCGGCAGATGGACTACTGTAGGATCTGGTAGACTTAGCGTTGTGGATAGAAAGCATGTCCCACAATCTGTGGCTCTTCTTAATTCTTTTGAGGCACTTTCAGAGTGTAGTGGTAAAACGGATGCAGGCTCAGACACCATAGTTGAGGAACCACCATCCACTATGCCTAAGGTATGCAGCACTGCAATCAAGGACAAAAATGAAAAGGTGGGACTTGATAGAAGGCAATTGTTGCTGGGTGATTCTATCATAAGAGGTGTTGAGCTGGAGAGTAGTGGTTTGGTGAGATGTCTTCCTGGGGCTACTGCTCGTAGAGACAGGAGACATATTCTCAATATTGTCAAAGAAGCAAAGCACAGCAAGGGGAAGTGGATGTTCTAGTCCATCTAGGGACAAATGACTTGGCTAGCAATGAGGTTTCTGAGATTAAGGAAGATTTTTGTGTTCTTGGAGGTGAAATACAGCAGATTGCGTCCACTGTGTCATTCTCTGAAGTTTTGCCTGTGCATAACATTCAAGATAGGAAGATGCGCAATAGGGAATTCAATTTGTGGCTTCGGGAATGGTGTCGGGAGCAAGGATTTGGCTTTGTGTCCCATGATAGCTCTAATTGGAGCAGAAAGGAACTGTATAAAAAAGATGGTTTGCATCTTACTCATAGGGGAACATATGTTCTCAGTGAGAAGTTCAAAGGTTTCACAAAGAAATATTTAAACTAGGAGGGGGGACAAAAGGGTAAACAATCTGCCCGATTGTCCCCCAAAACTAAATCAGAGGGTGCAAGCAACATGCGAGGTAAAAAATGACAAGCTCAGAGTCGTGTCTATAAATGCTCGCAGTTTAGTCAATAAAATCAATGAACTGGAGGCAATGATGACAGCTGAAAAAGTAGATTTAGTGGCGGTTACTGAGACATGGTTCAGTGAGAAAAATAACTGGGACATAACAATACCGGGGTACTCTTTATATAGAAAAGACAGAGAAGGTAGGAAAGGAGGAGGAGTGGCCCTGTATGTGAAAAACAACATAAAAACGAGCCAAATAAAAGTGAGCGAGGTGAACATAGAGTCAGTTTGGGTTACGCTAACATTTGGCAATCATACAGTAGCTCGTGTAGGTGTGATCTATACCCCCTGGACAAGTAGAAGAGCTAGATAATCTGCTGCTTGAGGAAATAGCCAAAATGGCAATGAAGGGGGAAGTTATTATCATGGGGGACTTTAATCTTCCTGATGTGAACTGGAAAACCAAAATAGCTGGGTGCACCAGGAGTACAAATATTCTAAACTCCTTACTGGGATTATCTCTAACACAAGTAGTTGAGGAGTCGACCGTAAAGAGGCCATATTGGATTTAATACTCACAAATGGAGTTTTGGTATCGGACGTTTGTAGGTGAAAATTTGGGATCTAGTGATCACCATCAGTATGGTTTAATATAAGAACAGGGATGGAGCCGCACCACACAAAAACAAAAGTTTTAGACTTTAAAAAAACAGATTTTACTAAAATGAGATTTTGTGTGAATGAGTCATTATCAGACTGGAGGAGTTTAAAGGGAGTCCAGGAGAAATGGGATTATTTAAAAGAAGCATTATTGAAGGCCACAGAAATTGCATTCGGCTTGTTAGCAAAAACAAAAAAGGGAAGAAACCACTGTGGTACTCTGCAGAAGTGGCCAAAATAGTGAAGAACAAGAAGATAGCATTCAATAATTATAAAAAAACTCAGCGTGAAGAGGATAGGCAAACCTATAAGATTAGGCAGAAAGAGGCAAAGCAATTTATAAGAGCTTCCAAAGCACACGCAGAAGAGAAAATAGCTCAGTCAGTAAAAGGGGGACAAAACATTTTTTAGATACATAAACGAGAAAAGAAAAGTAAAACAAGGATTAGTTAGATTAAAAACAAAGGAAGGAAGGTATGTAGAAGAGGATAAAAGTCTCGCTGACTGCCTCAATGAATATTTTTGTTCAGTCTTTGCAGAAGAAAAGGAAGGAAAGGGACCTCAGTTAGGAGAGAACACTAAAGAGACATTTACATATGAGTTTACAGAGGAGGAGGTTCTAAAGCAGCTGTCTAAAGTAAAGACAAATAAGTCAATGGGGCCTGATGGAATCCATCCTAAATTATTAAAAGAGCTCAGTGATGTAATAGCAAAACCGTTAACAGATTTATTTAACCAATCCTTGTTAACAGGAGTCGTCCCAGAAGACTGGAAATTAGCAAATGTTGTGCCCATTTACAAGAAGGGTAGTAGGGAGGAGGGGAACTATAGGCCAGTTAGTCTTACGTCAGTAGTGGGGAATTAATGGAAACCATGTTAAAGGAAAGGATTGTTGAACATCTAAAAACACATAGATTACAGGATCAGAAACAACATGGGTTTACCTCAGGGAGATCATGCCAAACTAATCTTATTGATTTTTTTGATTGGGTAACAAAAATAATAGACACAGGTGGTGCAGTAGACATTGCTTATTTAGATTTCAGTAAGGCTTTTGATACTGTTCCGCATAGAAGGCTTATCAATAAATTGCAATCTTTGAGCTTGGATTCCAATATTGTTGAATGGATTAGGCAGTGGCTGAGTGACAGACAACAGAGGGTTGTGGTAAATGGAGTTTATTCGGCGCAAGGTCTTGTTACCAGTGGGGTACCTCAGGGGTCAGTACTTGGACCCATTCTCTTTAATATTTTTATTAGTGATATTGCAGAAGGTATTAATGGAAAAGTATGTCTTTTTGCTGATGACACAAAAATTTGCAACAGGGTTGACGTTCCTGGAGGGATCAGCCAAATGACAAATGATTTAGGTAAACTAAAAAAATGGTCGGAGTTGTGGCAATTGAGTTTTAATGTGGATAAGTGCAAGATAATGCACCTGGGGCATAAAAACCCAAGGGCTGAATATAGAATATTTGATACAGTCCTAACCTCAACATCTGAGGAAAGGGATTTAGGGGTCATTATTTCAGAGGATCTAAGGGTAAGTAGTCAATGTAATAGAGCAGCAGGAAATGCTAGCAGAATGCTTGGTTGTGTAGGGAGAGGTATTAGCAGTAGGAAAAGGGAAGTGCTCATGCCACTGTACAGAGCACTGGTGAGACCTCACTTGGAGTACTGTGTGCAGTACTGGAGACCGTATCTCCAGAAGGATATAGACATCTTAGAGAGAGTTCAGAGAAGGGCTACTAAAATGGTGTACGGCTTGAAGGAGAAAAGTTACCAGGAAAGGCTTAACGGAAAGGATTTTTGGAAACTCCACCCCTAAGGGGGTGAAAAAGGGGGTTGAATATTTTAAATATTTTAAACAGGATACCTATAGCTCAAAATCAGAAGATGTTACAGCCGTGAAAATCGGTATTTACAGTTGTGTTCAAAATTATTCAACCCCCACTGAAATTGAGTGTTTTGGCCAGTTTGACATTGATTTTGATCATTCAGTCATCTTGCTTACAAGTAAATCAAAGAGGTCAGACAAATATAACATAACATTTATAATGAAATAACCACAAAATGTCTTTTCTGTGCTCACATCACTATCAGTTTTATTCAACCCCCAAGTGACATTCAATCTTAGTACTTAGTACAACATCCTTTTACAGTTATAACAGCTTTTAAACATGAAGCATAGCTTGACACAAGTGTCAAGCAGCGATCTACGGGTATCTTCGCCCATTCGTCATGGGCAAAAGCCTCCAGTTCAGTCACATTCTTAGGCTAAGGTCAGACTAACGCAGTATTAACATGCGTTTATCCGCACTAAATCACGGCCGTGCTAGCAGCAAATGACGTCCAATGCTGGGCAGCATACGAAGAACGGCCGCACGAAAGTCCAGCTGCGCAACGCAGGTGGCAAACGGACGCATTTTTTCGAGAACGTCAAACCGCTAGTACTGACATACAGAGTGCGCTGCGTCCGCTAGCGGCGTGTGTGCGTGATTAGGAGACGTCAGACGTTGCTAATGTCCGGCCAACATAACGTCCAGACGCAAAAAGGGTTTTATTGATGATCCATACAAAATCATGGATGAAAATGCGCATCGTATGACCGCTATTGCGTATTCTGTGAAAAAAACGTCCATTCGTTCAAACGCACTTTTTCACGGACAACGCGAAAAATGCGTTCGTCTGACCCTAGCCTTAGGCTTGCGCACTGCAACTGCTTTCTTTAAGTCCCACCAGAGGTTCTCAATCGGATTTAAGTCAGGTGACTGCGATGGCCACTCCAAAATGTTCCAGCCTTTAATCTGCAACCATGCTCTAGTGGACTTGGAGGTATGCTTGGGATCATTGTCCTGTTGAAAGGTCCAACGTCTCCCAAGCCTCAGGTTTGTGACGGATTGCATCACATTGTCATCCAATATCTCCTGGTACTGAAGAGAATTCATGGTACCTTGCACACGCTGAAGCTTCCCTGTACCTGCAAAAGCAAAACAGCCCCAAAGCATGATTGACCCCCCGCCATGCTTCACAGTAGGCAAGGTGTTCTTTTCTTCATAGGCCTTGTTCTTCCTCCTCCAAACATAGCGATGATCCATGGGCCCAAACAGTTCTAATTTTGTTTCATCAGTCCACAGAAGACTATCCCAAAACTTCTGTGGTTTGTCCACATGACTTTTGGCATACTGCAGTCGATTGGTGCTTATTATGCTTTATTGCTGCTCCGTGACATCCACAGGTGTTTTCAATACCTGATTGAAAACACTTGAATGAACCTCTGTTCTTCAGAGTGGTAGTCTTTAAGGGGTTGAATAATTGTGCCAATGAAGAATTCACAAAAGAAACATTTACTACTGTATTACAAAACCAATTGATGTCATTTTAGTTGCATATGGTTCTTTAAAAAGTCCTTGTAGGATTTCATTCTGAATACAATTACAAATGTACACTAAATTCCCTAAAACCCTTTACAGCATTGGGGGTTGAATAATTTTGAACACAACTGTAGAAACACTTAAAAACAAAAAAATGACGTTTCATATGACGGTAAATGCTTTTCCTTTAATCTATCCATAAACAACTGCTTGGGGCGGCAGCCTGTATGAAAAGACATTTTAGGACGCGCAGAAATTTTTTAGTGTTTTTTCTGGCTAAATTATTGTGAAACTTATGCAGGCTTTGGATGAAAGTAACAATAGGTGCTTTAAAATTGGGCTTTTAGCGTCGGCAACAGTGCCGTCACACCGTAACCCCTCTGAGGATATGAATCTGAAACAGGCGTCAGTGGCAGTGCACCCAGATATTGTGCCTTTAGTGCCAGGCCTGCAAGAACTATCATACAGTAACTCCTCTGTGGTATTGTGGAAGAATGCAGGGGTGGACCATGCGGTCCTATATTAAAAAGATATGAATCTGGGAATGGGCGTCAGTGCACCCAGATATTCTGCCTTTGCTGCAAGACTGCCAGGCCAGCAAGTATCATCATACAGTAACCCCTCTGTGGTATTTTTGTCGAAGAGTGCAGGGGTGGACCATGTGGTCCTATATTGAAAAGTTTTTGATCTGGTAATGGGCGTCAGTGCACCCAGATATTGTGCCTTTAATGCCAGGCCAGCAGGTATCATCATACAGTAACCCCTCTGTGGTATTGTGGAAGAGTGCAGGGGTGGACCATGTGGTCCTATATTGAAAAGTTTTTTATCTGGTAATGGGCGTCACTGCACCCAGATATTGTGCCTTTAATGCCAGGCCAGCAAGTATCATCATACAGTAACCCCTCTGTAGTATTGTTGAAGAATGCAGGGGTGGACCATGTGGTCCTATATCGAAAAGTGTTTTTTTTTATCTGTTAATGGGCGTCAGTGCACCCAGATATTGTGCCTGTAATGCCAGGCCAGCAAGTATCATCATACAGTAACCCCTCTGTGGTATTGTGGAAGAGTGCAGGGGTGGACCATGTGGTCCTATATTGAAAATTTTTTGATCTGGTAATGGGCGTTAGTGCACCCAGATATTGTGCCTTTAATGCCAGGCCATCAAGTATCATCATACAGTAACCCCTCTGTAGTATTGTGGAAGAATGCAGGGGTGGACCATGTGGTCCTATATTGAAAAGTGTTTTTTTTTATCTGTTAATGGGCGTCAGTGCACCCAGATATTGTGCCTTTGGTACAAGACTGCCAGGGCAGCAAGTATCATCATAAAGTAACCCCTCTGTGGTATTGTGGAAGAGTGCAGGGGTGGACCATGTGGTCCTATATTGAAAAGTATTTTTTTATCTGTTAATGGGCGTCAGTGCACCCAGATATTGTGCCTTTAATGCAAGGCCAGCAAGTATCATCATACAGTAACCCCTCTGTGGTATTGTGGAAGAATGCAGGGGTGGACCATGTGGTCCTATATTGAAAAGTGTTTTTTTTTATCTGTTAATGGGCGTCAGTGCACCCAGATATTGTGCCTTTGGTACAAGACTGCCAGGGCAGCAAGTATCATCATAAAGTAACCCCTCTGTGGTATTGTGGAAGAGTGCAGGGGTGGACCATGTGGTCCTATATTGAAAAGTGTTTTTTTATCTGTTAATGGGCGTCAGTGCACCCAGATATTGTGCCTTTAATGCAAGGCCAGCAAGTATCATCATACAGTAACCCCTCTGTGTTATTGTGGAAGAGTGCAGGGGTGGACCATGTGGTCCTATATTGAAAAGTTTTTGATCTGGTAATGGGCGTCAGTGCACCCAGATATTGTGCCTTTGTTGCAAGACTGCCAGGCCAGCAAGTATCATCATACAGTAAGGCTGGGGTCAGACGAACGCAGTGTTAACGTCCGTGTTGCCCGCACATAAGTACGTCCGTGATAGCATACAATTGTGTTAAGTGGAGCCCCACACACGAAGTACGTCCGCACAGAAGTGTGGGGGCTGACGGACGCTGCAAACGGACGCAGGTTAGGCAAGAACGTAATACTGCTAGAACGGACGTGCAGAGTGCGCCACGTCCACAACGTCCGCATAGCTTTGTGTGTGAGTGATGCAACAAGGTCAGACGACTGCATTTATACGTCCAGCATTTGGGCGTCAGTGCACCCAGATATTGTGCCTTTAATGCCAGGCCAGCAAGTATCATCATACAGTAACCCCTCTGTGGTATTGTGGAAGAGTGCAGGGTTGGACCCTGCGATTCAAAAAAATAAAATGATATAAATCTGGCACAGGCGTCAGTGCAGCCAAATATTGTGCCTTTCATGGCAGCAAGTGCCTTCACACCGTAAACCTTTTGTGGTATTGTGGAAGAGTTCAGTGCTGGAGGTTTTGTGAATGCAGAAGAGGACATCCCCTATCTATTCCATTACTTCAGCATCAGGGGATTGATAGCTGCTGATCCAGGACTGATTCATTTTTATAAATGTCAGCCGGTCTACAGAGTCGGTGGACAGACGCACTCTTTTGTCTGTGACAAAACCTCCAGCGGCACTGAACGTCCTTTCGGAAAGCACGCTATTATTATTATTATTATTATTCTTTATTTATAAAGCGCCAGCATATTCCGCAGTGCTGTACAATAATCACAGTATAGACAGGGTTACAATACATTGAACAACATTTGACAAACAGTACAGGAGGAGATGAGGGCCCTATTCCCGTAGGAACTCACAATCTGGGAGGGTTGGGGTTGGAAACAGGAGGAGAGGACTGGAAGGTGAGAGTGATTGATGGTTGCGTCAGTGAGTTGGGTGGTAGGCTTCCCTAAATAGGAACGTTTTAAGGGAGCGTTTGAAGGAAGAGAAGTTAGGGGAAAGTCTGACAGTATGAGGGAGAGCGTTCCAGAGAGTGGGGGCTACGCGTGAGAAATCCTGCAGTCTATCATGGGAAGAGGTGATGCGGGGAGAAGCTAGGCGCAGGTCACTGTTTGATCTTAGGGAGCGGGCTGGGGTGTATTTGGTGATTAGTGTGGACAGGTAGTGGGGAGCTGAGTTAGTGAGGGTTTTGTAGGTAAGGATAAGGATTTTGAACTTATTTCTGCAGTGGTTGGGGAGCCAGTGAAGGGACTCGCAGAGGGGAGCGTCAGAGACAGAGCGGCGGGTGAGGTGAATTAGCCTGGCGGAGGCGTTCAGGATGGATTGTAGGGGGGAGAGGCGGGACAGAGGGAGGCCAGATAAGAGATTATTGCAATAGTCGAGTCGGGAGATTACCAGGGCGTGTATGAGTTGTTTTGTGGTGACAGCGGTAAGAAATGGCCGAATTCTGGAAATATTACGCAGTTGGTATCGGCAGGAGGAGGAAAGAGACTTGATGTGGGGGATGAAGGAAAGAGCAGAGTCAAGTGTAACTCCAAGACAGCAAACTTTGATGGGGAGATGGTGATACCCTCCACTGTGATAGAGAAGTCAGGAGGTGGGGAGGCATTGGAGGGAGGAATAAGTAGGAGCTCAGTCTTTGACATGTTGATCTTTAGGTGGTGGGAGGCCATCCTGGAGGAGACGCCAGATAAACAGTCACTGACTTTTGAAAGGACAGGGGGAGAGAGATCAGGGGTAGAGAGATAGATCTGAGTGTCATCAGCGTAGAGGTGGTAATTAAAGCCAAAGCTGTTGATGATTTTGCCCAGGGAGGAGGTGTAGATGGAAAAGAGCAGAGGACCAAGGACAGAGCCTTGAGGTACACCAACAGATAGAGGCAATGAGGAGGAGGAGTTACCAGCAAAGGACACAAAGAAGGACCTTTTGGATAAATAGGAGTCAACCCAAGCAAGTGCAGTGTCACCGAGACCCAGAGAGTTGAGGGTCTGTAGAAGGAGGGGGTGGTCAACAGTGTCAAAAGCAGCCGAGAGGTCAAGCAGGATGAGAATAGAATAGTGGCCGTGTTTTCTAGCAGTTAGGAGGTCGTTGGTGACTTTGGTGAGGGCAGTTTCAGTTGAGTGTAGGGGACAGAAGCCAGATTGCAGGGGGTCAAGTAGGGAATTGGAGGACAGGAAGAGGGAGAGGCGGTTGAAGACTAGTTTTTCTAAGAGCTTTGATGTGAAGGAAAGCAGGGATACAGGGCGGTAGTTGGATGGAGATTAGGGATCGAGGGATGGTTTCTTTAGTAAAGGGGTAACTAGCGCGTTTTTGAAGGTGGATGGGAAGGAGCCAGTGGAGAGAGATAGGTTGAATATGTGTGTGAGAGCAGGGGTGAGGGAGGAGGAGAGGGGAGGAATTAGATGTGAGGGAATGGGGTTGAGCGGGCACGTGGTGAGATGTAAGGAGGACAATAAGGAATTGACTTCCTTCTCAATGGCTGGGAGGAAGCGGCAGAGGGTGGCAGAGGGGACCTGTGGGAGTGGAGGTGGCAGATAACTATCTTGTGTTGGGATGTTGCTTCTGATAGTTAAAGTTTTACTGAGGAAGTAGTCTGCCAGGTCTTGAGCGCTGAAGGCAGCTGTGGGGGGTGGTGCAGGTGGGTAGAGGAGGGTGTTGAAGGTGGACCAGAGCCGTTTAGGGTTGGAGGACAGTGTAGATATAAGAGATGAGAAGAAGGATTGTTTGGCCAAGTGGAGGGCAGAGGTATATGACCGGAGAATAAACTTGAAGTGAACAAAATCAGCTTCAGAGCAGGATTTCCTCCACGCACGCTCTGCAGTGCAGGAGCATCTTTGCAGGTAGCGAGTCTGGAGGCTGTGCCAGGGCTGAAGCTGGTGGCGTGGGGCCTTACAGAGTCGAAGAGGAGCAAGAGTGTCTAGAGCAGAGATAAGCGTAGTGTTGTATTGATTAGTGGCAGCATCAGGGCAGGTGAAGGATGAGGTATGAGGGAGGTGGTGAAGTAGGTTGGAGAATTGATGGGGGTCCACAGCATGTAGATTTCTGCGAGTGTGTGTGCGGGGTGGGGGAGCAGGGTGTTTAGGAAGTCCAGATAGGTTGAAAGAGAGAAGGTGGTGGTCAGAGATGGGGAAAGGGCGACAGTTGAACTCAGAAATGGAGTAGAGGTTGGAAAAGACAAGATCAATAGCGTGACCATCGTGGTGGGTAGGGAGGATGGAGGATTGTGTGAGTCCAAGGGAGGACGTGAGTGAAAGAAGTTTGGAGGCAGCAGGGGCGGAAGGATCATCAATGGGAATGTGGAAGTCCCCGAGAATTAGGCATGGAAGATTAGAAGACAGGAAGTGAGAAAGCAAGGTAGCAAAGTGGTCAAAGAACTGGGAGGTTGGTCCCGGTGGGTGGTAGATGACTGCCACCCTGAGAGCCAGAGGAAAGAACAGGCGGATGCAGTGTGTCTCGATGGAGGAGAAGGAGAGGGATGGGGGTGGAGGGAGATGCTGGTAGGTGCAGGTGGGAGAGAGCAGGATTCCGACCCCGCCACCATTTCTCTCACCCGGTCTGGGGGTATGGCTCAAGTGTAGACCAACCATGTGAGAGAGCAGCAATGGAGGCCGTGTCAGAGGGAGTTAGCCAGGTTTCAGTTAAAGCTAGGAGGTTGAAGGAGTTTGAAAGGAAGAGGTCATGGACGGCTGTGAGTTTGTTGCACACAGAGCGAGCGTTCCAGAGGGCGCAGGAGAAAGAGGACAGGCGCTGAGGGATTATGGGAATGAGGTTGCTGGGCTTGCAGGGAGGTGATTTATGTGCGATGGAGATAGGATGAGAGGGAAGTATTAGATGTGTTGTGGGGCCAGGGTTAGGGGATATGTCACCTGAATAGAGTAACAACAGGAGGGTGAGAAAGAGAAGGTGGGAATGGGATTTGTGGGAGTGGGAGTGATTGGCAGCACGAGAGATAGAGGGAGACCATGTTCTGAAGAAACAAAGGAGCTCATGCGAGGCCATCATGTGGGACGAGAGGAGGGAGGGAGAGATGCAGATAGTGTAGGGGTCGGTGGTAGAGGGGCAGGAGTTCCATTTAAGGAGAAAGGTTGAAGTAAAAAGCAGAAGCGTGAGAGAAAGCATGATATAGACGTGTGTTTACCCAGAGTAAAAAGTGGGCCTTGCAGTTCCTTCCTCCAGTCCCGCAACTCCAGGAAATCAACTCTGAACGTCCACTTAGGATGCCACTTGGGGAGGTCACTGGAGCCAGTCTTAGCTGTTATATAGGGCAGACTGATTGCATTCGGGATATTAAAAGGTAAACACCTGATGCTGAATGGGCTGTGTCAATAGGGCAGGAAATTCACATGCTAATTAGCAAAGCAAATGGTGGAGAAAGACAAAAATAAATAAATAAATAAATAAAAAAGACCAAGGTACGTTACAATGTGGGTGCCTGCGAATAATGGGTGATGGGGGTCCTACCAGCAAAAGTATGCAGGGGATCTGTTGAGATGTGGGTGTCTGTGGATAATGGGTGATAAAGTCTTAGTGGAGAGAGGAGACACAGGAATTAGGGATCGTGATGGTGGATGGCATAGGGGATCTTGGATAAAACTCCAGGAAATCAACTCTGAACTTCGACTTAGGATGCCACTTGGGAAGGTCACTGGAGCCAAGGCTCATTGGAGCCAGTCTTAGCTGTTATATAGGGCAGACTGATTGCATTCAGGCAGTTAAAAGGTAAACACCTGATGCTGGATGGGCTGTGTCAATAGGGCAGGAGATTCACATGCTAATTAGCAAAGCAAATGGTGGAGAAAGACAAAAATAAAAAAAAAAAAAAAAATTGGTTCAGGCAGTTAAAAGGTAAACACCTGATGCTGGATGGGCTGGTGTCAATAGGGAGGAGATTCACATGCTAATTAGCAAAGCAAATGGTGAGAAAAGACAAAAATAAAATAAAAAAAAAAAAAAAGACCAAGGTAACGTTACAATGTTGGTGCCTGATGAAGGGCAACCTAGTAGCTGCATAGCATATTGGCTAAGTTCTGGCCAGTGATCCAATCTCAACACCCAGTAAGCCAGTGGATCATCTGCTGGAAAGGTATCCAGGTCTGCCCTTGCCCCTAGGTAGTCCTGCACCATATAGTGAAGACGCTGGCAATGGGTGCCTACATTTGACGTCCTTGTGCGTTGTGGACTAAAAAATTTAAAAAAGCATCAGTCAAGCGGCCCTGGCCTTCACCGCTATTCCTCTGATCACCCGCAGCCTCAGAAGCACGTGTGTCAGCACTTGGTAATCTACCAGTGCCTGGAAAGGTGTTACACAAGTGTCGCTTTAGAGCGTCCTCAAGTTTTTTCATCCTATGCTCCCTCTGTGCGGGCAGGATGAGCTCTGCAACTTTCCCCTTGTATCGTGGATCAAGAAGGGTTGCCAACCAGTAATGATCCCTCTCCTTGATAGCACGAATCCTGGGGTCCTTTAGCAGGCTTTGCATCATTAGGGAGCCCATGCAGCATAGGTTGGAGGTGGCATTAGCTTCCGAGTCTTCCTGGTCAATGAGGATGACCGTATCGTGCACTTCCTCCTCCCAGCCACGCACAAGCCCTTCTGTTTCTGGGCACACAAAACCCTCCCTTGAGGAATCCCCACCTTCAATGCCCCCACTACTTAAATAGTCCTCTGAGTAGGACCCGCTGGAATGCTGTCTGCGGAAAGACTGGGGCCTTGAGAGCTAGGGAAGGCCTCCTCTTCCTCCCGCTGCTCTGCCTCTAGAGCCACATCTATAATTCCCCGCAAAGTGTGCTCCAGCAGGAACACTAAAGGAATTGTGTCACTGATGCATGCACTGTCCCTGCTCACCATCCTCGTTGCCTCCTCAAATGGTGACAGTACAGTGCATGCATCCTTGATCATCAGCCACTGCGGGGGGGAAAAAAAACAAGTTGACCTGAACCTGTCCTTGTGCCATACTCACACAGGTACTCGTTGATGGACCTCTGCTGCTTGTGCAGACGCTGCAGCATTGCTAATGTCGAGTTCCACCTGGTGGGCATGTCACAGATCAGACGGTTTGTGGGAAGGTGGAATTCTCTTTGAATTTCTGCCAGGCGAACGCTTGCTGGGAATGACCGTCTGAAGTGGCTGCAGGCTTTTCTGGCCTGGCTGAGAAGCTCTGCCAGCCCTGGGTACTTGGTTAGGGAACGCTGTACCACCAGATTTAGGACGTGTGCTAGGCATGGTACATGCGTCAATTTACCCTTGCATAGGGCGGAGAGAAGGTTGCTGCCATTATCGCAGACGATCATTCCCAGCCCAAGCTGGCGTGGTGTTAACCATCTCTGCACCTGCCCCTGCAGAGCTGACAAAATTTCTGACCCGGTGTGGCTCCTGTCCCCTAAACAAACCATCTCAACAACAGTATGGTATCTTTTTGCTTGAGCCATTGCGTAGACCCTGTCAGGCATCGGTTTAACTGCCACTTCGCCAGAGACAGAGAAGGAGGAGGAGGAGAACGTAATCTGACTGCGTAAATCTTCAGCTACTGGGATGATGTCACATTGTGAGGAAGGACCTGGTACATCCATTACTGTAGCATCATCCCTGTCGGTGGAGGTTGTAGGCAATGACATGGCAGGACATACAGTGTGGGTAGAGACAGATGAGGAGGAGGAGGACCTACGCAAAGTTTTGCGCCAATGGGATGTGTGGCACTTGTTCATATGTCGCCTCAAGCATGTGGTACCCAAGTGTCCGGTGTTTATCCCACGCTTCAGCCTCATCTGACATAGATTACAAATAGCAACGGTGGGGTCTGCTACACATTTCTTAAAGAACTCCCAGACTGCATGTGTTCTTTGAGACAACAGCGCTCTGCACCGGAGCAGCTCTGACATCTGATGCCTTGGACTGGCTAGTGCTACGGTTGGTCACAGAGGATGTTGTGCCTCGTGTTTGCTGTGCCTCCTCCTCCTCCTCCCCCTACTCCTCACTTGACTCCTCAGTTCGATCTGGCACCCAGGTGGAGTCAGTGACCTCATCATCAATGTCATCTTCACCCCCTATCTCCTCGTCACTGGAGCCAACTTGGCAGTATGCTGCAGCTGCTGGGGCAACATGAGTGCCAGTTATTTGTGTGTCATCACTGGCACCCCCTTCATCTAGGTTGATTATACTCCCTTGCTCAACCTCAGAGATTGAATCAGAGCACTGTACTTGCTGCACATCCTCAAGCAACATGTCACTCTCATTGTAGTCAAACAATTCAGCTGACTCCTCCGTATGTGATAGCGAGGCTACGGCAGGAGTAGCTGTGGACATAGAGGCTGCATTAGATGCTTTGGCAGCTGAGGTGGACTGTAAAGCACTAGAAGCCTGGCTGGCAGAGGACTCGGAGGATGAGGATGGCCTGGTTAGCCAATCCACCAAGTCCTCTGTATGTTGCTGCTGCTTAAGACGGCCAGCACCAGTTAGAAAGGACAAGCGTGCCCCTGCAGAGGATGCACCACGTCCACCACGACCAGAGACACAGCCTCCCGACACAGGTGCTGCTTGCCCTCTTATCTGTGTCAGGGAGCGTCTACCTTTCCTTTTTGTTCTTTCGGACATGGTGAGTGATTTATAGATTAATATATACAGAACTCTGATTCAACTCTGGTATAAAGATTTAAAGAACTCTGGTATAACTCAGTGAGACACACTGATAGCCAGTGACGAGACACAGATCACCTCAATTCACAAATGTTTTAAAGAAATGGGTGAGCCCCAAAATACTGCGTGGTACTGGATGTGCGACGAGACACAGATCACCTTAATTCACAAATGTTTTGTAGAAATTAGTGAGCCCCAAAATACAGCGTGGTACTGGATGTGTGACGAGACACAGATCACCTCAATTCACAAATGTTTTAAAGAAATTAGTGAGCCCCAAAATACAGCGTGGTACTGGATGTGTGACAAGACACAGATCACCTTAATTCACAAATGTTTTAAAGAAATGAGTGAGCCCCAAAATACTGCATGGTACTGGATGTGTGACGAGACACAGATCACCTTAATTCACAAATGATTTAAAGAAACTAGTGAGCCCCAAAATACTGCGTGGTACTGGATGTGTGACAAGACACAGATCACCTCAATTCACAAATGTTTTAAAGAAATTAGTGAGCCCCAATAAAACTTGCTGGCTGTGTGACGAGACACAGAAGATCACCTCAATTCACAAATGTTTTAAATAAATTAGTGAGCCCCAAAATACTGCGTGGTACTGGATGTGTGACGAGACACAGATCACCTTAATTCACAAATGTTTTAAATAAATTAGTGAGCCCCAAAATAAAGCGTGGTCCTGGATGTGTGACGAGACACAGATCACCTCAATTCACAAATGTTTTGTAGAAATTAGTGAGCCCCAAAATACAGCGTGGTACTGGATGTGTGACGAGACACAGATCACCTTAATTCACAAATGTTTTAAAGAAATGAGTGAGCCCCAAAATACTGCATGGTACTGGATGTATGACGAGACACAGATCACCTTAATTCACAAATGTTTTAAAGAAACTAGTGAGCCCCAAAATACTGCGTGGTACTGGATGTGTGACGAGACACAGATCACCTTAATTCACAAATGTTTTAAAGAAACTAGTGAGCCCCAAAATACTGCGTGGTACTGGATGTGTGACGAGACACAGATCACCTCAATTCACAAATGTTTTGTAGAATTTAGTGAGCCCCAAAATACAGCGTGGTACTGGATGTGTGACGAGACACAGATCATCTCAATTCACAAATGTTTTGTAGAAATTAGTGAGCCCCAAAATACAGCGTGGTACTGGATGTGTGACAAAACACAGATCACCTTAATTCACAAATGTTTTATATAAATTAGTGAGCCCCAAAATACTGCGTGGTACTGGATGTGTGACGAGACACAGATCACTTTAATTCACAAATGATTTAAAGAAATTAGTGAGCCCCAAAATACTGCGTGGTACTGGATGTGTGACAAGACACAGATCACCTCAATTCACAAATGTTTTAAAGAAATTAGTGAGCTCCAAAATACTGCGTGGTACTGGATGTGTGACGAGACACAGATAACCTCAATTCACAAATGTTTTAAATAAATTAGTGAGCCCCAAAATACTGCGTGGTACTGGATGTGTGACGAGACACAGATAACCTCAATTCACAAATGTTTTATAGAAATTAGTGAGCCCCAATAATGCGTTGGTACTGGTTGTGTGACAAGACACAGATCACCTCAATCACAAATGTTTTGTAGAAATTAGTGAGCCCCAAAATACTGCGTGGTACTGGATGTGTGACGAGACACAGATCACCTCAATTCCCAATGTTTTTTAGAAATTTTGTGCCCAAAATACTTGCTGGCAGTGACAAGACACAGATCACCTCAATTCCAAATGTTTTTTAGAAATTTGTGACCCCAAAATACTTGCTGGCAGTGACAAGACACAGATCACCTCAATTCCCAAATGTTTTTTAGAAATTTGTGACCCCAAAATACTGCGTGGTACTGGCTGTGTGACAAGACACAGATCACCTCAATTCACAAATGTTTTAAAGAAATAGTGAGCCCCAAAAAGATTTGCTGGCACAGTGACAAGACACACATCACATAAATTCCCTGATATTTGGTAGAAATGAGACCCAAAAAGACTTGCTGGCACAGTGACAAGACCCAGAAGATCACCTCAATTCACAAATGTTTTAAAGAAAGTTGTAAACCATAAAAAAAATTGCTGGCACAGTGACAAGACACACATCACCTAAATTCCCTGATATTTGGTAGAAATGAGACCCCCCAGACCCCCCCAGTAGCGTGGCAGACCGGCAGTAACAAGACACAACTATCTCCTTTGAAATCTCCTCTGAAATGCGTGAAGAATCAGCACGTGGAAACGTTATATAGTGTGCTGCGGGACTTAGCTCTGTGAGCCCATGATTGGCCAAAATTTGCCCAATCAGGACTCTGAGCATAGTGTTGAACCAGTCTTGCACCAGACCTATGGTCAGGTGCAAGGCTGTAGCCAATTACGAGCTTCAGGCCAGTGGGAAAATGCATTGTGGTCCATTGTGGTCGAACATTTGGCGAACACCCGGAAATGTTCGGTGTTCGCGATCTACTCGAACAGGCTAAGTTCGGGTCGAACCCCGAACCGTCCAAACCCGAACCGCTCATCCCTAGTTGTTAGGTGCTTCTAACTTTTAAAACTTCCTCTATTTGCTTAAACCTTCTTGTGTGTCCTCCTTACTGGATGCCTTAACAGCTTCCATGTCTCCAACCCACTGAGCCATTATATTTTAAATGTTGAAAAATGGAGATCTGAAATATGACATTCATCCATAATCTCATCATATAGGATAAAAATCTGATATCTTCCTTTCATTTGAAGCTACACCTTCCCCGAAATTGGATTGCAAAGAGCTGCATAAGTAGTGCAATAGTTTAATTCAGTTGTCGCTGCCAGTGTGCCCTCACTTAAAGTATACTGGGGGCAGCCATATAATCAAGTGCATAGCTCGTCCATTACCCAGTCCATCCCCATTACAGTAAATATAGATCCTCAAACAATAGTGTCTCCTCCCATAGTAATCACCTTGCGAGCCAGCCATGTTTTCTAGTGGGTAATGGTCTGGTTGCCACTACATTCATGGATATTGTAGCTTGTGGTGATTGTGTGCATTCTGTGATAATGAAAGTGGCCACATTCTGCCCCAAGAGTGTCTATCCCTAGCTTTAGTAATGTTTTTTGTATTTTCTAAATTGTTGAGTACACACCGGAGCTCATCTTCTACCCAAACAACATCCAGAGAACATAGCCCGTTTCAATTGCCTCCCTATTGCAGGAGACATACAGGGTTATTCAGAGAGAGACGATCTGGCGCCGAAATGTAACCGAACACTGAAATTCAGCGAATGGGGACCTTTCGGGGCCATTCGGCTATTCTGAGAGCAGGCAGTTCGCAAAATGTTGGCGAATTGCTTGCATGTTCGGTGCCTGTTCGAGGGCAGTGAACTCCCCCATAGAGAAGCATTGCTTCGTCTATTCAGAGAACACAAAACAGCAGGGAGAAGTTGCCGAAATGCCCTGCTGTTCGGTGGTTTCATTCGACAGATTTATTCAGGCGATTCCCATAGGCTTCAATGTTAAAAATATTCCAGTTTTAATTCAATATCTAATAAATCGTTTATTATTATATTCTGCAGTAAAAAGTCTCTTTATTTATAGATTTCTTAGGATCTTTGAAGCATTTCTGGGATTTTGTTGGCAAACTTTTTTTCCATTTTTTTTTAATTGTTATTTCTTTTTACTGTAATTGCCCTTTTTATTATCATTCATTGGATCTTATATGTAAATTTCAGACATTTATGTTCAGTAGTTCTTTTGCAAACAGCGTTTCAATTTTCATACTTTCAAGCGCACTGTTTTTGTTTTTTTTTCAACTCGTTCGTCTGCATGTTGGGTTTTTCCGGCGGCTGCTCTGCGCTGTGATCGGCGGCTAGTCGTGTTTCTCCAGCATGTTCGGTGTGGTTAATCCAGCTGTTTCAGCGAGTTTCGGTGGGTTTGGGGGTGAGTTTGCGGTGAGTATTCCCTGCGCTACGGGGGCTCTGCGGTGCTTGCTGAATACACTGCAGGGTTGGCGAACTAGGATCGCCGAATGGCCCCGAAATGCGGGGAAGAAAAGTGACCAAACGTGCTTTTTGAATAACCCTGTTAGTAACAGCAGTAATCCGATGTTGTACAGCGTCACAGAGTCACTAACGCTGGTTCTCTGGTCAAGGTACTTGTAGGTGTATCGGTAATGTTACTGTATCTGATTTGCCATTGCATATATATATGCTAGTGACTACCTGGCTGGGGTGGAGATTTCAAAGTAGATAAAAAACAGGTGTATATGGTGTACTTCTACCTGATTTCTCATCAACATATAAGAGATTGAATGGGCTAAATCCATTAAATGAGCAAATTACATGGAAGAAGGGATAAATGGGACACCAACAAACTCTGTCGAGGCCTCAATTCACTACTGTTTAACCTCCCCCCCCCATTTAATTTTAGTCCTGCTTTAGGTATTGTGTTGCTACTATGTCCTACTGCCAGCAAATACCCTGGTGAATTTGTACTATTAAAATGAAGTCAATTAATTATTTTTTTAATCTTCCAGTAATGAAATTCTGTGTTGTACCATTTGCAGAATTGTTATTATTGTATTATTGGTAAAGTTAATATTCACACAATTGCTCTGCAGAACATTTCCTGCTAGACCCTATTGGTATTTTTTTTTTGAGAAAGTATTATACCAGGAAGGATACATTGAGATTTCTCTTGTTTTCAAGCGTCCTGGGTGGCGAGTATGTACCGTTAGGTGTCTTGCCCAAGGACACTTACTGGAGAGGTGCTCTTGCTGGGATCAAACCCATGTCTCCACAGGCTCTCTCCATGCAGAGCAGTGAGTACCTCTACTCCACCCAGCCGGTACTTGAAAGGCATTCATCGATCACATGATATATTGTCCCATGCATTTGATGCTAGATCTAATTTTTATTTTACTTTAGAATTTTTTTGTCTAAAACATTATGAAGGTGCATTTTTAAGTGTTATGTCATAAAACAAAACATCACGAAATATTGCGATGCAAAATTTTATTGAAGGAAAGTAGCAATTTGAGGAATGGCTTATACAGTATGTCACATTTATGACTAATATCTTATGTTTGAGTTTTCTCTACAATCTACAGCGTGTGATTGACAGCTACAGCCATGCTCTCTCTTTAGCAATGGTGTCCATGTCCAGAGCCGTGTTTGCTCTTTGAGAAAAGGCCACTGCTGGCACCGAATCCTCCTTTTTGATGATTGCTAGCTCCCCCATGGAATGATCCTCCAGAGCTGTGTTTTCCTCCTGTGCTGGAGTGCAGCACGGCTAAATGGCATTAAGATAAAAGAAAAGCAAATTCAATTAATTTTACAATATAATAAAGTGAATTTTACAAAGTGAAAAGATACTGCACTGTCATACAATTTCTACTTTCTTGCTCAAGATGATTACTGTTGATGTGGATAATTGTATATATTTTATATACTTCAAACTAAACTATAACATTTCAAAAATTCATATGTAACAATTTACATTTTGAAATGGGCAAATTTAGCTAATATTAGGATGGCATTACTTACATATGTTAACACCTGCGTCGCCTGAAGCCAGTCTAAGAAAACAAAACATAATTATAATCTTTATATTCTTGTCGATTGGAGAATAATGATATAGTGCAGCAGCAAAAAAAACAAAAAACATTTTGATGCTTTGTTATCTTATTTGACATTAAAGGGATACTGAAGGGTTAAAACAGGAGGGAAGAAGTTATGGAGGGGTTAAACACTAACCCCCTTACCACTTTCACACTCCCCTTCCTTTTTCAACACTAATTTTCCTTTAAAAACTCACCTTAATTCAGTTCTGGTCTCCTTCTGATCTCTAAAGGATATGACATGCGCCAGCAACAGCATGTCATGTGAAAGCAAAGTGTTGGACACTTCAGCCAATCCTGAGACTTTCAATGCCAGAAGGCTTTGATACCATTGGACAAGGCTAGTTCCCAAAGACCCCAAAGCCCTGTAATCTAAACTCAGAACCCGCTAAACTCAGGTTCTGGGTGTGACTAACAGGGTTATCCAAAGAGATTTGAAAAGTCACCGCACGTTCGGTGACTTTTCGTTCTCTTCAATTCGGTTCCTTTTGCCGATTGCATTTCGGTGACCCTGCGGTGTATTCAGCAAGCACCACAGGGTCCCCGAATTGCAGGGAAAAGCTGCCGAAAACCTGACGAAAACTAACCGAATGCACGCTGAAAACAAGCAAAAACATCTGGATTAACCTTCGAAGAGGAGCCGAACAGGAGCCGAAAAGGAGCCGAATCACACAGAGCCGAAGCAGCTGTGACGTAGAGGAGGCAGTGAATAAATTAGAAAAACCATTTGTATGAATCTGGGAAAAAGAAACGCTGTTTGCAAAGAAACTACTGAGCGAAAATGTCTGAAATTTTCACAGGAGGTCCAGGGAATGATAATAAAGAGGGCTGTTACAAAAAAAATAAGCAAAAAAAAAAAAAAAAAAAAATCGGACTTTTAATTTTTTTTTAAAAAATTCAGAAAAATGCTTAAAGTATCCTAAAAAATCTATAAATAAAGAGACTTTTTGCGGCAGAATTTTATAATGAACGGTTTATTAGATATTGAATTAATACGGGAATATTTTTAACATTGAAGTCTATGGGATTCTCCTGAATAAATTTGCCGAATTAAACCACCGAATGGCAGAGCATTAGGGGAACCTTTCACTGCTGGTTTGTGTTCTCTGAATAGCCGAAGCAGTGCTTTTTGATGGGGATTTCACTGCCCTCGAACAGGGACCGAACAGGCACCGAATGTGCAGGCAATTCGCCAGGATTTGGCGAATTGCCTGCTCTCTGGATAGCCGAATGGTCAGGAAAGGCAACCGAACGCTGATTTTCAGCGTTCGGTTACCTTTCTCAAGCAATTCGAATCTCTTTGGATAACCCTGTAAGCCTTTGCATAAAGAAGACTGAATCAGCTCCCCAGTCCCCCTCAGGAAGGAGAGAGGGAGCAGAGAACTTACAGCAGGATGACTACTGAGTTAAGATGTAGAATGCACCTTTAAGTAAACCTGATATGTATAACGTGATAGAAAATCCATTTAGTTTTTCATTGTGTGTACTTTACTAATGCATTTTATTGCACGTGTGTGATACAAGATAATGCATACAGTTTCAAAAAAATTAGTAATTAATTAAAGTCTGAATAGTTCTAATTTATTAATATATGGCTCCATAAATTACATTGTTGGATGTTGTTACTCTAACCGGCATTCTTCTCCTTCCAGCATCTTCTTGTAGGTGGTGTAGGTTTATACATACCCTGACCCTGTCCTGGCTTTCTCCCTACTAGGGCCGATCAAAGGGCCCAATATGGTTCTGAAAGTGATTTCAAGAAATAGCTTTGCACCCACCTGCCCTCCTCTCCTTCCAGCATCTTCTTGTAGGTGGTGATCTCAATGTCCAGAGCCAGTTTCACGTTCATCAGCTCCTGGTATTCTCGCAGTTGGCGAGCCATGTCCTGCTTGGCTTTCTGCAGCGCGGCTTCCAGCTCAGAGAGTTTCCCCTTGGCATCTCTCACAGCGGATTCTCCACGTTCCTCAGCCTCGTTTACGGCGGATTCCAGACCAGCACGCTAGGTAGATATGGAAAACACTTTTTGAATTAAAGTATCATCAATGTATGCTTCAACCAAGCTATTTAAAATAATGAGTGAGTAGCATACTTTAAGCAACAATAGCCTTAAATCTTCATTATATTTTATATAACATTGTGATTTCTAAAACAATAGTTAAAGTAAATATGCAGTTTTCATTTGCATGTATTTTCACCTGAGCCTTCACTCCGTCAATCTCTCCTCTCAGTCTCTGGATCGCTCGGTTCAGCTCACAGATTTCATTTCTGCTGCTCTGCAGATCATTCCCATTTCTTCCTGCTGCTGTCTGAAGCTCCTCAAACTGTCAATATAAATTTAAATACAATTTGACTATTGTAGAGTTTCTTATGAATAATTTTTAAATTAATTTTTGCCTGGTTCAGAAGTGAAAAAATAATTGACTCACCCGTGACTGGTACATGGCCTCAGCCTCGGCTCTGCTTCTGTTGGCAATGTCCTCATACTGAGATCTGACCTCAGCAATGATTCCATCCAAGTCCAGGTCACGACTGTTGTCCATGGACACAACCACCGAGGTGTCTGAGATCTGAGACTGGAGCTGAGATATTTCCTATAATGAAAGAGCAAAGTTTCGATACATATATTGCTTAATTTAATTAACTTCATAATATCAATTATTTAAAGGCATTGTTTTTATTCCAAATCCAATTATACCACCCTGCATTGTTATAAAAAGTAACGGCTTGCTTGATATATATATATAATATATATATATATATATATATATATATATATAAACCAGGCAAACCAGAATTGCTGTACTCATCCTGTACATACATTTTTCATTCTTTTGATAACTAAGAAAACAACATTCCAAATTCGGAGCACTGCACTAAAATATAGTTAATTTAAATATTTAAAAATGACCTGATTTAGGAATAAATTATGGGGTTTTAGCTACAAGATATGATCATGCATTGCATAAACCTGCCACAACATCAATGTATCCATCACATGGGGGTTCTATCCTTAATCCTTGACAAAAGTCCATGATGGGTCTGAAACATTGGTGATAAAATAATAAACAAAAAAAGTATAGAAAGGAAAAACAATATGATGCCAAAATTGGCTAAAGAAGGGCTTTACCCAAGGAGTTTAAACAATAAAGAAAATGGTAAATGGTGGCAAAATAATTGTCAAATAATGGCATTGATAATCTCTACGTGTTTGCACTGACTCTTGATGCTGGCTTTGTATGTAATTGCTGAAGTTGCACCAGAACAAAAATTGTACATATCCTGAGTGCATAATGCTGGGAGGAGCCGAGGGAGCCCAGCGAGGGAGGTGAGTATCGGGAGGGAGGACGGTTAGGAGACCTGGACGTGCCATGTACATAGCTGTGAGACGTACATGGTACGTCTGTGGTCAGGAAAGGGTTAAAAAAATGTAACCTTATTTTTATGGAACTGGAATACATATTTACAAATCTCCTTATGAAACTTCATGGTTATGGACTGAAATGTTGATATCTTGTAGCAACGAAAAGATATTAATATTTTCAAACAAGGCCGAGGAGTGCTGCATTTATTTATTCTGGATCCTGTCTTTTTCTGAGTATATATATATTCCAGATATATATATATATATATATAATCCCTCCCGATACTCACCTCCCTCGCTGGGCTCCCTCGGCGTTCTGGCAGGCCTGGAGTCTGCCCGCCTTTTGAGGAGGCATGACAGTAGCGGTGACGTCAACACATTGCATGATGATGTCATTGGCAGGCACCCCATCATGCCTGCAGCGGAAAAAGGTGGAGGGGTGGGCTCATTTGTAGCCCTCTATCTCCCCAACCGTTACACTTAGAACCTCACAAATTGTACCGCTGAAAAGGGGAGATTCTTTAACAGTTTCACTGTTGGATCGCGATTCAAACCTGGAGGTGGCTGACATCTTGGAAGTCAGCCAAACCTCCGGGTCACCCCCACCCACTGACATCCTCACCATATGTCTAAGGACGTCAATGGGCCAGTTAACCCCCTAGCTGCCAAGTGGAGATAGGGGGATCCCTTGGATCCCCGTATCTCCCGATACGTGGCAGCTAGAGGGTCATGTTTGATATCATTGGAAAGGCCTGATCATAAAAATGTTTTATTGTCTGGGGGGTTTAATTAAATAGGATGCCAATTATTAAGCTGGCATCTAAAAATTATGAGCATAAAACAGTCAGAATGAGCTCAGCGCACAGAGTGGAACTGGCTCAGCAGTGAAGGGATTAAAAAGCAAAAACATGTAAAAATTGGGTATTTCTAATCTCAGGACAATTTTTTTTAACTATTTAGCATGGGTTTTCTTTGGCGGTTGTAGATGTTGGGGATTACATTTTGAAAAAGTGTGTTTTTTCCATTGTTTTATCATATTTCATATTTTTGTATAGTAAATTATACGATATGATGGAAATAATGGAATCTTTAGAAAGTCCATTTCATGGCGGAAAAAACGGTATATAATATGTATGGATTGCATAAAAGAGTAAGAAGAAAATTTGACCTAAAAACAAACAGCGTAGAATCTTAAAAACAGCAGCGGGCACTAAAGGACGGATTTTCGTAAAACCGCCCGGTCACTAAGAGGTTAAACAATTGCACCAATTCTACTTACGTTTAAGCCATACCACCATGTAAAATTGAAAAAGTCACTTATTAAGTAGCTCAAACCAACTAGTTTAGCTCATGTCATACAATGCTATTTAATCTATGGTAAAGTAGGTAATCAGAAATGAGTGGCTTGCAATTTATTTGGAGAGAGAGAGACAATCAACTTTTGAAAGTACTTCATGGTTGCCACTGCTTTACAAATAGTCATTTCAGCCACTTAAACTGACCTGAAACAACCTTTATTATAACTGCCAAGTTTTATTTTTAAGTAGTAAAACTCTTAACTATATGAATTAGAATCCCCCCAAACCATCCCAGCAATATGTTGTTACCGCATCATATAGAGTCCTCAGGAAATTAATCTCGTCAGACAGGGAACTGGCCTTCACTTGTAATTCAGCTTTGTCCATAAAAGCTGCATCTACATCCTGAAGAAGAGATCAATGTTCATTAAGGCGACAACACTAAATGCAGATTTGTAATTGTTTCTGGTCACATTTGGGTTAAATCTATATAAGTGCCCACTTACCCTCTTCAAACCAACAAACTCATTCTCTGCAGTGCTTCGTCTGTTCACCTCTTCCTCGTACCTTAGATCCAGATACAATATGGTGATCAACAAGCATTATGCTAAAAGTGTCCTTTTCGCTGCACAATGTCATTTAACGCTTATGAACTATGTAAACTGTGACGTTTTGTGCTTTAGATATGTAGATAAATTAGATTTTAATAGAATTTTTAGTTATATTTTGTTATTCTCCAGAAAACAAATAAAAAGGGCAGAGTAGAAGCATACCTTCTCCTAAGTTCATCCATAGCTTGCTCAACGCTGTCCCTCTCAGCTTCCAGACGTCCTCTCTCACACCCCAGATTCTCCAGCTGTCTCCTGAGGCTACTGATAAAAGCCTCAAAGAGAGGTTCAATCTGAACGCGGGAAGTTTGCTGATCTTGTAATAATGACCACTTTGTCTCCAGCATTTTGTTCTGCTGTTCTAGAAACCTCACCTAAAATAATAATTTGTAAATATTTTATTGGTTTAACAAGAAGCCACCCTAATAGGAAGTGACGGGAGGAGAATCGGATCAATGACTAGGTTGCCTGATCATTAGAGGTGTGCACAGCTAAAAAATTTGTTTTTTTTTGTTTCGTAATTTCGATTCGTAGTTTAGTTTCATAATTTTGATTCGTAATCTCGATTCAATTCGTATTTTAGGGGAAAAAAAACAATAAATCAAATCCTGCTCAATTTCTGTTAGTTTAGGGTTAAACATGAGTTTAAAAGGCAAACTAGGGTTAAATATTGAGCTGTCTATTGGCCTGTGGTGCTGAATACAACATCCAAACATACAAGGCATTGTTAAACAGTAAAACAAAACTGATTCATTTTCATAATTTTGTTTGTAATTTGGGATCGATTCGAAGTTTAGTATCACTAAAAAAACCAATAAATCCTGCTCAGTTACTGTTAGATTAGGGTTAAACATGAGGGTTAAAAGGCAAGGTAGGATTAAATCGCCATTTTGTTGCAGTGTGCATAGAGGAATTATTCAATCAATGGTTCTCTTGTGAAAAAGTATAACAAATCAATTTAGTTACATAATGTTTTGTTTTGTTATCATTTCAATTCGGATTAAACTAATTTGTTATTTCGGAAGAACTTCCGAAATACGAATTGATGAATTTTGGCAAAAATGTAGGTTCATTACGAAACGAATGCACACCTCTACTGATCACTTCCTTATTCATGAACAGTTTCCCACTGAAGAACAGTTTATATGCTACAAGAGTAAGTTTTGACATTATGGAGACCAACCCTTTATTAATGAAATGATTTATCTCCTGCAGCATGTGAAATGTAATTATTGCAATGTACTGTACAATACTCCATAAATAGTTTGTGTTCAGTAACAACTAACATACCATATGAGGAAAGAGGGCACCAGGTACACATGGAAATGGACAGCATGAAAAACCACAATGGTCAAACAGGAGAGGTCTATATTTCCTTAGAACTTTCTTGTGAATATGCTTTTTTATTGGTTACTATTAATTTTCATAATAATGGATAAGTGGTACAGTAAAGCGAGGATGGGGTATTTTAAGTGTAATGAGGGCAATATAACACAATGCTTGATACAGGTTGCCGATAGGCAACTTGAAACATGTGACATTATATAATTTAGAGCTAGTAAATAGGATTGAACACTATGGACTCTATCACCTTCTCCAAGTTAACGCTAGCTCTTACGTTAGTGCTCCACGCTGATCACCTCCAATTTCCTAACGAATCGGTTAGCAAATCCCATTAGCGAATCGGTATTAGCAGATTATACCACGAGTTTACTGTACTTTGCGTTCCCTATACTTAACATAGGGAGCATAAATTGAAACCAGAGAATAACTAGCGTTGGAATCACAAGGTTCCAATGCTAATTACTAGGATCTGTCGCTAACTAAAAAAGTTTGCTACAGCTCTGAGCTGCTGCTAATTGATTCAGTTGCAGCAAAATTAGAGCAGCTGATAAATCCCCTAAAATAAAATACTCACCTTTCTTCCCTTGGCCAGAACGGCAGCCCGATCCACTGCTTCTGGCCACTGGGAGCAGAGTGAGACTGGGGGAAAAAAGTCCCCAGTCTCCCTCCGTAATCACTCTGCCAATCAGCATGATCTTGTGAGAGGCGAGATCCTGCAGGTCATGTGACCCCGGCAGGAGAAGCTTCCATGGAGTCCTATGGATTCCACGGAGCAGATGCTTGGGACAGCGTGTTAGCACTGCCCCAGCATTCGTGAGCCTAGCAGCCGCTACAGGGCAGGCTGCTGCACTCAGCCTTGTGATCTAATGGTGAAACTGGGAAACAAAAGGGAAAATTAGCGATCGATAATTTATACCCTTGGCATCCTGGTTTTAGTGAGAGGCACCGATAGTGCACTTTATGTGCATTGTCTGCAGTCATACAGACTTGAGAAGAGAGATAAGCAGAACATGAGAGAAGTGACCAGAGTAAGCAGGTGCCCATGGCAGCATGTGTAGTCAACTTGTGGCTTTATGTGTCATCAGTGAAGAAGGCATGAAACAATCTTGAAATTCTACCTAAACTATAGGTTATTATTGTACTGTTTTCATGTTGTTGAGTTTGCACACTATTACAAATTAGGATTAAAAGCTATGTGCATGCTATCTTATAATTAAATAAACATTATTAGTACATGATAAGTCCAGTTCCAGTAGGATTTTCCAAACTTGCAATAATGACATAGCTACGACTGAATAACACAAGAGGCAGCCAGTTCCATTACCTTTTAAAACAGATTAGAATCTTGAACTGGGCAGTTTTTTCCCATTCTCTTCCCAACTTCAGGAACAACAGCCCGATACCCAATTATTAAGTTTCGAAAGCAACCTGGATTCTCTGCTAATGATTATAATAACCAAGATAGTTATTTACTAAATAATAAAGTGAGGACAGATTAGGTTAATGTGACTGTAAATCTGTAAAAAATTTGATTGTCCTTTTTTTCCCTGAATCTTATATTCTATATAATATCATATTTATCTGAAGTTAAATAGTTCATTCTCCAGTTGATAAAACTCTACTGGATTTTCAGATACATTGTTTGATTGAATGGCATAGGTAGACAGAAACAATTTTTTCAAAGTTACTTAACGATATATTAATATTACCTTGTCAATAAAAGAAGCAAATTTGTCATTGAGCCCCATAATCTGATTCCTCTCCTGTGTTCTCACTCGTTGGATGCTTGTGTCAATCTCTAAATTGAGAGGAGCCAGGAGACCTTGGTTCACAGTAACTTGAGTGATGCCTCCAGAGCAACCAGATCCCCCAAACCCATAGCCACTTCCTCCAAAATCATGTCCTGATCCATGTCCACTTTTCCCGTATTGGCCACTTCCCATTGAGGTCTTGTGTCCGGCTGAACCACCATTGTGGGCACTTTTGCTGCTAAAGCAATGCGTTGTCTTGTGAGCTGCATGTTTGGAGGAGTGAGAGGAGGTGTTGTAGTTTGAGCCCCCGTGTTTAGGTGAACAGGAGCTGAAGTGCTTGAGTCCAGAAGATCCAAGGATGGAGTGATGAGACATGATGCTTCTTCTCAACGCGAAGATGTAAAGGTGTTGAGATGTTAAGGCTGTGCAATAGATTTATATCCTCTAGACACACATTGGATGCTTTTATACTTCACCTACTGTTAAACACACACCCACAATTAATATTATTGGCTACTATGAGCATTTCATGGGAATATTATTACCATGATTTCACATAAACAAAGCATCAGCACGCCTTTAGCTTCAAAGCCAGATGTGTTTTGTTGGCTTCTTCCAATTTAAATCTGTCTGACTGACTGGACGCCATATGCTTTTTGTAAGCTATTTGTTTTGTCATTGTTTGTGGAGTGTATCAAATATCTTACAAAAAATATCTAATAAAAAGCTAACTTATGATTAATGACATGTGCAACTCAAGCCTATATAGCTATGATTATGTTTGTTAATATGTTTGCATTGATATACCGGGTAGTTTAACAACCATTTTTTCTTCCAACTCATAAGCAAAAAAAGAAAAAGCACACATCTTGCTCACCCTTAATAGTCTGGGTTTTTGCTATTAAACAACAGTAAAACCACTTACAATGTGATGTAACATTACATTGAGGAATTTTAAGAAATAAGCAAACTTCTCTTTTGCAAGGAAAAGGAAGTCATAATTGTGAAATTTGGATAGACCTATTAATGATTAATGGCTCCTTATTACTTGATCTGTTACAGGTGAGTTGGTATTTTAGCAGCTTGATTCGCACTATATAGGAGCCACGATCAGTTACCAGCAGAGATGGAATAAATAGGACTTCAGCAGACCAAAGAGAGCCCTTCGCAAAACCCATACAACCTTGCAGGGCTCGCAGAACAGGGCCAGCTCTCCTGCAAGGCGAGCTAGGCACCCGCCTAGGGCGCAGTGCTGTATAGGGATGTGGCCGGCTCCGACCCGGGTTCCTCGTTTCCTGGCTTGTTAACCACATGCAGCTCAAGCAGCAAGTAGTGGCGGCTCTCAGACCACAGAGCCGCTTGGAGGGTGGGTGCCATCTGATGACATACAGGGGCGCCATCTGATGATGCTTGTCGGCTATCAGATGAGACCCGGCGGCCATCAGATGATGAGCAGGGTGCAGGCCCAGGGAGAAGAGAATAAAGAAGAAAGCACACAGTGTGTGTGTCCAACCCGCAGTGTGTGTGTGTGTCCCACACCACAGTGTGTGTGTGTGCCCACCCTGTAGAGTGTGTGTGTCCCACCCTGCAAAGTGTGTGTGTATGGGTGTCCCCGCACAGTATGTGTGTCCATGTGTCCCTGTACAGTGTGTGTGTCCATGTGTCCCCATACAGTATGTGTGTCTGTGTGTCCCTGCACAGTGTGTGTGTGTGTGTCTCATCTCACAGTGTGTGTGTGTTTGTGTCCCACCCCACAGTGTCTGTGTGTGTCCCATCCCGCACAGTGTGTGTCCGTGTGCCACTGCACAGTGTGTGTGTCCATTTATCCCTGCACAGTGTGTGTGCCTATGTGTTCCTGCACAGTGTGTGTGTGTGTCCTCGCAAAGTGTGCATGTGGGTTTGGGTGTGTTTGATTGGGGGGGTGTTTGTACAGATGGGGGGTTGTTATTTTTGCAGATGGGGTATTCAGGTGGGATAATTTTGGGGCATATGCAAAAAATGTCCGGCCCTGGGTAGAAGGGCACTGAAAACTATTTGTTCCCAGTTATAGGGCTCTATTACAATCCTAGCGCGAAAACGCGGGTTCAAGGGAGGAAAAACTGCGCCCGCAGTTTTCCCCCATCCGTCCGCGTTTTAACGCTGGATTTAACTCTTCGATTTAACGATTCGTTTTAACGCTGCCACCAAAGGCACAATATTTGGGTGCACTGACGTCTGTACCAGATTCATATCATTTTAATATTGGACCGCAGGGTCCAACCCTGCACTCTTCCACAATGCCACAGAGGGGTTACTTACGGTGTGAAGGCCCTTGCTGCCACCAAAGGCACAATATTTGAGTGCACTACCACTGACGCCTATATTACCAGATTTATATCATTTTAATATTGGACCACAGGGTCCAACCCTGCACTCTTCCACAATACCACAGAGGGGTTACGGTGTGACGGCACCGTTGCCGACACTAAATGCCCAATTTTAAAGCACCTATTGTTACTTTCATCCAAAGCCTGCATAAGTTTCACCATAATTTAGCCAAAAAATCACTAAACTTGCTCTGCGTGTCCTAAAATGTCTCCTCTTTTCATACAGGCTGTCGCCCCAAGCAGTTGTTTATGAATAGATTAAAGGAAAACCATTTACCGTCATTTGAAATGTCATTTTTTTGGTTTTTAAATGTTTCTATACATCCTACAAATCCGCCACTTCACGGGCAGGTTATGGGGACCTCCTAGAAATGATATTTGAAGGAATTTTTCAGTTTTATTCTTAACCTTTAATTCATGGAAAACTCACTGTTCCTTTAAAAACGTTTTTTTTAAAACTTTTTGTCCTTGTTTCCTGTCCCCCAGGGCACTACCCGGACCCCCAATACACCTTTTGTGGCAAATATCTTGCATATATGCCCTCTTGGAGGGCACTCTAAAATTCAAACTTTCGAGTCCCATTGACTTGCATTGAGTTCGATTCGTGTTCACGTTCGAACTCGAACTTTTGAAATTGTTCGAGTTCGAATGCGATCCGAACACGGGGGTGTTCAGATAATCCCTACTCAGAAGGGGTAACCCTAACAGAAACCTGAGACTGTAACCCAAACATAGATTAAATCCTAAAGTAAACAGTAACACTGACAGTAACCCTACCCATATTCATAAAAAGCAGACACTTAAACTAATCCAAACACTAATTATAAAATTTTCAATCATCTACATTGTGTAAAGTTTTTTTTCACATTTTAACATTCGAGTTTTGGCAGTTATATTTTCTATGGGGTGCGCTAGTTAAAAAAATTAGAAATGGGGACTCGTTAAATTTTTTTGGGGGGCAATTATGTGTGCCCCCATAAAAAAAATTGTTAGTGCAGCATCATTGTTTACATTATAATTGAAATCAGAACAATATTTATGCATTACTAAAACAAACAATTTTTTAATTTTTTTATTATTATTTATTTATTTATTTATTTTACATTTTACATGGTCATGTTTGGTATCATTGGAAAGGCCACGCCAGCTAACAGGGGGAAATCCCGGAAGCTTGGCCGACATCCAAGATGCCAGCCAGCTCCGGGAGGGGACCACGATTAAAGACAGCCGCCGCTTGGAAGGGCAGGCTGTGCCCTTCCAAGCGGTGCTGACCGATCGCCGCTGCAAAGGAAGGATGCGCTCAGCGCGTCCTCCGCAGTGAAGTGTACATGAAGCAGGACGCGCTGAGCACGTCCTCTGCATGGAAGGGGTTAATAGAGATCTCTTAAGTGACTTTAGACTGGGGGAAGATTTGAATGTGTCTGGGAGGTAATTCCATAATTGTGGTGCTCTGTAGGAAAATGCGGATCGAGCCACTTTCTTTTTGTATTGTGTTATTGCAAGTAAGGTGCTGGACCTGGATCGGAGGTTATAGGATGAGGGAACTGCTAGGGGAATCAGTCTATTCAGGTAGGGTGGTAGCTTCATACACTACTTCTCTGAATTCGATAGCCGGCATAAGCATTTATTTTATTTATTTATGAAGGATTTTACCTGGAAGGATACATTGAGATTCCTCTCGTTTTCAAGTATGCCCTGGGTTCAAGAACATTGAATTGTTACAGTTGTACAATCTGCTTTCTTACTGCGGGGCTCAGGCAGGAATTGTTTCTGTACAGGGCACCTAGTTTGGGGTAAAGTTTAGATGAGAGTTTTTCGATGTGGGAGCCAAAGGATAGATTTGGGTCTAACCACATATCTAGATATTTGAGAGAAGTGACTGTGGTCAGCGTGTCATTTGATTTTGTCCTGACTCCTGACACATAGATGGGAAGTTTGCAATTTATGTAGTTTAGGTTTTGTTCCAAATATCATCGTAACGGTTTTGTCAGTATTTAGAAAAAGTTTGTTATCCACTTTTCTACACCTGTGAATTGTTCTTGCAACACGGCCTCCAGCTGCAGGAGATTTGGTTTGCTGGTACAGATTACGGTGTTGTCTGCGTACATGTGTACAGTTGAGGCTTTCCAGACGTTGGGCAGATCATTTATGAATATTGTGAATAGAAGGGGGCCGAGTATTGAGCCTTTGGGTACTCCGCACGTTACTGGGAGGGGGAGGGAGGAGCTGCCAGAAATGGACACATATTGCGATTGATCAGATACATATGATTGAAACCAGGTTTGCGTGCGATCCCCATCATTTGATCATGTCCAGACTGGTAATTCACTTTTTGGTTCCGGAGACGTTTAGTAATGACACTGGCAGGCACTGGTCTGAAACTGAATTTCTCTGCAATATAGGGTCTTTGTACAGCTGCTGGGGTGTCTGGCTAGAGTGCCAGGGCTGAAACTAATGATACCGGGCATTGCATAGAGCAGAGAAGAGAGTGTTGCTTTAGTGGGTATGGCAAGGTTGGGCAGGGTAGAATGGTGGGGTAGGAAATGTTGAATAAGATTGGAAAACTAGACAGCAGATAGTGGTCAGAAAGGGAAATGGCCAAATGGTGAAATCAGAATGCCTGAAGAATGACTGATGGTGCTCTGGCATTTCATGTCGCTTTTGGCCTTGGAAATCCCAGTCACTGTTGTCACTCCACCCTCTTTAGTTTATGCCATTGTTAAACCCTATTTCAAGAAACTAATGGACTCCTTTATACTTCAGCATCTTCTCTAAGTCAATGTCATATTACTTTTCCTCCAGTCCTATCACCATATTCTTTAGACTTAAGGTTGCATGTTTGTAAATGGTAGCTCTCATCAATAATCTTTGACCACAACGCAGCACGTTTACTGTCTCACAAAGAAAAACCAATATTCGGGTAATATCCTTAGGCCACTGTTCTCAGTGGAGACTCATTCAATGTGGGAATGCCTCACCAGTGCCTTGGTCAAAAATATATTAATTGAAAAAGTATAAAAAAATAAATAATTTGTGTCTTAACTGGGTAGTGTTTTTTCATGGGTGCCAGCTGGTATAAGTTTAGAAAAAAGTGCTGATAGCAGCTGCATTGTGGCAGCTAAGCATGTCAGATATGGACATTTTGGGTCTCTGAAGAACCTGAATAGCAATGTTACTTCTTAGAGTGCTTGCATGTAATCACCTGAATCATTCTGAACTTTCTACTTTATGGAGATTACTATTATTATTCTTATCATCATTTACATAGGGCCATCAGTTTCCTCAGCGCTTTATACTAACCAAAGGGAACGAGAAAACCAATAAACGAACATAGGATGGAAACAAGAGGTGTAGAGGGGCCCTGCTCAAAGGAGCTTACAGTGTAGAGGGATTGGGGTTGAGGAAGAGAAGGGGAGTTTTACTGGATGTCAGGATCATTAGTGTCATTGGTTCGGGAATGGTGGGGCCATACAAGCGGCTTCAAGTAGGTGAGCAGAGGGATGAGCTGCATCAGTGATGTGGTATGCTAATATGAAGACATGGGTTTTGAGGGATTTCTTGAAGGTCCGAAGATTAGGAAGAGAGTTTGATAGGGTATTATTATTATTATTATATTGTAAGGTAGTCATTCTACAGGACCAAAGCTGCCCTTGAGAAGTCTTGGAGGCAAGAACTAGCAGGGCTGGTGTAGACAGAGGACAGACAGAGGTTGCCTGCCAAACTGAGTTGTCTAGAAGGAACATGCTTTCGGAGTATGTAAGGGGGGTTGAGTTATTGAGCGATTTGAATGTGAACATCTGTATTTTAAGCTGTATCCTGAAATGTACAGGAAGCCAATGGAGGGACAGGGGGGTACGTGACATACGTCTGGAGAGTAAAATAAGCCCGCCACCTGCATTCATTACAGATTGTAAAGAGGCAATACGGGAATTGGAGAGGTCAATAAGGAGCGAGTTGCAGTAATCAAGTCGTGAAATGACAAGCACCTGAACCAGCGACTTTGCGGTATCTTGTGTCAGAAAGGGGCGGACACTGGCAATGTTCTTGAGTTGATTGTAACAGGATTTTGTCACTGTGTGGATGTGGTGAGAGAACATTAAGTCAGAGTGACACCGAGGCAGCAAGTTTGAGGCATTGGGCTAATGAGCGTTCCATTTATTCAAGATATTGGTGGCATTGAGTTTTTCTTGGAGGGAGGAACTGCGAGAATTTCAGTTTTGGCAAGATTGAGTTGAAGGAAGTTCATATTGTATCCCTTGTTAAACTGCCTCAAAAACAAGTTTCTGATTTCTTCTTTTTATTTCCACTAAATTATGTCACCCCTACAATAATTGTCTTACAATTTCAACTTCCTTTCCCATGTAGCTCCTTCTTCCATTTATGACCTCAACTTCATCTTGACTTTAAGCTTGAAAGACCATGGTCTTTTAGACTTCCACACTCTATGGGCCAAATTACAATCTTCGCGCAAACGTTTGCGCCGGTGCAAAAAAACATTAATGAGGGGGGTAAAACCCTTTGCACTGAACGTCGTATTACAATGTCAGCGCAAAAACGCACGTAATCGTCTACTGCGGGTGAACCTGCGCGAACCCTGGGCGAGCGTACTTTACAGCGCGTGTCCTATACTTAACATTGTGAGCGCAAATGCGTTTGTGCGCTGGTACACAGATGGTATTACAATCTATGCGCTGGAATTAACGCAAAGCCTTTGCGTGCATAATTTTAGCAACTCCTAAAAGATGGTGTTAATGGCAAATCTGAACAACCTGGCCGAACCCAAATACAGCAGCCCAAAAATCTGCAAAGTATAGTTACACATTCTACTCATTCCAAACCAATAAAATGGAGAAGTTGTGCGTGCATTTATTATTGCTGCAGCATATATTTGGGAATAATCATAGACTTCAAACTAAGTAACAATGTGCAATGTCAAACAGCAGCCGCCAAGGCCAGCAAGGTATTGGCATGCATTAAAGGGGAGTACACTCTCGGGATGAAAACATAATTTTGCCTCTGTATAAATCAATGGTCAGACTGCACCTTGAATATGCCGTGCAATTTTGGGCACCTGTCTTAAAAAAGGATATTATAGCGCTAGAAAAAGTGTAGAGACGGGTGACTAAATTAATAAGGGGAATGGAAGGTTTAAGTTATGAGGAAAGACTAACAAGCTTAAACCTGTTTAGGTTATAGAAACAGCGCCTTTGAGGGGATCTGATAACTTTATATAAATATATACGGGGCCATTATCAACCATTGTCTGATAACCTATTCATTAACAGGACTATACACAGGACACGGGGTCACCCATTTAGACTGGAAGAAAGAAAATTCACCCTAAAGCATAGGAAGGGTTATTTTACGGTGAGAACAATAAAGCTGTGGAATTCTCTGCCTGTTGAGGTGGTTGGGTCAGAGACTGTACAGACTTTTAAAAAGCGACTGGATGACTTCCTGCAGACACAGAATATTAAGGGTTATAATATTTAATATGTGGGTAAGCTTCTTGACCCAAGGAGAAATCTGATGCCATTCTGGGGTCAAGAAGGAATTTTTTCCCAGTATGTTGCATATTGACAAGCATTTCAGACTTGTTTTTTGCCTTCTTTTGGATCAACAGCAGTAGGTGATGTGTGAGAGGCTGAACCCGATGGACGCATGTCTTTTTTCAGCCTATGTAACTATCAGGGTAATTCAAAGAGATCCGAATTGCTAGAGAAAGGTAACCGAACGCTGAAAATCAGCGTTTGGTTACCTTTCTTGGCCATTCGGCTATCCAGAGAGCAGGCAATTTGCCAAATCCTGGCGAATTGCCTGCACATACGGTGCCTGTTTGGTGCCTGTTCGAGGGCAGTGAAATCTCCATAAAAAAGCACTGCTTCGGCTATTCAGAGAACACAAACCTGCAGGGAAAGGTTCCCGAAATGCCCTGCCATTTGGTGGTTTAATTCGGCAGGTTTATTCAGGCGAATCCCATAGGCTTCAATGTTAAAAATATTCCGTTTCAATTCAATATCTAATAAACCTTTCATTATAAAATTCTACAGTAAAGAGTCTCTTTTATAGATTTTTTAGGATATTTTAAGCATTTTTCTGGATTTTTTATTTTTTTTAAAAAGTTCGATTTATTTATTTTTTAAGTTTACTTATTTTTTCTGTAACAGCCCTTTTTATTATCATTCCTTGGACCTCATATGTAAATTTCAGACATTTTCGCTCGGTAGTTTCTTTGCAAACAGCGTTTCACTTTTCAAACATTCAAGCAAACTGTTTTGCTAATTTATTCACTGCCTTCGTTTGTGTTGTCAGCTTTTTCCGGCGGCTTCGCTGCGTGTGATCGGCTCCTGCTCAGGTTTTTCCGGCGTTTTCGGTGGTTTAATCCAAATGTTTTTGAGGGTTTTCGGCATGCATTCGCCGGGTTTTGCGGTTAGTTTTCGTTTGGTTTGCAGTGACCTTTCCCTGCAATTCAGGGACCCTGTGGTGCTTGCTGAATACACCGCCCCCTAGTCAACAGCACTCTGCTAATGCAGCAATAGACTGGTAATCTAATAATGCAGCAATAGACTAATACTCCTATAGACCAAATGTCTTAAAAAGTCTTAAATATTAAAGGACCAAATAACTTATAGATTAAGAAAAAGTCCTTGTGCTTGTGTCACAGTTCCAAGAGTCAGCAGCAGAAACAGTCACACAAGATGGTTCACCTCCAACCACCAATCAATTAAACGATAGAGGAATGTGGTGATAATCTGCGCTTCCCTCTCATATAAAGGTATATCCGAGAGAAAGATCTTCTTATTAAACCGTGAAGTCGCTTTGCATCTATGGTCTTCAACCGTTTGTAGGTGTCATAAATCAGACACTAGATATACTGCGCATTCGGTATTATTTAGGAGATACCGGACTCCCCTTTGGTTCTTCCGTTTAGAGATGTCCCTCCAGCACTGGTGTATTTTGGCCTAGGCCAACAAGGCCCAGGCCTAGGGCGGCACTTTCCAGGGGGCGGCGGCCCGCTGGGTGGCCCCACCCCTAACAAAAAAAAAAATTTTTTTTTTTTTTTTTACTTTTGCAAACTATTTTACCAGGAAGGAAACATTGAGATGTCACTAATTTTCAATTATGTCCTGGGTAGGCAAGGCCTAGGCTTTCACTTTCCAGGGGGCAACAAAAAACCTCACCACTAATTGGGTTACTCACAGAGCACCGAAATGACGCCAACATTTTGGTGTTCTGTAGTTCCCTGCACTTCGGGGAATAAAATTTCCCAACCCTGCAGTGAATTCACCATTCACCGCAGGGTCCCCAAAGTGCATGGAGTCGGCCGCTGTATGCTGCCACCGCAAACCCATGGCCTGCTGTTTTAAAAAGAACTACTGAACGAAAATGTCTGGACTTTACATATAAGATCCTATGATTGATAATAAAAAGTTCTGTTACAGAAAAAGGAGAACCGCTATTAAAAGAAAGGGGGGGAATTTAGCCCAAAAAAGTCTGAAAAATCACTAAAAGGTACAAAAAAAAATCAATAAATAAATAAAGACTTTTTACTGCAGATTAAAATAATAAATGGTTTATTAGATATTGCATAAAAAACGGGAATATTTTTAACATTGAAACCTATGGGGTTCGCCTGAATAAACCTGCTGATTGAAACCACCGAACATCAGGACATTTCACTGACATTTCTCTGCTGTTTGGTGTTCTCTGAATAGATTAACCATTACTTCTCTATGGGGATTTGCACTGCCTTCAAACAGCACTGGACTTGCTGGCAGTTCGCCAAACTTGTGTGTGAGCATATCACCAGAGCAGTGGTGTACTTAGAGGAGTGGCGGAGGGCGGGCCGCCCCAGGTACCAGTGATTATTGGGGTGTCATTAGGGGGTACTAGGAGGTGCCACTGTCACTATGTGTCAGCTTTGAGCTGTGCTCTCAAACAACGAGCAGCGGAGCATGACGTTTGCATATGGAATAAAATCGAATAGAATAAAAATCCCCTCTCTCCCTCCATAGCTCCTCCCCTGCCTCGCAGCAACTCTAGGAGAGGGGAGGGGGATGTGATTTGTGTCCAGAGAGAGAAGATGACAGTAAACGGCAGGTAAGGGGGGGGGTTTCAGCAGAATATGAAGCCCTGTCTGCTTACTGCTGTTTAAAGTGGACCTTTCCTTAACCAGCACTGCAGTGATAGAAATTTGTCATTGAGCTGCCTGGCTCCTGGTGAGGCTGCTTGCGTGCAGGTCACACTTGGTCCGGCCAGTCAGGTGGTACTGAGTCTCAGTACCACCTGACTGGCTGAACCACGTGACACGCAT
This sequence comes from Leptobrachium leishanense, assembly GCA_009667805.1. Lineage (NCBI taxonomy): Eukaryota > Metazoa > Chordata > Amphibia > Anura > Megophryidae > Leptobrachium > Leptobrachium leishanense. The sequence continues at coordinate 386,743,987 of CM019064.1, read as the reverse complement.
GCACGCAGCTGCCCGCCCTTTCGTTAACATGGACTGTCACTCTATTCTGGACTGAACACCCACCGGGAAGGGAATCAAAGCCACGGTGCACCCTCTGGCAGTGGCACCCCACTGCTGACAAGATGGCTCCACGCACAGGCACAGCCGTGATCCTAACGTGGCCTGGAGGGACCTCCTGCTGAGTCTGTACACAGTCCCTGCTGACTCTGCACACAGCCCTACCGCGGACAGAGGCCGGTAAATGTAGAATAAATAATTGCTGTGTGCTCATATACACTCGGTTTGCAGGGAGTTTTACTGCAGTGGATTCTGATGCACTCATACACACCACACATTGCATTGCTGGGAGTTTTATTGCAGTGGATTCTGATGCACTCATACACACCGCACATTGCATTGCTGGGAGTTTTATTGCTGTGGATTCTGTTACGCTGACACACACCACACATTGCATTGCTGGGAGTTTTATTGCAGTGGATTCTGATGCACTCATACACACCGCACATTGCATTGCTGTGAGTTTTATTGCTGTGAATTCTGATGCACTCATACACACCGCACATTGCATTGCTGGGTGTTTTATTGCTGTGGATTCTGTGATACACACTGCATATTACTGTGAGTTTTATTGCTGTGCAGTTCTGTGATATGCTCATACACACTGCACATTTCTGTGGGTTTTATTGCTTTGCAGCTCTGATATGCTCATACACAGTGCCCATTTCTGTGGGTTTTATTGCTATGCAGCTCTGTGATACGCTCATATGCAGTGCACGTTTCTGTGGATTTTATTGTTCCACCAATTAGAGCGGCTGTGATCCCGTTTACTTGACATGCGTGGCTGTTCTTTGTAAAAATACTTGAATTTAAACATTTCATAATTTTCTTTATCTCAATAGATACATTTGAAATGGTATACAAAATATACAAGTAGGCACTTGGTATCCACTTTTAATATAAAGAGAGGAAAAGGCGGAGCTCTAAGAGGAAAAGGTGGAGCTTAAAGAGGAAGGGTGGGGATTAACCAGGAAGAGGTGTGACCTTGACAGGAAGGGGTGCGTCAAATTTAAATTAGGGGTGCACGAGTTTAGTCAGGCCTAGGGCAGCACAAAACCTAAATACACTACTGCCCTCCAGGGTATACAAAAAGGCAGCTGCAGGACCTTTAGTACAAATATATAGTAATTTACTTCTTTAAAATAATTTAAAACAAATTAAAACGCTAAAACATGTTTCGCGAGCAAGTCGCTTCCTCAGTCGGCAAAAAGAAAGTGGCTCTGCCTTTTTGTATACCCTGGAGGGACATCTCTAAACGGAAGAACGAAAGGGGAGTCCGGTATCTCCTAAATAATACCGAATGCGCAGTATATCTAGTGTCTGATTTATGACACCTACAAACGGTTGAAGACCATAGATGCAAAGCGACTTCACGGTTTAATAAGAAGATCTTTCTCTCGGATATACCTTTATATGAGAGGGAAGCGCAGATTATCACCATATTCCTCTATCGTTGAATACACCGCAGGGTCGCCGAAATGGGATCGGCAAAACGAACCGAATTGAAGAGAACAAAAAGTCACCGAACTTTGATTCTCTTTGAATTACCCTGTTTGTAACTATTTAATATATGCTCAGATTGATTTTTGGCAGGCGCAAAAATTTAACGTGTGGTTCTTAATTCTGATTGGCTGACTCATGTGAAAAAAACAGTCCGCACACTAATTTCTGTGCGCAACGTTACTGTGTGTGCATTTGTGCGCGTCCGTTTAACGCGCATTATTGCTCGACGGATGAAAAAATGTGCGAGGATTGTAATTCCATGGTTGATTTACGCTCGTCAAAGTTTTACGCTTGGCGCACAAATTCACGTATTGCACCAGCGTTTTAACGCGAAGATTGTAATTTGGCCCTATAGGTTTTAATAAATCATGTATTGTTGACACTGTAAAGTGTGCAGCTCTCTGCATTTATTGTAGAGGCATACAGAGATAATATCATTTTACTAGCTAATTCACACATTAGACATTGATGTTTGCATTCATTTATTAAGAAGCAGTTACAACTTAAACATGCAAGAACAGAAAGTGATAGTACAATTATCTTGTTCAGAATACCTGGGCTACTAAGGTTAGAACATGCAACCTATGAATGTTAGAAGGAACATAGCAACATTATTTTACTAGCTTTCATTAATCTTTTATTTACTTTACTTTACCAGCTTTTATAAACTAACATACAAACAGAACAAACAATTAGTTCGCCCAGTGCCTTCTCTTTTATTTACACTTGCAGTTTAACAGTGGTGCCCATGGCCAGAGCTGTGCTTGCTTGAGATGTGGTGAATGCTTTTTGAGCTGTTGGAACTGAATCCTCCCTTGTTATGACCGCCTGAACCATGGGATGATGCACCTGAGCTGTGTTTTCCTCCAGTACTTGAGTGCAGGACAGCTAGAAGATAATTCAATAAACACATTTAATAGATAATTTAGAAATTAATTTAGATAACAATAGTAACTCCTAAAACTGACATTCTTTTAATCCATTTCATTCTCCACTAATCTGCTAAACACCATCATTCCTGCCTGGGCCTGAATGTATTCACATGGTTTGAATGGAAATTGTCTGTTTATTGAGCTTTAAAATGTGCTTTTTCCTTACAGTTGCCAATATGTGTTTTGTGGTACGGTGTACCCAAACTGACATCTATTTTTCTGTAATGATATATCTTCTTTTTATCACTCAGTTCTCAGTATATGTGTATTACAGGATCGTTTTTAACATTAAATAAAAGTAATTAACATTAATATCGCAATCAAATTCATATTATGTTTGACAAATATAAAATATGAATTAACTTACATATCTTAACGTGTCCATCTGTAGCCAGTCTGAAACAAAATATTAATAAGAAACATTAAAAAAATTCTGAGACCAGTGTGCCAACATACAGATTTGTTGTAAGAACTCTTTCAATTCAATTAGCTCTACAGATTTGCTAGCCACATTATTATTACTTGCTCTCCTTGAAAGTGATTTCAAGCTTTTATACAATTTAAGAAATGATTTTGCACCCACCTGCCCTCCTCTCCTTCCAGCATCTTCTTGTAGGTGGTGATCTCAATGTCAAGAGCCAGTTTCACGTTCATCAGCTCCTGGTATTCTCGCAGTTGGCGAGCCATGTCTTGCTTGGCCTTCTGCAGAGCAGCTTCAAGCTCAGATAGCTTGCCCTTGGCATCCCTCACAGCGGCTTCTCCACGTTCCTCAGCCTCGTTTATAGCTCCTTCCAGAGCAGCACGCTGGTGGAATAAAAGTTAATCAGAAAAATGAGATCCACAATGTGCCTTTACAGGTTATGATTTACTTTGATTCTATGGTTTCATCTCGCTTTTCATGGGTATGTTTCCTAGTTTTCAAGTCTTCATTTATTATTTATTTATTTATTAATAAAATTGTAAATTTCTTATTTCCAGAAACAAACAATAAATTCCTACTCAACGCTCAATCGTTGGTGCCATTAATTTGCTGGGCTTTTTTTTTGACAATTATAATCTTTACATTGTTTGACCATAAATATATTTCTGACACCTACATCATAAATACATCCATGCAACAAATATCATTGTTTGCATCCTGTTTTCGATAACTCGAGACAATTTTCTGGTTTATTCAAAAGTGTAAGGGTTTCAACTCAAGAAACAAATGTCTGTCGTGCCGCTTTTTATACTAATTCTATGAATGAAAAAAATAACCGTGCCCTTGACATGCTGCTGTTCTAAGTAAGAATGTTTCTTCCATACATGCAACTGGATGATCGTCTTCTTCCAAATATAGTATGTTCAAATGCTAGAATTAACAAGGTATTTTCACCTGAGCTTTAACACTGTCAATCTCTCCTCTCAGTCTCTGAATTGCTCGGTTCAGCTCACAGATTTCATCCCTGCTGCTCTGCAGATCATTTCCATTTCTTCCTGCAGCCGTACGAAGCTCCTCAAACTAACAAGGGGTTTGAAGGAAAAGGGGTTAGTGATTACAGTTATAGTTACAGGCATTTATACAGCTCTAGCATATTCCGTAGCGCTTTACAAAGGGGAGCACAAACAGGAGACGTACATGATACATGAGGTAGAGGCAACCCTGACCGTAGGATAACTGTCCAGGTAATACAGCACTTTAACCAGTACTCAGCCAGACACCCCTTGAGCTTACAAGCTAAGGGAAGGGGGTAAATAAAACAAATGGGAGCAGAGGGAAAGTGAAGCTGTCGGCCAGAAAGAATATAACAGGGCTTGCATGGGAAGGACCAGAAGCTTGGATTTAGTAAGAGTAATTAGAGAGAGAAGTGGAGACAGCTGGGAAGGAGAGCTGAAATGATGGACCGGGCCTGGATGGGAAGGTGAATGGGGAGGGTGGGGCAGCAGATAGAATAGATGCAGTTCAGTCTGTGTGTGTATGTTGTGAGGAAAGAATGAGATTTGGTAAAAGTGTCCAGATTGTTAACCATTTAAACCGTAGGGAGAGGAGGAAGAATCAGAGGGGGATTTTGCAAGAGAAAAGGAAAGAGATTTAAAAGACAATTGGTCAGCCAGAGATTAATGAATGCAGACATAAAATACTATTACAAGAACTGTGAAACATTTCTTAGTTGAGTTCTTAATCAACTCACCCTTGACTGGTACATGGCCTCTGCCTCGGCTCTGCTCCTGCTAGCAATGTCCTCATACTGAGATCTGACCTCAGCAATGATTCCGTCCAGGTCCAGATCACGACTGTTATCCATGGACACGACCACCGAGGTGTCTGAGATCTGAGACTGGAGCTGAGATATTTCCTGCATGAAATCAAGGAAACTGATTAACTTTTTGTTACTTAAATTTAAATTAATAATGAGATAAAAACTAATACTGTAAATATCTATTAGAAGCATTTAATACTATCATTTAAAAAATAACAAAATAAAATAAAACTAGTTATAACATAAAACACTTACAGCATCGTACAGAGTCCTGAGGAAGTTGATCTCATCTGTCAAGGATTCTGCCTTTGCTTGCAGTTCAGCTTTGTTCATAAATGCTGCATCTACATCCTGAAGGAGAAATGAACGTCCACATGAAGACGATGAATACTTGGCATATTATTTTCAGATTAAGATAAAAGTCTATTTGAATGGTTCACTTAAATATCGTAACAGAGCAATGTCAGGATTGTGTTTGCCCATGATAAATACCCGTTTCCATGTAGATTCTACACCTACAACCGAGAGAAGAAAGAAATGAATTGCCTTCCTCTTACCCTCTTCAGTCCCACAAATTCATTCTCTGCTGCTGTGCGTCTGTTCACTTCTTCTTCGTATCTATTAAAGTTAACACAAATAATTTTTCCGATAATAGATGTAATTTTCAATCGAAATATAAACATTTCCCAACCCTGCTATGTAGTCATCATGATTGTATTTCATGAATGGCAGTCATAACAAGAAACGTTTCATACCTTCTTCGCAGTTCTTCTACAGTTTGCTCCATACTATCTCTCTCTGACTCCAGACGTGCTCTTTCGCACCCCAAATTATCCAGCTGTCTCCTGAGGTTACTGATAAAGGCCTCAAACAGGGGTTCAATCTGAAAGCGGGCAGTTTTCTGTTCTTGTAGCAAAGACCACTTAGTCTCCAGCATCTTGTTCTGCTGCTCCAAAAATCTCACCTAAATTACCAAAAAGAGGTTGTTAAAGACCTTCATTATCCGAAGTAACGTACACACAGAAATATTTTCATGCTTTTACATATGCCTCTGATTATATGTGTTTTATATTTAACTTTTTGTTCATGCAAAAATTAAGAAATATAATTTTAAGCTGGCTACTTCTTATTCTGTCTGCATCTAAAACTGTTGAATGAACTTACCTTGTCAATGAAAGAAGCAAATTTGTCATTGAGGCCCCTAATTTGATTTCTCTCCTCAGTTCTGACTCGCTGGATGCTTGGGTCAATCTCTAGGTTAAGAGGTGCCAGAAGACCTTGGTTCACAGTAACTTGAGTGATGCCTCCAGAGGAGCCAGATCCACCAAATCCATAGCCAATTCCTCCAATACCATGACCAGATCCGTGTCCAGATCCATGCCCAAATCCAAGACCACTTTTCCCAGAATGGAAACTTCCCATGGAGATCTTATGACCTTTGGAACCCATACTCTGGGCGCTTCTGCTGCTAAAGCAATGCAGTGCCTTGTGTCCATGACCAGAGGGTTTGGAGGAGTGAGAAAAAGTGTGGTGTGAGCTCCCGTGTTTAGGTAAAGCTACGGAACAGGAGCTGAAGTTCTTGTGTCCAGAAGATCCAAGGATGGAATGATGAGACATGATGCTTCTTCTTACTAAGGGGATGTCAAGAACAGGTGCAAGCTTTCTGAATGTAGAAGAACTGTGTTGTTGGGTTGCTTTTATACTTAAAATTTGTGTCGTCTCTAAAATGACCCTGTTATGATTCTTGTTTGACGCACTCAGTAACTCCTCATTTCATAGAAAATAAAGCAGTGACCCACCTATATTATCAAAGCAAGCATGCATTTATTAGTGACAATTATTCATCCATTAAACAAAGTTATTAGTTTATGTAATTTATAGAAAAGCGACGGGTGAGGTTCTATAACAAAATTAAGTAATTTATGTTGGTAACAGCTCACTACCTGTCAGAAATGAAAGTATAACAGGTTTAATTAAAAACATGAAACATTGCTGGAAACTGATGACAATATCTAGTCATTTTTGGAATAAAATACATAGCTAGGTGAAGGGCACATCAAAGAAAGAAAAGCTAATGAAGAACCTCTCCATTACAATGAGAAATAAAATTGGAAAAGTATGTTAATATGTCATCAATTGCATATGTAATAAGGTATTGGTCATATTAGTATATTATATTAACAGGGATATTATGAAATACATTTTATGTATTCAAAATGAATACATACATAAATGCTAACACTTACAGATACCATTCTGACACGCTTAATTTCAGTCTGACTGTGATTATAACTTTTTGATCATTAGTGATTTTAACCCATAGGTTTCAATGCAGCGTGTGAATCCCAGGACATACTTGAAAACGAGAGAATTCTCAATGTATCCTTCCTGGTAAAATCCTTTATAAATAAATAAATCCACACACTGCTGGGAAGCGCGTCTCTGGAGTATAATTAATGCAGCATATGAATCCACACACTGCAGGGCAGCACCTCTCTGCAATGTAATTAATGTAGAATATGAATCCGCACACTGCTGGGAAGCGCCTCTCTGCAGTATAATTAATGCAGCATATGAATCCGCACACTGCAGGGAAGGGCCTCTCTGCGGTATAATTAATGCAGCATATGAATCCACACACTGCTGGGAAGTGCCTGTCTGCAGTATAATTAATGCTTCATATGAATCCACCCACTGAGGAGCAGCACCTCTGCAGTATAATTAGTGCGGGATATGAATCCGCACATTGCGGGGCAGCACCTCTCTGCAATATAATTAATGCAGCATATGAATGAGCAAACTGCTGGGAACTTTCTAGCAGTGTGTGGATTCATATGCTGCATTAATTATAACTCATAAAAAATGAAAAACTAACTGATTTGAATCACCCGAATCGATCTGAATCACCGAACCAAAATTAACCAATAAACTGTCTGAAATGACCAGAAACGAAAAAAAAAAGACCCGACAAAAAAACATAGAAACATAGAAAAATGTCGGCATATAAGAACCTTTCGGCCCATCTAGTCTGCCCAATTACATGGATACTTTACCTGGATTTATCTTTTGTTTAGGATAGCCTTATGCCTATCCCATGCTTGCTTAAATTCAATTACTGTTTTGGCCTCTACCACTTCAACTGGAAGACTGTTCCATGTATCCACCACCCTCTCAGTAAAATAATGCTTTCTGATGTTACTTTTAAACCTTTGCCCCTCTAATCTAAGACCTCTTGTTTTGCTACTTTGTTTCCTTTTAAATATACTCCCTTCCTCTACCTTCTGGATTCCCTTTACGTATCTAAATGTTTCTATCATATCTCCTCTGTCTTGTCTTTTTTCCAAGCTGTACATGTTAAGATCATTAAGCCTTTCCTGGTAACTTTTCTCCTTCATGCCGTACACCATTTTAGTAGCCCTTCTCTGAACTCTCTCTAAGATGTCTATATCCTTCTGGAGATACGGTCTCCAGTACTGCACATGGTAGTTCAAGTGAGGTCTCACCAGTGCTCTGTACAGTGGCATGAGCACTTCCCTTTTCCTACTGCTAATACCTCTCCCTACACAACCAAGCATTCTGCTAGCATTTGCTGCTGCTCTATTACATTTTCGACTTACCCTTAGATCCTCTGAAATAATAACCCCTAAATCCCAACCCTCAGATGTTGAGGTTAGGACTGTATCAAATATTCTATATTCAGCCCTTGGGTTTTTACGTCCCAGGTGCATTATCTTGCACTTATCCACATTAAAACTCAATTGCCACAGCTCCGACCATTTTTTTAGTTTACCTAAATCATTTGTCATTTGGCTGATCCCTCCAGGAACGTCAACCCTGTTGCAAATCTTTGTGTCATCAGCAAAAAGACATACTTTTCCATTAATACCTTCTGCAATATCACTAATAAAAATATTAAAAAGAATGGGTCCAAGTACTGACCCCTGAGGTACCCCACTGGTAACAAGACCTTGCGCCGAATAAACTCCATTTACCACAACCCTCTGTTGCCTGTCACTCAGCCACTGCCTAATCCATTCAACAAAATTGGAATCCAAGCTCAAAGATTGCAATTTATTGATAAGCCTTCTATGCGGAACAGTATCAAAAGCCTTACAGAAATCTAAATAAGCAATGTCTACTGCACCACCTGTGTCTATTATTTTTGTTACCCATTCAAAAAAACAATAAGATTAGTTTGGCATGATCTCCCTGAGGTAAACCCATGTTGTTTCTGATCCTGTAATCTATGTGTTTTTAGATGTTCAGCAATCCTGTCCTTTAACATGGTTTCCATTAATTTCCCCACTACTGACGTAAGACTAACTGGCCTATAGTTCCCAGATTCCTCCCTACTACCCTTCTTGTGAATGGGCACAACATTTGCTAATTTCCAGTCTTCTGGGACGACTCCCGTTAGCAACAAAATGAAACAAAAAGTCATGCACATCCCTAATAGTTCCTTTTTGGCCCACACACTGAAAAGCTTTCATTAGGTTTCAATCATATGTTTTCTTAAAAAGTCACCAGAAAAATATGATATTTAATACAATTGTCATAATGATTCACTAAAACCCCTCTTACCATTGCATGTAAACATTAATATCAAATTTGAGCAAGGGGCGGCAGTTTGACATGTCAATGGTTAATTGGGAAGCAGAAATCTTGGACAGTCTCCACGCTTATATTTTTAAGACTGGTTGTTGAGTGGATAATGGCTTCACTTCTTGGTTTTTCTAAATGTACCTTTTAGTCCAATGACACAACTAAAATACATACACAAAAAACTTAGAATGATATTGATTGCACTCAGGGCCGGCCCGACAATGGTGCAGAGTGGAGCAGCGGCGCCAGGCGGCAGAAATTTGGGGGTGGCAAATTTCAGCCACTGGCGCTGCTGCTGCACTCTGCACTATTTTTTTATCAGCAGCGACGGCCTCCAGCCTGCAACGAACGAGATCGCGGCAGGCTGGAGGGTGGATCCCAGGCGAACGGCAGATACTCATGCAGGCTGCCGCTCATTGAAGGAAGGAATGCGGCGGCTGCACGATCCGCCCCTCGGAGCCTGGGCCTGTCAGAGGTGAGACTGGGGCAAATATATCCATGAGTGAGCCAGGAGGAAAATATATCCATGAGTGAGCCTGGGGGCAAATTTATCCATGAGTGAGCCTGGGGCAAATATATCCATGAGTGAGCCAGGGGGGGCAAATATTTTCATGAGTGAACCTGGGGGCAAATATATCCATGAGTGAGCCTGGGGACAAATATATCCATGAGTGAGCCTGGGGCAAATATATCCATGTGTGAGCCTGGGGCAAATATATCCATGAGTGAACCTGGGGGCATATATATCCATGTGTGAACCTGGGCCAAATATATCCATTAGTGAAATTAGTGAATTTGGGCTGGCCCCGATTGCACTGAAAGTGCACATGAAAGGACTAAAATGATATATGTTAATTGAGCAACACAAATACACAAAAAAAATAAAGAATAAAAACCTGAAATATAAAAATACCAGCTACAGCAATGCGTCACCCAAAAATGCCACGGGATTGTATATATATCAATGCGACAAAAAGGAAAGAGCGGAAAAAATGGACACTAAAAACCTGTCAGACTCCCAGCCTGGTAACCAATGTTTATGGCCTTATTCAGAGTCCAGGCCAGGGTTTTACTGTGTGTCAGCTCCATCCTACTGGATTACCACCTGACCTGACCAGTCTGACCACCTGACATAGCAACTCCCTATATAAGACCTTCACTCCCCTTATGCTATGATCTTGCATAAACAGGTCTTCCTGACTCCTGTTAGTTTGTCATTATATACTCCTGTGTTATATATTTCTAGTCTCCGTTACAATTCCCCCTTTTTGCTTTTCAGCTTTTGCTCGTTTGTTCCTTGTTCCTTTTGGTTTATATTATTCCCTCTGTTTCCTTTCCTAACCTTTTGCTTATATTATTGCTTCCTGATATTTTGGTTTATTTCTCCTCCTTATACCTCCTTGCTTTATATACCTGATTACCTGTGTACCGAATTTGGCTTGCTATAGACTATTCTCTGTGTTTCTCCCCTTTTTTGTACTACGCTCTGTGTTTTTATTTTTGTATTTCTGTTTAGTTAGATTTATAGCGGCCATCTAAAGACCGTTCAGTTTAGGATTTATTTTAGCTTCCTTGCTGTGTGTATATATTGGTTTCAACCCTTAACACCTTCCTTTTTGATTATTTTTGTCTAGTACTACCCAGCAGTGTGCCGAGTTCATTTGGTTTCCCTTTTTGGTTCACTGCTGTGTATTTGTTTTGGACCTCCCTTCACCCCCTTCCTTCTATTCATTTGTATTGAGTCCTGCCCATCAGTGTGCTTATTCCATTTGCTGGCCGTTTGTTTGCACACCTGCCTATAGGGCTTTATAGGTCCCAACCTGGCTCTCGCCGGACGCCACCCTGACATTACCACGGCAGGTCAAGCTACCTACATAACCAATAAGCTATGCTAAGAAAAGGGGGAAGGGTAGAAGGGGGGGGAAACAAACAAATGAATCAGTCACATAAATATTTGTCCGTATTGGCCATAAAGTCAACAAATGATATTAAGCCGCATGCTGGTACAACATAAACAGTGAAACTGTAAAAAAACAAAGTAGGCAATGTGTATCGCCCAATGTGTATCGCCCAAGGCTGGGCTTCATCAGGAGCTGCCAAGGAGCTCCTGATGTAGCCCAGCTGCATTCTGCTTCTCAATAGTGGGATATTAATTAGGATCGAAAATACATACAGAGTTGGAGATAGAGGAAACAGTGCAAGGTCTATGTACCAATATCCACGAGCTATTCAAAAAGAGCTTTCTGTTTATTTTGAATACCTCTCTGCTACATTGTAGCGTTTTAAAATGATGGCTTCTCATTGTGCATTTCCAAAGACAAGTAGCCGTCTCTGGCCCTTATTCAAGGTTGATGCAAAAAGGGAGACCGTAAGCAAAAAAATCCGGTGGATCACGCTCTCCTCTAAACCGCAGGATGAGAGGTGAGTATGGGATTTGTTTTGTGGGGGGGTTGGGGTTAGGACAGTGTGTAATGTGATTTTGCTAAAGCAAATTAGAGAATAAGCGTATTAACCAGCAGTCAGGCTTTATAATGAACACCATTATAACTTCTGTAATGTAATAACATTTTTTTTTAGGGGGCAACTATTGTAATGCACCATTGAAACCGTTGTAAAGGTATCATTAATGTGATTTATGTATAATATATACACATCACTGGATAAGGGTAAAGATAAAAGCTAATTAAAGGGCATTTACTTGAATTTATGGTTTACTTATTAAATGCCTGTGTGGTTTAAGGCAGGGCTCAAAATTTCAATTCCCATGCTACTAGCCAGACCTTAAGAGTTACTCGCCACCAGTTGCCCCACCTACCCTGCCCTAAACTCCTCCCCTAAACACACCTTCTTAAATTATCTTATGAAATTACACTTACACAAAATAAAACAGAAAAAATGGGGATGGATTCTAAAGAGAGACAAGAAAGCAGATCATGGTGCAGAAAATCATCAAATCGGGTACATATAGGCCCCCTTTTTATAGATTGCACTCACAGATAGTATAAAGGTAATGCGCATGTATCTCAATTACCACTTCTTTGGATTAGTACAGCCAGACGAGACACCCTGCCATCACAGGAGATAAGAGCCAGAAGCCGGTTCCAATAGTAGGAAAAAGGATTTTTATTAAAATATAAAAGCCAACGCGTTTCGTCCAGGCATACAATGGACTTCATCAGGGCAAAAGTAAATAATACATACAGATCCCACAATGCATTTAAATAATATCCCCAATTTGAGAAAAAACGCTGTTTTCAATCATGCAATTAAAATCCGGTGTTTAGTGGAGGTGACTTCCGGACCTCCATCTTTAACATCCGCTCTGGCTGCAGCAGCCTCCGGACCTCCACTCCCAACATCCGGTGCTGCTGCAGAAGTGGCGCTTACAAGAAACGTCACATCCGGATTCCACCTGAGTCTATCAGCGGCGGTAGAATAACAAGGCAAGCAGCCTTCCGGACCTTCATCTTTAGCATCTGCTTTGGATGCAGTTCTCACAGAAGACGCCACATCCAGATTCCATGTAAGGCCTGCAGCAACCTCCGGACCTCCACTCCCAACATCCGGTGTTGCTGCAGAAGTGGTGCTTACAAGAAACGTCACATCCGGATTCCACCTGAGTCTATCAGCGGCAGTTTCCCATCTCAGGAGATATAGTAACAAGGCGGGCAGCCTCGAAAATGTAGCGCTTCTGGGAATAGTAGTTCACCTAACACTGACGGAATTGAAACTGTGTCAGACAACAATAAGCGCTCATACAAATAACTAAAAAACGTATATACATAAGCATAACAGATACAATAATAGTAGAGGACAGAGTGATACAGGGATATTCACAGGCAGTTTTTAATATCCATATCCACATTAAGGCCTCCCCTTTGCCAAGTACCTAACTTGTGTATCCACTCTGTCTCTCTCCTAGCTAGTGCTTTAAGATGGTCACCCCCTCTCCAATCTTTGGTAACCAAATCGATGCCCATCCATTTAAAACTTAACATATTAAAATGGGGACAGTGATTACAGTGAACTGGGACACTGTGGTCAGATTTATTACGTCTAATATTACCGAAATATTCGAGTATTCTCACTTTAAGCACTCTAGTAGTTCTCCCTACATACAGAGCTCCGCAAGGGCACTCCAATAAATATATAACCCCCTTACTTAGACAATTAATAAAGTGCCTAATTTCATATTTTTTATTTGTAACATTACTTTAAATCCTGTATTTTTTCTCAGTTGATGTTCACAAGCTTTACAGGTCCCACATTTAAAAAATCCTTCAGGTCTTTCAAAATTAAAAATACTTTTATTACTTTTTTTCTCAACCGGAGGTAAAAGGCTGGGGGCCAAGATGTCTTTCAAGTTCTGAGCTTTCCTAAAGATCACTAATGGAGACTTGGGGATACTATCTTTGAGAATCGGATCAGCCTTTAAAATATGCCAATGTTTCTTGAGCATCTTTTTTACTTGATTTGCATGAGGGTTATATTGGGTGATAAAAGCAAAATTGAATTTATCACGTTCGTTAGTATCTCTAGCCTTTTTAACAAGAAATAAGGATCTGTCCTTTTTCACAATCTCCTTATAGTCTTTACTAATCTTGGATATATTATAACCTTTTTGATGATATTTTTTAATCAAAGTATGTGCTTGCACTTTAAAATCTTCTAAATCAGAACAGTTCCTCCTCAATCTAATTAGTTGTCCCTTAGGGACATTATCCAACCATTTGCCAACATGAGCACTAGTTCTTTCAATAGCCGAATTAACACTAGTTTCTTTAAAGAAAGTCTTAGTCTTAAGATTCCCTCCCTGAATAAAAATCATTAAATCCAAAAAATCAATAGAACTCTGCTGTATATTAAACGTGAAATTTAAATTGAAGCTGTTGTTATTGAAAGATTCGATAAATAATCTCAAAGTATCCACTCCGCCCTTCCAGATAATTAAAATATCATCTATAAAGTGCCGCCATAGGACGAGGTCACCCCCAGCCATGCCAGATGTCATATGCTGACCCTCCCACCTATGCATGTACAAATTGGCATAGCTGGGGGCAAATCTCGTTCCCATGGCATCCCACATTCCTGCAAATAAAAGTCCTCTCAAAACAAAAATAATTATGCTTCAAGATGAACATCATCGCCTCTGATAATAAATCAATTTGGCTGGGAGGTAACGATCCATCCTCCCTCAAACACTCAGTAACCTCCGATACTCCCTTAACATGGGGGATGGAGGTATATAAGGAAACCACATCTACTGTGGCCAAACAGTAATCTTCCTGCCAAACTAAACCATGGAGACACTCTAAAATATGACCAGTGTCTCTAATATAAGACTCGGTCTTAACCACCAGTGGTTGCAAATATGTATCTATATACTGGGACAAATTACACGTTAAGGAATTAATTCCGCTAATTATGGGTCTGCCAGGGGGTGCTGCAAGATTTTTGTGGATTTTTGGCAAAAAATAAAAATAGCTACTTTACATTTTTCATTTAATAAGAAGTTAAATTCTGATTCCTTAAGGATGCCCTTATCTTTGCCCGAAAAGAGCAAAGTTCTCAATTCTTGGAGAAAGAGTTCAGTAGGATTACTATCCATAACTTTATAAGTAGTAGGATCCCCTAAAATTCTGGATGCTTCTTTTAAATAATAATCACGCGACATAATGACAGAACTTCCCCCCCCCCCTTTGTCAGCCTGCTTGATGACCAGATTTCTGTTATTCCTTAAATTAGTACATGCTTGTCTTTCTTTAAAATTAAGATTAGGTTGGAATGGACGAGATCCAAGTTTCTCGAAATCTTTCAGGATGAAGTCCATAAATACCTCCAAGTTATGACCCTTCTCCCATACCGGAAAAAAATCCGATGGATTCTTCAAATCGGAGTGTTTAAAAATAGACCTAGGTGAAGGGGAAGGAAGATCAACACCAGTGGTAGCTACCTTCTCTTTATTGAGAAAAAAACGCTTTCTCGTCAATTGTCTGAGAAATTTATGAGCATCAAGAAAAAGGGGGAAACTCCCTAGCTGTCTAGTCTGGGCAAATTTCAAACCCTTCTCTAGTAGCTCCAGTTCTTTACTGGTAAGTTCTACTCCTGATATGTTAAAGATACCTTTCCCCAATTTCTTGTCTATCGAATTCATCAATCCTCCTCCCACTCCGATTGCTCCGATAGAACTCTCTTTTTTGCTGGTGGTTGGAGAGGGGAATATGCATTTGGGTGTGCCCAAATTGGGCCTGGGGGGACATCTTTGTTCTTCTTGGGGTTTCTGCCTCTGCCTAAAAAATGCTGATCCCTATAATGGTTTTGGGGGGCTGTGACCCAACCCCCCAATCTATCTTTTACTTTAGATGGAGTTTTTGATGGACCTGTTTTAGGTTTAGCACCTTCCCCCTCATGCCTTTTAGTGGGTTTATAACTACGTTGTCCCAGTGGTTCCACATAACTGCCCTGAAATCTATTTATATAATTAGGGTTTTTATTTCTGTTACCAAAATTGTTAGAATTAGTAGCTCTTTTCAAATGTTGTTTCTGTAAGAAATGGGCATTTCCTTCTTTGAAATCTCTTTGGTCTCTCTTAAATTTATCAGCTTTTCTTTTTGACACTATATCATCAACCTTTTTAATATTAGTTTTCAGAAGGTCAAATTTATCTTGGGCTATGATGGGCTCATTAATTTTGAGGATTTGTTGTTCTACCTCGTTAATTTGATCTTCCACCTTTCCCAATGTTCTTTTTTGGTAGTTTATTAACGAGTTCATCATTTTAAACGAGCATTCATTAAATGCTAACTGCCACTCATTAACCAGTTGTTCATCCTCTTGGCTATAGGCCAAGGAATGACTAACCCTTAAACCTCTAGGGATTAGTTCAGATGATACATATTGTTCTAAAGAGGAAATTTCCCACCATTTTTTAGTTTCCTTCACCATTAGGTGTTCCATTTCTACAAACAATTTGTTCATGTCTATACTGGTCTCCCTTTTATTTGGGGAACTCAAAAATAGATCTTTTTGACGTTTCAGTCTGTCATTTCTAAGATCAGAAAAGATAGCCTGCATAATTAATATATACGATAAAGTGGTGATAGAAAACAATAAATTGTGTGATCACCACTAAGGAAGACACACCACAAGCAGTGTGGAAAAGATAGCAAGAAAAAACAAAACCGTGTGATCACACAAAGTAATAATACATAACTTAAAGTCTTTGTTAGAGAGTCTCTCTTCCCCAGGCGTCTCTTCCCAGTGGCGCCAACAGATACACAAAATAAAACAGAAAAAATGGGGATGGATTCTAAAGAGAGACAAGAAAGCAGATCATGGTGCAGAAAATCATCAAATCGGGTACATATAGGCCCCCTTTTTATAGATTGCACTCACAGATAGTATAAAGGTAATACTTAAACGTATTAGAATAAAGTTACAAAAATAAATAACATTAAAACTCAGGCACCAGACCCAGACAAGTAGTATCATACAGTACATTAAGTACAGACTCCTCTCCAACAGTTTTTAGGACCAAATTAATTTGGGGTTTATGCATCCAATATATCAAGTGGAACCTTATACTCCTATTGATAACCTGGCATATGAATAATGGAAGTTAGACGACCCCAGAGTCAGTTTTCCCCCTTGGATGCTTATACAGATGAATCTATTATTATTCGTGTGCGATACTTACATCCCCATTTTTTCTTTTTTTTGCTCCTTCCGTATCACCCATCTTTCTTTATAGATTTATTTTGCACTTCCGGCATGCTGACAGCTTGGCAGCTGTTTATGTTCACTTAGTTTACACCAGGGCTGGGGAACCTTTTTTCCTGCCAAGGGCCCCCTTTAATTCATTTCTCCCTCCATTTAATTAATTTATTTTTCCCAATTTATTTCTCTCCCCCATTTAATATCTCTCTCTCCCCTCATTTAATATCTCTCCCCATTTAATATCTCTCCCCCATTTAATATCTCTCTCTCTCCCTCTCCCATTTAATATCTCTCTCTCTCTACCCCATTTAATATCTCTCTCTCGCTCTCTCCCCATTTAATATCTCTCTTTCTCCCCCATTTAATATCTCTCTCTCTCTCCCCATTTAATATCTCTCTCTCTCCCTCTCCCATTTAATATCTCTCTCTCTCCCCCCATTTAATATCTCTCTCTCTCTCCCATTTAATATCTCTCTCTCTCTCCCCTCCCCCCATTTAATATCTCTCTCTCTCTCCCCCCATTTAATATCTCTCTCCCCCATTTAAATAGAGACCGACTTTAAATGGAGACAGGGAGAGAGAGACAGACTTTAAATAGAGACAGGGAGAGAGAGAATTTAAAGTCTGTCTCCACCCCCCCTTATTAGATCGCTTCCCTCACTCCCTGAGGCACACCGGATCCAGGGGCGGAGCCAGTGTGAAGCGAGGTCCTGGCAAGTAAAGTCCCTGTCCCAGCACCTCTACTCCCCCTGTCATACACACTGTGAGTGGGAGGGAACCAGGCATCCCAGCGTCTGCCCAGGCAGCCCACTCCGCCACTCGCAAAGGGAGGGAGTGATTCAGCAGCCCTGTCCCAGCACCTCCCCCCCCCCACTGAGAGTCAGACTCCGGAAGGGATTGTTGCCTTCTCCCCTGGGGAAAGATCCGTTTGCCGGAGACATGTCCTGAGCACGTCGCCGGCCTTTAAAAAAAAAAAAAAAAAACAACAAAAAAACGTCCGCCGCCTGGATACGCAGCGCAGGCAGCACGATATAATTTATCATGCTGCCTGTGTGTGCATTCCCACTCGCCCTTGCATTATTTCCACTCGCAAAATGCGAGTTTGCGAGTGGAAATTTTGAGGGTTGGTTTAAGGTATACTGGTAAGCCCAGTGGTGTCACAAGGGGGGGTGCGGCCCGCACCAGGTAACACCACCCTAAAAAAAAAAAAAAAATTTAACACAAAAATATTTTACCAGGAAGGATACATTGAGAATTGTCTCATTTTCACGTATGTCCTGGGTGGCATGGGTGTCCCTGGTATGGCAAAAAAACACCACTAAAGGGGATATTCACAGAGCACCGAAATGACGCAGACATTTCAGTGCTCTGTTGTTCCCCGCACTTTGAGGAATCAAATTTCCCTGATGAATTCACCGCAGGGTTCCTGAATTGCAGAGAATCAGCCACCGAATGCCACTGCAACCCGTCACCCGCTGTTTTAAAAAAAAAATACTGAACGAAAATGTCTGGAATTAACATATAAGATCCTATGAATGATAATAAAAAGGGCTGTTACAGAAACAAGAACATCTGCCATTAGAATTTTTTTTTTTTTTAAATGTCTAAAAGATTAATTAAATTAACTCTTTCGCTGCTGAGGCATTTCACGCCTCTGTGCTGAGCTAATTTTTACCTGTTTCTCTCATCATGTTTAAATGCGTTTTGAAGCCTTATTTTAGTATATGATCCAGACATATTATATATCGTTCTTTCCGGCAGACTCGGCAGATTCATAATATGTCATTATTATATGTATATGTCATGCCCTGTCTGTATAATATAACAAAAAAATGCAATAAAATTAGAATTTTCAATAATTCACAACGTGTAAAGTGTTTTTTTTCACATTTTAACATGCAACCAATTGCGGTTATATTTTGTATGGGGTGCGCTTGTTAAAAAAATTAGAAATGGGGTCTCGTTATATTTTTTTTGGGGGAAAATTACACGATTTTTAACAAACGCACCCCAAACAAAAATCGTTAGTGTAGCATCATTGTTCACATTATAATTGAAATGGGAAAAATATTGCTGCATTAACAAAGCAAAAAAAAACAAAAAAACTTGTTTATTTTGTTATATAATTGTTTTTAAAATATTTTTTTATTTTTAATTTTTTGAAAAAAAAAAACATTCTACATGGTCATGTTTGATATCGTTGGAAAGGTCATGCTCTGGCCAATCCAATGATATCAAATATTAACCCCTAGCTACCAAGGATCGGGAGATAGGGGGTTCATTGGAACCCCTATCTCCACCATTGCTGGCAGCTAGGGGTTAACTCCAGGACTGGTGTCATCGTGCTATGCACGATGACGCCAGTCGTCAGGGGGAGTTCCCGGAGGCTTGGCTGACATCCAAGATGTCGGCCAGCTCCGGGAGGGCGCTTTTTGGCGCCTAATCATGATCCGCTCCCCAGGGGTTAATGTCAGCCACCGTGCCTGCCTTAACCCTGTGGCCCCCGGCGATCGGGAGGGAGAGAGGTCCGAAGGACCTCCCCCCTCCCTTTCAGGCGCCTCCTCCGCACTCGCGGGGGGCGCCTGAATTAGATGTCACCGCGCCGCCGCCATGACATCTAATTGCCCGCCGGGGTCCTGGAGTGCCGAACTGACATCCAAGATATCAGTCCGCACCGGTGGGGCCAGCAATCAGCCGGAGTGCTGCCTCCTGTGCTAGGACGCGCTCAGCGCGTCCGTAGCACAGGAGAGCCACTTGGCTGGATGCGCTGAGCACGTCCATAGCAGCCAAGTGGTTAAAAAAGATTAAAAAATTAATCAATAAATAGACTTTTTACAGCAGATTAAAGGAATAAACGGTTTATTAGATATTGCATAAAAACAGGAATATTTTTAACATTGAAACCTATGGTGTTCGCCTGAATAAACCTGCCGAATGAAACCACCAGACATCAGGACATTTCTCTGTATAACGCCGAAACACGGAAATCCCATGATTTCCTATGGGGCCGTTCACATCTGGGCGTTTTACAGTGCATAGGATAGCACTGTAACACGTCCTACGCCCAAAGAAGTACAGGAGCTTCTTTGGGGCATATTGCAGTGCATTCGCAGCCATAGACTGCAGCTTTAACGCGCTGCAATGCGCGTTTGCGTGTTTTTCACGTTTGCGCGTAATACGTGCGTCACATGAAAAACCCTGAGGAGGGTTTGATAGTTACTCTCAGTTTATGCTGTTTTGTATTTTGGGAATGCAACCGGGCCTGAACTAACATAGTTAATCTAACTTATTAGGTTTACACGTCAAACCCTCGATATACAACTTTAGATAACTGCTGTGTGGTTCCACAATTGAGACAGTATGCCTTTATACGATGCACTTTTGAGCACATTAGAATAGGCAATTATAAAATTGGATTGGCATCTTCTATTTACCAATCCATCATTAGAATCTTACGTAAATATCTTCACCACATTCTATCCATCGTTCATTTATATGCTTTTATTATGTTTATAATGGAAATGTGATAATAATGTTTTCATTTTTTTTCGTTTAAGCAATTTTGGGTGTAGCCCCTTTTCTGCCAATTTTGGCAGTCTATATTGTTTTCTCAATTTTTTTCCTTTTTTTGTGTATTTGTTTTGCTAGAGGTGCATTTTCCTTTGTTCCACATGTTCTTGGGCTTACATAAATTGATGCATAGGTTCCAAGAATTTGGGTGTACCTTGGTACATATGGCTATATAATGGAAAGAGTGTGTCCTCCCCACATAACACAGAATTGGTAGAACTGGTTATGGGACTTGTGTGTGCAAAATAAGTGGATATTGTGATAAGACAGCTAGGACCTTATGATGTCATAGTGTTTTGGGATGTAGAGTGATTGATGAACATTAACAAGCAGGCCATGTTTTTTGTATATAAGGGTGAGTTGTGCTTGGGAGCATTGTGTCATGTAATTGGGAGCATTTTATCACATTACTTGTACCTTGTATCCACTCATACATCATGTTCCTAATGAAACCATCCATTCTGATGCATAGTTTCATAGAAACATAGAAAATGTCGGCAGATAAGAACCTTTCGGCCCATCTAGTCTGCCCAATTACATGGATACTTTACCTGGATTTATCTTTTGTTTAGAATAGCCTTATGCCTATCCCATGCCTGCTTAAATTCAATTACTCTACCACTCTACCTCTACCACTTCTACTGGAAGACTGTTCTATCTATCCTCGACCCTCTCAGTAAAATAATGCTTCCTGATGTTACTTTTAAACCTTTGCCCCTCTAATCTAAGACAAATAGGATTATTCAGAGAGAGACGATCTGGTACCGAAATGGCACCGAACAGTGAATTTCCCCATGCGTTGCATTTTTGTAGCCATTCTGCTATTCAAAAGCTGGCAGTTCGCCAAATTTTGCCAAATTGCCAGGTAAATGCGGTGCCTGTTCGACGGCAGTGAAATCCCCCACAGAGAAGCAATGGGTATAGATTATTCACAGACCAACGAACCGCAGTTAAATGTCAGAGAAATGGCCTGATGTTCAGTGCTTTCATTCGGCAGGTTTAATCAGGCGAACCCCATAGGGTTCAATGTTAAAAATATTCCTGTTTTTATGTAATATCTAATAAACCATTTATTCCTTTAATCTGCTGTAAAAAAGTCTCTTTATTTTTATTTTTTTAGGATCTTCTAGGCATTTTTCAGGATTTTTTCGGTAATTTTTTTCCCCTGTATTTTTAAAAGTGTTTCTTCTTTTTCCTGTAACAGACTTTTTTTGTCCAGTAGTTTTTTGCATACAGCATTTAAATTTTGACACTGTCAATCATGTTTTTTTTTTCTACCCCGTTCGACGATTTTTCCGGCTGCTGGTTGTCGCTGTGTTCGGTGGATTGTTGGCTTTTTCATGACAGGTTCGGCGGGTTTGCGGCGGATCATCAGATCAGATCCGATTCGATATTTTCTGCACAATTTTTTTTTAAAAACACTGCAAAACCACCCAAATTATCCAATACAATCAGCAGGTTCTCGGCAATTAACCGAATCAAATCAGATTAAATAATAAGCCAGACCCGCGAAAATTATCAGATCCGATATCCAATTGGATAATACACCAGACCCGCCTTATTTATCAGATCCGATAATTTCAGCAGTTTTGCAGCCTTTTTTTTTTTTATTATTCCCCGCACTCTGGGGACCCTGCAGTAAATGCAGCATTCACTACAGGATCTGGAAATTTGATTCCCCGAAGTGCAGGGAATGAGAGAGCACCGAAATGTTGGTGACTTTACGGTGCTCTATGAATAACCCTTTATATCCTCATGTTTTGCTACTTTGTTTCCTTTTAAATATACTCCCTTCCTCTATTTTGTTGATTCCCTTTACGTATTTAAATGTTTCTATCATATCTCCTCTGTCTCGTCTTTCTTCTAAGCTGTACATGTTAAGATCGTTAAGCCTTTCCTGGTAACTTTTCGGTCTCCTCCCAGTATGTTTGATGTGGAATGATGTACAGGCACTGTTTTATGTAACCTGAGCCACAGAACCAACGCAAACTCTGATGTGTCATCACAGGAGACTTATTGATGCACGTCTTGTGCACACGAATCACGCCAAACAATAGAAGCCACCCTTGTACTATACAAGTCTGAACTTGACCTGTGACCCTTGTCCTACTGTGGTTGCAATTCTCTAATCCACTAGCATGTTTTTGTTTGTCTTGATTTTCTGGCCTAGTGACCCAGTTTAGCTTTGTCCTGTGTGATTCTCTGTTCTGCTCATTCAGCGTTGTTCTGTTGTCCGCTCCATCATTTGGCTTTTCTGGTTGCATTTCTGACCATTCTCCTGTCTACTGTGTTGGTTATTTGTTTCTGTCTTATTATAAGAACTTGTGTTAGGCTTTAGCCAGGGACGGACTGAGAACTAATGGACAATTGGACATCATGGAGCCCCTTGTGCCACAGAAGGACACACATATATCCGTATCTCCAGAAGGATATAGACATCTTAGAGAGAGTTCAGAGAAGGGCTACTAAAATGGTGTACGGCTTGAAGGAGAAAACTTACCAGGAAAGGCTTAATGATCTTAACATGTACAGCTTGGAAAAAAGACAAGACAGAGGAGATATGATAGAAACATTTAAATACGTAAAGGGAATCCAGAAGGTAGAGGAAGGGAGTATATTTAAAAGGAAACAAAATAGCAAAACAAGAGGACATAGTCTTAGATTAGAGGGGCAAAGGTTTAAAAGTAACATCAGGAAGCATTATTTTACTGAGAGGGTGGTGGATACATGGAACAGTCTTCCAGTAGAAGTGGTAGAGGCCAAAACAGTAATTGAATTTAAGCAAGCATGGGATAGGCATAAGGCTATCCTAAACAAAAGATAAATCCAGGTTAAGTATCCATGTAATTGGGCAGACTAGATGGGCCGAAAGGTTCTTATCTGCCGACATTTTTCTATGTTTCTATGTTTCTATGTTTCATTCAAAACCCCACTGATACAATGCAACACCCACATGTACATTGTTGTGTTAAAGAGTTTATTTCTTTACACAATTCCCAAAATAATTATTTTACTGAGTTAAGAAAATCCACTTGGGCCCACCAGCTAATTGGGGAATCCATCGTACCCCCTCCAGACTTACAGATAGCCACCAGTCTGCTGCTGCAGCCATCACCCACTCATTGCAACTAAGGCAGAACCGTGGCACATGGCCTTACGTGGCCGTATGTTTTTTGATTTCATGACCTTAAGTTCTCTGGCAGATGTATCCTATGACTACCTGCTTTTCTTGTTTGAGACATCCCCTCCCCCCTTTTCTTGTTATTACGCGCTGTCTTTCCACAGAAAATTTTTGACCCTCCGTGTAAAGACGCCATCGAATTTTTGTTGGCTGGTCTGCCTTTTTCGCGCCACCCCTACCCTTCCTTCCCCTCCCCCCTCTTGCTTACTATTTCTAAAATAAAATCTTAAATTCCAAAAAAAAAAAAAGAACCGTGGCACAGAGGGTCCCTGTGGCACACGTGAGAAGCTGTCGATCGCTTTTCAGGTTCAGAAGATACTGTACATTACTGATACACTTGTACACACTGCACAATACAGAGCTCTACAGCAATAAAACTCCCAATAATGTGTGTATGAAGGTATCGCAGAGCTCCACAGCAATCAAACTTTAAGTAATGTGCGTTGTGTATGAACCATATCACAGAGCTCCAGAGCAAAAAAAACTGCCAGTAATGTACATTGTGTATGAACCGTATCACAGAGCTCCACAGCAATAAAACTCAAAAACAATTATATTTAACGTATTATTTATTAAAGTTTACATCAAAATGCAGAATTTTATTAAAATGTAATTAATATAAATATAATATAGTTAAATAAAATATAAAAATATATCGTCCAAATAATTGATTATATATTATAATAGAACATATTAAAATGTATTTAAAAATATTACAATATATATAAAAATAAATGAGTTAGTGCAGCAGCATTGTTATTTTATAAGAGGAAAAAACAATAAAACAATGCTGCTGCTTCTAGAACAAAAAAGGTATTTTTTATTGTATTTTAGTTTATTATTTTTTGTTTTGTTTATACAAATTACATACAGGGTTATTCAGAGAGAGGTGAAAACCAGGAGAGTGACTGGAGAAGGGAAAATTCCAGGTCAAAATAGCCAAGCCAGAAAAATTCTCCCATTTATCTCACTTTCCAAACCGGCTATTTTGACCTACAGGGTTATTCAGAGAGCGGTGGAAAGCAGGAGAATGGCTGGAGAATGGAAAATTCTAGGTCAAAATAGCCGATTTGGAAAGTGAGATGAAAGGGTGAATTTTTCTGGTTTGGCTATTTTGACCTAGAATTTTCACTTCTCCAGTCATTCACCTGCTTTTCAACTCTCTCTGAATAACCCTGATAGTCATGACGCTGGCCTTTCCAATGACACCTCGACCGTCCTTATAGCACTTATGGATCTGGAAATAAAGGGGTATAAAGGATCCCTGAATCTGCTGTAATGGGATTTCCCTGCTGGAAATTGTGACGTGAAATTGTGCCTTCAAGTGTCATGACTCCTGCGGCCCAAGTGCTGTTGCACAGTGAGGGCTGACATCCAGTATGTGCCCTAAAACATTTTAGAAATTCAGGCATGACACCCAGGGTCCAAAACATTCTGAACAGCTGTGACTCTGCATCTAAAACAGAAATCCCCAGCTGCTCCAACACATAGCCCAATGCTGCAGTAGCTCCTTTTGGCCAGAGGATGGCAAATGACTGTGCTGCACACGAAATATATATATAAACTATGGGGGTTGTTCAGAGAGATCCAAAATGTGCCCAAAATGAGATCCAAAATGTACACTGAAATTCAGAGAACGGGGACATTTCGGGGCCATTGGCTATTCAGAGAGCAGGCAATTCGCCAAATTGTGGTGAATTGCCTGCACGTACGGTGCCTGTTCGAGGGCAGTGAAATCCCCCATAGAGAAGCATGGTTTGTCTATTCAGAGAACACCGAACAGCAGGAAAAAGTTGCCGAAAGGCCCTGCTGTTTGGTGGCTTCATTCAATAGGTTTATTCAGGAGAATCCCGTAGGCTTCAATGTTAAAATATACCCGTTTTAATTCAATATCTAATAAACAGTTTTTTATTTTATTCTGCTGTAAAGAGTCTCTATTTATAGATTTTTTTTAGGATCTTTTAGGCATTTCTTGGGATTTTTTCGGCAAATTTTTTTTCCCGTTTTTTTTTAATCGTTTTTTAAATTTTCCTTAACAGACCTTTTTATTATCATTCATTGGATTTATATGTAAATTCCAGACATTTTCCTTCAGTATTTTTTCTGCAACCAGAGTTTCAATTTTCAAACTTTCAAGCGTACCGGTTTTTCTTTCACCCCATTCGTGTGAGTGTCGGCTTTTTCCGGCGGCTGCTCTGTGCTGTGATCGGCGGCTGCTCAAATTTTTCTGGCGTCTTTGGCTTGGTTTTTTGCGGTGGTTTCTGCGGATTTTCGGTGAGTGTTCGGTGAATGCTCGCCGAGTGTTCTGCGGGTTTGCAGCAAGTATTCCCTGCACTACGGGGGCCCTGCGCTGCTTGCTGAATACACCGCAGGGTGGGCAAACTAGAAATCGCCGAATCGCCCCGAAGTGCGGGGAACGAAAGGTCACCAAACGTGCGGTGACTTT
Organism: Leptobrachium leishanense; assembly: GCA_009667805.1. Classification (NCBI taxonomy): domain Eukaryota; kingdom Metazoa; phylum Chordata; class Amphibia; order Anura; family Megophryidae; genus Leptobrachium; species Leptobrachium leishanense. The sequence continues at coordinate 386,717,740 of CM019064.1, read as the reverse complement.
TCGGATCTCTCTGAATAACCTTGTATGTGTGGGTCCTGTCTGTACAAGCAGCCTGCCCTTATAGCTGAAATTAATACACAAATAGAAAAGTCAGATGCACACCAATAAAGAAAAAAAATATATTTTATTAATTACAGCAAACGAAAGATAAAAACAGCAGAAAACCAAATGTAATGAATATGCAAATTTGTGTAATGTATATGCCAATTTGTATAATACAGTTCCAAATGCTAACCACAAATAGTCCCACAGGGTTCTGTAATGGATATGAAAGAAAAATACAAAGAGTACGGGTTTGCTCACACTATATAAAAAACCCCAGTTGATTAGAAGTGGTAGCCAACCATGAACACAAAAGGCAACACTGGCAACTAAAATCATACCTCGTGGATCCAATATCACAAACCAGTATAATATGAGCCCCACAGGGAAGTCTCAAAAGGCTAAGACCTGGTCAATTGGCATATTCATTACACTTGGTTTTCGCTGTTTCTTTTTGTTTGCTGTAATTAATAAAATTACTCTTTTTTCTTTGCTGGTGTGCATCTGACGTTTCTATTTGTGAACATCTGTCTGTCAAACAGGCTAGTATAGTAAACAATATTCCCAAATCATTCTTGCTTTATTATTCATTAAGGCTAGGGTCAGACTAACGCATTTTTCGCGTTGTCTGTGAAAAAGTGCGTTCGAACGAATGGACGCATTTTTCATGGAATACGCGATAGCGGTCATACGATGCGCCGTTTCGTCCGTGATTTTGTACGGATCATCAATAAAACACTTTTTGTGTCTGGACGTTATGTTGGCCGGACATTAGCAGCGTCTAACGTCTCCTAATCACACACACACGCCGCTAGCGGACGCAGCGCACTCTGTACGTCAGTACTAGCGGTTTAACGTTCTAGAAAAAATGCGTTCGTTTGCCACTTGCGTTGCGCGGACGAACTTTCGTGCGGCCGTTCTTCGTATGTTACCCGGCATTGGACGTCACTTGCTGCTAGCACGGCCGTGATTTCGTGCATCTAAACGCACGTTAACACTGCTTTCGTCTGACTCTAGCCTTAAACTGTTAAAAAAAAACAGGTTCCTGACAGCGGTTCTCTGGAAAATTACTTGTTAGTGAACCGTTTAATACTGATTTTTCTCTGCTTCACTTTAATCAATCTTTGCCATTAATAAAAAGTATCTATTAATTGGATTTGATATGGATTTTTAGATAATCAGGTCTATTCAAAAAAAGGTGAAACTCAGGAGAATGACTCGAGAAGTGAAAATTCTAGGTCAAAACAGCCAAACCAGAAAAATTCTCCCATTTATCTCACATTCCAAATTGGCTATTTAGTTTAGATTGTTCTCTTGTCCTGCCAGTTCTCCTGGTTTTCACCTTTAGTGAATCGATCTGATAGTGAATAGACCTTTATGAGGTATGAAGTATGCAAAGCACACCTCATCCACTTGGCTGCGGAGGATGCGCTCAGCGTGTCCTGCCAAGTGCTTCTCCTGTGCGACGGACGCGCTGAGCGCATCCATGATTCCGGCTGATTGCTGAGCCCCCCCCCCCCGGTGCGGGCTGACATCTTGGATGTCAGCCCGGCACTCCGGGACCCTGGCAGGACCAATAGCTAGCGCAATGACATCTATTTCAGGCGCCCCCCCCCGTGAGTGCGGAGGAGGTGCCTGAAGGGGGGGGTCCTTCAGACCTCTCTCCCTCCCGATCGCCGGGGGCCAGCGATTAAAGCCAGGCATCGTTTGGAAGGGCACAGTCTGCCCTTCCAAACGGTGCCTGACTTTAACCCCTTGGGGGCTGGATCACGATTCGGATCGTGATCCTCTTCCAGAGCTTCTGGGATCTCCCTCTGATGACTGGCCGTCATCGTGCACAGCGCAATGATGTCAGTTTTAGAGTTAACCCCTAGCTGCCACCAATGGTGGAGATAGGGGGTTCCAATTAACTCCCTATCTCCCGATTTGTGGCAGCTAGGATTTAATGTTTGGTATCGTTGGATCGGCCAGAGCATGGCCTTTCCAACAATATCAAACATGACCATCTTAAAGTTACCAAAAAAAATAGAAAATAAAAATGTAAATAAAAAAATATTTAAAAAAAAATAAACAACTTTTTTTTTGTTAATGCAGCAATATTGTTCCCATTTCAATTATAATGTGAACAATGATGCTGCACTAACGATTTTTGTATGGGGTGCGTTTGTTAAAAATCACGTGATGTTCCCCCAAAAAACGAGTCCCCATTTCAAATTTTATTTACAAGCGCAACCCATAGAAAATATAACCACAAATGCTTGCATATTAAAATGTGAAAAAAAACACTTTACACATGGTAAATTATTGAAAATTGAAATTTTATTGCATTTTTTTGTTATAATATACAGACAGGACATGACGTATACATATAATAATGATATATTATGAATCTGCCGAGTCTGCCAGAAAGAACGATATATAATATGTCTGGGTCATATAATAAAATAAGGCTTCAAAACACTTTTAAACATGATGAGCTCAGCACACAGGCGTGAAATGCCTCAGCAGCGAAAGGGTTAATGGAAGCAGCATTATTTTGGAATGATGTTGACAGGTGTCTGTATAATTGGCATCTCCGGTATTCTTTTTGAAGTTGGTATTTCATCATTTCAGTGTTTGGATTTAAAGTGTGAAGGATAAAGTATCCTATAATTCTTCTAATAGCTCCGTTGGAAGCTGGCTAGCTAATATTGGATTTAGCATTTACCTCATTGCCTTTACTAACATTTTATTAACTAGCTATCTGTTCAACAAATTGTAATGATTGAAGATCTGTACATCCTTTTCTACATTTTTTAATAAAGAATTTGACTGAAGGTCGAAATTTTGTATAAATAAATATATATATATCTATATATATATATATATAGTGTCTACAAGCTTTAACCTCCTAGCTTTAACTGAAACCTGGCTAACTCCCTCTGACACGGCCTCCGTTGCTGCTCTCTCACATGGCGGTCTACACTTGAGCCATACCCCAGACCGGGTGAGAGAAATGGTGGGGGGTCGGGCTCCTGCTCTCTCCCACCTGCACCTACCAGCATCTCCCTCCACCCCCATCCCTCTCCTTCTCCTCCTTCGAGACACACTGCATCCGCCTGTTCTCTCCTCTGGCTCTCAGGGTGGCAGTCATCTACCGCCCACCGGGACCAACCTCCCAGTTCTTTGACCACTTTGCTACCTGGCTTTCTCACTTCCTGTCTTCTAATCTTCCATGCCTAATTCTCGGGGACTTCAACATTCCCATTGACGATCCTTCCGCTCCTGCTGCCTCCAAACTTCTTTCACTCACGTCCTCCCTTGGACTCACACAATCCTCCCTCCTCCCTACCCACCGCGATGGTCACGTTATTGACCTGGTCTTTTCCAACCTCTGCTCCATTTCTGAGTTCAAATGTCGCCCTTTCCCCATCTCTGACCACCACCTTCTCTCTTTCAACCTATCTGGACTTCCTAAACACCCTGCTCCCCCACCCCGCACACACACTCGCAGAAATCTACATGCTGTGGACCCCCATCAATTCTCCAACCTACTTCACCAAGTCCCTCATACCTCATCCTTCACCTGCCCTGATGCTGCCACTAATCACTACAACACTACGCTTATCTCTGCTCTAGACACTCTTGCTCCTCTTCGACTCTGCAAGGCCCCACGCCGCCAGCTTCAGCCCTGGCACACCCTCCAAACTCGCTACCTGCAAAGATGCTCCCGCACTGCAGAGCGTGCCTGGAGGAAATCCCGCTCTGAAGCTGATTTTGTTCACTTCAAGTTTATTCTCCGGTCATACACCTCTGCCCTCCACTTGCCCAAACAATCCTTCTTCTCATCTCTTATATATACGCTGTCCTCCAACCCTAAACGGCTCTGGTCCACCTTCAACACCCTCCTCCACCCACCTGCACCTCCCCCCTCAGCTGCCTTCAGCGCTCAAGACCTGGCAGACTACTTCCTCAGTAAAACTCTAACTATCAGAAGCAACATCCCAACACAAGATAGTTATCTGCCACCTCCACTCCCACAGGTCCCCTCTGCCACCCTCTGCCGCTTCCTCCCAACCACTGAGGAGGAAGTCAATTCCTTATTGTCCTCCTCACATCTCACCACGTGCCCGCTCGACCCCATTCCCTCACATCTAATTCCTCCCCTCTCCTCCTCCCTCACCTTGCTCTCACACACATCTCAACCTATCTCTCTCCACTGGCTCCTTTCCATCCGCCTTCAAACACGCGCTAGTTACCCCTTTACTAAAGAAACCATCCCTAGACACCAACTCTCCATCCAACTACCGCCCTGTATCCCTGCTTCCCTTCACATCAAAGCTCTTAGAAAAACTAGTCTACAACCGCCTCTCCCTCTTCCTGTCCTCCAATTCCCTACTTGACCCCTTGCAATCTGGCTTCCGTCCGCTACACTCAACTGAAACTGCCCTCACCAAAGTCACCAACGACCTCCTAACTGCTAAAAAACACGGCCACTATTCTATTCTCATCCTGCTTGACCTCTCGGCTGCTTTTGACACTGTTGACCACCCCCTCCTTCTACAGACCCTCAACTCTCTGGGTCTCGGTGACACTGCACTTGCTTGGGTTGACTCCTATTTATCCAACAGGTCCTTCTGTGTGTCCTTTGCTGGTAACTCCTCCTCTTCATTGCCTCTATCTGTTGGTGTACCTCAAGGCTCTGTCCTTGGTCCTCTGCTCTTTTCCATCTACACCTCCTCCCTGGGCAAAATCATCAACAGCTTTGGCTTTAATTACCACCTCTACGCTGATGACACTCAGATCTACCTCTCTACCCCTGATCTCTCTCCCCCTGTCCTTTCAAAAGTCAGTGACTGTTTATCTGGCATCTCCTCCTGGATGGCCTCCCACCACCTAAAGATCAACATGTCAAAGACTGAGCTCCTACTTATTCCTCCCTCTAATGCCTCCCCACCTCCTGACTTCTCTATCACGGTGGAGGGTATCACCATCTCCCATCAACCAAGTTCGCTGTCTTGGAGTTACACTGGACTCTGCTCTTTCCTTCATCCCCCACATCAAGTCTCTCTCCTCCTCCTGCCGATACCAACTGCGTAATATTTCCAGAATTCGGCCATTTCTTACCGCTGTCACCACAAAACAACTCATACACGCCCTGGTAATCTCCCGACTCGACTATTGCAATAATCTCTTATCTGGCCTCCCTCTGTCCCGCCTCTCCCCCCTACAATCCATCCTGAACGCCTCCGCCAGGCTAATTCACCTCACCCGCCGCTCTGTCTCTGCTGCTCCCCTCTGCGAGTCCCTTCACTGGCTCCCCATCCACTGCAGAATTAAGTTCAAAATCCTTATCCTTACCTACAAAACCCTCACTAACTCAGCGCCCCACTACCTGTCCTCACTAATCACCAAATACACCCCAGCCCGCTCCCTAAGGTCAAACAGTGACCTGCGCCTAGCTTCTCCCCTCATCACCTCTTCCCATGATAGACTGCAGGATTTCTCACGCGCAGCCCCCACTCTCTGGAACGCTCTCCCTCGTGCTGTCAGACTTTCCCCTAACTTCTCTTCCTTCAAACGCTCCCTGAAAACATTCCTATTTATTGAAGCCTACCACCCATCTCACTGACGCAACCATCAATCACTCTCACCTTACAGTCCTCTCCTCCTGTTTCCAACCCCAACCCTCCTAGATTGTGAGTTCCTACGGGAATAGGGCCCTCATCTCCTCCTGTACTGTTTGTCAAATGTTGTTCAATGTATTGTAACCCTGTCTGTACTGTGTTTATTGTACAGCGCTGCGGAATATGCTGGCGCTTTATAAATAAATAATAATAATAATAATAATAATACAAGGGTTTGTCACGGTTCCCGGATCCCACCACGCAGTCCTTAAAGCCCAACACTCCAGAGAGCCCAAAAGCTACCAACAGGGTAGCCGTAGAAGAATCCCTAACTATCTGGTCCTTAGAATTGGCCAGGTATACTAGCTAGACAGAAAGGGTTAATCAAAGACAATGTCGTAATACAAAACCAGGTCAGCAACACGAGCGGTAGTCAGACGAGCCAGAATCAGGAATACAGAGTATAGAATAGTCAAATGGAATAGCCGGGTCGACATCAGTGCAGAAGCGTAGTACAAGGAAATAGTCTAGGGCAACGGAAGGCAGAATAGTCAGAAAACAAGCAGAGGTCAATAACAGGTTAAATCACGAGAGAATTCAGGTACAAGGAGCTCAGGTATGGATAACCACGATCTGGCACTGCTTAGAAGGAACTGTTGGTTTTTAAAAGACCTTCACCATACCGCGCCCCCCCTCTCAAGCCGCACCTCATGCAGCCACCTCCCTGCCTGTTTCAATTTAAACCGGGTGTTGGTGAGCGAGCAGCATCAGACATGCTGCCTTCAAGCACACCGGAAAGGCTGGAAGCCCCCAACGTTACAGGGTTGTGGTGGAGGACTAAAAGCGAGATAAAAAGCCTCCACACTATAATTAGTTTTGTTTATTATTGCAGAAGCCACCTGCACATCACAGCAATTCAAAGAACTGCATCCCAGAGCTCCTGTGCCACATTCCCCATATGCAGCAAGGAATTCTGGGTAGGATATGCAAATGACCTCTGTCTCGCTTTTATGCATCCAGGGTCTGTTATTACACAGAACCCTAAAATCAATGCTATGCCAAACTATGGCTTTCTAGAGATAAGGTTTATGCAACTGGTCAAAGCCACTCCTAGGACAGCGCTGTTTCGGGTTTGTTGAACCCTCATCAGCTAGAAGCTAGGCATGACCAATTGCAGTGGATGCTTGGACCGTAAGGTAAATTAGTGTCTACAATATATATATATATTATTACTAAACACTAACAGGGTTATTCAGAGAAAGGTGAAAAAAATCAGGGGAACTAGCTGGAGAAGTGAACAATCTAGACCAAATTGATACCACCTCCCCCTCGAACTAACATCCCATCTCTCTGGTCCCCTTTGCCTCTAAAATCTTAGAACGTTGGTCTATAACCAGATCACCGTTTTTCTTGCTGCTAACTCTCTACATAGTCCGCACCAGTCTGGCTTTCACTCCCAGCACTCCACTGAAACTGCTCGGACCAAGGTGACTAATGATTTAGTTGCTGCTAAAACCAAAGGTCACTTCTCCCTCCTTATTCTTCTTGATCGTTACGCTGCATTTGAAATTGTTGACCACCCTCTCCTGCTCAGTGACAACGCTCCTTCCTGGTTCTTTTCCTATCTCTCCCTTCACTCCATCAGGGTCTCCTGCGCTTGTGCCTCTTCATCCCAGGTCCTCTATCAGTTGGGGTACCTCAAGGCCCTGTTCTGTGTCTCCTACTCTTCTCGAACCATACCACCTCTCTTTGCAAACTCATCTTTTCCTATGGATTTTAATATCATCTCTATGCTGACGACACCCAATTCTACCTTTCCTCTCCCAATCTCTCTCCTGTCTTGGAACGTGCCTGCCTCTCAGCTGAATGGATGACGTCCCGTTCCCTAAAGCTTAACCTCTCTAAAACTGTCCCCTTAGATTCCGATATCTCCTTCACTCCTCATAGTCAGTCACTAACCAAATTCTGCTACTTCCATCTAAAAAACATTGCACTCGTCAGTCCATGTCTTAGGCTCGTGTCAGATGAGCGCACTGATCACGTCCGTGTTGCCGCACATTTGTACGTCCGATATAGCATACAATTATGATCAATATAGACCACACACGAAGTATGTCCACACAGAACTGCGCACACACAATGGACGTGGCACCGGACGCAATTTAGGCAAGAACATAAATCCGCTAGAACGGGTGCACAGAGTGTGCCACATCTGCAACGTCCATCTCTGTGTGTGAGTGATGACCCCCTAGCTGCCAAGGTTCTGGAGATATCGGGGTTCAAAGGAACCCCATATCTCCACCAGGGGATTTCCTCCCCAGGCAGCTAGGGGTTCCCCGGCTATCTGCCATCATCGTGCTATGCACAATACGTCAGGAGCCGTGGGGTAACCTGGAGGTGGAGCTGCCATCCATGATGGCGATCCCCACAGAGCTAGATCGGGATCTGGCGCTGAACAGCGCTGGATCGCAATCTGGCATGTCAGGGGTTAAAAAAGGCACCACTTTAAAGGGCAGACACTGCCCTTCCAAGTGGTGCCTTTTTTTTTACTTTAAACCCTCCCGATCGGGAGGGAGAGGGATCCAAAAGGATCCCTCCCCTCGCTTCCAGGTGATTGACCGAATCTGGATCAACTCACCCTGGAGCTTCCTAGCAGGCTCAGGCCTTAATAGGCAGCCACGGTGGGACACACCCATGAACAGGGAGGGGTGCATACCCATGAGAGATGTAAATGCAGATTTGGTCAAGTTAGATAGGACCTGTCAACAATGGGGTACATTGGTGTCTGCGACAGGCTTAAGCAAACTATGATCATACTTTGTGAACTGAATCCCCATCATTTTACCTCAGTCAGGTGTTTTGAACTCTTTGCAATTGTTTTTTTTTGCGACAGAAAATGATGGAAGGTGGCCATTGATATGGAGTGCTCTTTTCTGGTGTTTTTTATTCTATGTCTTAGATTCACACGCTGCTGTTGCTGGTTTAGGTTGAGTGCAACCCCCCTGTGGTTTGTATTATACATATAGATAGATGACAACTCTCATGGGTATGCACCCCTCCCTGTTCACGGGTGTGTCCCACCGTAACTGCCCATTAAGGCCTGAGCCTGCTAGGAAGCTCCAGGGTGAGTTGATCCTGTAAATGCAGATTCGGTCAAGTTAGATAGGACCTGTCAACGATGGGGTACATTGGCAACTGTGACAGGCTTAAGCAAACTATGATCATACTTTGTGAACTGAATCGAAGTGGTAGAGGCCAAAACAGTGATTGAATTTAAGCAAGCATGGGATAGGCATAAGGCTATCCTAAACAAAAGATAAATCCAGGTAAAGTATCCATGTAATTGGGCAGACTAGATGGGCCGAAAGGTTCTTATCTGCCGACATTTTCTATGTTTCTATGAATCCCAATCATTTTACCGCAGTCAGGTTTTTTGAAATTTTTGCAATTGTGTTTTTTTTGCCACAGAAAATGATGGAAGGTGGTCATTGATATGGAGTGCTCTTTCCTGGTGTTTTGTATTGTATGTCTTAGATGCACCCGCTGCTGTTGCTGGTGTAGGTTGAGTGCAACCCCCTTGTGGTTTGTATTATATATATGTGCTTGCGCTTTTGGCTGCACACCCTAATGCAATAGGCTGTGCACCCCTATGATATGACTCCTGTGAATCCATGTAACCTGTTTAGCCTCCGTAATAAATAATAAATTCCTGCACTGCAAGTATTCTTAAGCCCACCTGTGCCATTTTTCAAAAAATAATTTAATCATCTGACCATGTGAAAATATGACATGTTATAGTCATGAAACATAGAAAAAGAATCCCGTAAACACACTGGTCAAACAATCATGTGTGCAATACTTTATTTAAAAGCAGGTACAATTTCAAGGTGTAAGAAAAGCAGGTGTCAAAGAAGAATCGTATTAGACACAATTAACAGATGTTGAGTTAATTGAGTCGAGGTTCATATTTTGGGCGAGATAATGAAGTTAATATACTACAGCAGATGTAAAATAAGAATGAATTCGCTCAGTGCTTTTACTGCATTAATAAATCTACTTTTAGCACTGGTGTCCATGGCCAGAGCTGTGTTTGCCTTTGGAGATATGGTGGCGGCTACTTGAGCTGTAGCCTGCTTTTTGGCCACTTGATCCATGGGATGCTCCTCCTGAGCTATGTTTTCCTCCAGTGCTGGAGTGTAAAACAGCTAAAAGAAAAACACATGAAAGTCTTACTGATTGTCCAAAATAAAATAATAAATTCATGCATAAGAACTATTTAACCCAATGATCACTTTTCAAACTTTTACGAAAACTTTTAAGATGTTTATGATGACACTGCTCAATTATATATAAAGTTAGGTTGAAAATGCCCAAATCCATTAATTAAACGTAAAAAATAAAAAAAAAGAAACTGCATTCACTTACATATGTTAACATGTCCATCAGAAGCCAATCTGCAACAAAATAAGGATCACATCAATTTAGCCCATTCTAATATGTGTTCATTATTAGGTAAAAGCAGTTTTTCATGTAACATTCCTTAGATAGCAAATCTAATCAGTCTAAAAAGACAAAAAATATACTATATTTATGTATAGTTAAGCATAATTCTAATAGTCACAGAGTTCACATTAGTGTTACCTGCTCTCCTCTCCTTCCAGCATCCTCTTATAGGTGGCAATCTCAATGTCCAGGGCCAGTTTCACGTTCATCAGCTCCTGGTATTCTCGCAGTTGGCGAGCCATGTCCTGCTTGGCTTTCTGCAGAGCACCTTCCAGCTCAGAAAGTTTGCCCTTGGCATCTCTTACAGCGGCTTCTCCACGTTCTTCAGCTTCAGTTATAGCTCCTTCCAGAGCGGCTCTCTTCGAAAATAAATATAATGCAGAATCAACTCATTTATACAATAGGTACATCAGCATTTGATTTATTAAACCATTTTAAGATGCACTTTCAGCAGATTTGTATCAGGCGAACTAAATGATACATGCAAAAAGTAGAGCAAGGGCTTGCTGGGAGAGTTCAACCAGATTTGCACACAAAAGGGCCAAAAATAGATTAATTGAAAAAAAACCCTACATATTATCTATTTGTTATTAATTGCATGTCTTTAAGCAATTATTTCCAAAAATGTATCAGTGATGAATATATTTCAGTTACTGGAATTATTTTTCTTTTCCTAGCATTAATGTATACTGTAATTAGAGTATTACAAAGATGTTTGTTAGTCAGCAGACTAAAATGTTCCCAGAATGAAAAAAATAATGCAATGTAGACATAATTCATAATATACGTGTTTACTATGGAGCATTCAAGATTAATAAGTCAATTTGCATTAATCTCTGCTATTTGTTGCTGAAGATCCCACCCAGTCATGGTTGCTAAAATGTAGCAGTTAAGTTTGATCTACAAGAGTTGCTGTAGAAAGCTTACATATATTTGTTTTTAACTCTCAGGGCTCTTTTCTCTAATGAACTATAACATTTGGATGCGTAAGGGTTAACGCTAGGATAAGTAACTTTAACGCATGCCCCCCATATTACATTCCTAACGCTAAACCCATGAAAAATCCATTAGCGCTTTGGTGATTGCGCTAGCTTACTGTACTTTTGCATCCTATACATAACATGGGAGCGCAATTAGTAATTAGCGGTAGGATAGGTAAGGTATTAAACATTGCTAGCGCTATGTTACCTCACCGATGCACGAAGCAAACGTTTTGTCAGCACTAAAAGTTGGTGCTAACTGATTGCGCTTTTGCAAAATCATTTAGCAGCCCTTATAAACCCCCTCCAAAAAAAATCCGATACTCCCCTCTAATCCCGTGGAGAGAACGGTGACCCGATCCGCCTCTTCTCCTGGCCGCGAGCAGAGTGAGACTGGGAACAAATAGACCCCAGTCTCCTATCGCGATCAATCCGCGATGCAGCACGATCTTGAGGCAGACGCACGTTTTCACCGTTAGCATCCCCATTTTAGCATTAGGTTGGGAATAAATAGCACCCCCAGTCTTTTATAAAGAGAGACTGAAATGAGTCTAAGAATATGTTTTGATGTGTGAATGAGAACAAGGAATACAGGAGCAAACACGTATTATAATTATGGATTTATGGGCTAAAAACTCTTCACATTATTTTTTGGCTTGTAGACTTTTGTTAATGAAGAGTTATGGTGTCTAATGAATCCACTGCTCTTGATGAATGAATTATGTATGAATAATGAGCAATCGTAAATAGTAATATGTACCTGAGCCTTCACACTGTCAATCTCTCCTCTCAGTCTCTGGATTGCTCGGTTCAGCTCACAGATTTCATTTTTGCTGCTCTGCAGATCATTCCCGTTTCTCCCTGCAGCTGTCTGGAGCTCCTCAAACTTGAAAAAATGTTTAAACACAATGTTACAGCAGAGTTATTTAAAATGTATCTGTCGAAATTCAAATGTGACTCACCCGTGACTGGTACATGGCCTCAGCCTCGGCTCTGCTCCTGTTAGCAATGTCTTCATATTGAGATCTGACCTCAGCAATGATTCCATCCAGGTCCAGATCACGACTGTTATCCATGGAAACGACCACCGAGGTGTCTGAGATCTGAGCCTGGAGCTGAGATATTTCCTGCATGATGCATGAACACATGGAAAATTAGTGAGCCGTAAGTGTTTTACCTCTAAAATTACTGGTGAAAGATTTTCACATCATATGAAGAAAGTTTGAAGAACTTATCTACTTATACAATTCAGTCTACATAGTTAGACAAAAAAAAACCTTACTGCATCAAAGAGGGTTCTTAGGAAGTTAATCTCATCAGACAGGGAATCAGCCTTTGCTTGCAACTCAGCTTTGTTCATAAAAGCTGCATCAACATCCTGGGGGAAGAAACAAATGTCCAGGGAGAATGAGAACGACAATACTAGTTTAAGATCACAGCTAATTATAATTTCTTTTTTATAGCAAATGTCCACTTACCCTCTTTAGTACAACAAATTCATTCTCTGCAGCTGTGCGCCTGTTCACTTCTTCTTCATACCTATAAATTAATAATGCATCTTGCTTTAATATAATAGATACCCTGACATGTTTATTGAGGGCACATATATTAGAAAGTGGTTGGTAAAATACCTTTTCCCCGCTTATTTGACATTACCCATGCCATATAGTCAGCTGACATCTCTCATCAAGACCCAGGGCACCAAGTGAAGATGAGAGCTGGGTAGTGAGAAAACAAAGATCCTTTTTATTTGTTTATGCTACTTTGTGTCTGGCAACTAGCTTAGCTGCCCAGTGCTTAACTCTCCACAATGGAGTAGGTATTTGTTTGTTTTTGGCTTGGTTAACATTTCAAGTGAAAGTGTACCTGGCTGTAACCCTTGACCCTGCAAATAACTGAAGTGACTGTCTCTGCAATGGACTTATCACAAGTGTGTGATGTCTAATATTATATATGTCTATTATATTACATACGATAACTTGATGGAAACCTTATGGTAACAATACTAAAGGTTTGTATAAAACCAGTCATTGATTTATTTTATTATTTTTGTAATGTGTATCAAGGAGGAGAGATATTAAAAAAATCTTCTTACTTTCTCCTCAGTTCCTCAACATTCTGCTCTGTGCTGGTCCTTTCACCTTCCAAGCGCTCTCTCTCGCATGACACATTGTCCAACTGTCTTCTGAGGTTACCGATAAAAGCCTCAAACAGAGGTTCAATCTGACAGCGGGCAGTTTTCTGTTCTTGTAACAAGGCCCACTTAGTCTCCAGCATCTTGTTCTGCTGCTCCAAAAATCTCACCTATGTCAAGGAATAATAAACTGTTATGCGCCATAAAAAAATAGTATAATGACTCAAATACCAATAATTGGTTCATAACTTTAGAAGTTTCTTTAAAGATGATACAACCAAAGATGCTACATATATCTATGAACTCCACGTTATCTTAGCCCTGGCATGTCTTAAGTCTTGGAAAACTTCTCCCAATAATTGACTACTTATGTTTCCATATTCATTCATCATAGCACTGTCTAAGTATGCATTGTTTACCTATATATGCAATTTGTTGCAGTTATATCATTGACTCTCATGGCTCTCATGCTTTTTCATTCTTTGAAAATTCTAAAACTTTAGATGTACAAAGTACCTACCTTGTCAATGAAGGAAGCAAATTTGTCATTGAGACCCCTAATTTGATTTCTCTCCTCAGTTCTCACTCGTTGGATGCTTGGGTCAATCTCCAAGTTAAGTGGAGCCAAAAGACCTTGGTTCACAGTAACTGGAGTGATGCCAGCTCCTCCAGATCCGAAGCCAATTCCTCCTAAGCCATGTCCAGAGCCATATCCACTTTTCCCAGAATGGAAGCTTCCAAAGGAGATTTTGTGCCCTGTGGAACCTATGCCATGGGCGCTTTTGCTGCTATAGCAATGCAGTGATTTGTGGCCATGAGATGCAGATTTTGAAGAGTGGGAGAAGGATAGGTGTGAGTTCCCATGTTTAGCTAAAGCAGCTGAACAGGAGCTGAAGTTCTTGTACCCAGAGTGATGAGACATGATGCTTCTTCTCACTGAGGAGGTTTGAAGTCAGATGCAGGCTTTTCTGTGCTGATGTAGAACTCTCACTGTGTCCTCCTATTTATGCTCCAAAACAGTATCATCTCTGCAAAAGTACCCTGTTATTACCTCCTATGATCCTTGTTTGATGCAACCAGTTCCACCTTCTTTCACAGAAAATAAAACAGTAAACCACTTACATTATCAAAGCTAACGCACATTTATTAGCAACCACAGTTCTGCTGTTGCAAAAAAGTATTTGGATTGACGATTTATAGAAGCAAAGAGGGTGAGGTTGGGAACCCATCTATTTTAACAAGCAGCTACATCCCAAATATGAAAGAGTGCAACGTTTTATTTAAATTATAAAACAAGCAAATTGTATTATATATACAGGGTTATCCAAAGAGATCCGAATTGCTTGAGAAAGGTAACCGAACGCTGAAAATCAGCGTTCGGTTACCTTTCTTGGCCATTCGGCTATCCAGAGAGCAGGCAATTCGCCAAATCCTGGCGAATTGCCTGCACATATGGTGCCTGTTCGAGGGCAGTGAAATCCCCATGAAAATGCACTGCTTCGGCTATTCAGAGAACGAAAACCAGCAGTGAAAGGTTCCCGAAATGCCCTGCCATTCGGTGGTTTAATTCGGCAAGTTAATTCAGGAGAATCCCATAGGCTTCAATGTTAAAAATATTCCTGTTTTAATTCAATACCTGATAAACCGTTCATTATAAAATTCTGCAGTAAAGAGTCTCTTTATTTATAGATTTTTTAGGATATTTTAAGCATTTTTCTGAATTTTTATTTTTTTTAAAAGTCCGATTTTTTTTTATTTTTTTCAAGTTTACTTATTTTTTCTGTAACAGCCCTTTTTATTATCATTCCCTGGACCTCATATGCAAATTTCAGACATTTTCGCTCAGTAGTTTCTTTGCAAACAGCTTTTCACTTTCACATTCATACAAACTCTTTTGCTAATTTATTCACCTCCCTCTGTCTGCGGTGTTGGCTTTTTCCGGCGGCTTCGCTGCGTGTGATCGGCTCCTGCTCGGCTTTTTCCGTGGATTTCGGCAGGTTAATCCAGATGTTTTTGCGGGTTTTCGGCGTGCATTCGGCAGGTTTTGCGGTTAGTTCTCGTCAGGTTTGCGGTAGCTTTTCCCTGCAATTCGGGGACCCTGTGGTGTTTGCTGAATACACAAATGGGATCGGCAAAAGGAACCGAATTGAAGAGAACGAAAAGTCACCGAACGTGCGGTGACTTTTTGAATCTCTTTGGATAACCCTGATAGTATTGTAAACTATTAATCTGCTTTGGATCATGAACACATCACCATCAACCAGCACTAAACAATGCTAAAACTCTTCCATGCAAGAATTCCTTGCTGCTATTACTTACTTTTTAGGGGTCTATTCATAGAAATACGTGTTCACAATTTTCCACAGAGCACCAGAACACAGAGCTGGTGCATGTCTATTGCTGACTGTCAGGTCTACAGTATGATGGCAATTATTCAAATGGGTAGGTACTGAGGTATGTGCTGTATGTGGTGGGGGGATCGGGTGCTGAGCAGACGTTCTTAACTCACTATCATTCTCCTTACTAAAGGAAGCCCCTGGACTATTAGGGAAGAGGGTGCATAACTGCTGGCCTGTGCCAAGCAAGAGATGTTTCACACAATATAGGCTGTGGAGTCCAGTTGTACCTTCTCTACCCTTTGACCGTGGAGAAGCAAGTCAGTTTTCCCATTCAGCAAATCCCTCCAATACAACTGTGGAGGAACAAGTCTCGGCTTTACGAGAACCAGCCTCAACCAAACTACCAGGGCATGATCTACAATCATGCTAAGAAAACTCTGACCCTCAGAAGATGCCACAAGCGAGTGTCCTTGGGCAAGACACCTAAAAATATGGATGCTCCTACCTCACAAAATGCTTGTACTTCTCATAGATTGTAAATTCTCTTGGGAACAGGGTCCCCCTGAATCAGGCCGTATCATCCATATGTGCTTTTCCAATGTTCTCAGATCAAGACATGTCATTCAGAGAGGGACCCCCATGAGGCAGAGGTAGAAGAGGTAGAGGTGGGTGAGGAAGATGACTAGAATCTGATTCAAGAATAATTAATCTCTCAGCGTATTCACGTATATACAGATTTCTACCCTTTCTAAAGGTCTATCCTTTGTCCCCACTGCTGACTAGCTTTTTCACTCTCTGCCACCCATCATGCTGTCACCACGCTCCTGATGACGCCGCTAGGTGAAACGCGTAGAGCTATTGGCATGACAATTTAATTTAAAATTTAAACCTCTTTCACTCTCATCCCACAACTATGGACTAATTACACACGTGAGAAATGCTGACAGCTATCACTGCAGGATAGAAGCATTTTTTCTTTCTCTCTCCATACCAGTATTTACTGGTGTTTGTGTGTCATACGGACCTGTGAATTCATCTGTCTACCTATATTAGGGTTGTTACTGGACCATCCCAAGGATCTTAAAGTTTAATAACTCTGAGGAGGTGCATTCACTCGACACTCTCCTCCTTCCTCTACATACAGGTTTTCCCTCTCTATCCATTTTAAGGGTAGAGCATTTATTCCTGTCCATTCAAGTACATTTATATTAGGGATTAACTGGTTGGGACCACGTCAAGGATCCCAGAGCATAGTATTTGGACTAGGAATACGCTCAGAAGAGTATCTATTTCTATTTCTATGTTTTAATTAATCCATGTTTGGTGACTCACATGTTTTTATTTTTTTGAATAGTAAAAGTTACGTTTTAATCCAGCAGACCCTGTGTCTGTAGCAACACACTGTATTCTTCGTTTTTAGAAAGGATTTTACCAGGAGAGATACATTGAGATTTCTCACATTTTCAAGTATGTCCTGGGTGGCGAGTATGTACCCTTAGGTGTCTTGCCCAAGGACACTAGAGGTGCTCTTGCCGGGATTGAACCTGTGTCTCCACAGTCTCTCTCCACGGTTATAGAGCAGTGATGTTACCTCTACTCCATCCAGCCGGCACTGATCATGGGCATGAGCTCTTGGTTTTACAAGGTTTCGTGGGAACTGCCCATCATCAATATATGGTGGCTGGCATTAAGTCTTGCAATAAAGATATGTTCCAGTTGCTGAAATTAAAAGGTTTATTGATACAATTGTCTAGGTAGTGGTTAATGTAGGGGGTTGGTATTTGATGGTTAAAAGATGCTTAGGTCTTGTGTGGTCACAGGTAAGCAGTTATGGTAAATATCCTAAAGCAAATTTTCCATAACCAATTTAAAAAAACCTTCTCCCAGCTTGACCATATCGATTTGAGGCTAGATCCGCTAGAGGAGAAGATACAGATGGGCGTAGGATGAGGAGATGAGTACCTACATGCCAGACATTGCCAAACACAGTGACACACACACACTGACACCACCCTCCACAGCGGCATACACAAAGACCCTGAAATCCTCTTTTCCAAAAAACATGCATCCTGAACCACCTCACCCATATGATACTCTGTATGCAGAGCTTACAGTTCAAGTGGCACCAACACCTCACGTCATCTGGCTGTGTTGTTGGAGGGAGAGCTGTGTAGGCAACTGCAGTTGCTTTCCCTCTTGTTTGGTACCCATAGAAGCATGAAGTTGGGACAGACAGCTTCCCCTGGTGCAGTGGTGCAACTATTTAGGCTAGGGCCATACAAGTACACTAAATGCATTGTGATGTCCGTCGGTTTTACCAGCTGATGAAGACGGCGCTCCGTCGAAACGCGTTCTGGAATTTTATTTTATTTTAATAAATACACTTTTTGAATCCTGCCGTTCCTGCTTCTTTGCGCTTGAAGTGGTTTTTGTGAATTTTTTCCTAAAAATTCATCTGCGGATACCCCAAGAGCCTGGAGGCTCTCCTCTGAGTGAGTAAGCCCTTGGCCCTTGCTTTGCACATATAATAAGTATTTGTTGTGGAATTACACTAGGGGATTCTCCCTCTGTTTTATGTTTCCCCTGTATATGAAATATCGGGAGAAAGAATATTATAACAGGTTGTATAGGTGCCTGTAAAAGAAGAAAAATACCTAGAAGGCGAATAATACTAGAGCCGGTACCTGGACTCTTTGTTTGTCTGAACATTCCACGGAGAATATGTGAACATCCATCTGAATACAGAGACTTTGACAGAGATTGGAGGGCTAGAAGTGGCCTTAGTACCTGACACGCAGAATGGCATATTTATAGTTGTGTCTGTTGTGATACTCTAGGTCGCATCTTTGCAACCCTAAGGGTTGGCCATGGTATCATCCCCTCTGCATGGTGTCACTTGGTGCTGTCAATATGACTCCACTGCCTTGGTCTGTCTGCATTCCTCAGTGTTCATCCTCCATCTTGGCCTTTATTTGGCACTTACAGTTTTCTCTGCTCTGCTTTATCACATGAATGAAACTTACAGGTCTGCAGACATTAATTTCATCCTCCTCTTTGGCTCTTCTGTCTGTCCTCAGGAGGATGGCCATCGCTTCCCTGTCTCTGTGACTTCTATGAATATTTGTATAACTGCGCCCCAAACCCACTACCCTGCCCCCTTATCTGTGGCAGGCGGATGTTCTCAAACTTTCTTACTCTACTCGACGCTCCCTCTAGTATCTTTTGGAAAGTTGCCACCTTGTGGTCGCTGATGAAACAGACATGATGATTGAGGCGCCAAGTAAAAACAGACACCCAAATTCAGAAGCAAAATGAAAGGGGTTATTCACAGAGAGCCAAACTTGCCCTGAGAATGACCTAACAGTGAATTTCCCTGTACGGGTGCATTTTTGTGGCCATTCGGCTATTCACAAAGCAGGCAATTCGCCACATAGAGAAGCAGTGGTTAATCTATCGAGAGGACACTGAATAGCAGCGAAATATCAGTGAAATTCCCTGCTGTTCGGTGCTTTCATTTGGCAGATTTAATCAGACGAATCCCATAGGTTTCAATCTTAAAAATATTCCTGTTTTTATTCAATATCTATTAAACCATTTATTCGTTTAATCAGCAGCAAAAAGTATCTTTATTTTTTTAGGATGTTTTAGGTTTTTTTGGGGATTTTTTCAGCAAAAATGTTTTTCCATTTTTTTTAAATAGTGGTTTTTCTTTTTCCTGTTTTATTATTATTCATAGGAACTTATATGTTAATTCCAGACATTTTCATCCAGTAGTTTTTTTGCAAACAGCGTTTCAAATTTGACACTTTCCACTTATTTTTTTTTACCCTGCTCGTTGGCTCATCGACTTTTTCCGATGGCTGGTCAGCGGTTTTTTGGGACGAGTTAGGTGGGTTTGCTGCTGGTTTTTGGTGGCGTTTCGGATCAATCTTATATTTTGGATTGTCTCTGTTTTTTCAGAGGGGTTTCTTGTTTTTTTTTTGGCGGATTATCGCCGATTTTTCAGTGGATTTTCGGTGCTGAATTCACCGCAGGATTGGGGAATTTGATTCCCTTAAGTGCGGGCAATTTCGGTGCTCTGTGAATAACCCTGTAAGTAAAATTCAAATTGGAATTTGACACATGCAGGGTAATTCAAAGAGATTCGAAAAGTCACCGCACGAGATCCGAATTGCTTGAGAAAGGTAACCAAACGCTGAAAATCAGCGTTCGGTTACCTTTCCTGGCCATTCGGCTATCCAGAGAGCAGGCAATTCGCCAAATCCTGGCGAATTGCCTGCACATACGGTGCCTGTTCGGTGCCTGTTCGAGGGCAGTGAAATCCCCATGAAAATGCACTGCTTCGGCTATTCAGAGAACGAAAACCAGCAGTGAAAGGTTCCCCTAATGCCCTGCCATTCGGTGGTTTAATTCGGCTAGTTAATTCAGGAGAATCCCATAGGCTTCAATGTTAAAAATATTCCCGTTTTAATTCAATATCTAATAAACTGTTCATTATGAAATTCTGCAGTTAAAGGAACACTCTACTCAAAAAATCACCCCCCCCCCCCCGTTTTTTTTATCCTAACCTATCCCTATTCCCTTAATAAATCTTTAGTTGTTATTTATTTTTTTGTAACTGTAATACTTACCCTAAAATCCACTTCTTTCCAGCGGCGTCTTTTTTTTTTTATACTCACCTCCCTCCCCTTCCGCTCCCTTCCTTCTTGATTTCTGGTTTACGTGAGAAGCGCGCATGCGCGCCTCTCACATAAGCCAGCCAATCGGCAGGCTTCCTCCCGGCTCCCTCTGAGGATTAGTGTTGCGCCCAAGAGGATGCGCGCAACACTAACCCTCAGAGGGAGCCGCCAGCTACTGCGGCGAGTTGGAGACGTCATCGCGCTGAAAGCGCGATGACGTCTCCTACTCGGCAAAAGTCGGCAGAAGCGGGAAATATGATTCCCGCTCTGCTGACTGACAGCCGCCTCTCTCAGCTGTTTTCAGCTTTTTCAGCTGAACTGCCGAGCGGAGGGGAGACAGAAGGCGGCATACTCCGGGCATCATGACCACCTAAAATAGCTTAGGTGGTCATGTTGCCTAGAGTGTCCCTTTAAGAGTCTCTTTATTTAGAGATTTTTTAGGATACTTAAAGCATTTTTCTGATTTCTTTTTTTTTTTTAAAAGTCTGATTTTGTTTTGATTTTTTTTTAACTTTACTTATTTTTTCTGTAACAGCCCTCTTTATTATTATTCCCTGGACCTCATATGCAAATTTCAGACATTTTCGCTCAGTAGTTTCTTTGCAAACAGCTTTTCACTTTCACATTCATACAAACTGTTTTGCTAATTTATTCACCTCCCTCTGTCTGCGGTGTCGGCTTTTTCTCGGCTTTTTCTGGCGGCTTCGCTGCGTGTGATCGGCTCCTGCTCGGGTTTTTCCGGCATCTTCGACGGGTTAATCCAGATGTTTTTGCTGGTTTTCGGCGTGCATTCGGCAGGTTTTGCGGTTAGTTTTCGTCATGTTTGCGGTAGCTTTTCCCTGCAATTCGGGGGCCCTGTGGTGCTTGCTGAATACACCGCAGGGTCACCGAAATGGGATCGGCAACACGAACCGAATTGAAGAGAACGAAAAGTCACCGAACGTGCGGTGACTTTTCGAATCTCTTTGGATAACCCTGATAGCACTGGAGCACTCTCATCTGGTCTTTCTATTATTTTAGTGAGAATACACATTTGTAAATGGGTCCCATTGTGTGTGGTAAAATAAGTGAATCTGTGTAACATATTAATTGCATTCACTTTTGTGATTTTATATTCTCTATTTCATATTCATCTCTATCAATTTAGATCTGCCAACTGTGCATGATTTGCTACTCACACGTGTATAATTTTTTCTTGGGTAAAATTATAGGAATCTTTGCTTCCATTGGTTTCATTTTACCTCCTTATTATACATTTTATCATACTTTTCTTTATTCTTCATCTTTTATCTCTTTTACATATCATCCTTCTTTCCTTATATAGTAACTTTGAAAGCTTGCGTTTCTCAATCATCGTTCTCCAAGTGTCGGTGTTTGTCGGCATTGTAAAAACTGGCTAAATTTGTCGGTAATGCAGTGCTGAATAATTTAGCTTCTAAAAATCATAATCCAAACAGCAAAAGGAAAATTTAAGGGGTTATTCAGAGAGAGACTAACCTGCAACAAAATTGCACCGAACAGGGAATTTTCCCTTATGTGTCATTTGGCTATTCACAAAGCAGGCAGTTTGCCGAATTTTGGCGAATTGCCAGCGAAATACAGTGCTTTTCGGCGGCAGTGAAATCCCCATAGAAAAGTAATGGTTAATCTATTCAGAGAACACTGAACAGCAGTGAAATGTCAGTGAAATGTCCTGATGTTCGGTGGTTTCATTCGGCAGGTTTAATCTGGCGAATCCCATAGGTTTCAATGTAAAAAAATATTCCCATTTTTATTCAATATTTATTAAACTGTTTATTCTTTTAATCTGCAGCAAAAAGTCTCCTTATTTATTTATTTTTAGAATTTTTTATGCATTTTTTCTGGATTTTGTCGGCAACATTTTTTTCCTATTATTTTATTTATTTGTTTTTCGTTTAAACAGAAGTTTTTTTTCTGTCACAGACCTTTATATTATTATTCATAGGACCTTGCATGATATTCCCAGACATTTTCATCCAATAGTTTTTTTGCAAACAGCGTTTTGAATTTGAAACTTTCAATTGCTTTGTTTTTCAGTTTTTTTACCCAATTCGCCGGCTTGTCAGCTTTTTCCGGCGGGAGGTCGGCACTGTGTTCGGTGGATCGCCAGCTTTTTCCAGACAAGTTCAGGTTTTTTTTGCCAGTTTTGCGACGTTTTTTCTGTTCGAGGCGGCGGTTTTGCGGTGGATTTTCAGATGCCATCAGCAGATTTTCCCTTCACTTCAGGGGCCCTACGGTGAACACTGAATTCACTGCAGGTTCAGAGAATTTGATTCCTCGAAGTGCGGGGAATGAGAGAGCACCGACATGTCTTGAATAACCCCTATACCTGTGCAACTGCTCTTTTTGTTGTTTGGATTTGTAGTTTTGAGAAACGCCGGCATATTTTGGCACTGAAATACTGCTCATTTTAGCCAGTATCTGCAACGCTGGCTCTTAGGCTGGGGTCAGACGAACGCAGTGCGAACACACGTGCAGCCGCACTTTATTACGGCCGTAGTAGCAGCAAATGACGTCCAATGACGGCCAATATACAAAGTACCTCCGCACGAAAGTTCGGCCGTGCAAAGCAAGCGGAGAAAGGAACGCATTTTTTTGAGAACATAGAAACGCTAGTACTGACGCACAGAGTGCACTGCGTTCGCTGCCTCTGCATAGCGGCGTGTGTGCGTGATTAGGAGACGTCAGACGCTGCTCTTGTCCGGCCAACATCACGTCCATTTGTTTTTAATAGCTCCGTCAAAAATCACGGCCGAAATTGCACATTGTATGACTGCTATCGCGTCTTCCGTGAAAAAATGCTTTTGGACGCATCAACACACTTTTTGACGGTTGACGTGAAAAATGCGTTCGTCTGACCCTAGCCTTAACTGATAAACCCAATGGAGGTTGAGGTACATGTGTGCTTTGCTTACTCAAACATATCCCTCAATGTTTTTATTTTCTTTCTTACAATGTTTTCTTTCCTAGTTTGTCTTTCCTGTTTACCATTATTGTTTCATACTCAAGTAACTATCCTTAAAATCAACGTCATTGTCAGTTACACTTTAGTTAGTCTACTATTTTTATTTTTATCACAAGAGCAATGTCATTTTTGGTGATGTGGATTTGTGCTAAGTTTTATTTTCACTTGGTCCTACGCATCTGAATTTAACAATCTTTTTTTGAATTTGATGCTGCCTGTCATTATGCTGAAATTCAGATTCCACGGTAGCCGTTAATTTTTTCCTGCTGTGGTTGGGTCAGTGGAAAGAAGCTATCAGAATTTAGTACCTCTGCACACATGCCTGATAGGAAACACTAGATAAAAAATATGGGTCCCAATTTCGACGGCTTGAGACAATAACCCTTAGCAGCTCCTTATTGCAGCCAACATTGTTACAGATGAGCTTCTGTAATAGCAGCTCAAACCATAATATTAGAGTGCCAATGATCTATGGTTTACTGCTTGTGACCAGATGAGGCGTGGTGTCATGGTGGCACCTGGCGTATGCCTTGGTGGGACCCAAGTTCAATAGGTCTGAGCCTAGTGTGCAGGTACCTCTGGGTAGGCAGATACCTGGAGATCAAGGTGTAGTACAAGGAGGTAATGCAGAGAACGGTCAGAAGTAGAGCTGTAGTCAAGGGGCTTGTACAGGGCTGTAGTCGGTTGGCAACAGAGTCTGGTACACGGTAAAGCAGGTCTGAACATACACAGAGTATGACTTGCAATGCAAAGCCATCTTGGATAGAGGGTGAACCTTTATTGCAGGCAGGAGGGTGTGGTGTGTGTTTTGCTGTGCTTAACTGTGAATGTGCTGGTTTGGACTAAAGGCAGCACTTTTCAGGTACCTGCCCACATGCAGGTAAAGTTCTTAGACACATACAGGCACGGATCCTGACTCGTGGCTTATACCGTCCTCTGCACTGCAGGACCAGAGGTACAGTAAACAAGAATTTATTTTATTTTATTTTAAATTGTTAAATCATTTTTTCAAACGCTCTCTGACCTGGCTAACTAGTATTGTGTGACTAGAATGGTTTTACTCAGTATGATGATGTTATATAATCTAAAAATGATTTGTCCCTCCATAATACTCACTGGTGTATTTTGATAACCAGTTGAAAAAAGCTTAAACATAAAACAATATTATCTTCCAGTCTTGTTTCTCTAGAGTAGTGGTTCCCAACTGCGGTCCTCAAGTACCCCCTAACAGGCCAGGTTTTGAGGATCACCATGGGGAAATGCAGACTGAATCCTGAAATCACTGAGCAGCAAATCATATCACCTGTGCTGTGCTTGAGTTATCTGGAAAACCTAACCTGTTGGGGGTACTTGAGGACCAGGGTTGGGAACCACTGGTCTAGAACTATAAATATAAGTTGACACAAACCTGCAAATAAAACAAGGTAAACCAATGTCAATTTTTTTTAATTTTTCTAATGAAACCAGCAGTTTATTGAAGATGCACAAAATTATACAAATTACTTGAGGCATTTTGTGGACTTTAACAAAAGAGTAAAACGAAACTTACAATAACGTACTAATTACATTGTTGTAAATCTTGGAATGCTACATTTTAGGTCTGTAGAAAGGATTATAATGTTAAATTATCGTTGGGTTTATCTTTCTGTACTCGCCAAATGGAAATATTTTGCAGTTATAAAAATTACTAAACTAAATTTAAAAGACATTCTGTGGTTGCTACAACAAAACAATGAAAGGCTTTAAAGGACTTTAAAATGAAGTTTACCAAAATATTACCCAAGCAGAGAAAGATATATCGAACTGATCAACTAACCATTTGAAACATGTTCCACCAATCCCACCATTTATCCTTTTATGTCAATTCAGCAAGAAATCAGATTTCCTCACACACCAGTAATACACATAGAAGGTGAAACAGATTCACAAACGTAGTTGTTTTCTTGCTACACACATTGGCATAAATGCTTTAGGAGCAGTGCCCATGGCCTGTGCTGTATTTTCCTTTGGATAAGCTTCCAGAGCTAAATCCGCTCTTGTAGTGATGACCTTGCCCACTTCCGCCATGTGATCCCCCAGTGCTGGAGTGCAAGACAGCTGGGGACAAGATAAGCCACATATTAGTCATTCAAAGGTTTGTCAGCATTTTCAAATTATTGAGAAGCTAGGGAGAAAAAAAATTAAAGGAGCTTTAACCACCTAAGGCCGTGTCCAGTCCTGGGAGGTGGGCTTAAACATCAAAGGGCAGCATAGCAAGCCCCACAGCTTTCTGGTCCTCTTCCAGCCCACCTCTCTTTCCAACAGGCCTACCTGTATCATTGTGACAGAGAGGAGGACATTTGCTAACTATTGCCAATGATAGCAATTGGCCTGCTGGGAAGAGAGGTGGCCCAGAAGAGGACCAGAAAGTTGCGGGGCTTGCTGTGCTGCCCTACGTGATTAAATCCACCTGTTGTTAGGATGACATAGTGCGGGACCAAGGGATTGTGTCTCTATTCCCTGAATTACCAGCTAGTGTTTCCTTTGTACTCATTTTATCTTGTTGGTTTCCCATCAGTGGGAACAGAACCGCTATTGGCATATTTGTAAAAGTTTCTAAAGGGAACTTAACCAGCTAAGGGCTAGATTACACACTTAACACTAACTTTAGCGTTTGATGCATGTAAGGGTTACCCCTAGGATACGTTACTTTAATGCCTGTCCCCCTGGTTACATCCCTAACGCTAAACTGGGAAAAAATACGTTAAGCCATTGGTGATTGCGCAAGCTTACTGTACTTTGAGCATCCTATACTTAAAATGGGGAACGCAATCAGCAATTAGCATTAGGATAAGTAAGGCATTACAAAGCCCTAACGCTAATTACTGCACCAATGTGGTAAACAGATTTTTTTCATCACCTAAAAGCTGTTTACCGCACTGCAGAATCAGTTAGCAACAGCTACCCCCCTCCAATAAATCAAATACTCACCTCTCAGCCCGCGAAGAGAACGGCGGTTTATGGGCGTCGGGAGCAGAGTGAGACTGGGGACAAATTTGGGCTAAGAGCAAGGTCGCACAGGGCTCGCAGGCTGGAAGCGTAACCCTGCAGGCATTCCTATGGACTTCAGGAGATGATATTCATGGCAGTGTGGAAGCGCTACCTCAATTATCATGGAGGGCAGCGCTTGATTCTGGGGCAGGCTGCTGAACTAACTTCTGCCCCGAAATCTCAATTTAAACCGGGGATGCTACGAGAAAACCTGCAGGTGCAGATTTTCCCTGTTAGCGGCCCCATTTTAGTGTTAGGAATGTAATATAGCCCTAATCTTTTTCATCAGCCTCTAGATATCCATATAGTATCTGTGACAGACTCATTTGTCTCTGGGACAGTTGGAGGAGCCTGGGGGCTAGCGTCCTTCTGACTGACAATGGCCCAAGGTGCTATCTGGAGTTTGCCAAATGGATTGCCCAGAGAATCCAGGATTTATGTTGAACTATGTCTGTCTATCATTCCTTTAAGTATTTATTATAGTGTCCTGTTGTGTCAATAATGTACACCTCTGTATTACTATCCTCTCTCTGTATAGCGTACACCTCTGTATTACTATTCTCTCTCTGTATAGCGCACACCCCCTGTAAGAAGATATTCCTTTGTTTTGTCATGGTCTGCTCCCACCCCCTTCCTCCCAGGAACTAGCAAGCAGTTTAAGACAAAGTTTGCCTGTGTAAATTGTCCATTGTTTTGAATGTACCTTCCTATTGTCTTGTTACTGCATCTGTGAATCTAATCTGGTTGTATTCATGAAGGGGGTTGTCCCTTAACTGTTCACAGCTCTATGTTTTAAAATAGTCAGTTTTATTTTTCACTCTAAACACTGGTCGTGCCTGGTGATTTTTGAGAAGTTTTGAGCTGAGAATCCTGGATGACCTGGTCCAGCTTGGAGAAAGCTAGAGTTTGACCGAGGCACTCGGTCGGTTGCCAGGCGGTCTGTCACAGTATCTAATTCATGCGTACTACAATTCATTATAATAAACTTTTACTAAAAGTCCTGAATAATTTTGGCCAGAAATACCATTGAAAGGCGATCAAGTGAGTTTCCAAAGCCATTGCAAGTATAGCACACTGTATTAATGTACTTGTATTCATAGTAATATTACAAAATTCCTGTTTTAATTAAGTGCTAAAAAAATTGTATATCATACTTACAAATGCTAACAGAGCCATTGCCATCTCCAGCCAGCCTGTAATGGAACATATAAATTTCAATTTTATACATATATAGGACATACAAAATCCTCAATCTTTGGATTTAACACTTTAACAGTTTCTTCTATCTCATAGGGTTCTCAAAAAATAATCTCTAGTATATTTCAAAATTTAAATACGTTACTGTCCAGTATTTGAAAATATTTCTGCCACTACTAGTTTAACCCCTTAAGGACCACTGACATACATAGTACGTCCTGGGGAAAATTCTCCTTAAGGACCAAGGACGTATTCTGTACATAATGGTCCTTTATCCCCCCTCCCCCTTTACTCACCTCTCTGGCCGAGGTCCCATGCCGGAATGACTTCTCTGAAGTCTACTTGATGTTTTTAGGGGCCCCAGGCATCACGATGATGTCATCTTTGTGCACGATGACATCATTTTCAGGTGCCCCCGGCACCTGCAGGGAGAACCTGAAATGGGAGGGTCCTTTGGACTACTCTCCCTCCCCGATGGCTGGAGCTAGAAAAAAAGAGTCTGCCCTTTTCAGTGGTACCTCTCTTTAACCTCTTAGGTGCCGGATCGTGATTCAGCACCTGTTCGCGATTCGCACCAGAAGTGGCTAACATCTTGTATGTCAGCCAAACCTCCGGGTCACCCCCACCCACTAACGTCATATGTGCAATGACATAAATCTGCCAGCTAACCCCCTAGCTGCCAAGTGGAGCTAGGGGGATCCTTTGGAACCCCATATCTCCCGATCCGTGGCAACTAGAGCGTCATGTTTGGGATCATTGGTAAGGCTTGATCATGGCATAACTAGTTTTGATGTAAAAATAAACAAAATAAATAAATAAAAAGTGGGTTTTTTTAAAACAAAATTTTGTCTTGGGGTATAATAACATAGGACTTCAAATCACGTTTAAACATGATGAGCATAAAACAGTCAAGTGAATAACCTCTAAAGAATCATTGGGCGCCAATGTAACCATTAGGTATTGCTTCAAAAACAATATCTTAAATTTAATCTAGTCAGTATTTGTTACTTCAAAAATCAATGAACAATTATATCATCCCTATGTAGAGTCATAGTTTTATCATAGGACAGTCTACCATTAATCAAAAACATTAATGTTTTTATATCAGTTCACTTGGCTTTAACTTTTGGAATTATTTTTCGACATCAAACCCATTCAGCTATAATTACCTGCCCTCCTCTCCTTCCAGCATCTTCTTGTAGGTGGCAATCTCAATGTCCAGAGCCAGTTTCACGTTCATCAGCTCCTGGTATTCTCGCAGTTGGCGAGCCATGTCCTGTTTGGCCTTCTGCAGGGCAGCTTCCAGCTCAGATAGTTTGCCTTTGGCATCCCTCACAGCAGCTTCTCCACGTTCCTCAGCCTCGTTTATGGCAGATTCTAGTTTAGCTCTCTACAGAAATGAACCGTTGTGTAATTTACTAAATGTTCAGTAAAAATATAAAATTTCTGCCATGAGTAATGGTGGAGAAAAGCTATCAGTACTACCAGTTACCTGTTCTTTCACACTTTCGATTTCTCCTTTGAGTCTCTGGATCATACGGTTGAGCTCAGCGATCTCATGTTTAGTGTTACGTAGATCATCTCCATGTCTGCCAGCTGTCACACGCAGCTCCTCATACTTAAGAGAAGTGGGAAAAATAAATAGCTCCTTGCACATGCATAAAATTCAAAAAGTGTGCTCAATATTAGGTTTTCACAGTTTTAGAATTTTTATGATAGAAAAGAATTTTGAAACCTCCTTTTTATAATTACTTAGTTTCATTTGATGAAAAGAGTCCATAGACCTTATTCAAAGTTCAGAGGTAACTAACCTATGAGAGTTAGCAGACAGAAATACTGCAAATAGGGTACCAATGATTTTCTGAGTGTAGTGCTGCCATTTTTATTCAAATTGGTAGTGAAAGCATCATTTTGGATTTCCCTGTGTTACCTCAAGATTGCGATGTTGGTTGTAGGACACAGAGAGACTATTTAACATTATTCTTCGGAGAGCATCTGTTGCCTTCCCCTTTACTAGATGATTGCAGATTAGTGAACGCATCTTTTTTTTTTTTTTTGAGAAAGGATTTTACCAAGAAGGATACATTGAGATTTTTCTCGTTTTCAAGTATGTCCTGGGTGGTGAGTATGTACCGTTGGGTGTCTTGTCCAAGGACACTTACTGGAGAGGTGCTCGTCAGGATTGAACCCATGTCTCCACAGGCTCCCTCCATGCAGAGCAGTGATATTACCTCTACTCCACAGAGCCGGTACTATCTGCACTGTTTCACATTGTAACAGTTTTAACAAGTTTGTGAATGTGAACAATAGGTTTTCGACACAGATTATTGTGTTTTTTTTAAATGGAATCACTCAGTCTTATAAATCTGGGACCATTTTTGGGGGTCTATAAGAATTATAAGACAAGGGAAAGTACCAAAGCCTCAGATAAATGTTGCATAACAATGTAGGTTTCCCTTCAATTTGGAAGAGCAAATCGAGCATGTAATAATTGTATGAGGAACCAAATTATTAGTGTGACAATTTACACCAGCCTAAATTTAATCAGGACCATGGTGCTGATTAAATTGCTACAGAAGAGCACCGTTCCACCTCCGGATGACACCTCTGTACCATGTATGTTTATTTGTCTTCCTAAGACTGTCATAGCCTGGCTAAGCCTGCTGTAACATGCTAGAATAAAAAAAATAAAGGAAGAAGAATGTTTAAGGTTCCTGATTTCTCCACTACTAGTAGTGGAGAAGTAAATGATACTGTGTGGTGCAGAGGATAGAGAGGATGGGAGCAGTGACAAAAAAAGCATGAAATTGGAGAAAAAAATGTATAAGAGTTAAAGGTGAGAAATGAGAAAACCCTGTATGTAGAGCAATTTTAAGAGATGTGTTTGTTGGTGTATTGAGGTAGGTAGAAACTCCGCAGAGATTGTGAAGGGGATTATTAAAAAGGAGGAGGCTAAGAGTGCAAAAGACTTACTCTGGATTGATACAGAGACTCTGCTTCAGCTCTGCTCCTGTTAGCAATGTCCTCATACTGAGATTTGACCTCAGCAATGATTCCATCCAGGTCCAGATCACGGCTGTTATCCATGGACACGACCACCGAGGTGTCTGAGATCTGAGCCTGGAGCTGAGCTATTTCCTACAGAGAAGAAACACCACAATAATATGTTACATATATTTTCTCTTTATATTATGTCTTCATAATTGTATCTATGTTTTACATTATACATGTCAGCCCCTTTTCTCCTTGGAGTAGCAAGTCCCTGCTCCTGGTAACTTGTAATTGATGGGCCACCAAGAGAATGCCGAGTGAAACTCATTTACTGCTTTCTGCTCATACCCACAGTATTGACATGCGCAGCTGCTGGAATTTACTCTGAAAATCAGTAGCATTCCATGGAGTGCCAAATTAGACTTGTGCAAGACTGCATACATCCAACCACATGACTTTGTGAAGGATTAGTGTTTGGACATCGGTAATCGTTTGTACTCAGTGTCCATCCAACAGTGGTAAATATAATACTTTGGGCCAAATTATAATGGTAATGCTAAAATGGGGATGCTAACTGGGAAAACCTGTGCCTGCAAGATTGCGCAGCACCATGGAGTGAATGCAGAGGGAGACTGGGGACTATTTGTCCCCAGTTTCACTCTGCTCCAGGTGGCCAGAAGCAGTGGATCAGGCCACCATTCTCATTGTGGGATGAGAGGTGAGTATCGGATTTATGGTAGGGTGGTTAAGGAGTGCTAAATGAGTCTGCCAAAGCGGAGTCATTTATAACCAGCTTTTAGGTGTCGATAAAAATCCGTTTAGCCCATGGGTGCAGTAATTAGCGCTAGGACTTTGTAATACCTTACTTACCCTAATGTTAATTACTGATTGCACTCCCCATGTTAAGCATAGGATGTGCAAAGTATAGTAAACTTGCGCAAATTAGCATAATCACGGATGCGCTAACGGATTTAGGAAGATAATATCCCATATTATCTTACTAATGCTAATCGGGGTAAAAATCCATTAGCGCATCAGTGATTATGCTAACTTGCGCAAGTTTACTGTACTTTGTGCTAAAGTCACTTATCCTGACGTTAACGCTTGCATATTCAAACGCTACAGCTAGCGATCGGTATGTAATATAGCCATTCATTTTCTCTTCTTCACCTTGGAATAATAAATATGTTTAGATTTTGTAAAACAATTACTTCCTAGTATTAAATGATGTTGCAATCTCGAAGCGCTTAACACCAGTCTTTGGAAGTCAGGAATATCTTCCCTGCTGCCTGAAGAATAATGAGTAGTTGGGAATTAGTTGATATGCATCAGTTCCCAGTAGATTTCTTCATCCTGTACAGCATAGATCAGCAATCTTGACCCTCCAGACTTTTTGTAAAAATTTCCCATGATGCTGTAATAGGTGACTGAGCATCATTGGAGATGTAGATCCCAACAATTTGGAGGGCCAAAGTTGCTGACTCCCGCTGTACAGGGTATAGAATGCAGAAAAGTACAGTAGTCTTCCATACAAGTTGAGTCGCAAGAGAATTCGCCACTTGCATTGTAATAGCCTTTGGGCTGTTAGTGTTTGAGAGTGGAGACCTTGTGATTAACTGGTCACTTGCGAAAATGGCTTATACTTGAGATGCTCAGAAACAAATACAATTTATGAATATTAACAGCATTATAATCAACTAGTGCATATTAATCTGAGAACATTTACATATTTGATGGCAATAATATATCAGATAAACTTTTATAGCTTTACTGTTGATTTTTTTATATCTTCAGTTACTTGTTTGACAGTTAGTATTACCCACTTGCATAATTACTGAAAATGCAAAATGTTAAAAAGGGATAAATAAAAGCATCTTAACAGATGCAACTATCTATTTCTGTATAGTAAATACTTTCTGTACGTACTAAATAATTGTGTCAGTTTACTTTCCTTTGACATAATATTCTATCAGTGTCAATTTCTATTTTCAATAAATGTTAATTAACTATATTTAAAGCATAAAATTACGTACTGCATCGAACAAAGTTCTGAGGAAGTTGATTTCATCCGTAAGTGAATCCACTTTAGCTTGTAGTTCAGATTTGCTCATGAAAGCGCCATCGACATCCTGCATGAAATAATGTTCACGTTAGCTCCTCTAATAGGCAGGGGTGGACTGACAACGCTTGAGACCCAGGGGCAATAGGAGATCATGGGCCCCCCCATTGCATCTGCCCACACGCAAGCACCGCCCATATGTACATTGTTGAATTACAGCATTTATTTCTCCATGTCATTTTCAAAATGAAAATATTGTCACAGGCATGAGTTATGGTCTGATAAAGTGGGGTTGGTATGATGATATACAGCGGGGCAGATACATATATACAGTTGACTGCTGATACTAATTCCACATGATCTTTATCTGTGGTGGCTTGGGTACCCATTGTAAGGGCAGGCCTGACCAAGCCTTAGGTAGCCCTGATGAGGCCCCCTCCTAGGCTAGGGCCCTCGGGCAGTGCCCTATTGCCCTAATGGTCAGTCCACCCCTGCTAATAGAGATGAGGTTTAGAAAGCTTCTATTGTAAATCTGAGCCCCCATTGCTTCGTTAAAAAACATTGGTAGCTAATTAGGAAATTTTCAAATATGCATTTATTTTTCAAATTTTAAACTATCGGTCAATCAAAAAACAAGCTCTAATAACTTTAATTATGTTCTCTATTAAACTCTGCACCGAAATTAAAAGAACTGTTTCCAACCACCACAAAATACGCAGGTAACACTGTAGAATTTAATACTAGGAATGAAGATAATTAAAAATGAGTGGAAGCTACAGTCTATGGGCCCTATCACCTGGTCCTTGCTAAAACTGGGATGCTAATGGGAAAAATTTGCGTTTGCTAATTTCTCCTTTGTGTCCTGGTTTTACCATTAGATTACGGGGCAGGTGCTAAGGCCAGCCACCTCCCCGTAGCAGCCGCTAGGGTCCTAGACACTCGGGATGGCACTAAAGCGCCGTCCCGGCATCTCCTCCATGGAATCCATAGGACTTCATGGAGGTTTCTGCTGCCGGGTCACATGACTAGCAGGATCTCTCCTCTTGCGAGATCCTGCAGGTCAGTGGAGTGATCGCAGAGGGAGACTGGGAACTTTCTTTCACCCGGTCTCACTCTGATTCCGTTGGATAGAAGCGGCGGATCGGGCCACCGTTCTACCCGCAGGATGAGAAGTGAGTATTTGATTTGGGGGGGTTCAGCTGCTGATAATGGATTCTGCCGCAGCGGTATCAGTTAACACCAGCATAGAGCAGTAGCAAACTTTTTTAGTTAGCGACAAATGTTTGTAATTAGCCTTAGGACCTTGTGATCCAAACGCTAGATACTCTGTGCTTACACTTTGTCCTTCCCATGTTAAGCATAGGGAGCACAAAGTACTGTAAACTCGTACTAAAAAGCGCTAATACCGATTCGCTAACAGGTTTTTTAATCCGTTAGTGATCGGGAGGTGATTCAGGCGGCATGCTATCACCTCATTTAAGCTAGCGCTAACGCTCATTTATGTTAGCGCTAGCGTTAACGAGGTGATAGACCCATATGTCTTTCACTTGTTGCAGTAACACTCATCATTTTATATGTAGCTTTGGTAAAATCCCGAAAACTATGTTTGTTAAAAAAAACAGACATTTCTAATATTGTTCTGAATTAAAAAAGGTCACTTTGTAGTGAATTTAATATAAGATTAGATTTGGTGGCAGATTAAGTAAGGGCAGATATATTAGTAGGAAACTGAAAGAAGCCCTTTTGCACTTCTTATAGGGTTAGGATCAGCAGCAGCTACACCTGTAGCTAATTTGACATTATCCAGACCATATAGTCTGTTGACATTCGTTATTATTAGGAACCACAATAACAAGAAAATCAAGTGAATCAGAGAGCTGGGTGGTAAGAAAACCATGCAACCTTTTTATGTCTTTATGCTGTTTTGTGACTGGTAACTAGTTTAGCTTCCAAGGACTATTCATTAGAAAAATCTCTGGTTAGCCTCCACAAGGGAATACATTTTCATGAGTTTTCCGACTGCTTAACATTTCAAGAGAGTACCCTGGCTGTAATGCTTGTATGAAGTGAAAATAAAAACTCTGAAAAAAATTCAAGTTTATTCAGCAGTGGACTTCTCACAGCACAGAGAATACGAATTGCAAATATAACATTTTAAACAGTTTCTATTCTACTAAGAGCAAGTAGTCTCTAGATGAGAAGACGAGTTTGAAAATGGAGCCATCATTTAATTAATCTTGGTGACATCACTTACCCTCTTGAGGGTTACAAATTCATTTTCTGCTGCGGTACGCCTGTTCAGTTCCTCTTCATATCTGTAGGAAGAGTTTGAAGAAGATAGGCAGTGTATTTCTTTTAAACAAAAAGTTATCCATCAGATTACTTTTTTTTAAAGTCAAGAGTTCCAAGAAAACAGAAAAATGCTGTTTCTATAACTGTATATTTCATATTTGTATTTTGTGTTTCTGAATTATTTAATAATAGACAGGACAGGTTTTTCCTTTTTTACAGGTTAAATGCACAGTTTTGTTCAAACATGTCTGGATTCTCTTACTTTCTTTTGAAATCCTCAACCGTATCCTCCATGCTCCTTCTTTCTGACTCAAGACGAGCTCTCTCACTTCCCAGGCCTTCCAGCTGCCTGCGAAGGTTACCTATAAAAGCTTCAAAGAGTGGTTCAATTTGACACCGAGATGTTTTCTGGTCTTGGAGAAGAGACCATTTTGTTTCTAGCATCTTGTTTTGCTGCTCCAAAAATCGTACCTAGAAGACGAGAAAATAAATTCTATACATTCAATCTATACAAAGTGATGGCAATATTTAAGGAAACAAAACATCAAAGGGAACACACTTGTTGAGTTATTGTTTTCACTCTCTTTTCATATAGAACTTTACACCATGAAAGTAACGGCTTCAAAGTCAAAATATCAGTCAATTGAAATTCTCCATACATAAAGAAGGGCCTGAGTATATCCATTGAGTGGATCTTTATGTATATAAATATATAAATCTTATTTTCAAGTGGCTCAGTTGCCTTTTAAATTACTGTAACAAAATGAATGTGTTTTTAATTCATTCTTCGTGTGACGTTTACAGCTTGTCCAACTGCAATAACCGATTAGTAATCTTACAGTCCAACTAAGATAATATCCTATAGTAATAGTTATTTAGATGTGAAGTCATATCACAGAGTGGATCTTAACTAAAGTTGACATATATAAAATTCTATATATTAGCTATTGGATATGTTGAGATGTTTCAAGATCTAAGCTTTTACAAAGGTTCATAAAATTGGATGCTTGTATGTCCTCTATAGCCAATAAGGGGCAGTATTACAAAGTTGGTGCTAACTTAACCAGAGCTGTTGTAAACTTAAAACCTCCATAGGCTATAATGGCTCTGGTAAGTTTACAACAGCTCTGGTTAAGTTAGCACCTACTATGTAATATGGCCCAATGTTTTTAGTAACATGCGGCAGTGGCAAGGTTTATGTACTTAAGCCAGAACTGGGGAAACATAATTCTTCTTTTTAAAACGTAATATAAAGTGGTTTTTGTCTTACCTTGTCGATAAAGGTGGCAAACTTGTCATTGAGTCCTCTGATTTGATCCTTTTCATCAGTTCTCACTCTCTGGATATTTGGGTCGATCTCCAAGTTCAAGGGAGACAGTAGACTTTGATTGACTGTGACAGGGGTGATCCCTCCAGAGCCGCATGATCCCCCAAATCCATAGTTAGATCCACTATATCCATGTCCACTTCCTCCAGACCCATAGCCATGACTGCTTCTTGCTGAGAAGTAACTTCCAACAGACATTTTGTGTCCACCAACCGATCCAATGCCATATACACTTTTGCTGCCAAAACTTGGAAAAGACTTGTGACCGGTGGGTGCTTTCTTTGAGGTGAAGGAGCTAAAACTGTGTTTGCTCAGTGCTGGTAAACATGCCGAGGAGGAACTAAAATTCTTATGGCCAGAGTTGCTGTGACTGGAGTGGTGGGCCATGGTTCTTCTGATATAGACGATTTACCCAAATGTTGCAGCTGAACGAGGCTTTATTTCTGAGCAGTGCAGGAAATACAAGTGTAACTTTGTATTTTTATAGTGACATAGAACTAGGTTTGGTTACTTTGATCTATTCTAAAGACCCTGTAATTGTACGTTATGAGCTTGGATTTTAACACTATTACACTGTGATATTAATAGCTTAATCGGTGGTAAAGCATCAACACACCTAAAATATTAAGATAAAAGCAACTCACAGATGGGTTTCCTTAATTTACACAGTAAAGAATCCTTTGAGCTTATTCTAAACAATACTCTTTTTCTCTTTTAGGAATAATAAAAGGCATAATATTAAAATAAGTCACTGCACATTTTCTGACATCTAAGAACATTTTTGTCTGCATCAGTTGCTTCAATGTAGAAATTGTTGTAATTATGTTACATCATTAGGAAATCATATTCTTTTTTTCTGTGTTGCTGTGTCATCGTGATCACTCATTGGGTCTGCAATGTTTCAGATGTATCTTTTACAGTTAAACTGCATTGAAATATTTTTAGAAATAGAAAAAGAAGTAAGTGTTAAATTGTACAGTTTTAGGAAAGCGGTGCAAGCTACAGTTGTGGTGAAAAAAAAGACACAATTTAGGAAGTTAAGCAGTGTTGCATGAGCATTGGTGTTAAGTAACTTTTGACAGTGCCCAAGTCCCAACATATGAAAGTAACACACACATGTATCCATTCATTTCCAGACTGGAGAAACTGACAGACACAAGCACGCACGTACACACACATAAAGGCAAATACTTACACAAACACACAGGCAAGACAGGCTGACAGATGCACATCAGGGACGTGCGGTCAGGGGCGGCAGGTGAGGCAGAGCCTCACCTGCCATTAAGTGGTGCTGAATTGATAAAATAAAAAAACTCACCCACTCTTCGTTCCCCCGCCATCACAAATTGTGTAGGCTGCCAAGAAGTGTGAAGCACGGCGCGTCTGTTTAATGAACAGATGTCCGAGCACTGCCCACTTCCTGAACATTGCTCTCCCAATGCCTCAGAGGCACTGGGAGAGCTATGGAATAACTTGGACCAACGGGAAACCGCCCTTGGTTCAAACCATTCAAAACACGCCTGCATGGTGCATGGGAGGCAGGCCTCCCATGCATTTATTGGCGCAGGACAGTCATGTGACGGTGCTGACTCTCACAGTCAGTGGGCGCGGGGCTGTGCTCAGGGGGTGTGGCCTCAGCATGACACTCGGCTGCCTGGAGGATGTCGCAGATCCTGGGGAGCATTGAGTGCAGCCAGATCCTGGGGAGCATTGAGAGCAGCCAGATCGTGGGGAGCAATGGGAGCAGCCAGATCCTGGGGAGCAATGAGAGCAGCCAGATACTGGGGAGCTGAGAGCAGCCAGATCCTGGGGAGCACTGAACCTGAACCTACGTAACCTGTGTATATCTGGCTCTGATAATAGCCAGTGCCTCACTAGCCACTGACCTCACCGCACGTCACTGATGCACATGCAGCTGGACTGAGAGATGCACACATAGACAGAATAACAGATGCACACGCAGAATAACAGATGCACAGACAGAGTCGCAAAAACACGCACAGAAAAATAGATGCAAAGAAAAACAGAAGACAGACTGACAGATGCAATCACAGGCAATAGACACACAAACAGATAAGGATAGACAAACTGGCACACAGGCAGATAGACAGAATGACAGACACAGACAGACAAAAAGACTGACAGATGCACACTCAACACCCCAAAAAATAGAGCAGGACTGTCCCTATCATGGATAAACAGGTAAAATATGGATAGTTACCAGCAATACCTAGGATAGGGAACTTCCATCAGCATCTGTACAAAGAAAGGGAGGAATGGACAATCCAGCTTTATCAATGGAGCTTGAAAAAAGTTCCAAAACATTGCTTCTTAAAAAAACCTCCAATAAACCTGCCCTAAGAGTAAGGACTGGAATGTTCATTCCTTCCTTTCTTTGTACAAATGCAAACACACAAGCAGACTGATAGATGCAGAGTAGGACTAGTACACTACTTTCAAAAGGAATATGAAGAGTAGACACGCCAACTCCCACAACATAGTCCAAGAACAAAAAAAGACTAGGAACCCAGTTCTCAGTTCTATTTCAAAACCTGCCATTTATGGAACACTTGAGTGCCCGGTCCTTTTGTGCTCTCTCAGTTGAGGCTTAGTGATAGGGCTCGCAATGGTGACTGAACACCATTTCGCTAGAAGACCCTGACCTTAGAGCCCACACTGAAGTGGGAATAAGCCGGTTGCCGTCCATGATAGGCACTAGGGAGCATAGTTTGAAAGCAGTGATGCTACAGGGAGATTCAGTCACTCTCCTGGGCAGTCAGCAGTGGGATCTCTACAGCACTACAAATACAAGAATTTATAAACTGCAAACAATTCAGTAGTGCTCAACAATGGGTAGGACAAAGCAACCAAATATCCAAACAAGTCTGACACACAGAGAACAATGTGAGAAGAGGACCCTGCTCAAGAGTTTACAATCTAAAAACAGATGGGTTACACACTAAGGTGAGGGTAAACAGCTGAGTATGAGAAGTAATGGAATGCATGGGGGATGTGTGGAAAGTTGGAATATGAAATGTACAATGGAGAGGTGGTGGAGTGAGCTGATAGGCTTCTCTGAAGTAATGTGTGTAATGTGTTTTAAGAAACTTCTTGAAGGACTGGAGGTATGGGGAGAGTCGAATGTTAGAGGGCGAGTGTCACGGATACCCCACAGATATGAAAGCAGATCCCTGTATGCAGAGTTACCCTATATCCTCTGAGTGGTCAGTTTGATAGAGATTGTCTACAGAAACAAGTTATATATATATATATATATATATATATATATATATATATATTTATAACCAGGGGTCAGATGTCTAAATAAACAATGATACAAGGTCAGAGGTCAGAACACCAGAGTATACGATTTCCAGAGCCTCAGGTCAAAACACCAGAGTAGTCAATCACCAGGGGTCAAAAACACTGGAGTAGTTGATTGTCAAAGCCAGAGGTCAAAACAACAGAGTAGTCGATTGTCAAAGCCAGAGGTCAAAACAACAGAGTAGTCGATTGCCAAAGCCAAAGGTCATACACAAAAATAAATTAGTTAAAGAACACTAGGAGCACTGAGGGAGTGTGAAAACACGACAGTGCGCTGGCCTGGACTGAGTGAAGGGCTTATATACCAGATCGCTGCTTTTTGCTAACGCACCCGCTTCTCTGAGCGTTGCGTGATCGGCGCCGGCATGCATTTCATCCGGCACTCGGCCAGCGAGCAGCATGGAGGAGGCTACTGCATGCCGAAGGTAGGTGACAGGGAGGAAGTTGTATAAAAAGGGTCATATCGGGAGAAGTCCTGAAGGTGAAAGTTGCAAGTGCGGGCATGAAGAGATGATAATATCAGATCATTGGCAAAGTGAAGTGAACAGGATGGAACCTACTTGAAAATAATGGAGGAGAAGTAGGTAGAAGCTCAGTTATGAAGAGCTTTGCACATGAGGACCAGTATTTTGATTTGAATTCTAAAGGAAACAGGGAGCCAGTGCAGTAATTGAGAAAGGGGTGAGGTATGAGACACACTGGATGTCAAATTGTTGAGCTTGGCAGAAGCATTCATTACAAACTGTAGAGGGAGAATCTGTGATCACTTAAGGGCAATGAAAAGAAGTTTGCAGAAGTCGAGTCGAGAGTTAATAAGAGCTTTGATGAGCATTGTAGTAGTTTCCTAGTTTAGAAAGGGGTGGATGCATGCAATATTTTTTACCTGAAAAATAGCAAGATTTGGTGTAAAGGAGAGATCAGAGTCAAAGATGTCACCAAGGCAAAAAGTAATGTTGGTACCATTCACCTGATGGAAAATGGGTGCAAGATTGTTATCTTCAGAAGGAGAGAAGACAAGAAGTTCAAGTTTGTAGCAGTTTAGCTTTAGGAAATGAGCACTTATCCAATTAGAAACAGCAGACAGACAGTAACACGGTAAAACACAGGGGGAGAGAGATCTGGTGAAGAATGGTAGATTTGGGTGTCGTCAGCATAGAGGTAATATTGGAAGCCATAGTAAGAGATAAGATCACCAGGAGAGGTGGTATAGGTTGAGAAGAGTAGGGGACACATAACAGAGGCTTGAGGTACTCCAACTAATATGGAATGGGGGGGTGAAGAGGCACCAGCGACGGAGATACTAAAAGATCAAATAAAAACATAGGAAGAGAACCAGGAGAGTGGTGTCGCTGAGGCCAAGTTGACACAGTGTGAGGAATAGAAGCGGGTGTTCAACTGTGTCAAAATCAACGGAAAGATCAAGAAAAGCAGGAAGAAGTGACCTTTGGATTTAGCAGCAACTAAGTCATTGGTCACCTTGGTCAGAGCAGTCTCAGTAGATTGCTGGGAGTGAACGCTGGACTGGTGTAGGTCCAGTAGGGAGTTAGCAGGGAGGAAGCTAGTGAGCTGGTTATAGATCAGTTTTTCTAAGAATTTGGAGGCAAAGGGAAGCAAGGAGATGGGTCAGTAGTTAGGCAGGGAGGGAGATGGCTTCTTTAGAATGGATATAACCAGACCATATTTCAATGCAGAGGGGAAGGTTCGGGAGCAAAGTAAAAGGTTGAAAATATGAGTTGATAGAGATACAAAAGCTGGTTGGACAGAAAAAATAATTTGCAAGGAGGACAAATGGTAGGGCAGGAGGACATGAAAAGTTCCTCTTCAGAGACTGGAGAAAAGAAAAAAAATATTTGTCTAGTTGCTCTCTGTGGCAATAAATGTGGTGACACCAGTACACCCTAGCAACCGAGAACGGCTTCCTGCTTTACATTTCTGTTCCTATCTCTGTATATTTGTTAGTGTATGTTCGAGTGTCTCTGTGTTTCTTTTAGTGTCTCTAGGTGTCTTTGCCTATCAGGTCTATTCAAAGAGAGGTGAAACCCAGGAGAATGACTGGAGAAATGAAAATTCTAGGTCAAAATAGTCAAACCAGAAAAATTCTCCCATTTAGCTCACTTTCCAAATCGGCTATTTGGTCTAGATTGTTCTTTTCTCCTGCCAATTCTCCTGGTTTTCACCTTTCTCTGACTAACCCTGTGTGTCTCTGTATTTGTGCCTCTGTCACTATAAGGTTTATTCAAAGAGCACCGAACTTGCCACCAAATTGCACCAAACTGTGAATTTCACTGTACGATGCAATTTTGTGGTAGTTCGTCTACTCAGAAATCTGTAAATTCACCAAATACTGGTGAATTGACAGCGAAATAAGGTGCAGTTTGCGACAGATCGCTGCAATTCTATGATCTTCAACAGCAGTGAAATTGTCCCATAGAGAAGTAATGGTTAATCTATTCGGAGAACATCGAACTGCACCAAAATGTCAGTGAAATGCCCTGATTTTCAGTGGTTCAGTTCGATTGGTTTCAACAGGCGCATTCCATAAGATTCCATGTAACAAAATAGTATTGTTTTTATTCATTTTTTATTCAATCTTTTATATCTTTTTAAGTGTCCAAAAAAAACTTTTTAGTTATTTTTTTAAAATTTTTTGCTACTTTTTGGATTCTTTTTAGGCAAAATTTTTGATTTCCACGTTTTATGGCATTTTTTAAAATTCTGTAACAGAACATTTTATTATTGTTATAGGACTTTTTTATTATTTCCACACATTTTCAAAAACATTTGTTGTTTTATACATCTTTTAAAAAATAGCAGAGTTCTGTTGTTTTTTTTTCTGTAGTTTGGCAGCATTCGACTGTCAGTTCGGCGGCCTTCAGCAGCGTTCAGTAGTCAGATCGACGGTCTTCTGCAGCATTCGGCGGGCTGATCGGAGGTCACGCTGGCATTTGGTTGTCAGTTCAGCTGTGTTCGGCGGTCAGTTCAGTGGCGTTTGACGGTCTTCGAAGACTCCTTGTTTGGTAACACTTCGAGGACCCTGCCGTGAATAGTGAATTCACCGCAGGAACAGCGAACTGAAATCGCCGAAGTGCACCGAAGTGCGCCGAGCAAAAGAGGAAATTTTGTGAAATTTCGGTGCTCTTTGAATAACCTTTTAACTTTTTCATTAAATCACAAACGGAATGTGCTTTACAGAAATATACAAAGCAACTTTTTGACTATCCAGCCTTTTTCAATGTTTGAAAAAAAGGTGAGAATGTTGCATTGCATATCCCACTAAAATGGTGAAAATGTTGCATTGTATATCCCATTAAAGCTTGCTATATGAGAGGATTTGAGTGCTCATTCCTTTTGTGGTTTGCTGTAGTGCTTGTCTGTGAGTAATATTCAAACTAAACAGTGTGTACTACTCCTGTGTTGAATACCAGTATCTTTTTCAATGTCTGTGAACTTCTGTCAGTGTCTTCCATAATCTCTATCAATGTTTCTGCCAGTGTCATGTGTGTGTGTGTGTGTGTGTGTGTGTGTGTGTGTCTGTCAGTATCTTTGACAATGTCAATGTTTATGTGTGTTTCTCTGCATGTTGGAAAGTGTCATTATTTGAGTGTCTCTGTCAGTGTCTTTGTATGTCTCTGTCACTGTCATAATCCCCGGGAAATACGTGTGGCATGTATAAAACATAACAAGAAAAAAAGGTGTCATCATCTATGTTTATCCCTATAGCTCCATGCAAAGCAAAACACAATAAGAGGTTTTGGTTTACTTGAATGGCCATTGAAGTT
Organism: Leptobrachium leishanense; assembly: GCA_009667805.1. Lineage (NCBI taxonomy): Eukaryota > Metazoa > Chordata > Amphibia > Anura > Megophryidae > Leptobrachium > Leptobrachium leishanense. Next base: position 386,674,472 of record CM019064.1, on the reverse strand, counting down.
TATGCTCACCTGCCATGTCACGGCACCTCTGGTAGGTGAGTCCTAACTTAATTATAATAAAGAGCTGCTTTTAAGAGAGCATGTAGCCTACCCATTAATCCCCAAAATGCCACTAATCAAGGGAAAACATTTAATGAATACACTGTGAGGCATGTAGCCTACCCGATAAACCCCTAAAATGCCACTAATCAAAGGAAAACATTAAATGAATACACTGTGAGGCATGTAGCCTACCCGAAAAACCCCTAAAATGCCACTAATCAAAGGAAAACATTAAATGAATTCACTGTGAGGCATGCAGTCTACCCATTAAAACCTAAAATGCCCTTAATCAAGAAAACCATAATTAAATGAATACTCTGTGAGGCATGTAGCCAACCCATTAACCACTAAAATGACAGTAGTCAAGTGGAAACATGAAGGGCTCTAGTACAGTCCTAATGCAAACGTTAACGCTCACATGGGTGAGCATTAACGTTTGCTGCGGTATTTACCGCATATTACAATCCAAACGCAAACGGGTTAGAAAACCCATTTGCGTTTGGTACCTTGCACTCCTCTGCTCGAGCTAACTGCACTTTGCGCTCCCTATACGTAACATGGGGAGCACAATGTGTTAATCAGCACTGGTATTACAAAGTCCCAGCGCTGATTAACACCTGGCTCTGGTTAGCAAAAAGTTAACCAGAGCCAGGACTTGGTGTTATCGGATTCCGCATCTGCAGAATCCATTAACACCAGGCTTAGAAAATAAAAAAACAGATCGTATACTCACCTCCTGTCCCGCGACGAGGACCGTGGCTCTGTCTGCCTCCTCCGGTCGGTGGGAGCAGGGAAAGACTGGGGGAAAAAGTCCCCCCAGTCTCTCCCTGCGTATCCCTACACCGAGCGGCCGGATCTCGCGAGGCGAGATCCAGCTGGTCACGTGACCGGCAGGGAGGCGCTCAATGGAGTCCAATGGACTCCAGTGAGTGGATGCTCGTGGCTGTGCTCAGCACTACCGCGAGCATCCCTAAATTTTACGCTCGGAAACAATGCAGGCTGCATTTTTTGTGCCTCCATTGTAATCCAGCGTTAAAATGCGGGCGCAAGGGGGAAAACTGCGGGCGCAGTTTTTCCTCCCTTGTGCCTGCGTTTTAACGCGAAGAGCGTAATAGGGCCCGAAATGTATACACTGTTAGGGTTTAATGGGTAGGCTACATGCCTAACAGTGTATACATTTCATGTTTCCACTTGATTACTGGCATTTTAGAGGTTAATGGGCAGGCTTCCTTCCTCACAGTATACATTTTATTTTTTCCTTGATTATTGATAGGGTTTAATGGGTAGACTGCATGCCTATCAGAAATCAAGGAAAAAATAAATGTATACTGTGCGGAAGGAAGCCTGCCCATTAAACCTTAATATACTAAATAAACTAAACTAAGGGAAACACGAAAGTAATACACAATGTGAAATATAGTTTGACTGTTAATAACCCCTTCTCTGCTGAGACTTTTCAACAGTGTGAAGAAAAAAAAAAGGTTAAGTTTTTATTTTATTGTTAATGATTTTGTCTTTACACAGAATATGGTCATGTTGGGTATCATTGGAAAGGCCAGTCTCTGCCCTTTCTAATGTCACCTCTATCGACGGTATGGGGACAGAGATACAGCAGTCCAAAGGAAGTGGGCTAAACTGGATACTGTTCCCTGGCAGGGGGCACATGGGGGCCAATGAATAACCTATGGAAGCAATTTCGCCCCTTGCCCCCCTGTAGCAACTCCTATGCTGAGAAGGGAGTCACATCTTAGAGTCATTGTTTTAACATTGACTTTGTCTCAGGGTGCTCTGGAGTCTGCACCTGCTTATCCATCTTCTTCTAACCAGACTACCTCTCTGCTAATTCTCGCTTGCAGTAGGCAAGCCATCCTTGCCTGCAGTGTGCCACATTATAGCCTGCAGTATGCCAGCATCCTCACCTGTAGTGTGCTAACTACCATCTGTTCCTATTTAGGACTGTCAAGCCTTGCTGTAAACCCTCACAGCCAATAACCCTCTATTGCTGAGGACCTTCCTTTATCTAAACCTGCCTAATGTGGCATCCTGATTGCTTAGCCTACCTTCCTGTGCATTTTGCCCAGTCTAGCCGCTGTGCACTGATCCATCTGTGGCCAGTCAAGGCTCTGTGTCTCCATGTGCCCAGCTAAAAATCTGTAGATAGCTCCTGCCTAGTTAGTCCCACTGGGTTTTATGTGTATTTTTGGCTATATTGTTAATCCATATCTTGATTCAATTCAGCCTTTGTTGTTATTACCTGCAGATTCCTTCAATAAACTTCTGTTCTTTCCCAATACGCATCTGCTCTCCAAATTATATCACTGTATCATGGGCTCATATTTCCAAACTGACATCCTGTATTAGTGTCTTTGTTTTTCTGTGTTTTTATGAATGTGTCTGTTGTGTTGCTGTTTGCGTATATCTATTTGTGTCTCCTATCTTTGTCAGTGACTGTGTGTGCCTTTTAGGGTCTGTGTGATTCACTGTATCTCAATCAGAATTTTTGTCATTGTATGCCTCTATCAGTTTTGTTGCCATTGTCTGTGTGTCTCTGCCAGTGTCTTTGAAGAAGATAGAAATGGCAATGGTTACAGCCCAAATCATTGGAACGTAATGGAGCTGGTGCCTAGAACCTGTATCTTGCAGCTTCAAGAATTACTTCCAATGCAAGGTTTGAGACTGCAGGATGCAGGTTCCAGGCACAATCCCCATTGCAATCCAGTGATTTAGGTTGTAACCATTGCTATTTCTGTTTTTACGAGATTGGGAACATTTATGGATTCATCCATTATAAGATTGTTTTGGACATTCAATGTGGACATGTTTGCGGCAGGAAGGCTAATAAAGGGGTTAAACGGCAAGATGTATGAGGCTTCTTGGACACAAATGGATTACAACCGAGACACATACGCTGGAATAAAGGTGAAAAAACTACAGGGACTCGCATGTACCAAGAATTGGAACGGGAGACCGGAAGTCACGGGTGAATGATGAAACTATTGCCGAAAGAAGAGTGTGTGTAGGGAAGATTGCACAGTCATGAAGAACACATAGGGGAAAGAGGCGGACCGCCTCCTGTTGCGGGTTTGGCTTATTAGCCGCTTGAAAATTGTTTTAATTGCTTAATTGATTAATGATGTATTATAGAGGGGTATATGTACCGGAAGGCATAAAATTATTAACTTTATGCTCCTGATGAAGTCCTATTTCACATTTGAAGGGAGGGAAATGCGTTGAATATTTATCTTGCTACCATTTGGTTTTTATGATTTTGCCGAATAAATACGAGCATTTTATACCACAATCTGGCTTACTGGTTCCTGATCCCATATTCAAACAGGAGACTCCAGTCTGGCCCATGGGCAATCAAGACGGAGGAAGAACGGCATGATTTCAGCACTCGGAGTGGGATTCAGATAAATATAATCTCATTTATTTCTGGTGTGCAGATTTAAATCATCTGTGGCAGGATTATTTACTTGTTACAGTGTGCACTATGTTCCTCTTTTTTTTAACCATTGGTGCTCTTTGTTACATATTTTTTGGATAATTTTTATCTATACCTAGGTAAGGGTATACACACTGATTGATTAGCTCAAAGTGCCTCCTGAGGTGGGTATGGAAAACGCTAAGAAAGAAAAGCAGGTAAATATGAAAAAATATCATATTTACTTGCATTTTATGCCTGCTGAATGACACTACTGACTCATTCAAAAGGCATAGCATGTTTTTAAAAGCACACTAGCAAAGCATGCATGTCCCTGTAGCAATTGGAAATACTGTATATGGTCTATACTAAGGCATGTAAATAAGTAGAAGCATGAAAGAAAACCCCTGCAGGAATTGTGACAGTCAATATCCTGCAACAGAAATGGGGGTAACCCTGGAACATGGATAGAACAAATTATATTGATTGACTGGATTGGATGACTTCCTGCAGACACAGAATATTAAGGGTCATAATATTTAATATGTGGGTAAAAGCTTCTTGATCCAAGGAGAAATCTGACGCCATTCTGGGGTTAAGAAGGAATTTTTTCCCAGTGTCTTACATATTGGCGAGCGCTTCAGACTGGGTTTTTTGCCTTCTTTTGGATCAACAGCAGTAGGTGATGTGTGAGAGGCTGAATCCGATGGACGCATGCATTACTTCCTGCATGCTCCTGAGGATGCCAGTGTTTATGGTGAAACGCGTCGCGTGATGGAGTGATTACTCCCATGCAGAGTGTGTATTTGATTATATAATTTTTTTTAGTCTTTGTAGTTTGATGTTAATCTTGGCGTGGGTGCGCTCTAAGCTGGTAGTGCTCCCAGCATTTATTTTGGGCCTCAACCTTTCCTTTACCTTTTGCAATTTCACTTGTTACTCCTCCTATTGGGAATTCTCTCTATAGCAGGCTTCTCTCTGTCCTATTATATGGACCCATGAAGGCCCGTTTCTTCACAGTGATAGTAGTTGACAGAATTTAGGCCGTTTGTCTGTTTGTATCCCCTAGGAGAGACTTATCTAGGTGCACCTAGTACCCTATGTGGCATTTATCATGCTGACTGGAGCCACAGAGACTTTTTATCATATGATACTTTTTTCACATATGATTGCAAATAAAGATCAGATCACAAAACATTACCATTTGAAATGATGTTTAATTTATAGATTGAATAATACAGAAAAAAAGTATGAAATTTTAGAAAAGAAGCAGGGAATTAAAATTTACGAACGACACACAATTTCATTGTTTTCATTAGCGGTAAAATAATAAAATATGTCAACACTGACCACATTTGTTTTAACTTATGAAACTACAACAAATCAAAAACATAATTTAACATTTCAAGCTTATGTGGAAAATAAATGATCATTTTCACCTTAACATAATAATATACAGGTGAAAATATTATTTATATACTTTCTGTTAGCTATGGTTTTGATTTGGAGGTTGTGTAAAGTCAAATTTTTCTGTCAAATTTAACACATGAGTTAGATCTTCAAGTTCACCATGAATCATCCTCCGAGGGCTTATGGAATTGAAGGGTTTCATGAAAGATAGCTACTTTTTTTTTATTTATTTGTAAGGTGTCAGATTGCAAATGTATGCATTTATATACTGCAAGTGGCAGCGGCCCAGAAAAATAACAGAACAAAGCATAAGAAATAAAAGTGTCAAAGCAACTTGTAATTATTTTCTTGTGGCTTTGATTAAAGATACACCAAAGTAATTAACAAGTAAATTTACTGTTAAAAAATATAGGTGAGCTTATGACATCCTAATGCCAAGATTTAATTGTTATGGCAGTGTTTTCCTTTGGAGTGACTTCCAGAGCTGAATCCTCCCTTGTGGTGATGGCTACTTCCACCGTGTGAAGATCCTGTAGTGCTGCTGATTACGGCTGGAATAGAGGAAACATTCTATTAAATTCATTGCTTTATTTTAAAAACTAAATCTTATAATAAGCAAAAATGAGCAAATTCAATTTTGTGACATAAAAGGATTCACTGAAATTTAAGCTTTTCCTAGATTTAAAGTGGGAAGAGTAATCCTCAGTAATTTATGTTAAGTAGATCTGTCATCTTGTGAAATGCTCCTCTAAAAGAAGTCTACTTTCCTGACCCAAAAACAGGGGTGAGAATAAAATCAAACAATAAAGATAGTTATCAGCTTGGTAAAGGTAGACATCCCACGTAGAACTGGTTAAATCGAAGGCGTAGAAAGTTGAGGGACTAAATGGGATTCAGATTTTACTGAAAGTGTATTTGGGATAAGGAGTTAATTTTTTTAAGAAAACATTATTAGTATTACTTATTTTGAAACAAATTGCCTCTTATTCGGGATTAGTTAAAAGGGGACTATTTCTCATTACTCTTTCTTGCAGCCACTAATGGAACAATCTACCAGCTGCTGAAATGTGGTGTTAAGAGACTTAGGAAGATTCATTCAAACAAATCCACTTTTTCTGTTGTAAATACTCAACCTGCATTGCAGAGGACAGACTGATCTGAGGCCTCCTGAATCTGCAGGCAGAAGGACACTGAGGACAAATAGTTTCCAGAATCCTTCTGCTGGCCTCACATAAACTCGCACATACATTGGTCTCGTTCGGGCCATATGGAGTCATATGGAATCCAGAAAAGGATACCAGCTGCCAGTATCTATTAGCTCATTTTGATATGTAAATATGATATTTTTAAAGCTTTGATTAAAACGTATATAATGGTGACCTTTCTATAAAAAGTATATAATGGTGACATTTCTACAACACACACATACATACATAAATACATACATCTATGAGAGAGACATATCTTGTACTTTATATAACTTAAAACATTGGCCTGAGCCAGGGCTGTCAAACTATGCCCCCCACCCCAGATGTTTCTGAACTACAACGCCCATGATTCTCAGGCCATCTATTGCATTCAAAGAATTCTGGGAATTGTAGGCATCAACATCTGGGGGGCCTGAGTTTGAGATCCCTGCTTTAAACAAACAAGCCATTTCAAAGAATAAGAAATCTACTTACAGATGCTAACAGAGTCATGTCCATCTTGACCAATCCTAAAAAAAATATATGATGTTAGTAGTGTCCCGCTTTTACTCTTTAAGGCCTTTATTAATTCCTTTGGATAAGCATTTTCACAGGATTTCAATGTTTTAGAAAAAATAAAAACAATTATCTACAAAACTCCCTTAGACATTAATGGTGTCTTCTGTAGATAAATCATTTGGAATGTTTGTGTAATCATTTGAAAGTGGGATTAAATCAAGGCCTTAATTTGAAAGCACTGTAAGTTAAATAATGATATAAATTGAAAAAAAAGACCAGTTGGTTTAACCTTTTTTTTTTATATCTGTTACTGATAGTGATCCAAAAAGATGCTATAAAAACTTTTTCCAAGTGCCACAAAAATCTATAAAAGTCCTACTTCATTCCTAAAGATTTACCAAATTTCTCAAATTTATTAAGCTGTTATTACTGTTATTTTTATTGTAAACAACATTTTGCTGTGCTGTAAGTAAAATCTCGTTTTGTTAAGTCGCAGTGGATAATCTCTCATCTTTTGCACAGTGCTATAAATGAACAGGTCTGTGGAATAAAATGTTATGTTTTAGTATCCTGTGTTTATAGTAGATTGTGAAAATTGTAAGCCATGTTGTAACTAAAACAAAGCTTCTTGTTACTGTTTCTTTTGGTGGGTATATGGCAAATGTTTGTTAGTAACTGATTTACTGTTTCGAACCTGCATTCTTCTCCTTCCAGCATCTTCTTGTAGGTGGCGATCTCAATGTCCAGAGCCAGTTTCACGTTCATCAGCTCCTGGTATTCTCGCAGTTGGCGAGCCATGTCCTGCTTGGCTTTCTGCAGGGCAGCTTCCAGCTCGGCAATCTTGTTCCTTGCGTCTTTGACAGCAGCTTCCCCACGTTCTTCAGCTTCAGCTATAGCAGCTTCTAGTTTACAACGCTGTGAATATTGTTTAATGCACGTAGATTAATGTTAGTTACTTGTTAGTCTGATGCAGTCTACTTATAGTATACCTTGGCTACCCCCCAGATTTTCTTGGCTTCCTTCCTACACGATGACCCACAGTATGACATACCTACTACTGATTTGTTTAACTTTAGGAAGTAAATGTTTTTAAAGTCCGCTTTCAGACTTTATTGTAAAAATAGCAAAGGGCTCTTTTTTCAATTATATGTCATGGGTTATTTTACAGATACATTCACTCTGAATAATGGTGTGAAAAAAAGAATTCAGTGTATCAAATTGCATAAATATGGTTGGAGTTCCCCCTACAGGTCATAAACATTTAAGAATTTTATTTTACACGTTCAACTAAGTCCTGGAAAGGGCCTGGCCTGTTACTGCTACTATTTTTAGTTCTGGTTCGTTTCTAATAAATGTTTCTTTAGGATTATACTTTTATAAAATATCAAACACATAAAATACCCTTTTTTTTGAAGATCTGATTAACATTTCTATTTGTATACATGTAGGGCTGCCAGGGCGGCCATGTTTTCCTGGACACATATTACTATTTCATTACAGAGGGAAGCACAGGGAAAATTGCTGCCCTGCAACATGTATGACTCATCTGCTGCAGGAAGGAAATCAAGGCAGGTCACCTGGGCTTCCTGTTTGATTTCTTACCTGCAGGGTATGGATTATACATACTGCAGGTGTTATTTTTCATGCACTGCCCATCAGCATCAATAACCTATATGTGTCCAGGAAAACATGGCTGACATGGCAACCCTATATTCGTGAAGATTACACTACCACACACTGAAAACACCGACAACTTTGTGATCACGTTGACACGTTTTAGAACCAAACAAACTGATCTGTTCGTAAAAGGTGTTTCACCAGGTTTAGTTGGCAGGCGTTCAACAAGTATTTGATTTTGTAAATCTCCATACAACCTAATACTAAATCGACTGAAATCAAGCCAAATTAGTATTTCTTTGTGCAAGGAACTATATTCCAAAGGATACTTCAAGCACCATAACATAGAATGCTTATTGCATGCCTCGGTCTCTTTCACCGTGCACGATTGATGCAAACCGACTACTTCGGACTTTTGTAAAGAATCAGGCATTTACTAGGCCAAGGAACTAAAACAAATTCATTTACAAGAAATGAAATATAATATTAATTTATCTGAGGTGTGCTGGAAATGCTCTTATTTGATTATTCACCATAAACCAGAAGTAAAATGATAAAGAGATGTGTTTATGTTTTATAATATTTCCAAAGTGTAGAAAACGACTTCTATGAAAAGTGTTCAATGAATAAAAAACCTAGCTGACACAAATGTGTGTGTTAAATGTATTTTTTCTTAGTAGTAATTATGTTATTTATCTCCCACCCTAATAACGAGTAAACAAGTAAAATAAACCTGAACATGATATTCTGGAAGTTGATTTCAATTCAGGTTTTGCAGCATCTTTTTGTAGATTATACATGAAATTATTATTTTATTGTACTTCCTAGTATAATGATTTTAATTTCTAGTTTAAAGCTGAGTCATTTATTAAATGTAATTTAATGTTTTATTATAATTATAATTATGGGCCATAAAACCACCCAGCTTTAATCTCATGCACTTTAGCGCTGTTTGGCGTTTTAGTTCCCATTCTGTAGCTGAGTTGAGAGACAGATGAATCATAAAAATTTGTATCTATGTCTACCTCTGCATTGAACAAAAAGTATCAGTTTAACTCTGTGACTAATATCATTGTGATTGTGAAATCATTGTCCAACCTTAAATTCCAGTAAACCTTATTGTTAAATATTTTCTTGGGTAGGTTGAAGAAAACATCAATAAAGTATTTCTTGTAAATCCAGTACTTACAATATGATAATGGTTAAGTAATAAGTGTCCTTCAACTTAAGAGCATGTTCTTCAAATTAAGGGCTTATTTCCATAAAACTGAGTTGTAAAGTTCTTTTAGATTGATTAAAAAATATCAGGGAATTGATTAATAATCTTTTGAATTGATGTTCACAGTCATGTAACCAGAGAAAAAGATCAGAAAGCTAAAATCAGTCTTCCTATTCATCATATGTGCGCAGAGGTGGCCCTATAATTAGGCAAAGTAGGCAGCTGTCTGAGGCCTTGCTCCCACTGTGGCCTCAAATGATGCAATATATATAGAATTACATTACACTTCCATCCCACACAAATACACATCCACATTAATATAAACTTGTCTCCTAACTGAGATGCATTAGACTTTATTCATATTTATTAAGTTAGTTTCTGCCATCTTTGGAGGCTTCATAATTGAACTTAGATTAAGGACTCACTACCTCTAGAGCTGACACTGTATGCATGTATTTATATATTGTTTTACCTGTGCTTTCAGGCTCTCGATTTCTCCTTTGAGTTTGTGGATCAGGCGGGTGAGCTCGGCGATCTCATGTTTAGTGTTACGGAGATCATCCCCATGTCTGCCAGCTGTCAAACGCAGTTCTTCATACTGCAGAGAATTAAAACAGAACATTCTACTTTTATATGTGTTATATAGCTTGATGATAGCGAGACAAACAGGTATTGGCAATGTTTTTGAAATAGTACAACCAGGATAACATGGGATTGTTAAATCTTATGCTGTTTATGTGATATATTAAAATGTTAAAATCTTACAAACACATACAGCTGCTGGGGGTTAAACAGAAAGTGCAAATATTTCTATAATAAAACGTATCGCTAATAGGTCGCTTGCACTCAACTGATATATCCCCTTGGCATTTTGAAAACTGGATTCCCATGTCTTGTGCTTGAATAAAAAGGGCTTTAAGAGTCAGTTAATAAAACAAGATAATGATTATATGTCTATGGTTTAAAGCAGTGTTTCCCAAACCTGTCCTCAGGACCCGCTGACAGGCCAGGTTTGCCAGATATGTGAAGCACAGCACAGGTGATATGATTTGCTGCTCAGTGATTGCAGGATTCAGTCTGCATTTCCCCAAGGTGATCTGCAAAATCTGGCCTGTTAGAGGGTCCGGAGGACAGGTTTGGGAAACACTTGTTACAGGTTCCTCATTGTAGGACCTAGTAAAAACCTTGCATTGCAGAGAGCCCCAGGAGGATGTATGCCCCAAGTAAGTGGATGTATCTCATAAAAGCAGGCATTGGTTTGGTACAGATAGGACCTGCTGATGATGACATTGATGTTGTGTCTGGCTTATACAATATATGATTATATTTTCTAACACCTCATCACTTTAAAACCTTGGTCAGGTGTTTTTTAATCGTTTGATACATGATTAGATGGTTGTGTGTCGTGTATGTATAAATATATATTTGATCAGAACATTGCTGGCTGAAAATGTTTGAATAAAGGAATTTAGGATTATCCATTTTCTGTCAACATGCATAGCATATCAAGTGACCATGAAGGTTGCTTTGGGTATAAAAATCGTTATGTACCGAATGTATTTTTTCTACTTCTTTAATAATTCCTAAATCTTCAGCAGCATGCAGACAATAATGAATGTATGTTGAACTCTGTGCTTTTGTGGCGCCATATTTTCCAGCCATACTTTATACTGTCTCAGCCTGAATGAAAATTTTTATTTTTTTAATCTGTCCTGTCTTGCCACTCGGAAAGACAGACTCACCCGTGACTGATACATGGCTTCTGCTTCAGCTCGGCTCTTGTTGGCGATCTCTTCATATTGAGCTTTTACCTCTGCAATGATACAGTCCATGTCCAGATTCCTACTGTTATCCATGGACACGACCACTGAGATGTCTGCGATTTGGGCCTGAAGCTGTTCTATCTCCTACAAGTTCAACCACAGAGAAACAGCCCATAAATTTGTTTCCTAGTATTATATCTTAAGGAAAATTACAGCTAAAATATAATGTTCTGCAGAAGAATAAATTATATACCAAAAATTATATAGACAACATAATTTCCTTCAAAATGAAATAAAATAAATAATATATAGACAATATAATTTCCCTCAAATGAAATAACAAAAATAATATACAGGATATGAACAATATAATTTTCCTCAGAATTAAATAATAAAAATAATATATATGGGCTATATAATTTCCTTCAGAATTAAATAATAACATAAAATATAGACAATATAAATTTCTCTCAAAATTAAATAACAAAAATATTAAAATATATAGACAATATAATTTACTTCTTCATATATGTAAAAAAGTCCATATGTGTATTTTAGAAAATAAATATTCACTTGCAAAATAAACATGAAATGCAAAATTAAATCACTAAAACGTAGACTTATGGACATCTATGAACAAGTTTGTTAGTGATTTAAAATGTGTTATCAATAAACATATATCTGAATTTACTGCATCATATAGAGCTCTCAGGAAGTTGATCTCATCAGTCAAGGAGTCCACATTAGCTTGAATTTCGGTTTTGTTAAGGAAAGCAGCATCCACGTCCTGTGGGAAAGAGAAAGCCATGAGATGTATATATTTTTTTAAATGGCAGTTTTCTTAATTATCAAAGTAGTGTTGTGGGACTATTCACCCTCTTGAGTCCAACAAATTCATTCTCTGCTGCAGTTCGTTTATTGATTTCTTCTTCGTACCTGAGGGGTGATACATTTACATTATATCAACAAGAATTCCTTGATACATAGCTTTGTAAATGAAAAGCTGGACATCAAATCTACATAGACCTGAAAACAAAAATAAAGGAAAAACATTCTTACTTCTTTTTAAAATCTTCTACTGCATCTTCCATTGTTCGTCTTTCACCCTCAAGGCCGATTCTTTCGCACCCAAGGTTCTCTAGCTGTCGCCTGAGGTTACAGATGTAGGCCTCAAACAAAGGTTCGACGTTGTTCTTAATAGGTTTTCTTTCTTGTAACAAAGCCCACTTGGTTTCCAGAATTTTGTTCTGTTGTTCCAAAAATCTCACCTGAAATGGGAAATATGAAGCATCTATAAATAAGTGATCAACATTCTAAAATCCTTTTACTTGGTTGTGATACCAACCTTCTGATTATTATCGATAAGAATATGTCTGATGTGTTGAAACTTTATGGACACATTCTGGAGTTCATGAGCACATTAATTTAATATGCAATAACCAAAATTCCTTTGTATTGCTCCAGAAGAAGACCAGATTGAGTTTACTCGATCTTGGAGCACCTGCCACAGCTTTTGATGATCAAGTATACTCGATCACGGTAATGATTGGTGTTGATACAGGTGAAGTTACTATTTAAACTAGCCAATTAAAATACAGCTTCTATATGGTGTAATACTATAATTCATGTTCCTATTGCAGAGAAGGCACGTTGCATGAGATGTAACTGTATAATAATTAATGGAGCAAACATGAGAAGGTTATACTGAAATGCTAGAATGAGGCTATTTTCAAAAGATAGATGACACTCTACAAAATATATGTGCATGACAGCAATGAAAACAATGCATAATCAGATTGAGTACAGACATTCTGGTTTTGTCTGTATGCTACATTTTGAGAAGTGATCACATTCTTTGGTTTTTGTGTCCCTCCCTGTCACAGGTGCCTCCTTGCAGATTCTATTTAATTCTCAATCTACCAGGAGCCCCAGGAAGATGCATGTCCCAAGAGCATTGACATTCTGGCAGGTTTGTGCCAGATATGATCAGATCTATCTTGTAACCAAATCACCACAATTTATCCCTATGTCAGGTGTTATTAGAATCTTTAAAATCAAAGTGGAGGGCTCTGAATATTGTACGTTGAACAATCCTATATAATTTACGTGACCCAGTGTCACTATTTCTTTACTATAAAATGATTATTTATGTAATATATTTAGTTGAGCAGACAGGAGGTTTTCCATCAAATATCTTCCCAGCTATTCTACTTCTTCCAAAACATGTTTAAATCAAATAAAGACTAACATATTAGCACTGTAAATTAAATTAGGGTTGTCTTAAATGTAAAGAGAAATTGAGGTGATATTGACATCTATTTAAGGTTTCATAAAATGCATGAAGCCCTTTCTATTCAGAATGGTTGAAGCATTTTTTAATTGTTATTCAAAAAGGTAAATAGCTATCAACTATGATATTAGACAAATTCAGAGTATATAGGCAGTTTTGGAATTCTATTCAACATGTTTTCAAGTTGAGTATGCTTCCTGTTACCATATCTTTATTCAAGGACATCGGTGGACATCCAGCTCATGTTGAATAACAACTCTGTATCAGAACATCAAATTTTGTGTCAATCAACCTCTTAGGGTGAAGAGAGTCTATTTAGAGCTGGAACTCAAACTCTGCCACACAGATGTTTCTGAACTACAACTTCCATGATTTTCCCAATTTTGGGAATTGAAGGCCAAAAACATCTGGAGATCAAAGTTTGTGATCCCTGCTTTGGACTTTGAGTGAATGTCTTACCTTGTCAATGAAGCAAGCAAACTTGTTGTTGAGACCTTTTATTTGGTCTTTCTCATCTGTCCTCACTCTCTGGAGGTGTGGGTCAATCTCCAGGTGAAGAGGAGACAGTAAACTTTGGTTCACAGTAACATGGGTGATCCCGCCAGGGCAAGCTGATCCCCCAAATCCATAGGAAGAGGATGAAAATCCATGTCCATTATCAAACCCTCCATGTCCATGTCCATGTCCATGTCCTCTATGAAATGGTCGATAGCTTGAAGCGGCAATCTTGTGTCCACTAGATACAACACTGTACACACTCTTGCTGCTAAAACTTGGAAGAACCTTGTGACCAATGGACACTTTCTTTGACGTGAAAGACCCGGCACTGTGTTTGCTTCCGGAAGGCAAGCAAGCAGAGGATGAACTGAATTTCTTGTGTCCTGAGACAGAGCTGCTGTGAGCGGACTGGTGAGACATGGCTCTTCTAGAATGATCAGCAAGGAGCGATAATGTGAGAAATGACTGCAAAGTCTGAGTGAAATGACTCCCTGAATTCACTGCAGGTATTTACCCAATTTATATATTAAGCATAAGTGGGATTGGCTACGTTGGAGGATCGTAAGACCTTATAATTGCCCTCTAAGAGCTTGTAGAGTTAGCATTTTTACATGCTAATCATTCCAGTTTAATAAAATTTAATAGAATAGTGACAAAAAAATGGTACATTAAACACACCTACAAAATTAGCTAAGATTAGGAGATCCTAATGCTAATTAATTTTTATTCTTGCAATAGATTATATCTAATCTTCATTAAAATTAAGACTTACAGCTGATGTCAGCGATTATGTGCTTATATATGGAAGTCTTTTGCTCACATCTCAGATCATTTGACAGCAGAGCCATTTGGATTCACACTTAAACATAATTAATGCATCCTGACAAGATAAGGAAATATAGGTGTATTTTAAGGGTCTCTGGTGCTAGAATTCATCTCTGATGACCTGCATAGAGCACTGATGGGGTTAGAATTTGCGATGTTGACCAGTCTCATCTCTGAAACTGATGTTAAACCGCATGATATTATAAATGGACGATGGAAGAGAGGATGCAGGTACATGGCCTGAAATAAAGGTAACAGCCACATGACGGACAAGATAGTATTAGTGTTCAAGATAGCCGGAGGCAAGTACAGTCTGAGCCTCCTGTCTAACAAACCAACACAATATGTTTATTGTGTTCTCCAGTCATAACAAAAGGACAGGGAGATCAAAAGACAGATTAAAAACTATACTTAACAGGGTTAGACATCAAATGCCCAACTAACAGCATGAAGGTGATAACAAAAATCATAATCCCTAGGATATATAATATATTATTGTGAGGTTTCATTGTTATTTGTTTAGAATGCAAAAGGTAAGTAACAAGTATTATATGTCTTATGTAATGTTACAAAAAATGCATTTATTAAATAAAAAATGTGCACTCTTTCACCTCATGTGATCTAAGATTTAGTTAAATTCTGTTGAGTGATTTATTGCACAATTTTGATTGCTGGCTATTATTCCTTTGGACAGACGGGGGGTTTTGTGGATATTGAAGAGTGGGGTTATCTCCTTCTCTATGCAGCTGCCATTTTTCTATTTTGGACTAATTGGAGGTGGTGGACTAAGTCATATTACACTAATAGTCCTAGCCTATTTTGTAGATGAATCCTCCAAACGGTATTCAATATCCTAACACTAAATAATGCCTTGATTATATACACAGATACTCATCACCAAAGAATAAGGATAACTGTCAGGTCTATTCACTAAAGGTGAAACTCAGGAGAACTGGCAGGAGAAGAGAACAATCACAACCAAATAGCCGATGTGGAAAGTGAGATAAATGGGAGAATTTTTCTGGTTTGGTTATTTTGACCTAGAATTTTCACTTCTTCAGTCATTCTCCCGAGTTTCACCTTTAATGAATAGACTTGTATGTAAGTCAGTTACATTTAAAGACTGAATAGTTGTGTAAAAAAGCCTTTGTTCCTTTTATTTGTACTGTAACAATGTAACCATGGCTATGTTGCCTTGAATTATGTTTTCATGTAACATTTAATGAATGAGCTTCTAATTTTGTTGCAGTAATACTAGATACAGAAAAGAAATATGAGCTTCTTTTGTTCCATGTACGGCAAATCTGCACATTCTCAGAGCAATCTGGTGTCTTAACATTTGATTGTTTCCATTCCTCATTTTAATAATGCTGAATTTGTCATAGAAAGGTTATGCTGATCCTGTCTAAAATGCAATCGGTTATCCAGAGATCTGAGGATATACTGCAATAAAATAATTTACTTAAATTAGCTTTATTACGTGATTTTGACATATTCTGACACTGACATTCATACTGATCATGGAACAAGAGTTACGTCAAGAGTGTGAAATTAGTGCCAATTACATAAAGATATTTATGATGATTATATTTGCTAGCTATACTAATTAAACAGTATTCACAGGGCTGTTACTGGACTAGAATTAGAACAGCAAAGTAACTGTGGCTTAAAACATGTGTGACACCATTAAAGTACAGTCATAATCATGGCTGGCTGGGCTGACATTAACAAGCAATTAGAGATGGATGACATGTTATATTTTAAGCAGCATCATTTGACAAATGGTACTTAAATGATAACGACACAGTATAAAGGTTTGTGATTCAAATTCAAATCTAAATGATTATTATGTATTAAGCGCCAACACATTCTGCGGCGCTGTACAAAGGTACAATGGGTAAAAAAAAAAAGACAATTCTGCAATACACCCAAAAGGCAAGTTTATATTTCACCAACAGGAGGAATTGAGGGCTCTACTACTGTGCAGCATAGACAGAGGGACGGGTGTGATGGATAAGCCGGGCTGATGCGTTTAGGATGGACTGCAAGGGAAGGAGGTGGGAGAGATTATTATTATTATTTATTAAGAGCCAACACATTCCGCAGCGCTGTACAAGTTGCAATGGGTAAATACAGGACAATTCTACAATACATACAGGAGACAGGTCAGTATTCCTGCCGAAATGGGAAAGGAGCACAACAGGAGGTGGAAGACTGTGACAGGATAACTATTGGAGGTAGGAATGGGACAGAGGAACCTTTGGAGGTGAGAACAATGGGGAGAGGAACAAAGAGAGAAGACATGGCAGAGAAGCAATGAAAGTTGAAAACAATATAGAGTCCCAATGAAGCTAAGCAGCATGATGGATAGACTTCAATCCAACCCTAGCTATACTCTATTCACTTAAAGAAAGAACACTCAGAGAAAAAAACGCATCTTTCTCTTAAACAAGGAAATGCAAAAATCTTGCTCAAGTCTACTTGATTTTACCCTATTGTCTTTTTGGTACAGTGTGACTTATCCAAGGTCAGAATGTAAGGATTAGCTCATGCACAGAAAACATTTATTTTCCAGCTATTGCTTTAGTAACAAATCTGTAGAAATTGCCTCTCCATGTACTATGAGCAGGGGTCAAGTCCTAAAAAAAAAGAAGTGTGGGAACTCACAACGATTTCTGCCCTTTTTATAGCAATTTTCATCTCACACGCAATACAAACACACACTCAAATCTTACATATTTATCTACAGTGGCAAGAAAAAGTATGTGAACCCTTTGGGATTACGTGGAGTTTTGCATGAATTGGTCATAAAATGTGCTCTGATCTTCATCTAAGTCACAACAATTTGAAAAACACAGTGTGCTTAAATTAATACAACACAAACATTATATGTTTTCATGTTTTTATTGAACAAAACATGTAAACATTCACAGTGCAGGGTGGAAAAAGTATGTGAACCTTTGGACTTAATAACTGGTTGACCCTCCTTTGGCAGCAATAACCTCAACCAAACGTTTCCTGTAGTTGCAGGTCAGACCTACACAACGATCTGGAGTAATTTTGGACCACTCCTCTTCACAAAACTGTTTCAATGTAGCAATATTCTTGGGATGTCTGGTGTGAATCGCTCTCTTAAGGTCATGCCACAGCATTCGGGTTGAGGTCAGGACTCTGACTGGGCCATTCCAGAAGGTGTATTTTGTTTTGTTGAAGCCATTCTTTTGTTGAATTACTTGTATGCTTTGGGTCATTGTCCTGTTGCATCACCCATCCTCTGTGGAGCTTCAGTTGGCGGACAGATGGTCTTACGTTTTCCTGCAAAATGTCTTGATAAACTCTGGAATTCATTTTTCCATCAATGACAACAATCCGTCCAGGCCCTGAGGCAGCAAAGCAGTCCCAAACCATGATGCTCCCTCCACCATGTTTTACAGTGGGGATGAGGTTTTGATGTTGGTGTGCTGTGCCTTTTTTTCTCCATACATAGTGTTGTGTGTTTTTTCCAAACAACTCGATTTTGGTTTCATCTGTCCACAGAATATTTTGCCAGTAGTGCTGTGGAACATCCAGGAGCTCTTTTGCAAACTACAAACGAGCTGCAATATTCTTTTTGGACAGCAATGGCTTCCTCCGTAGTGTCCTACCATGTACTCTATTCTTGTTTAATGTTTTCCTTATTGTAGATGTGTCAACAAAAATGTTAGCATGTGCCAGAGATTTCTGTAAGTCTTTAGCTGACACTCTAGGATTCTTCTTTACCTCATTAAGCATTCTGCGCTGTGCTCTTGCAGTCATCTTTATAGGACGACCATGCCTAGGGAGAGTAGCAACAGTGCTGAACTTTCTCCATTTGTAGACAGTCTGTCTTACCGTGGACACATGAACATCAAGACTTTTGGAGATACTTTTGTAACCCTTTCCAGCTTCATGCAAGTCAACAATTCTTGATCGTAGGTCTTCTGAGATCTCTTTTCTGAGAGGCATGGTTCACATCAGGCAGTGCTTCTTGAAACCAGTAAACCCAAAACTGGTGTGTGTTTTTAAAGGGCAGGACAGCTTTCAGCAACACATCCAATAATATCATACTGATTGGACTCAAGGTTGGCTCACTCCTGGCTCCAATTAGCTCTTGGAGAAGTCATTAGGCGAGGGGTGTGAATGTTTACATGTTATGTTCAATAAACACATGAAAACATATAATGTTTGTGTTGTATTATTTTAAGCAGACTGTGTTTTTCAAATTGATGTGACTTAGATGAAGATCAGAGCACATTTTAGGACCAATTCATGCAAAACTCCACGTAATCCCAAAGGGTTCACATACTTTTTCTTGCCACTGTATATACAGTTAGGTCCATATATAATTGGCACAATTTTAGAATTTTTTTCCAGTATTTACCAAAACATATTCAAGCTTCAGGTATATAATGGATATGGACTGAAAGTGCACACTCTCAGGTTTAATTTGAGGGTATGTACATCCTAACTGGAGGAAGGGTTTAGGAATTACAGCTTTTAAGAGTAGCCACCCCCCCCCCCTTTTCAAGGGACCAAAAGTAATTGGACAATTGAATCAAAAGCTGTGTTCATGGCAGATGTGGGCTACGCCTTCATTATTTCTTCATCAATTAAACAGATAAAGGGTCTGGAGGTGTGGTATTTGCATTTGTTATCTATTGCTGTGAACCTACATCATGCGTTCAAAGGAGCTGTCCATGCCAGAGAAACAGGCCATTGTAAGTCTTCAAAACCAAAACAAATCCATCATAGAGATAACAGCAACATTCAGAGTGGCCAACTTAACAGTTTGTTACATTCTGAGGAAAAAAGAATGCACTGGTGAACTCAGCAACAAAAAAGGCCTGGATATCCACAGAAGACAACAGAGGTGGATGATCACAGGATCCTATCTATGGCAAAGAAAAACCCATTCACAACATCCAGGCAAGTGTAGGACACTCTCCAGGAGGTGGGTGTATCATTGTCAAATTCTGCAATCAAGATAAGACTTCACAAGAACAAATACAGAGGGTTCACCACGAGGTGCAAAGCAAACCATTCATAAGCCTGAAGAATAGAAAAGCCATAATAGACTTTGCCAACAAACATCTAAAAAAGCCAGACCAGTTCTGGAAAAGCATTCTTTGGACACATGATGTTAAGATTAATCTGTACCAGAATGACAGAATGAAAAAAGTGTGGAGAAGGCTTGTAACAGCTCATGATCCAAAGCACACAACATCATCTGTAAAACATGGCACTGGGTCATTGGTGTTTTTTAATAATGCTACAGTAGACAGAAGCAGCCGGATTAATTCAGCAGTGTTCAGAAATATACTGTCAGCCCAGATTCAGCCAAATGCAGCAAAGTTGATTGGATAGCGCTTCACAGTCCAGATGGACAATGATCCAAAACACACTGCAAAAGCAACCCAGGAGTATTTGAAGGAAAAGAAGTAGAATATTCTGCAATGGCCGAGTCAGTCACCTGATCTCAACCCAATTGAGCAGCATTTCACTTGCTGAAGGTAAAACTAAAGGCAGAAAGATCCACAAACTAAGAACAATTGAAGACCGCTGCAGTTAGAGCCTGGCAAAGCATCAGAAGGAGGAAACCAAGTCTTTGGTAATGTCCATGGGTTCCAGACTTCAGGCAGTCTTTGCCAGTAAAGGATTCTCAGCAACATATTAAAAATGAACATTTTATTTAGGATTATAGTCATTTGTCGAAATGGCACCGTACAGGGAAATTCACTGTTCGGTGCTATTTCAGGGCCAGATCGACTGTTTTTGAATAACCCTGGTTGTGTCTGGATGCAGGTGAACAAGAGTGTGGTATGTCTTTAATACCAAGATATATTTGTGATGTGCCTACGTGCACATGCATGGATCTGTATGTGTGATGTATCTGTGTGTTGATGCAGGGAATACTGGAGATGTGTGTTGATGCAGGGAATACTGGAGATGTGTGTTCTTGCAGGAATGAAGATTTAAATAGGTTTGTGTTTATGTGTATGGGCATAGAAATATTCCTGTTGTTTGTATGAAAGTAGTTATTTAGTGTTGCATGTGAGCATTTTTTAACTGATTAGCTTTAATCCTGAGAAGGACATCAGTAAGATTCCGGAGAGCTGATTGGCTGGCTTTCATGCTGCAACAACAGCTCTGTAAAGGAGCTTCTTTGAGGAGGTTTCGTGAATTCCATGGATGAGAATGAGATGAAGAAAAAGGACCAGAAGAAGAAGAAGAAATACTCTCCTGCTCACCCTCAAGGAATTATACTTTTGATAATTTATTACGCAATATGTAGATCAGGGGTCAAGTCCTGGGAAAAAAAGTGAGGGAACTCACCCACGAATTCCACAACCCCTATTACCTGAAGAAAAAATATATATATCACGAGTATAGCAGTGCGTGGTGATACCATTTTTATTGGGTTAACTTTACATTTAAAAGACAAGCTTTCAAGAGTGTAAACTTGAAACTATACTGATCAGGGAAAGGTATCATTACGTACAGGTATACTCGTGATTTTGGCAACTGGACTAACGCGTTTTATATATAATATATATATATCCAGGCACAGACCCCCCAGAATTATATACACAGGCACTGGACCCCCATAATAATATGCACAGCACTGGACCCCCAGAATTATATACACAGCGCTGAGCCCCCAGAATAATATACACAGCACTGAACCCCCAGAATAATATACACAGCACTGAACCCCCAGAATAATATACACAGCACTGAGCCCCCAGTATAATATACACGGCACTGGACCCCCAGAATAATATGCACAGCACTGAGCCCCCTGAATAATATGCAAAGCACTGAGCCCCAAGAATAATATGCATAGCACTGAGCCCCCAGAATAATATACACAGCACTGAGCCCCCAGAATAATATACACAGCACTGAGCCCCAAGAATAACATAATAACATGCACAGCACTGAGCCCCCAGAATAATATACACAGCACTGAACCCCAAGAATAGTATGCACAGCACTGGTTATATGGATATATTTTCCCCAGTTCTCATGGATATATTTTCCCCAGTTCACATGGATATAATTGCCCCCAGTTCACAAGGATATAATTGCCCCCAGCTCATATGGGTATATATTGCCCCAGCTCTCATGGATATGCCCCAGCTCTCATGGATAATGCCCCAGCTCTCATGGATATGCCCCCCAGCTCTCATGGATAATGCCCCAGGTCTCATGGATAATGCCCCCAGCTCTCATGGATAATGCCCCAGGGTCTCATGGATAATGCCCCAGCTCTCATGGATAATGCCCCAGGGTCTCATGGATAATGCCCCCAGGTCTCATGGATAATGCCCCCAGCTCTCATGGATAATGCCCCCAGGTCTCATGGATATATGCCCCAGCTCTCATGGATAATGCTCCCAGTCTCATGGATAATGCCCCCAGGTCTCATGGATAATGCCCCAGGTCTCATGGATAATGCCCCATGGTCTCGATAATGCCCCAGGTCTCATGCATAATGCCCCAGGTCTCATGGATAATGCCCCCAGGTCTCATGGATAATGCCCCAGGGTCTCATGGATAATGCCCCAGGGTCTCATGGATAGTGCCCCCAGGACTCATGAATATTGCCCCAGGTCTCATGGATAATGCCCCCAGCTCTCATGGATAATGCCCCAGGGTCTCATGGATAATGTCCCCAGGTCTCATGGATATTGCCCCCAGGGTCTCATGGATAATGCCCACAGGTCCCATGGATAATGCCTACAGGTCTCATGGATATGCCCCAGGGTCTCATGGATATTGCCCCCAGGGTCTCCTGGATATTGCCCACAGGGTCTCCTGGATAATGCCCCCAGCTCTCATGGATAATGCCCCAGGTCTCATGGATAATGCCCCAGGGTCTCATGGATAATGCCCCCAGGTCTCATGGATAATGCCCCAGGGTCTCATGGATAATGCCCCCAGGTCTCATGGGATAATGCCCCAGCTCTCATGGATAATGCCCCATGGTCTCGATAATGCCCCAGGTCTCATGCATAATGCCCCAGGTCTCATGGATAATGCCCCCAGGTCTCATGGATAATGCCTCAGGTCTCATGGATGTGCCCCCAGGTCTCATGGATAATGCCCCAGGTCTCATGGATAATGCCCCCAGGTCTCATGGATAATGCCCCAGCTCTCATGGATAATGCCCCATGGTCTCGATAATGCCCCAGGTCTCATGCATAATGCCCCCAGTCTCATGGATAATGCCCCAGGTCTCATGGATAATGCCTCAGGGTCTCATGGATAGTGCCCCCAGGTCTCATGGATATTGCCCCAGGTCTCATGGATAATGCCCCAGCTCTCATAGATAATGCCCCAGGGTCTCATGGATAATGCCCCCAGGTCTCATCGATATTGCCCCCAGGCTCTCATGGATAATGCCCCCGGTCTCATGGATAATGCCCCCAGGTCTCATGGATATTGCCCCAGGGTCTCCTGGATATGCCCCAGGGTCTCCTGGATATGCCCCCAGGTCTCATGGATAATGCCCCAGGGTCTCATGATAATGCCCCAGGGTCTCATGGATATTGCCCCCAGGTCTCATGGATAATGCCCCCAGGTCTCATGGATAATGCCCCAGGTCTCATGGATAGTGCCCCCAGGTCTCATGGATATTGCCCCAGGTCTCATGGAAAATGCCCTCAGCTCTTATGGATAATGCCCCAGGGTCTCATGGATAATGCCCCCAGGTCTCATGGATATTGCCCCAGGGTCTCATGGATAATGCCCACAGGTCTCATGGATAATGCCTACAGGTCTCATGGATATGCCCCAGGGTCTCATGGATATTACCCCCAGGGTCTCCTGGATATGCCCCACAGGTCTCCTGGATAATGCCCCCAGCTCTCATGGATAATGCCCCCAGCTCTTATGGATAATGCCCCAGGGTCTCATGGATAATGCCCCCAGGTCTCATGGATAATGCCCCAGGGTCTCATGGATAATGCCCCCAGGTCTCATGGATAATGCCCCAGCTCTCATGGATAATGCCCCATGGTCTCGATAATGCCCCAGGTCTCATGCATAATGCCCCAGGTCTCATGGATAATGCCCCCAGGTCTCATGGATAATGCCTCAGGGTCTCATGGATAGTGCCCCCAGGTCTCATGGATAATGCCCCAGGGTCTCATGGATAATGCCCCCAGGTCTCATGGATAATGCCCCAGCTCTCATGGATAATGCCCCATGGTCTCGATAATGCCCCAGGTCTCATGCATAATGCCCCAGGTCTCATGGATAATGCCCCCAGGTCTCATGGATAATGCCTCAGGGTCTCATGGATAGTGCCCCCAGGTCTCATGGATATTGCCCCAGGGTCTCATGGATAATGCCCCCAGCTCTCATAGATAATGCCCCAGGGTCTCATGGATAATGCCCCCAGGTCTCATCGATATTGCCCCCAGGCTCTCATGGATAATGCCCCCGGTCTCATGGATAATGCCCCCAGGTCTCATGGATATTGCCCCCAGGGTCTCCTGGATATTGCCCCCAGGGTCTCCTGGATTATGCCCCCCAGGTCTCATGGATAATGCCCCAGGGTCTCATGGATAATGCCCCAGGGTCTCATGGATATTGCCCCCAGGTCTCATGGATAATGCCCCCAGGTCTCATGGATAATGCCCTCAGGTCTCATGGATAGTGCCCCCAGGTCTCATGGATATTGCCCCAGGTCTCATGGAAAATGCCCTCAGCTCTTATGGATAATGCCCCAGGGTCTCATGGATAATGCCCCCAGGTCTCATGGATATTGCCCCAGGGTCTCATGGATAATGCCCCCGGGTCTCATGGATAATGCCTACAGGTCTCATGGATATGCCCTAGGGTCTCATGGATATTGCCCCAGGGTCTCCTGGATATTGCCCACAGGGTATCCTGGATAATGCCCCAGGTCTCATGGATAATGCCCCAGGGTCTCATGGATAATGCCCCCAGGTCTCATGGATAATGCCCCCAGCTCTCATGGATAATGCTCCCAGGTCTCATGGATATATGCCCCAGCTCTCATGAATAATGCCCCAGCTCTCATGGATAATGCCCCCAGGTCTCATGGATAATGCCCCAGGTCTCATGGATAATGCCCCATGGTCTCGATAATGCCCCAGGTCTCATGCATAATGCCCCAGGTCTCATGGATAATGCCTCTAGGTCTCATGGATAATGCCCATGGGTCTCATGGATAATGCCCCAGGGTCACATGGATAGTGCCCCCAGGTCTCATGGATATTGCCCCATGGTCTCATGGATAATGCCCCCAGCTCTCATGGATAATGCCCCAGGGTCTCATGGATAATGCCCCCAGGTCTCATGGATATTGCCCCCAGGCTCTCATGGATAATGCCCCCGGTCTCATGGATAATGCCCCCAGGTCTCATGGATATTGCCCCAGGGTCTCCTGGATATTGCCCCAGGGTCTTCTGGATAATGCCCCCCAGGTCTCATGGATAATGCCCCAGGGTCTCATGGATAATGCCCCCCAGGTCTCATGGATAATGCCCCAGGGTCTCATGGATAATGCCCCCAGGTCTCATGGATAGTGTCCCCAGGTCTCATGGATATGCCCCAGGGTCTCATGGATAATGCCCCAGGTCTCATGGATAATGCCCCAAGGTCTCATGGATAATGCCCCAGGGTCTCATGGATAGTGCCCCCAGGTCTCATGGATAATGCCCCAGGGTCTCATGGATATTGCCCCCGGGTCTCATGGATATTGCCCCCAGGTCTCATGGATAATGCCCCCGGGTCTCATGGATATTGCCCCCAGGTCTCATGGATAATGCCCCCAGGTCTCATGGATAATGCCCCCCAGCTCTCATGGATATTATTGCCCCCAGCTCACCTCTGCCGCCGCACATTGCCAGCGGCCGCGTGCTTCCTGCTAGAATGGCCGCTGACAGGAAGTGCAGCCGCTCACCTGGGATCGATGAAACAGCCAGGCGAGCGGCTGCACTTCAAGTCAGCGGCCATTCTAGCAGGAAACACGCGGCCGCCGGCAATGTGAGGCGGTGGCCTGCTCAAGCGTTTCAGGCTCGGGCCACAGTGGGAACGCTGCGTTCCCGCGCGTTCCTGCTTGACTCGAGCCTTGATGTAGATAGACCTTATTTATGAATTTTTTTTCAATATTTGCACTGTGTTTGTTTGCTTCATATCTATTAGAACATTTTTGGTGGCAGATAATGGAAGGTCATTTTAGTTAGGATTTAGTAGAAAGGCAGTGATGTTTGATGATTTTGTTTGAATAAATTAGCAATAGGTGGCTGGACTATTTAACTAGCAAGCTGCCTTTGATGTTTTGCTGTTCGGGGCCAAATTATCCATGGTAATGTGAAGGGTGAGAGTAGCATTGGATGAGCAAGAGCTGTCAAGCTCTCGGCCCCCCAGGTGTTGTGTCATGCCTCAGCCCTGAGAGTCTGCTGTGGTCAGCCTGGGTCACTAGCTCTCATTACCTGCTTCCCACCGAAGGGTTAACTCTGTGTCTGAACCTGAGGTTTTGAGATAAAACCAGACCACACCCTCCTCCCCTTTGCTCTTTCATTTTGTGTCATCCCTTCCTGATGTCAGAGGTCCTGAGAGCTCCCTCTTGTTATTGTATGTTTCCTGTATATTCCGCTCTGCCGTGTACACCAGGTATTCCATCCTTGCTGTGTCTGCATTACATGGTTCCTGTTTGCTGGAAGTTCCACTGCGTGGCCCACTATCCAGTGGGTCCAAAGACTCTCAAGTGGCTTCCAGCCCTCAAGCTTTCTCCTGGAGGAAGACCTTCTATCAGGTACTGCTACCAAAGGCTCCTGCTTCCCCTCAAGAGGAACTAGAGAGAGACTACATGGCCCACCATCCACTTGCCTGTGTTACTATCTGTTCTATGCTGGTCTGTTTGCTGTGAACCATCCCACCATACAAGCTTTGTTGTGTATTTACTGTCTCCAGTGTCTTTCTGCCTGCTCACCCCCAGCGCTTGGGAATATAACATCACACTGAGGCCGTGCCATGGCTCCTTCCTGGCACGAACGTGACATAATGAAAGAGCCCAACACCAGGCCCGTGGGGGTAATACATGCACTGGAGGACATTGCTTATCAGCTGCTTCTTGTGGTAGATGATGTATGGAATCTCATGGACTGTTTTCCTCTTACACCTGGCCCTGTCAGGCCTTCACCAGAGAGCAGAGCATTGCAGCAACCAGCTGTGGCTAATCGCTCTCCACCTGAATGCAGAGCCCAGGCACCTTCTGTGGAGTCGCAGAGAGAAAGGCGTAGAAGGCTGAACCAATGCTTCTACTGTGGATCAGATCTGCACCGAATAGATCTCTGTCCCATCAGACCTGCTAAGCCTCCAGCTGCTGCTCCTGTGCCAAGCCAAGCCACTGCTCCTGTGCCAAGCCAAGCCACTGCTCCTGTGCCAAGCCAAGCCACTGCTCCTGTGCCAAGCCAAGCCGCTGCTCCTGTGCCACGCCAAGCTGCTGCCAAATCCCTTCAGACTCCAGTCGCTGCCAAGCCACGCCAAGCTGCTGCCAAGCCTCACCAAGCTGCTGCCAAGCCTCGCCAAGCTGCTGCCAAGTCCCGTCAGACTCCAGCTGCTGTCAAGCCTCGTCAGGCTACCAATGTTGGCAAGCTTTGCCGAACTCCTGTACCCAAAAGGCCTGCATTCAGTGAGGTCTCCTCGGAGGAGGAGAGTTCTAAGGAGGACTCGATTGCTGAGTACATGGAGACTTTGCCTACTGAGCCCAGCAAGGAAGTACCCATGGGTGTGGAGCCCACCTTCCCCACGGACCAAAAACCTATGGAGGTTGCTCCTCTCCTGGTCGCCTCTACTATGACCCCCCAGACTGCTAAGCATCCTCAAGGTGGTCCTGGATGACAAATTGGGGCCCTGCTTAAGAGACCTGCATTCAATTTGAGGTTCTATGGTTGTGACACCCTACCTTCTGAGACTCAACCAAGCCCACCAGACCAAATCCAGACTCTGTCCATAGCCTCTGATGGCTTCATCGTGCCAGACTCTGAGCTTGTTGTATATGAACAGCGCCTGGCAGCTAAGGAGCCAGTTCCTTCACCCATCGTTGTGGGGGTTGCCACCAGCAGCCCTCTCACGCCTGTGCCACCTGTGACCAGTCCTACTCCTGAGGGCTGCGTCTGGGCATCCAATGGGACTTTGGTCCGTAAAGAGGACTTGGAAATCTTTGAGCAGGCCCTACATGCTCAAGGGGACATTTATGATGATCCAGACTCAGACTCTGATAGTTGGTGGTGACCTCCTTGCTACTTCCCTGATATGGGCATGTCCTAGGTGCCCAGAGTGCACCTTGTAAGGAGGGAGGTACTATCATGCCTCAGCCCTGAGAGTCTGCTGTGGTCAGCCTGGGTCACTAGCTCTCATTACCTGCTTCCCACCGAAGGGTTAACTCTGTGTCTGAACCTGAGGTTTTGAGATAAAACCAGACCACACCCTCCTCCCTTTTGCTCTTTCATTTTGTGTTATCCCTTCCTGATGTCAGAGGTCCTGAGAGCTCCCTCTTGTTATTGTATGTTTCCTGTATATTCCGCTCTGCCGTGTACACCAGGTATTCCATCCTTGCTGTGTCTGCATTACATGGTTCCTGTTTGCTGGAAGTTCCACTGCGTGGCCCACTGTCCAGTCCACTTGAGTCCAGCCCTCAAGCTTTCTCCTGGAGGAAGACCTTCTATCAGGTACTGCTACCAAAGGCTCCTGCTTCCCCTCAAGAGGAACTAGAGAGAGACTACGTGGCCCACCATCCACTTGCCTGTGTTACTATCTGTTCTATGCTGGACTGTTTGCTGTGAACCATCCCACAATACAAGCTTTGTTGTGTATTTACTGTCTCCAGTGTCTTTCTGCCTGCTCACCCCCAGCGCTTGGGAATATAACATCACACTGAGGCCGTGCCATGGCTCCTTCCTGGCACGAACCTGACATGTTGATACCGAGAAATCTCAATGTATCCTTCCTGGTAAAATACTTTGCAAATAAATAATTAGCTACAATTCCTCAAATTTATTGACTGTAATAAATGGCCAGGGAATCGTGAGGGTTGTAGATCAGAAACATCTGGGGATGCCGGAATTTGACAACCCTGAGTTAAAGGGCACTCTGGTTGGTTAACTGATTGTATGGTAACTTTTTAACAGCACGACTGGACAAATGTATAGTTATTTTATTATTACTACAGAAATGTTTCATAGTTTTATGTATTTTTTAAACTAAGGAATTGGTTGTTTATTTTATGTCATAAAACCCTAATAAAAGCCCATAATATTTAAATATTAACAATAGAGTGGTCTCAGTATTGAGTTGTGTCAGTTTATTTAAGATTAATGTTAATATCTTGTTAAGCGTTACAGCACCACCTCTACACCACATTTTTTTTTCTTTAGCCACATTTAATCAGATTAGTCTTCTGATTTATAATAAATTAAAGTATTATTGTGTCATGTTTGTAACAAAAAAATATTTTGTAGAAAATTCTAAAAGGAGTGAAATGGTTTTTAATGGTCTTGTTTGATAGCAAAAGTGTTATTAATTTCTAATATTCCCAGGCGAAAACTTTCCAGCCCCCTCCCTGTAGAGAAGCATGCTATAAAATGCTGACCATAGTCATACTAACCCACTTACACACCTCAATCCAAGATCCTAGTAACCGCCATAACATTTATGTTATGACACTTTTTAAAGACGAAAACACAAGTTGTGGATATTATTTTTTGATTTTCTATTAAATTTTGCCTTAAAGTTATATGTATATATTTTTGTAGAATAGACTTTGTTAAATACCACATTTAAACACTTTATAATTATCATTCGGTAGAATAATTCAAAGACCCTGATGCTAAGAGAATTCTAAGCATTTGAAGTTTCTCTGTTTACGGATAGCACCTGCTACCAATGGGGTGCACTGTTGCTTGACGATGCTAAATGTGGGCTGATTATCCATAGTTGGAGAGTGTTCTATCATTTGCTGCAGAGTATATAACGATTGTAAGCTACTCCTTGTCAGTTTAGCATAGCCACAACAATAAGGAATAATTTTCTTTGAGTAAGTAATCTATCCCCTGTGATAATTGTCAATATAAATTATTTAAATAACCCCAGCAATGACATATTCTTAAACAATGAAGCCAGACAAAATGATGGAAAACAAAACAGTGATACATGTCATTAGAAAGCAATTACATTTATTTAAGTGCATATATATTGCAAGCAAGAGGCTTAGCGGTTTTGACAGAAAAAGACAAGTAAATATTTATTTAATACAGATTTTAACTGTTGAGTGCCCATGGTATATAAAGTAATCTTTAATTCTCCCTGATGTACGTGGCAGACAAAATGAGTGTAGATTCTGTACCTGTCTGGCCTCTATCTATCGATCCATCTTCTTCATGTCTGCTTATCATACCATAAATTATGCTTAAAGAAGAATCTGTATCTTTATTTGGTCAATATTTCTAACAGTATCTTTATATTAATTTCAGCAAAAAAGATTTTTGATGGCAAAGTTGAAAGTACCCACTCCACAGTGAAGCTAGTGCTGCTTAGCATAAGAAAATAGTCTTGCTAGCCTTTATTTATGCTTATGTATTGTCAGCTTCAACAATCAGCACGATTTGACTCCACTGACGGTATAACACGGAAATTATTAATATGTTGTTGCAAAGATTAAGGGCACTATTACAATCTTAACGCTAGTGTTAGCGCTCAGCAATGGGAGCATTAACACTAGGTCATGAGGCCCTAGCGCAGGCTGTCCATATTACAATACGAACGCTAACGGGTAAAATAAATCATTAGCGCATTGGGGATTGTGCTTCCTTCCGTGTGCTTACTGTACTTTGTGCTAAGTTAACAACAGCTAGAAGCCGGTGCTACTGATAGCACTTCTGCAGAATCAGTCAGCAACAGCTGAAAATCCCCCCAAAAATCAGATAGTCCCCTCTCCTCACACGGCGAGAACAGTGGACTGATCAGAGTGAGACTGGGGAAGAAAAGTCCCCTGTCTCCATCCACGAAACACTCCACGAGATCCTGCAGATCATGTGACCTGGCAGCACAAGCCTCAATAGAGTCCTAGGGGCTCCAGGAGGGGATACTCGCAGCAGCGCATTAGTGCACAATTGTTCAGGGGCTTGGTGCTGCATTACTTTGCAGGCTGATGAATTAGCGCCTGTCCCTTAATATGGGGCTAAACGGGGAAGCTAAGGGGAAACCTGCAGGTGTAGGTTTTCCACCTTATCATCCCCATTTTAGCAGCATTATTGTAATACTGCCCTAAATATTTATGAAAAATGTGAAGGGTCATGCGATCAGGGTTGATTGTTGAAGCTGTCAATATAAGAAGTAATATTTTCTTATCAATTCAAATCTTCTTCGATGCAAGCTTTTACATGTTTTTGGATTTGTTTGAGGAACAAACGCTTGAGCTGCTTCCAGAGGTGTAGGTGTTACCAGAAGAGCCTCTTGTAGTATAACCACCAGCAGAACTCAATCCACTTCCACCGCTAAACCTGTTGCCACCACTCATCCCTCCATTATTGTAGGAACCCCCTCCCATGTTTCCTCCACTGCTATGTGATCCTCCTACGGACCCACTGCCATAGTGTGCTCCCCCAGAGGATCCTCCACTGCTGTATGTTCCCCCTCCTCCAATGGATCCACCGCTACTGTATACTCCTCCTCCACCAATGAATCCGCTGCCACCATATGCTCCTCCAACTAGAGTGGATCCACTGCTACTGTATGTTCCTCCAACAGTGGACTTAACAACAGCTGTTAAAAAAAAAAAAGAGTTGTATTAATATGAAATAAAATATAGCAAAATCAAAATTAGTATGGCTTCAGTGGAAGGACCAACTTCCTACTTACATATCTTAATGGAATCTTTGCCATCTCCTGCAAGCCTAAAAAGAAAGTTTGAAAGTTATGGATGGTTACACCTACATACAACAAAAGCAGTAAAACCAATAAACTGATTCCTGAAGTAGTGAAACGTCAACCTAACTGAGTAGTTGGAAAAATCAGGTACAGTATGAAAATAGTAAAGATATACTAAACGATATGAGTCCTAATTCTAGAAACAAATAGGATTGGAGGTTTGTAGAGAGTAGGCCATGCTGTCCCTATACTGTGGGTAGCCCTGTAATTTTAAAATCTGTCCAAAAGTATATAACTCCCAACTTGCGTTTCACCTTAGTTCACTAGGGATGCAAATATTATATATTTTTTATGTGAATTGATTTTTTTTAAAATACTGGTTTGAGACTAACTTTGTTTAGAGAATGCAGGAAGTGTCATTTACAGTAACCTCACTAACAGCTGAGCCGCAAGCAAAGCTTGCGGCTCAGCTGGAATAGCGACTTGAGTATTGCATGTGATATAGGAGTTACATGGGAGACCCTCCTCTTTCAGAGCCAGATTGGTGTACACGAACCCAGGGTAAGAGAGTTTCTCGTACCACACCTTAACAGGACTTCTAATCCTCCATTCTCGTTATGAGTTTAGGGTACCTAAGGGATTGTAGACACATAAATGTCCAATATTGTTGAATGGATTAGGCAGTGGCTGAGTGACAGACAACAGAGGGTTGTGGTAAATGGAGTTTATTCGGCACAAGGTCTTGTTACCAGTGGGGTACCTCAGGGGTCAGTACTTGGACCCATTCTCTTTAATATTTTTATTAGTGATATTGCAGAAGGTATTAATGGAAAAGTATGTCTTTTTGCTGATGACACAAAGATTTGCAACAGGGTTGACGTTCCTGGAGGGATCAGCCAAATGACAAATGATTTAGGTAAACTAAAAAAATGGTCGGAGTTATGGCAATTGAGTTTTAATGTGGATAAGTGCAAGATAATGCACCTGGGACGTAAAAACCCAAGGGCTGAATATAGAATATTTGATACAGTCCTAACCTCAACATCTGAGGAAAGGGATTTAGGGGTCATTATTTCAGAGGATCTAAGGGTAAGTAGTCAATGTAATAGAGCAGCAGGAAATGCTGGCAGAATGCTTGGTTGTGTAGGGAGAGGTATTAGCAGTAGGAAAAGGGAAGTGCTCATGCCACTGTACAGAGCACTGGTGAGACCTCACTTGGAGTACTGTGTGCAGTACTGGAGACCGTATCTCCAGAAGGATATAGACCTCTTAGAGAGAGTTCAGAGAAGGGCTACTAAAATGGTGTACGGCTTGAAGGAGAAAAGTTACCAGGAAAGGCTTAATGATCTTAACATGTACAGCTTGGAAAAAAGACGAGACAGAGGAGATATGATAGAAACATTTAAATACGTAAAGGGAATCCTCAAGGTAGAGGAAGGGAGTATATTTAAAAGGAAACAAAATAGCAAAACAAGAGGACATAGTCTTAGATTAGAGGGGCAAAGGTTTAAAAGTAACATCAGGAAGCATTATTTTACTGAGAGGGTGGTGGATACATGGAACAGTCTTCCAGTAGAAGTGGTAGAGGCCAAAACAGTAATTGAATTTAAGCAAGCATGGGATAGGCATAAGGCTATCTTAAACAAAAGATAAATCCAGGTAAAGTATCCATGTAATTGGGCAGACTAGATTGGCCGAAAGGTTCTTATCTGCCGACATTTTTCTATGTTTCTATGTTTCTATAAATGTCAAGGTATAGGAAATACTTTCATTTTACTATCCACCTATGCTCTTCTCTTACAAAGATGGGATTGTTTTCAGTTAGCAGTAGCCCTCTATTACACAATGAAGGTTTGAATAGATTCAATGTCAATCATGGTCAGGATTTCTGTAGATATTATTGAGACAATGTATTTGTATTAAGACCCTTTGGTTATCACCCCTTGAACTGCTATGCAAGAGGCACCTATGTATCTGGGAGTTACAGAGCACATTATTGCTTAGGTATTGAGAGGTCTCCGTGTATTACTATCCTATTATACCCATTTTTATTCATGCAATGTATTTTTTATACACTTTGGTTCACATAATTTTTTTTACATTATCGTTTATTGTTTTGCTGTATACTTATTGCACCACTGTTTGGATCTACTGACTGCTGTTATTTGTAGAACCTTTCCACACCTAATGATAGATGGATTCTTTTGACCTTTAGGCCGGGGTCACATGAGCGAAAAGGGAACGCCCGTAAGAACGGACGTTCTTTCCGCTCCAACGCCCATGTGACCCCCTTGCTTAGTGCACTCAGCCCTACAAAGCATGAGCCTCCAATGGAAGATCGCACTTTGTAGACCCATCCAACGTCCGCTGTAGCGTTTCGGCAGGGAGGAAAACTGCATGCAGGTTACACTATGTGTCCTCTCAGTTGAGCCATCGTAACGCTACGACGGACGCTGGGAGGAGGGGTCACTACGGATGCACTTAGAGCGTAAGGGTCTATCCCTTTAACACAGTTCTTACGTTTAAATTTGTTCTCGTGAACATTTACAGGTCATGAGGAATAGGGCCCAGTGATTCCCATCCCTATACACATGCATCTCCTAACGCACTGGTTTCCAACCCTGGTCCTCAAGTACTCCTAACAGGCAAGATTTGCCAGATATCTGAAGCACAGCACAGGTGATATAATTTTCTGCTCAGTGATTGCAGGATTCAGTCTGCATTTCCACATGATAATCCTTAAATTCAGTCCTGTTAGAGGTAATAGAGGACGGTGTTGGTTACCATTGTACTAACAGATCAATGTATCTTTTTCTGACATTATTATTTGACTAGATATTCCACCATATTCAAACCTGCACTCTTCTCCTTCCAGCATCGTCCTGTAGGTGGCGATCTCAGCGTCCAGACCCAGTTTCACACACATCAATTCCTGGTATTCTCGAATTAGGCGAGCCAAGTCATGCTTGCACTTCTGCACGTTTTCCTCTAAATTTTCTAGCTTGTGTCTGGCATCTTTAAGAGCCGCTTCTCCACGCTCCCCAGCCTCTGCAATGCTAGCTTCAATCCTGGCACGCTAAATTAGGTATAGAAAATAGATGGGATAGAAAAAAATATTATATTATTTACTGTACCTACATTTACTGCTACTATGCACGTAGTAAAAACAAATCATAAAATGTGTAAATGTTTAATTACTTTAAACATTTTTTCTAGCAAGAAATATTGGTTGTCTGTGTATTTACTGGTTTTCTGCTGATCCTCTTTAATCAGTATCCTGAATGATGGCATTAATGACAATCATCATCAGAGCAACACTTGCTATAAATAATATTACACAGGTTCTTTGAAACACTTTGTTTAAACCCTTTCACTACTGTGATCGTGTATAAATGATAAGCAATAGACATGTGCACAGCACAAAATTTAGTTTTGAACTAATGGATTAGTCCTAAAATGCAATTTATTTAGTTGCTACAGAAATTCATTTTCAGTTCTTTAGTATGAAAACTAATTTCATTCATCCGAAAACCAGTGGATACAATTACTATTGTAGTGGCTCCTCAGAGGGCTGAGATTGCTGCTTGTTACAGTATCTCTCACTCTCAGCACAATGTGGGCCATATTATATAGCTGGTGCTAACTTAACCAGAGCTGTTGTAAACTTCCCAGAGCCATTATAGCCTATGGAGGTTTTCAGTTTACAACAGCTCTGGTTAAGTTAGCACCAACATTGTAATACTGCCCCGTGTCAGGCAAAGCTGTTACAGTAATTGACTGCTGCTCATCACAGCGCTCAGAGTTTCAGTAAAACTAGTAAATAATATAAGAGGTTAGAACAATATTATTTCCTTGTTTTACTGAAACTCTGAGCGCTGTTACAGTTAGTTACTGTAACAGCTGAGCCTGATACATTGTACTGAGAGATAATATAATAATCAGCCGATCTCAGCGCTCACAGCCACTGGATTTAAAGGGTTAAAAAAAGGCTCCTCTCTGTATAATGTTTAGAACATCCTCCTGCATTAATTAATACCCCTCTCTGTATAGAACATCCTACTGCATTGGCATGTGGAGGGTGCAGAACTTCGGATGTTGCGCTCTTCATTGCTGGTCTCCTTCACTCATCAATGTAATATCACAAAAAGGACTGAAACTAAAATGTAGTGCATTTTATTTTAGTTTCTTTCGTTTTTTGTACTGAGCAATTTCGTATCTCGAGTCATACGAAAACTAAATTATCCCAAAATTCGGACTAAATCGTTTTAGTACTAAAACGAATGCACATGTCTAATAAGCAATAGCAGACACAACAGCCAAAGATTGCGTTAAAATGATCACGGGCTATTCTGTATAATTTCAAATGAAATTCCTTTGGTGGAAACAAATTTCATTAGCTTTTGGGCTCCAGATGTTGCCCCCAAACCATGGAATGTCTCTAACGTTTCCCCAGCGGAACCTGCATGGAGCACAGAACTGCAGTAACTTCTTACAGCCAGCAGATGGCGACATCTGCCTGCCAAATTGGTATAACTAAGACATGGAACAATTTATATATATATATATATATAAAGTTCGAACGACAGGATGCACTTGGAAAATTAAAAAAAAAATCAAATATTTCTTGAATACATCATTAAAAAATCCTGTAATCATGGCCATGATTACAGGATTTTTTAAACGATGTATTGAAGAAATTTTTGATTTTATCATTTTCCAAGTCCTCAAGTGCATCCTGACGTTCGAACTTTTGTCATTATTCTGGGATGTTTGCACTGAGGCTTCAGTACTGCTGTGCTGAAAGGCTAAACCAGGCTATATATATATATATATATATATATATATATATATATATATATATAAAATCACTGATAAAAAGACTATTTAATCTATATTCTATCTTATATATTTTTAATACTTTTCATTCAAGCAAGCGGAAAAATTTTCCACTATATATCCTTAAAATATGTAATTTTGTTACTATAACAGATTCATTTAGCTCACAATAACCAATACTTAAAATAATAAACATTCATAAAAATATGTTAACCCTTGCTGCTCCAGAGAGCGCTATGCTGTCCTCACAGTGAATGGGTCTAAACTCACGGGCCGGCATAGCATGCCATGCTGGCTCCCTATGCACACTGTCTCCCAGCCTACCCTGCGAGAGCTGAGCATGATATTGGCTGCTGCAGGACTGGGCTGGATGCATTTGGTGGTTGCAGCCGCCCCATCGGGGAATAGGCGCTACCCCACCCATCCTGTACTATGTATGTTTTGTTGTACCTCCAGCCAGATCATCATTGCGGCTGTTCCACTCCGTGTCTTTGTTTTTTGATCCCAAGGCGGTTTTGTTTCTGGGGGGCATAAATAAAAGCCCGCCAGTCTACCTCATGACTGATAAGCAGCATGAGCAAGTTATGGTTCGCTATACAGCAGCCTCTGGCTTCATTATTGGATAGGACTCACCCTCACTAGAGATGCCGTGATGTTGGCGGGTGAGCTTACTCTTTTAATGGCCATTAATAGAAACCAAAGCCTCTAATTTTGTTTCGCACGGTATAATGAGAATAAGCGCAGGTGACATTTTTCTCTTTGTTATGTTTTATACATGCTGCAGGACTGCCTGAACTTAGGCAGTCATGTGGCAGCCAATGATGCACTTGCCCCCCCCCCTCCGGGACAGGAGACGGGCCATTGGAGGGATTCTAAGCCTGCCCCATTCCACAGCATTTAGGAAAGCCTTGCCTACAGGGTTAAACAAATCACCTAGATTGTTTAACCTTTTTTTACTATGTCGAAACTGTGGTCAGACATCCAGTATACATAAAAGTGAAGAATTTGAAGGCACAGTTACATTCCATGCTCTCTCTTCTCTTTTCAAGAATACAGCAACTTTACCTGGGCTTTCGCATGGTCAATCTCTCCTTTCAGTCGGTTAATAGATCGGTTTATTTCAGCAATCTCAGCTTTGGTGACACGAAGATCGTCTCCATGCCTGCCAGCCTTGACCTGCAGCTCCTCGTACTGTGGAGGATATAACATATAACCACAAGCGAATGGACCTACACATTGTAAAGAATTACTAGGTTCTATACTCTCCCATGGAGACATTCAACATTTTAAGTTTATCTTGTTTACCTTTAAAGGCGTCATAATAAATGGTAAAAGTGTGGGTTTAGCAAGACATGAATAAAGTGTCTAGAGAAAGACTTCTTGATGCTTCTATTATTGGTATCACTGTTGGACACCAGGACATAATTTGAAGCAAAATAACTTCCATATTACTATATACATGAAGAGATGCTCACATCGAGAATTCTGGATTCCAGAAGACATGGAAAAGTCACCTCCAGTCCCCTCTGGCTTCAGAATCCTGATTGGGTTCTTAAAAGGAGAAAACTCCAAAATCCAGAATGCTTGGCACCCTGATAAAGGGTGCTGCTCAACCGGTACGATGACTTGGATGCACATCTATACAATGGAGCATGCTGGCATTCATACAGATGTGAAGCCAATCCATCAATTCTGAGAATGTTGCAAATTTATTTATGTACTTGCTTGCATAGCATTTATTTTAGGAAGCATCCATAGACTTCATTTCAGTAGTTTCTTTGCCACTACAGCCACAATAGGAACATCCGAACCATTAAGTAGGTTTTATTTAATTTAACTATCATAGTAATGTTTGTAAAATTAATGATTTTAGCTCAGTGTAGCTGTTCATCTCATGTGTCATCATAACAGGGATGCTGATGGTTTTCAAGTTGCATAGACTTACTTTTGTTTGATACCACGACTCAGCGTCAACTCTGCTCTTGGTGGTGACGTCCTCATAGTGAGCTTTCATTTCAGCAACGATGGAATCTAAGTCATATCCTCGATTATTATCCATAGACACAATCACTGAGGTGTCTGAGATCTGACATTGAAGCTGTTTGATTTCCTGCAATATATATATAAAATGCAACATTATGTGAAGTAGATACAAAGCAGATACAAGAAAATGACCCTGACTCATAGTACATGAGGAATCAATAAAGCAATGTCAATTTACCTGCAATATAGATATTATTTTTAAATATCTACCTCTTAATAAGTATCAAAGAGAAAAAAACTAAAATCTGATTTATAACTTAGTGCCTTTCGTGGTCCGCAATGATGTTAAGTAATATGTATCTGGTAACATACTCAGCATTGGCTGTGAAATAAAGACAAACTGCAACTTATAATACTGTATAAGATTTAGATTCATTTATTCTAGAAACTGCAACATGACAGATATTATTTAATAATGGAGCTAAATTACATGGTATATCATAAAAGGAAATTATATGAATGTCATCTTTTGGCATCATAATGTTTTTGACATACAGGTTATACATTATGAGTCAGTACCAATTGCACAAGCAGGTGTCAATGTTTGAAGTGCTTGACTAACTCACCCAACCTAAACTGATGTTAAGGAGCATCCGCTAACTTGTTAGGCACATTATGAGACCAATGAATATGGGCTTATGGTTGCTACTACCGACAGAGCCCTCTGTCCCTCATGTATCTTTAGGCCTTGTATTTGTATTTTCCATTTATAAAGGGCTGACGAATATGCTGAAAGCAAATGCTTATAACAAAAGAGTGGGTTTCTCTCAAAATGAGCGAATATTGAGAACTGACATAGCAATCGCAAAAGATGTGCCAAAATAACAAAATCGTAAAAATTATTCCAGCTGGGCTATTTTAGCCCAGGAATTGTAACACACTTACCAGATCTCCAGATTTAGCAATTTAGTTAACAACCCCATACAGAGTTTTAATTTGTAAACTCAAGAAGAAACTGAATTGAAACAATGAAATGTGCATATCATCTTCAAACACTGATCACCAAGCATGTACTAAAATACAGTGACGTGCGGTGAGGTCAGTGGCTGGTGAGGCACTGGTTGATATACAAATGCAAAACAGCCAAAAACACATTCTAGCTCCCAAAGAGGAGGCTTCAGGTATTTAGTACATCAGGACAGACACTGCGAGTAAGGACTGACTGGAAGCCGATTCTGTTCCCACACATCTTGAGCAGTTTACTCAATTAGTGCAGCGGGGAAATGTCCTGCTATGCAAATTGCGTAGGCTGGGAAAACTAATGCCTACAGAGGCAGAGGATGGAGCTGACAGCGGGGGAGCAGGTGAGTTTGTTTTTAGTTTATTCATTTATCACTTAATGGCAGGTGCGGCTGTGCCTCACTTGCCTCCACTGAATGCACGTCCCTGCTAAAATAGGTATAAAAACTCTACAATTCCTCTATTTGTTAGTCATTTAGTTGTGCTGTTTAAAGGTAAGTAAGGTTGAGTAACCCTATCTCGAGCAGCATTGAGTCTCTGAATTCCATTATAACAATAAATGAGACACTATTATATCACACCGTCTATAAGGGTGAGTAAGCCCTTATTATGCCACACATGCCCGTTTCTACCTGTTTATTTGTAAATATATTGCTTATATTTCTACTCACAACTACCTGAGCAACCAAAATGTGTGAAAGCTGAGAGCCCAGAGCAGGCTCTAGGAAAGGTGAGTATATGTCAAGACCCCTGGGGCTATATTGCAACCCTGGTGTTAATGTCACCAGAGCTGTTGTAAACATAGCAGCTCCATAGACTTTTGTAGCTCTGGAAAGTTTACACCATCTCTTTTTATGTTTACACCAGAGTAGATAGAGCCCCTTGTGTTTTGTGTTTATTATATCTGGATTACATTATGATATTGATATATATATAAATATATATATATATATATATATATATGTACATATATATATATATTCTGTTTGAGTTAAGATAAACAGTATTTGAATTCTGGACATTAAGACAAGGACAGTTCAACATTTAGTACTGGTGCAGCAAATAAAATTAACTCAAATCTCTTACCTCTTCATACAAAGTACGTAAAAAGTTGACCTCATCCACCGTGCAATCTAGTTTTGATTGCAGGTCTGTTTTCTTAAGAAAAGCATCATCAACATCCTTGGGAGAAATTATGATAGGAAATCAATCAAACATTCATTTTATATACTATATATTGAGACTTCTTAAGTAGTTCCCATCCCATCTCCCAGTTACCCTTTTCAGATGTACAAAGTCACTTTCTGCTTTTGTGCGCTTATTGACTTCATCTTCGTACCTATTTTATTAAACGTTAACACAATTAATATAAAAATATATTTTTTTGCTTTTTATATGTTCTAGCACAATTAATTACATTTGAGAGGCCTTACTTTCTCTTCCAATCATCTACTAAATCCTCCGTAATTTTTTTTTCTCCTTCCAGATGTGCTTTCTCAGATACCAAGCCTTCCAAGCATCTTCGGAGAGTGCTTAAGTAATTCTCGAAAATGGGCTCAACATGACTTTTGACTGTTTTTTGCTGTTGCAGAAAATTCCATTTTGTCTCAAGCACTTTACCTTGTTGCTCCAAAACTCGCACCTAGAACAACAAATAAATGAAACATATAAATTTTGACGATATTAACTCCATTTGCATTGTTATTTAAGGGCAAAAACTAAATTTCGTTTTGACATTCTCCTCGACTACTAAGAATAATATTTTGCGTTTTTTGCTGCCTTGTAGCTTTATTATTAAACTACTGTGTATTCAGTATGGAAATGTATTTTTTCTATTATCTGTAAACAAGGTATCAGTAATTATATTGACAGATAGGTGTTCTTAATAGATATTCACAACTTATGGCACAAGTCAAGTGTACAATTCTTATTTTACCTGGTCAATAAATGACGCAAATTTGTTATTTAGACTCTTCATTTGTTCTTTCTCTTCTTTTCGAACTCTCTGAATATTTGGATCAACATCCAGTTTGAGGGGTGTTAGAAGACTTTGGTTGACTGTCACAGGTGTAATACCTCCACATGGAAATCCTCCGCCAATACCAAAGCCGTGTCCACCAATTCCAAATCCAGAACCAGATCCAACACCGGAACCAAAACCAGCTCCAATACTAGACCCGCCAAAGCCATAGCCACTCATTCCAGACTGAAAGCTTCCGTATGACATCCTTTTAGCACCTCCAACATTGAAGGCACTTCTGCTGCTGAAGTTTGATGGCATTCGTGCACCAGAGCTACCACCTCTTCTTGAAGAGGAAGAGCTGAAGCTGGTTCTACTCACATTCTTGGGTGAGCAAGCTGAGGATGAACTAAAATTTCTGCGAATGGAGTGGTGTGACATGGTTCTTATTGACAAGTGAAGTTACAATGAAATCAACTTCAGCATCAGCTCAAGGGTAGACCTTTTGAATTCTTGTTGACGTCCCCTTATATACGTTTTCAAAAATGGGAGTAGCAACTCCGTGAAATGAAAAAAGACCTTATCATTGCTTTTTATTAGCTAAAAATGCTGCCAATGCATCGCCCAACACGGGAACACACCTAATGAATAAATACAGTTAGCAAAAAATTAAAGGTTGTTATTTCCCATCTATAAAATAATGCATTTAATTTTTAAATGAAGGTTATGAGAAGGAACTTAAACAGCTGTTTGAAAATTTCATCATTCTACTTGTCATAATTTTGACTGATGTTGGCTCGCTGGCTCTCAGAATCAGCTTTTTTTTTAACCTGGCTCACATAAAATTTCACACCTTAATTAAACACCTTCCATAAACTTTTAAATTCAGGTGTATTTTGAAATTAAATTTTCTTAGACTCCATTATTCTGTGTTGCGAGATGCCTTACATATGCATTCATAAGAAATAATGGAGTATATGACTAATGCGAATGTCATAAAAGCTATATATATCTCCAGGTGTGTGTGTATGTAAATATAAATATATATATATATATTACACCAGGGGGGCAGCACTTAACCTTTACTAAGCATAGCGGGTGTGTGCTTCTAAAGACAAAAAAATACAACAAACTAGGAGAATAGCACACCAAGCACCCGCCCATTATGCTTAATAAAGGGTGAGTGCTGCCCACCTGCTAGTATGTCATGTGCTTGTTTAAGGTATTCAACCAGACCAGAGCAGACTAGAGCAGTTATGCCTCAGTCTAAGGTATTGTCTTACAGGGATGCCTGTTTTCAATGCTCGTGGATATAAACTCTGCCAATGTAGCAGATTATTAGGAGAAATGGGCTTTCTAAAGCTCATAGTTGTTACCGTTCCCCTGCCCATCGTTTTGCTGATGGTAATATCCAGAAAGTTCATTAATGTAAGTTAAACTTCAGGTGTGAGTTTGAAGTTGAGATCATTGTGATTCAATTTGTCACAAAAGGTATTGAATTCCTCCTTGTTGCCTTCCCAAATTATCAGTATGGTGTCGATATATCGTCTCCCCATTCAGGGTTTGGAGGTAAAG
Organism: Leptobrachium leishanense; assembly: GCA_009667805.1. Taxonomy (NCBI): domain Eukaryota; kingdom Metazoa; phylum Chordata; class Amphibia; order Anura; family Megophryidae; genus Leptobrachium; species Leptobrachium leishanense. Next base: position 386,631,381 of record CM019064.1, on the reverse strand, counting down.
GCTTCCATATATGATTAGAAGACATACTGTTCCTCCCATAGCCCTAAAAACAGGTTAGCATAGGATGGGGCGCTGGCCATACCCATTGCCATCCCACATACCTGTTGGTAGAAATGGCCCTTTGAAGGGGAAAAAGTTCTTAATGTCTGAAAGAAGTCTCAATGTATATTTGGTGTCTCTAAGATACTATGGCGGGAGTTGGAAGAGGGGCTTCAGAAAGCTGTCCACGTACTAGCTAAATTTTTCTGTAAGGTTATTGTTGGCTGGCCTGAAGGTTCCAGAGCATTTTTATTTAGATTGGGCAGGCAATAAAAAGTGGCTACCATAGGAGCATTAGAGATTAAAGCTTTATAGTCATCAGAAGTAATCAGTCCCTGTTCTTTGGCTTGTTGGAGGAGTTCTGATAGTTCACTATGGACTTTCCACATTGGATTGGTAGGTTGGACTCGGTAAGTAGTATGATCACTTAGGATGCGCTCAGCCATTGTAATGTATTTTTCTTTGTCCATAACCACAGTGTTACCCTCCCTATCAGAGGGTTTGATAATAATGCCTACATTATCTGACAGTTCCTTCAAAGCTATTCTACCTGAATATGAAAAGTTTCTGTTGTTGTGAGTGTCAAGATAGAAATTGTTTGGCTGTAAGGACACAGTGGCTTGTGTTGTCATATTCACAAATGTGTCAAAATTGTTGAACTCAAAAGTAGACATAAACAGACTTTTAGGTTATAACCCTAAATGTGGGGCAATGGGTGTGGTGTCATTCTTTTCAAGCAGGGACACCATGTCTTCTAAGCATGTTAATTTTGTGTATTGTGAGGTCAAGTTGGTTCGCCTGCTTTTCCTTTATGTTAAAAGATTATTTACGTAGGATGAGTTTTCTTTGCAAATAAATTGATGTCTTTGACCCAGTTGAACTGATTCAGCTTGGGTTGTGGTACAAAAGATAAGCCTTTGTTTAGTCCTGATAATTGTGCACTCATTCTTGTGGTCTTTTAGATCCCCTAAAAAATTTTTGTGCATGTGGGTTCTGATTTCATTTTTAAACCTCTCCAGATTCTGCTGGAGCCTTTCTTGCAAAGGTCCAGATGTTGGTTCCTCTTTAAACTGTTGTATGTCCTTCAGTTGTTGTTCAAGCTTAAAATAGGTGGTTTGTAGCTGTTCTCTATTTTGGCAGACAAAGATGTCCATGAAACATGGACTTCCAGCGCATGCAAAGACTTATTATTTTCTTGCCCATGTCCGAAATACCAACTAGCTTGCGCGTGCACTTCTGGAGTCATATGAGAGCCTCCTCTGGACCCATCACACAGTCACACAATTCGTACTTGCTAGCACCTGCGTGATGAAAGTAATATAATGAAGTGTAATCACTCCACCACTCCGCCTACCTCCATTTTTGGCACCCAATTACACCACACCTCACTCCTATGTATTCTTACTGATACCTATTAACATAGTACCACCTCTTTCACCAACCCACATTTTTGGGCATACCTTCATCTATTACCCAGTATGCCTGAACATTTATTTATCTGTAAAGTATTTTACCAGGAAGGATACATTGAGCTTTCACTCGTTTTCAAGTATGTCCTGGATTCAAGAACATTGAATTGTTACAGACGCTACAAACATACAAAGTAATAAATGCAAGATATTAAAAACAAAACACAGATATAAAGATTAAAACAGAAAATAAATATGTAAGTAATATAGTCACTATGTTACATGTTTACAGGTGCATTCCGTTTTGAAGTATGTTAATAGGGAGCTCTTGAGTGACTTAAGACTGGGGGAAGATTTGATGACATCTGGGAGGTTATTCCACAATTGCAGTGATCTGTAGGAAAATTAGCATTGAGCCACTTTTTTTTTGTATTGTGGTATTGCAAGAAAGGTGCTGGTCCTGGATCGGAGGTTATAGGATGAGGGAACTGCTAGGGGAAGTAGCCTATTCAGGTATGGTGGTAGCTTCCCAGAACAGCTCCTAAACACCAGGTTGGAAAGGTGAAGGGTGTGTCTAGATTCCAGTGATGGCCAGTTTAGCTTTTTTAACATGTCACAGTGGTGGGTCATGTAGTTACATTGTAGCACAAAGCGACAGAATGAGTTATACAATGTAGTAAGTTTCTGAAGGTGCGTTTGCGGGGCAGCTGCATACACTACATCTCCGTATTCATTAGCTGGCATAAGCATTTGTTGTACAATCTGCTTTCTTACTGCAGGGCTCAGGCAGGATTTGTTTCTGTACAGGGCACCTAGTTTGGGGTAAAGTTTAGATGAGAGTTTTTCGATGTGGGGGCCAAAGGATAGAATTGGGTCTAGCCACATACCTAGATATTTGAGAGAAATGACTGTGGTCGGCGTGCCATTTGATTTTGTCCTGACACATAGATGGGGATTTTGCAATCTATATAGTTTTAGGTGCTGTTCCAAAGAGCATCGTTACAGTTTTGTCAGTATTTTAAAAAAGTTTATTATCTGCAATCCACTTTTCTACCTCTGTGAATTGTTTTTGCAGCACGGCCTCCAGCTGTGGGAGATTTGGTTTGCTGGTATAGATTACAGTGTGATCTGCATAAAATTGTACAGTTGAAGCTTTGCAGACATTGGGCAGATCATTTATGAATATCGTGAATAGCAGGGGGCCGAGTATCAAGCCTTGGGGTACTCCGCATATGACTGGGAGGGGGAGGGAGGAGCTGCCAGAAATGGACACATGTTGAGATCGGTTGGATACATACGATTGAAACCAGGTTAGCGTGTGATCACTAATACCAGAGTTTTTAAGTTTTTGTAATAGGATGCGATGGTCTACTGTGTCAAAGAAGTTGGCAAAATCAAGGACGATGGCTCCAGTTAGGTCTCCTTGTTCCATGCCAGCTTGGGTATCATTGCAAACTTTTAAAAGGGCGGTTGTAGTTGAGTGATTTGTATGAAAGGCGGATTAATCGGGGGTTAAATAGTTTGAAGATTGATAATAATCATGTAATTGCATATACACGCATTTTTCCAAAGTTTTTGACATTACAGGGAGCAATGAAATCGGACGGTAGTTGGATACCAAAGTACTGTCACCACTTTTATGGATTGGTACCACTCTCGCAGTCTTCCAGAGTTTGGGTATGTATCCAGTCGCCAGTGATTCATTGGTTAGGGTTGCGACAGGATTTGCAATTGCCGACGCTCTGATTTTCAGCAGCGTTGTTGGTATTTGATCAGGTCCAGACTGGTATTTCATTTTTTGATTACAGAAAAGTTTAGTAACTACACTGACAGGCACTGGTCTAAAGTTGAATTTATCAGAGATATGGGGTCATTGCATGGTTGGAGGGGCCTGACCTGCATTTAGCCTTTCTGTAGGTGTGTCATTCTTTAGCTTAGCAATCAGGGTGGTGGCGCGTCCAACAAAATAATTATTAAAGGCATTTGCTACGTCTAAGGGATGTTGCAGGGTTTGGTTGTTTACTTTGACAGCATCTGGTTGGGAGAGGACGGGGGTGATTGTATGTTACTTATGATTTTCCCAAAATTTCTAGGATTTGATATGTTATTGTTTAAATTTTCATTGAAGTATTGGGCTTTAGCCATTTTTGTTTGTTTTGTGCATGCATTCCGGCATTGTAGGTATTCACAGTGATCGTTCATGGAACCAGTACTCTTGGAATTTGACCACAGTGAATCTATTAGCTGGTACATTTGTGTAAGATCAGCTGTAACCCAGGGTAGACGGGCCCCTTTTACTCGCACTTTACGCAGCGGGGCATGGGAATTCCAGACTTGCAGTAGCTCAGATTGAAAGTATTCAATTGCACAGTCCAGGTCTGGGATTAGGTTAAGTCTGTACCATGGGAGCTGTTTGAGATCACTTAAGAAGGATTCTAGATTAAATTTCTTGACAGACCTGTTGATTATTACTTTTGGGGGAGATTTTTTAGCCTTTATTTTGCGCACACAGTACTCTAAACAGTGGTCACCGAACCTATTAGCGAGAACGCCTGCCTCCTGTATTCTATCGGGACATGAAGAATGAATCCAGTCCAGCAGAGTATGGTTAGGGCTCTTCATATTAATGCGAGTGGGGGAGGAGATTAATTGAGTTAGTTGCAGGGCCTTAACCCCTTGCCGTCTTGGATTTGGCAGGCTTTAATGCCGCAGGACGGTATGGAACGTCCTCGACGTTAGGAGCCCATTCGGAGGTTATACTCACCTCTCGGTGGCTCCCTCGCAGATCTGGCTTTGATGAAGCCTGATCTGCATTTTTTATAGCCTCTTAGTGCACTGACGTCATCACGCTGGCGCAATGACGTCAGTTTCAGGCGCACCCCCCACCGGAGCATGGAGAAGCGCCTGGAGGGGGGAACCTTTGGATCCCTCTATCTCCCCATCGCCATGGGCTAAAAGGCTGTGGCCAGCATCGCTGGAACGGTCACAGCCTGACCTTTCCAGCGATGTATGGGGTTAACCCCTTGGTTGCCTGGTCACGACCGGGCACTAATTCTATTTCTGGTGGGGGCCGCCATCTTGGATGGTAGCCCCACCTCTGGGTCCCCCCCGTGCCAACTGACTCATCGCGCGATGATGTCAGTTAACCGGGGAACCCCTAGCTGCAAAGGGATTTCCTAAGGAAATCCCATTGAGGAGATAGGGGGGTTCTTTAAACCAGTGGTTCTCAACCTGTGGACCCTCAGGACCCACAATTGTCCTTGGTCATTCAGTTGCGAACCAAAAATAATAATTGAATTTCTGAAACATTATAATTTATTCCACCAAACAACGTGCGCAATATTCTACAATGTATGCACTTTTTAAACAATTGTAAACAAACATGGATTCTGTAACGTTGGGAGCTTCCAGCCCTACCTGTGTGCTTGAGGGCAGCATGTCTGATGCTGCTCGCTGACCAATGCCCAGTTTAAATGGAGACAGGCAGGGAGGTGGTTGCATGAGGCACGGCTTGAGTGGGGGGCATGGCCTGGTGAAGGTCTTTAAAAACCCTCAGTGTATTCTCAGCAGTTGCCAGATCGTGGTTATCCATACCTGAGCTCCTTGTACCTGACTGCTATATTGAATTAACCCGTTATTGACCTCTGCTTGTTTCTGACTATTCTGCCTTCTGTTGCCCTAGACCATTTTCTTGTACTACGCTACTGCTCTGATATCGACCCGGCTATTCCATTTGACCATTCTGAACTCTGTATTCCTGATTCTGGCTCGGCTGACTACTCCCCGTGTTGTTAACCCTTTCTGTCTAGCTAGTTTACCTGGCCAATTCTAAGGACCAGACAGTTAGAGATCTTTCACGGCTACTCTGTTGGTAGCTTCTGGGCTCTGTGGAGTGTGGGGCGTTAAGTACTGCGTGGTGGGATCTGGGAACCGTGACATTACGATCTGGTTGACATGTGCATTCGTTTTAGTACTAAAACGATTTAGTCAGAATTTTGGGATAATTTAGTTTTAGTATGACTCAAGAGAAACGAAACTGCTCAGTACAAAAAACGAAAGAAACTAAAATAAAATGCACTACATTTTAGTTTCAGTCCTTTTTGTGATATTACATTGAGTGAAGGAGACCAGTAATGAAGAGCGTAACATCGCAACATCCGAAGATCTGCACCCTCCACATGCCAATGCAGTACGATGTTCTATACAGAGAGGGGCATTAATTAATGCAGGAGGATGTTCTATACATTATACAGAGAGGGGTATTAATGCAGGAGGGTGTTATATACATTATACAGAGAAAGGTATAAATTGAGGAGGATGTTCTATACAGAGAGGGACATTAATTAATTCAGGAGGATGCTCTATATATTATACAGAGAGGGGTATTAATAATGCAGGTGGATGTTGTATACATTATACAGAGAGGGGTATTAATTAATGCAGGAGGATGTTCTAAACATTAAACAGAGAGGATCCTTTTTTTTCAGCCCTTTAAATCCAGTGGCTGTGAGCGCTGAGATCGGCTGCTTGTTACATTATCTCTCTGTACAATGTATCAGGCTCAGTTGTTACAGTAACTGACTGTAACAGTGCTCAGAGTTTCATTAAAACAAGGAAATAATATTGTTCTAACCTCTTATATATGAAAATATTATTTACTAGTTTTACTGAAACTCTGAGCGCTGTGATGAGCAACAGTCAGTTACTGTAACAGCTTTGCCTGACACGGGGCAGTATTCCAATGTTGGTGTTAACTTAACCAGAGCTGTTGTAAACTGAAAACCTCCATTGGCTATAATGGCTCTGGGAAGTTTACAACAACTCTGGTTATGTTAGCACCAACTATGTAATATGGCCCACATTGTGCTGAGAGTGAGAGATACTGTAACAAGCAGCGATCTCAGCCCTCTGAGGAGCCACTACAATAGTAATTGTATCCATTGGTTTTCGGATGAATGAATTTAGTTTTCATACTAAAGAACTGAAAACGAATTTCTTCAGTAACTAAATAAATTGCATTTTAGGACTAATCCATTAGTTCAAAACGAAATTTTGTGCTGTGCACATGTCTACGATCTGGCCTCTATGGATCCCGCAGACTTAACACAGCACTTGGCTAACTTTGTATCTAGACAGGATGAGCAGGATCATAGGATGGATCAGTTTGCTATTGCCTTACAAACTATCCTGACTCGTACGGCTCACCTGGAACCAGCTGGGGTTGCACCCCCGCTTGATATACCTGTGTCCCCTGTCGTTCAGACATCCCAGGTACACATGACCGCTCCTATCAGGTTTGACGGTACTCCCTCAGAGTGCCGGGGATTTTTGGTCCATGTGGATATTCATTTTAAATTAAATCCACAGATGTTTTTCTCTGACATTGCCAAAGTGGGGTTCATTATTAATCACCTGTCTGGCAGAGCATTGACATGGGCGACTCCGTTATGGGAGGCAGAGAAGCCTATCATACGGGATTATAAAGAATTCATAGCCGAGTTACAACGTACATTTAATCCTACCAGAAAGGCCACGGTAGCTGGCAAATCCTTGTTCCGCATACGTCAAGGGAACAGGACTGTTTCTGATTATGCCATAGAATTTAAAACCTTGATCTCTGATGTGAACTGGACAAATGAGACACTGGTTCTGGCTTTTATGGAGGGGTTATCAGAGTCATTGATGCATGAATTGGCTCCACGTAAACTGCAGTAATCACAAAACTAGTGAAAACGAAAGTGCTGTTGAGGTAAAAACCCAATAAAATAAACTGTAATTGAAACATATGAAATTAATTAGAACTTAAGGGAAAACTGTATGCTTCTTGCTCATAATAAGTGTCTCAAAGTCTGGGGTGATGGTAGACAAAGCAACTTTTAGGTAGACAAAGCAACTCTAATTTAAATTGCTACTGAATGAATAATAAAATATTATAAAAAAACTTAACATACTTATCTGCTCCATACTCCCCCCGTCGTCTGTCTCTGCCGCTGCGCACATTATTTTTTCGCATCAGCCTGCCCTCCCAGAGCCTACGCAATTTGCTTGCAGAATGCTACGCTATTCGCATAAGCTCAAGCTGGCCAAGAGATTGAGAAGTCTGCAGAGCGCATCTGGCGCTGTTTACTTCCTGAACCTACGCTCTTCAGTGCCTCAGAGAGACACTGAAGAGCAATGGAATAGCTTGGACCAATGGGAAAGCACCATTGGTCCAAGCCGTTCAAAAATGCCTCCATGGGAGGCGGCCTTTATAAACATACTTTGCTTCACTGAGATGTGCATTGTGCACAGTGACTCCTGGTTTTGGGAGTACAGAGCATGCCGCCAGTCACTGAGTCCCACCTCACACCTCTCATTACAGATCCCCCCCCTTGCCATTACAGAGTATCTTACCTGATGCAGCGGGTCCCTGGTGGCGCCTGGGAGCATTCAGCAGTAGCCACGCCACCTGGGACCCGCTGCTGCAGGTAAGCTGCATCAACAGGTCCCAGGCATTAGAGAGGCCTGGGGGCACTTCCTCCGTGACCCAGTCCGCCCCTGGTCGAGACCCACTTTTGGGTTGCGACCCACCACTTGAGAAACACTGCTTTAAACCACTTTATCTCCTGATGGGTGGCAGCTAGGGGGTCATGTCCAATATTGTTGGAAAGGTCAGAGCATGGCCTTTGCAATGATATCAAGCATGACCAGGTTAAAAGTAAAAATAAAGTGTTTAAAAATAAAAATAATAATAAAAAACAATTAATTAATTAAAAATAAAAACGTGATTTTTTTTAATGCAGCATTATTGTTCACATTTCAATTATAATGTGAACAATGATGCTTCACTAATGATTTTTTTTGGGGGGTTTAGCTAAAATCACGTAATTTCTCCCAAAAAAAATATGGGTTCCCCGTTCTAATTCTTTTAACAAGTCTACCCCATAGAATATAACCGCAAAGGATCAGATAATAAAATGCGAAAAAAATACTTTACACACTGTGGATGATTGAAATTTTATTGAAAATTCACATGATTTTTTAAATTTTGTTATAGCATTCTGGCAGGGCATGACGTATATATATAATTATGATATACCGGTATTATTAATCTGCCAAGTCTGCCGGAAAGAACGATATATAATTTTTATGGGTGGTATAATAATACGAAACTTAAAACCGCGTTTAAACATGATGAGCAAAAACGGTCAAAATGAGCCCAGCAAACTTCACTTCTGAAAGAGCGCTGAAGTTGTAAAATTACTCCCGTCCTTAAGGGGTTAAACAGTGAGCAGTGTTTATTGGCTTTAGGATTCAGTCAATCTGTATTAAAATCGCCGAGGACCAGCAATTCACTTTTTTGGTTTTGTGCAAGTAAGTTATTAAGGATTTGAGTTATCTCAGAGAGGGAGTGTACTGGAGAGCTTGGTGGGCGATAGAATCCTGCAACAATGATTGATTTACTGAATGGGATCTCAATTTTATATCAAGTCAGTAGGCTTCATATTTTGCATTCTCTTTTCTTTACTAAATCACAGCAGCAAAGAGAGTTTTACATAGCAACAGTAAAAACCAATAAACAAATAGTATTCCAACAAGAGAGCAGTAAGCCCCTCCCACGGCCTCTTTTCTTTGCTGCTGGCCTTCAGGTGAGTCGTTTTACAAACAGCTCCTGGATGTCAGGTCTATTTTCTGTTATTTTTAATTTATATGTGCCTTATATTTATTCTACATAATATTGTATGTATTTTCCTTCATTTCTAGTTTTTTTTCCTGCTGTGTGGGCACTTTCCCGCCTGCAGGTCACCCGCTTATTTTTTCCCCGACGGCTCAGGGTTCCCGTCCTTGGGCCGTCGGGCATCTTGCGGCGCTTGCTGCTCTGATTTTAACTGTGTTCGGGGGTTTTTATTTTCCCTCGTTAGTTCGTGGGGCCCGCCGTCTTATCATTTCACCTCAGGGTGTCCGTGGCTTCTTACCGCGCCTACGTCCTTGGCAGCCATTTTAGCCCTAATCAGTGTGCCTGGCGCCATTACGGAGTTCCGTCTCGTGCAGGACAGATGCTAGCAGGTGGTGAATTTGGTTTACGGCACTAGTGCCTCTTACTGCAACGACCCTCTGGTGCACTGCGCACCTCGGGTGAGCCCCGCAGAAAATTATCTATATACGGGTTATATTGTATATCCAGCGGGAATTCATTAACCCCGCGTTATTATCGGATGAGCCCTGATTTTTTGCCTCCATCACTTTATATATTTGATATATATAACCCCAACGGGTGAGCCCCGTTATACATAAAAAAAATTCATGGATCCTCCACAGCTCCCCAATACTCAGGAGGAACTCAAGGCTTGGCTCCTCGCGGCGATTTCAGAAACGCTCCCCATAGCGCTCTGCCCCCACCCCCCAGCAAGACCCCCCCGGTTCTCTCTAGGGCCCAGTCACCGGCCCGTTCTGAGGGCTCACACTCGGATCAGTCCGACTCTGCCGAGCCATCACGCAAAAGACCCTGGAAAGGCCAGTCAGAATCTGCTGGCAAGGGTAAGGGGCCTGCTAAAAAATCCTCCCGCATTTCTGACCCCAAGGGTGAGGAAATTTATGACCTGGATGACTACTAGGCTGATTATCCTGAGGAGGAGGAAGTCGAGTTCGCCGGCGATCCACCGGCTACTCCAAACTCAACGGGTGAGCCCCGTTCTGACGCCATGGCGATTGTGCCCATTTCGGCCACACCTGCGCCGCCACGCTCCCTGGTGTCCGTGGATACTCCATTACAGATCCTCGGCGCTCGAGGTATACCCTTTTTTGACCCGCGCACTACTACACACCCCAGGTCTTCCGCTTGGCTACCGCCGGACCACATAGCGGAGTTTTTGCGTTTTTGGCTGCGCTGCCCCCTAGACAAAGCTGATAGGGCGCGCTTGCGGGCCGAATGCCCTCGCCCAACTTTACCTGACAAGGTGTCCCTTACCCCTGAATTCAACAAGAATTTCATCACCTTCAAGGGAAAGGCTGGCAGGGACCCTCATCGAGGTTTGGAACAGGGTCTCTGTGTCGCCCAGGATAAGCTTCTGGACGTCTTCGGTCCCCTTTCCCTTATCTTTGTTTTGGCGGATGAAGCGCTAACTAATAACAGTCCGCTCGACCCAGCGATGGTCCGCGAATGGGCACAGCATGCTATCTGTTTGTTAGGAAATGCTAACGTCGGCATCTCGTCAGAATGCCGTAAGGCGGCACTTTTTCGGCTGGATGCCAAACTCACCAGCATGTGCACCAAAGAATTGGGTCCTGCAGCTAAGGGGTTGCTGTTCAGGGATCTCTTTTTGAGAGAACTAAAACGTGAGGTTAATGTTTTCATGAACCTACAAAAGGTCCAGTTGAATATGAAGCGGGTCTTCCACCCCCAGTCGCGTTTTTCCTCCAGGGCTGGCGCACCAAGAGGTCGGGTTGCCAGCCGCTACAACAATAATTCCTATAGACATCGCCTTGCATCGAACCAAAGCACAGACGTGCATTACAGACCCAGCCCGATCCTGGCTCGAGGTGTCCCCGTCGGTCGTGGCTTCGGCAGACCCAGACGCCACTATTCCGCTGGTAAGTACCCCTGCGCTCCCGCTACCACACATTCCGGTCGCGGGTCGGTTACGTTATTTCCTTCACAAATGGTGCAAACTCACATCTGACTCGTGGGTACTGCGAGCCGTGGCAGGTTTTTTAATAGACTTCTCCCAGGTTCCTGTCCAGTCTGCTTCCCCGCCTCCGGCCCTTTACTCCTCACAAGAGGTGACGCTGATAGACAGGGAACTTCGCTCCCTGCAGTTGAAAGGCACCATCATTCCCGTGCTGGATCCCCCGAGCTTCGTCAGCACTATTTTCCTGGTACACAAAAAATCTGGGGACCTCTGACCAGTTATAAATCTAAAAGCCCTCAACACCTTCGTGGCCTACCGCCACTTAAAAATGGAGGGCATACACCTCCTCAGAGACCTCCTTCGAGACGGTGACGGGTTCACGAGACTGGACCTCACAGTACCGGTCCATCCCACCCATCGCTCGTATCTGCAGTTCCACTGGCACCGCGACCTCTGACAATTCACTTGCCTGTCATTCGGCCTCAGCTCCACACCATGGTGCTTTACAAAACTCCTCAAACCGGTCATGGCCTTCGTACGGGCCCAGGGCATCAGAACAATCATTAATATGGACGATATCCTGATACTGGCACAGGACCCCTCCAATCCTTTCATCACACGACCCTTGTGGTTACGCTCCTACAAGACCTTGGCTTCATCATCAACAGAGACAAATCAGCACTGCGCCCTGCCCAAACCATCACCTTCCTAGGGTTCGACATAGATTCAACGTCTTGCCAGCTGCGCCTTCCCCCGCAAAAGCTTCGAGCCATCAAGAAGACCTTACGAGGCGTCCTCACTACAGACACCATCTGTCTCCGAGATCTGACGAGAGTTGTAGGCCTACTCTCTTCCTCCATTCAAGCCATTTTCCCTGGTCCACTGCATTATCGGGCGATGCAACGTCTGAAGACCACATACCTCTGCCTCAATCCCTCCTACGACCAACCGGTTCCCATCACCCCGGAGGTTCGAGTGGAACTCCTATGGTGGTTGCGCTCCTGTGGGTCGGGACCCTTCCATGTGTCGTCTCCTCTGAGGCATTCGACCCGCTCGCCCGACGGCCCCTAAGTATACTCATTTCTGGGATGTTGCACTGATGCTCGATTTCCTGCGTAGCTGGACTTGATAATGATTCACTGTCCCTCCGTCAGCTCTCAGCCAAATTGACAGTCCTTTTATGTTTGGTGTCCTTTCGCCATGTCTCTGATGTTAGGGCCTTTGATGCGCATGCTGTAGCCTTCTCCCCAGAGGGTGTCGTTTTCACACTTACCAGGCGTACTAAAACTCTATCTCCTGAGGCTTTCTACCCTTACTTTCCCTCCGATCCTCCATTGTGTGTTGCTCGTTGTGTTACTACTTACCTCTCCCGTTTGCGTCCCTTGCGCTCCTCTCCGATTGGCCAACTTTTGGTCTGTTATGTCCATCCTTACAAGCCTGTCTCTTCACCTACTCTCTCTAGATGAGTTCGCTGGCTGCTCTCCCTTGCGGGCGTTGCTCCCCATTTTGGCGCTCACTCCGTCCGGGGTTCGGCAGCTTCCTCTGTTGCGGACGCCAGGGGTTCCCTGTGTGATATACTAGCGTCTGCTGATTGGTCCAGGGCGGTTACGTTCCAACCTTCTATTTTCGTCCTCATTCCCATGCATCTGGGGCTCTGGTGCAGCTTTAAAACTGCAAAATATGAAGCCTCCTTACTTGATATAAAATTGTGGATTATTCCAGCCTTGGTGTTAGAATAATCTTAATTTTAATAAAGACAGGAGGTGAATATTTTTCCCTCCCGCCCATGCCCGGGTTGTTCACATTGTGCCAGATTTTTCTACTGTGTTCATTAAAAAAAAAAAAAAACATATTTATCGACTGTGTCTATTATTGCCTAACGATTTTCCTTCCATTAGTAGGTTTGGCTGTTTGCATGTCTAGTTAGCCTAGTATAGGGCTAGTTTTTCCAACCTCGCTACTATTGTTATCTGTTAGCTATTCGCTAGTAAGTTAGTTACCTGCTGATTGACATGTTTCCATCACATGGTACTTTGACATATCCTCTGTTTTCTTCTTAGCTTGATTGGACTCTGTGGCTCGCCTGTTGAACTCCAGTTCTTCCTACGTTCAGCCTGTTGGCTTCAAGTTGTCTTTGGCTTCTTCATCTTCAGTTTTCCGGATTACCTGTTTCATCGACCTTACTGCTCGTCCCGCATGCAAAAAAAGAGGCCGTGGGAGGGGCTTACTGCTCTCTTGTTGGAATACTATTTGTTTATTGGTTTTTACTGTTGCTATGTAAAACTCTCTTTGCTGCTGTGATTTAGTAAAGAAAAGACAATGCAAAATATTCGCCTCCTGTCTTTATTAAAATTAAGATTATTCTAACACCAAGGCTGGAATAATCCACAATTATACCAGAGAAGAAATCAAAGGTGGCCAGGGAGCTAGAATTCTGTAAAGGGGTGAACGTTATGGACTCATCAACATAAATAGAAATTCCTCCTCCTCTCTTTGCTCTGTCCTTTCTATAACACGAATACCCCTGTATTGATATGGCAGAGTCTGGTACTTTTGGGGTTAACCATGATTCTGTGAGCACAATGACTTTGGGTTTGTAATAGCAGCACCAAGCTCGCAGCTCGTCCAGTTAAGGGAGTAAGCTACGGATGTTGCAGTGCAGAAATGAGAGGCCTTTTTTATTGGGAAGAATAAAGGTTGTGTCAGCTATAGGACCAGGGTTAGAGTCCACATTGTTTGCCAGGGAAAGTAGCAGAATAAATAGGAATTTGGAAAGAGTTTTCTTTTGTTAATAATGTGATTGCACAGTTTTAAATCTCTGTGTGGGGGTAGAAGGGCTGGACTTTAGCACTCTCCACCAGCACTCAGGTTAGAAGAACCAAGCAGGCCATGGTGTATTAGGACTTCTTTTCCATCCTGGGGCAATTGGAAAGGTGTATAGAAGGAGAGGGTAGTTTTAGAGAGAAGGGAGGAGAAAGAAAAGAGAAAGAATAGTAGGATAAACATTCTAGAGAGAGGTGGGGGTTAGAGCAGGTGGGTGGGCAAGAGTAAGTGTGGGAGAGGAGAGGAAGTGGGGAGTTAATGAGGGAATTGTGTCACGTTGGCCCCCGCAACCCCCCGGCGCCTGGCAGCAGCTTCCTCGCTGCTCGCTGGCCAGGCGCCGAGTGATATTGCGGTCGCTTCCGCACACGTGGGGACGCCGGGGGGCGGGGCCTGGCGGGCTGGCGCGGACCCGCCGGGTTTAAAGCCCAGACTCTCAGAGAAGCCGGTGCCCTGACGTGGTAGTTACTTCCCGCAGAGCTCTTGTATATTGTTACATAATTACTAACGATTCTGTGCATGACCCTTGGCATTGGCAAACTGACGATTCTGTGTATGACCCCTGGCATTGGCAAACTAACGATTCTGTGCATGACCCTTGGCATTGGCAAACTAACGATTCTGTGCATGACCCTTGGCATTGGCAAACTGACGATTCTGTGTGTATGACCCCTGGCATTGGCAAACTAACGATTCTGTGCATGACCCTTGGCATTGGCAAACTAACGATTCTGTGCATGACCCTTGGCATTGGCAAACTTACGATTCTGTGCATGACCCCTGGTATTGGCAAATCAACGATTCTGTGAATAACTCCTGGTATTGACTTTACTCCTCTATTCTGGTATTGAGGTCAGTCTGTGTGGCACCCCAAGCACACATCAGACCACCCCTTGTATTGTTAGGGTCTTGGGAGGAGTTAACTATTCTAGTTCTTGTGTATCATTCTGTGTCTGTCTAGTCGTGCCGACCACTCTAAGGATCGGAAGGGTAGAGAGTGTCCTGCGTATAGGGACCACTAGCCAGATAGCAGAGGGATCCGTGACGTCTCTCTTGTATGTGTTCTGTACTGCCCTTCTAGTAGTCTGTCTAGTCGTACCGACCACTCTAAGGATCGGAAGGTTAGAGAGTGACCTGCGTACAGGGACCACCACTATAGTAATCAGGGGGATCCGTGACATTACGTCAGGGCCAATGGATCCCGCAGACCTCTCTAATCAGTTGACACGTATTGCAGCCAGACAAGAAGAGCAGGACCATAGGATGGACCAGATTGCTCTTGCTCTGCAAACCCTGCTAAACCGATCCAGTTCTGGAACTGCAAGCCCTCCAGACCCAGTAGTGCCTAGGGTCAGTTCGGCCGCTCTCGAGGGTTGTAGGCTCAGTATGAAGGCACCCGTACGTTATGATGGAACGCCAAACTTATGCCGGGGCTTTCTGACCCAACTCGAGATCTTGTTCGAAAACAATCCAGGGTCCTGTATGTCTGATAAAGCCAAAGTAGGCTATCTGATTAATCACTTGACCGAAAAAGCTTTATTGTGGGCCACGCCCTTGTGGGAGAACAAGAAACCCATCATTTATGACTATGAGGGTTTTACCTCCGAGTTAAAGCGTACCTTTGATCCCTCTAGAAGGGCTACCAATGCGGGTAGATCCCTGTTTCACATCAAACAGGGTAATAGGAGGGTCTCCGACTATGCCATTGAGTTTAAGACTTTGTCTTCTGAGGTACACTGGCCGAACGACGTTTTAACTCTGGCCTTTACCGAAGGTCTGAACGAGGCGTTTATGTTTGAATTGGCTCCCCTAAAATTACCAGAACATCTGGATCATTTGGTTGATTTCTGCATTGCCATGGACGATCAAATCAGGGAAAGGAGACACCCCAGAGATAGACCCAGAAGGGTCCTGCCTCCTTTACCCTTAGTACCCAGGCATACCACTGCATCAGGTAACCTGGAGACCGTTAAGACCGATGTACCGGCCATTGAACCCATGCAGATAGGTAAAACGGGTATTTCAGAGGCAGAGAGAGCTCACAGGAGAGAAAGGGGGCTCTGTTTTTATTGTGCCGGGGCAGATCATTTCCGCCTTCAATGTCCTCAGAGACCCAGGGGTAGCAGGGGTGAGAGTGGCAAATCAGGTCAAAAAACAGTTAATACCCAGGTTATTGGTTCTCTGTATGCCTCCTTTGTGGATGATGAGAAAAAAAAAACTCGGATTCTGTTACCCATCTCCCTCACCTGGGAGGGGGTTCACCTCGAGTCTGAGGCGTTCCTAGACTCTGGAGCCTCAGGTAATTTTATGGATAGATGTTTTGCCGCCAACCACCTCTTACCTCTAGTTCTGAAGGAGAGGCCTCTTATGGTAGAAGCCATAGACGGGAAACCCCTGTCATGTCCCCATATCACTCACGACACTATCGATGTGTGCATGACTACAGGAGTTCTGCACCGTGAAATCATACGATTCCAGGTTATCGACTCTCCCTCCTGTCCTGTCGTTCTAGGGTTCCCATGGTTAACGGAACATAACCCGGTGATTGACTGGCCCAGCGAGATATAAAGTGTTGGGGTCCTAGTTGCCAGTCAAAGTGCCTGGGCAGGGTTGATGTGATTGGTAGCCTCAATATTGCCACAGCACCTCCTTTGTCCACTGAAGTCCCTGAATGTTATATGGCGCTAAAGGAGGTGTTCTCTAAAACCAGGACTGAGGTCCTACCACCGCATCGTCCTTATGACTGTGCTATAGAGTTACTCCCTGGTACTATGCCTCCTAGAGGACACGTATACCCTTTGTCACAAAAGGAAAACGACATTATGGAGGAATATATAAGAGAGAATCTAGAGCGAGGATTCATCAGACGATCCTCCTCTCCAGCAGGAGCAGGTTTCTTTTTCGTTTCCAAAAAAGAGGGTGACCTGCGACCTTGCATCGATTATAGAGGTTTGAATAGGATTACCATAAGAAATGCATATCCAATACCTCTTATAACAGAATTGTTCGACCGTTTAAACGGGGCCCGTATTTATACTAAACTTGATTTACGCGGAGCATACAACCTGGTCAGGGTTAAGAAGGGGCACGAATGGAAAACGGCTTTTAATACACGTAGCGGGCATTATGAATACCTGGTGATGCCCTTTGGGTTATGCAATGCGCCAGCCGTTTTCCAGGACCTCATAAACGACACCCTAAGGGACTTTCTGCAAACGTTCGTTATAGTATATCTGGACGACATCCTGATATACTCTCCTGATAAGGGAACTCATCACGCCCACGTGAAACAAGTGTTGAAGAGACTATTGAGGGCTGGGTTATACTGTAAGCTAGAGAAATGCTTATTCGACATAGAGACAGTGCACTTTCTTGGGTATATAATAACCCCTGAGGGTTTCCAAATGGATCCTAAAAAACTCTCAGCGATTCTTGACTGGCCTTTACCCCAAGGGCTTAAAGCCATCCAGAGGTTTTTGGGGTTTACTAATTACTACCGGAGGTTCATTAAACACTTTTCGGCCTTGGTAGCTCCCCTCACGGCTATGACTAAAAAAGGGCTGGTGAATCAGAAATGGACACCCCAGGCCAGTCAAGCCTTTGAGGCACTTAAACAGGCATTCACTACTGCCCCTGTTCTCCGACATCCTGATCCGGCTCTGCCTTTCCAGGTTGAAGTTGACGCCTCCGAGCTAGGTCTTGGTGCAGTCTTGTCCCAAAGGGAGGCACCCGACAAACCCTTGCATCCATGCGGCTTCTATTCCCGAAAGTTGTCCCCGGCAGAAAGGAACTATGATATCGGAAATAGAGAGTTGTTAGCAGTAATCGCAGCCTTGACGGAGTGGAGATACTTATTGGAGGGGTCTAGGGACCCCATTGTCATCATAACCGATCATAAGAATCTCACGTACATTGGAGACGCTAAACGGTTGAATGCCAGACAGGCGAGATGGTCATTGTTTCTTTCCAGCTTTAATTTCGTCCTCACATATAGACCTGGGTCAAGAAACATTAAAGCAGACGCATTGTCAAGACAGTACGAATCCTACGAACATAACATCCAAGATCAGCATCCCATTGTACCCCAGGAAAGAATTATAGCTCTTACCACGATTAGTGTCTCGTCTCCTCTGATGTTGAGATTGCAGACCGCCCAGGGTACAGCTCCTGGGGGGAGACCTCCTGCGAAACTCTTTGTACCTGAGAACGAAAGAGAAGAAGTATTAAAACTGTATCATGATAACAAAACCTCTGGGCACATGGGGATCACCAAAACAGTGTCTAGCATACGTAAACTCCTCTGGTGGCCCACGGTGCGCCGTGATGTTAAAGATTACATAACCGTGTGCGAGGTGTGCACAAGACATAAAAGTCCCCAAACAGCGCCCATTGGTTTACTCCAGCCTCTGCCAATCCCCGAACGACCATGGTCGCATTTAGCTATGGATTTTATAGTAGAGTTACCCGAGTCAAGAGGGAATACTGTAATACTCACGGTCATAGATCGATTCTCCAAAATGGGTCACTATATTCCTCTTCGGAAACTTCCTTCGGCAGCCGAACTGGTGCCCATTTTTATTTCCAATGTGGTCCGCTTACACGGTATTCCTCTTGGGATTGTCTCGGATAGGGGGACCCAATTCGTCTCCAGATTCTGGAAAGGGTTTTGCAAGAGTGTGGGGATAGACCTATCCTTCTCTTCGGCCTATCACCCCCAGACCAACGGGGCAGCGGAACGAGCCAACCAAAATATAGAGAAATATCTCAGGTGCTTTATATCCGAACGACAAGATAACTGGTCAGACCTGATACCGTGGGCAGAGTATGCCTTGAACAGTGCAGTAAGCGAAGCCACAGGACATTCCCCTTTCTTCACTGTTTACGGTTTTGATCCTCCCGTGCTCCCTGCTACGTTTCCTGATACCGCGATTCCTGCTCTGGATGAGCATTTAGTGTCATTAAAAGAAACTTGGGGAAGGGTTAAACGGGCACTGGAGGATAGTAGTGTTACCCAGAAGATCAAGGCCGACAGACACAGGAGGCCGGCACCCGTGTATCAAGTTGGGGACAGGGTTTGGCTTTCTTCACGGAACATCAAGCTTTTAGTACCCTCCATGAAACTGGCACCCAGATACATAGGGCCCTATAAGATTCTGCGGCGAATCAATCCGGTCTCCTATGCTTTGGCACTGCCCTCCCATATCAGGATACACAATGTGTTCCACGTGAGCCTTTTGAAACCACTCTTGTGTAATCGGTACACCAAGGCCCGTGTCCCCCCTCCTCCGGTCTCTGTGGAGGGCGAGGAGGAGTTTGAAGTTGAAGCCATTCTGGACGCCAGGGTTCTAGGGGGGTCCTTCAGTACTTGGTTGACTGGGTGGGCTACGGTCCGGAGGATCGCTCTTGGCTTCCGGCTACTGAGGTTCATGCTCCTCGGTTGGTGAGGGCTTTTTATTTGGCTCATCCCCGCGCCCTGGGGGTCGTCCAGTGGCCGCCCGTAGAGGGGGGGTTCTGTCACGTTGGCCCCCGCACCCCCCCGGCGCCTGGCAGCAGCTTCCTCGCTGCTCGCTGGCCAGGCGCCGAGTGATATTGCGGTCGCTTCCGCACACGTGGGGACGCCGGGGGCGGGGCCTGGCGGGCTGGCGCGGACCCGCCGGGTTTAAAGCCCAGACTCTCAGAGAAGCCGGTGCCCTGACGTGGTAGTTACTTCCCGCAGAGCTCTTGTATATTGTTACATAATTACTAACGATTCTGTGCATGACCCTTGGCATTGGCAAACTGACGATTCTGTGTATGACCCCTGGCATTGGCAAACTAACGATTCTGTGCATGACCCTTGGCATTGGCAAACTAACGATTCTGTGCATGACCCTTGGCATTGGCAAACTGACGATTCTGTGTATGACCCCTGGCATTGGCAAACTAACGATTCTGTGCATGACCCTTGGCATTGGCAAACTAACGATTCTGTGCATGACCCTTGGCATTGGCAAACTACGATTCTGTGCATGACCCCTGGTATTGGCAAATCAACGATTCTGTGAATAACTCCTGGTATTGACTTTACTCCTCTATTCTGGTATTGAGGTCAGTCTGTGTGGCACCCCAAGCACACATCAGACCACCCCTTGTATTGTTAGGGTCTTGGGAGGAGTTAACTATTCTAGTTCTTGTGTATCATTCTGTGTCTGTCTAGTCGTGCCGACCACTCTAAGGATCGGAAGGGTAGAGAGTGTCCTGCGTATAGGGACCACTAGCCAGATAGCAGAGGGATCCGTGACGTCTCTCTTGTATGTGTTCTGTACTGCCCTTCTAGTAGTCTGTCTAGTCGTACCGACCACTCTAAGGATCGGAAGGTTAGAGAGTGACCTGCGTACAGGGACCACCACTATAGTAATCAGGGGGATCCGTGACAAATTGAATGCAGTTGCGTAAGGAGTGAGGTAAAATAGATAGGTAGTGGTCATATGATAGGAGGCTATAAACTAAATGAGAACCATGGGGTGGGTGAGGGGAGGGCGGGAACAAAGTCCAGGAGAAGCCAGAATGAGGTGCTTGCCTGGGTCTGATGGGTGTGGAAATGATGGAAGATTGCTTGCTGAAAAAAAGTACACATAAGATCGGGGGTTTGTGGTGCCATAAAATTCGTAAACTCAATAGTTCAGAACAGGGGGGGAGAGATAAGAACAAATGGTTTGTAACTAAATTGTACACAGTGGCAAATGTGCCTAGCTACACACAGAGCGAAACATGCATACATATACAGTTGTGTTCAAAATTATTCAACCCCCACTGAAATTGAGTGTTTTGGCCAGTTTGACATTGATTTTGATCATTCAGTCATCTTGCTTACAATTAACCACTTCAATGCGGTGGACGCGCTCAGTGCGTCCAACCGCATTGGTACTTGGCTGCGGAGGATGCGCTGAGCGCGTCCTCCCTTTGCAGCCCGCGATCAGCCGGTATTCCGGCTGATCGCTCGGCCCCCCGGTGCGGGCTGACATCATCGATGTCAGCCCAACCTCGGGGACCCCGGCGGGCACGATAGGCGTCATTGCGCATGCGCGATGATGTCTATTTCAGGCACCCCCCGCCATTGCAGGGAAGGTGCCTGAAGGGGAGGGGGGAGGTCCTTCGGACCTCTCCCCCTCCCCATCCGTGCGGGCCAGCGATTAAAAGGCAGGCACCGCCTGGAAGGGCACAGCCTGCCCTTCCAAGCGGCGGCTGTCTTTAACCCCTAGAGGGCTGGATCGCGATATGGCGCCAACATGCGCCGTATCGCGGTCCCCTCCCGGAGCTGGCCGACATCTTGGATGTCGGCCAAGCTTACGGGATATCCCCCTAATGACTGGCGTCATCGCGCAGAGCGCGATGGCGCCAGTTTTTAAATTAACCCCTTGCTGCCACCTATAGTGGAGATAGGGGGTTCCAATGAACCCCCTATTTCCCGATCCGTGACAGCTAGGGGTTAATGTTTACTATCATTGGAACCGCCAGAGCGTGTAAAAAGTAAAAAAAATAAATAAAAAAAAAATTAAAAAAAAAAATAATAATAAAAAAAAAAAGTTTTTTTTTTTATTTTTTATTTATTAGTGCAACAATATTGTTCACATTTCAATTATAATGTGAACAATGATGCTGCACTAACGATTTTTCCTATGGGGGGGCGTTTGCTAAAAAACACGGAATTTTCCCCAAAAAAAGTAACGATTCCTCATTTCAAATTTTTTTAACAAGCGCACCCCATAGAAAATATAACCGCAAACGATCGCATTTTAAAATGTGAAAAAAAAACACTTTACACATTGTAAATTATTGAAAATTCTAATTTTATTGCATTTTTTGTTATAATATACAGACATGACATAACGTATACATATAATAATGACATATTATGAATCTGCACAGTCTGCCGGAAAGAACGATATATAATATGTCTGGGTCATATATTAAAATAAGGCTTCAAAACGCGTTTAAACATGATGAGCGAAACCGGTAAAAATTAGCTCAGCACAGGGGTGGGAAAAGGCTCAGCAGCGAAAGGGTTAAATCAAAGAGGCACGTGTAGGTCAGACAAATATAACATAACATTTATAATGAAATAACCACAAATGTCTTTTCTGTGCTCATATCATTATCAGTTTTATTCAACCCCCAAGTGACATTCAATCTTAGTACTTAGTACAACATCCTTTTACAGTTATAACAGCTTTTAAACGTGAAGCATAGCTTGACACAAGGTCTTGCAGCGATCTACGGGTATCTTCGCCCATTCGTCATGGGCAAAAGCCTCCAGTTCAGTCACATTCTTAGGCTTGCGCACTGCAACTGCTTTCTTTAAGTCCCACCAGAGGTTCTCAATCGGATTTAAGTCAGGTGACTGCGATGGCCACTCCAAAATGTTCCAGCCTTTAATCTGCAACCATGCTCTAGTGGACTTGGAGATATGCTTGGGATCATTGTCCTGTTGAAAGGTCCAACGTCTCCCAAGCCTCAGGTTTGTGACGGACTGCATCACATTGTCATCCAATATCTCCTAGTACTGAAGAGAATTCATGGTACCTTGCACACGCTGAAGCTTCCCTGTACCTGCAGAAGCAAAACAGCCCCAAAGCATGATTGACCCCCCGCCATGCTTCACAGTAGGCAAGGTGTTCTTTTCTTCATAGGCCTTGTTCTTCCTCCTCCAAACATAGCGTTGATCCATGGGCCCAAACAGTTCTAATTTTGTTTCATCAGTCCACAGAACACTATCCCAAAACTTCTGTGGTTTGTCCACATGACTTTTGGCATACTGCAGTCGACTCTTCTTATTCTTTGGAGACAGCAAGGGGGTGCGCCTGGGAGTTCTGGCATGGAGGCCTTCATTACGCAGTGTGCGCCGTATTGTCTGAGCTGAAACTTCAGTACCCACATCTGACAAATCTTTTCTCAGTTCCTCAGCAGTCACACGGGGACTTTTCTCCACTCTACGCTTCAGGTAGCGCACAGCAGTCAAAGTCAGCATCTTCTTTCTGCCACGACCAGGTAGCGTTTCAACAGTGCCCTTTGCCTTGAATTTGCGAATGATGCTTCCTATGGTCTCTCTTGGTATGTTTAACATCTTTGCAATCTTCTTATAGCCATTGCCCTTCCTGTGAAGAGTAATCACCTCTTCTCTTGTCTTCCTGGACCATTCTCTTGACTTCACCATGTTTGTAACCACACCAGTAAATGTCTAGAAGGAGCTGAGTATCACAGTCATTTTAAAGCTGCCTAATTGGTGCTTATTATGCTTTATTGCTGCTCCGTGACATCCACAGGTGTTTTCAATACCTGATTGAAAACACTTGAATGAACCTCTGTTCTTCAGAGTGGTAGTCTTTAAGGGGTTGAATAATTGTGTCAATGAAGAATTCACAAAAGAAACATTTACTACTGTATTACAAAACCAATTGATGTCATTTTAGTTGCATATGGTTCTTTAAAAAGTCCTTGTAGGATTTCATTCTGAATACAATTACAAATGTACACTAAATTCCCTAAAACCCTTTACAGCATTGGGGGTTGAATAATTTTGAACACAACTGTATACAGAGTAGCAATTAGGTCTACCAGCACAGGACTAAGTACATATGGAGAGATACATACATTTGATACATATATACAGTATGTATATAAATATATACACTATATAAACATTATATATACACTCACACACGCTGACAAATTACAGTGCAGTCAATAGTAAACATTCAAAATCATAGGAGGCTAAGTATGGGCGATAGAAATCAGTCTGAGAATCACCTTGCTGAGAATAGTTACTTAGTTGAACGATGGAGGTCTGTGTTGTTCTGATCGAGGAGAAGTCAGAATGAGGTGCTTGCCTGGGTCTGATGGGTGTGGAAATGATGGACGTTTGCTTGCTTGCTGAGAATAGTTACTTAGTTGAATGATGATCATGGAGGCCTGTGTTGTTCTGATCCAGGAGAAGCCAGAATGAGGTGCTTGCCTGGGTCTGCCTGGGTCTGATGGGTGTGGAAATGATGGAAGATTGCTTGCTTGCTGAGAATAGTTGTTTAGTTGATTGATGTCTATCATCAAAAACACACCCCTCAACCTCTGGGCAACTTCCAGTCAGGGAGGCCCAGATGTCCATATACAATATACAGGGTTATTCAGAGAGCATGAAAAGCAGGAGAATGACTGGAGAATGAAAAATTCTAGGTCAAAATAGCCAAACCAGAAAAATTCTCCCTTTCATCTCACTTTCCAAATCGGCTATTTTGACCTAGAATTTTTCATTCTACAATTATTCTCCAGTTATTCTCCTGCTTTTCACGCTCTCTGAATAACCCTGATAGTGTCCATAGTGCAGAACTGCTGGTCTGAAACAATGTACCAGGACCTTGGAATGCTATTGCAGCAAACCATGGTGCTGAAATTAACATCAAATTAACATCAATGTTTTTTTTACATTGAAACCTATGGGGAAAAAAGCCTAGTTTCTTTAAAATAAGTTAGGAAACCTAAACTTTCACCCAAAAAATTATAAAAAATAACCAAAATGGCTTATTGCTGCAAGTGAAAAAAAATAACTGTTTAATAAATATTTCATAAATGCGCAAATATTTTTTTACATTTTTATCCATGGGGAAAAATGCCTTGTTTCTTTAAAATAAGTTAGGCAACCTAAACTTTCGTCCAAAAATCCCCAAAAATGCCTAAAAAATCCTAAAAAATAAATAAACAAAATGGCTTATTGCTGCAAGTGGAAAAAATTAACTGAAAGGTTGGAGTAGTCTGTGGAGGCGCTAATTTATGTATCTAAATCTTGGGGTTGCAGCCTACAAGGTATTGCACATAATCTCAACAAAATGTGCAAAAAAAGCAGTCCTAGTGGCGCAGTGGTGATTCTAGAATTCTATTAAATCCTGGCCTAAAAGGCCCCTCAGGTACTTGTACGGAAACCTAAAATTAATATGTGCCACTAAGGACCGTCAGATCTCGAAGAGATGTGCAAAAGTGCAATACAAGTGCAAATAACAATCAGAATGTGCAAAATCACAATGCGTAGTTCATCCGGTTGAAAAGAACCTTAAACGCTTAGAGCATACAACATTACAATGAATAACGTATGATGATAAAGTGCATGTGCTTGTAAAACTGCTTCTCAATAAAGTGCACATACGAGTTGTGCGCTAGTGCGCAAAGTACTGAAAGTTCTCTATTGCATATAGATAAGCAAAAGTCAGTAAGTCCTAGACCACAATAAAGTGCACGTGCAAATGTGCTAAATATAAATGAGTCAAGTCCAGTGGTCACAAATATTTACATAGCATATGAGCCATGTTGCCGAGATGAAAGGCCTTGTCCAGCTCCTCTCCTCAGTGGATGATTCATAAAAGAAAAAGGAAGAAGGGAAAAAAAAGAGGGGGGGAATTGATAGTGCAGACTGTTTTGTATGTTTCAAGTGGGGATAAGAAAAAATATCTCACTCACAGATTACAGAGCCTAGTGAGTCCCTGGCTCTGGGTTGAAGTGCCTCACACCAGATATAGGGTGGCGTGTCCCATCTTTGTCTTCCAGTGGGCCTCAAATGAAATTCAAGTAGAGAGACAACGCTCCCATAGCGTAACACGGTATATAACAGTGACGGTCAAGAAATGACTTATCAGTTTCACTCACTGATGGTGGAGCCTCGGTTGTCTCAGGCTCAGCTTGTGGACATGTGGTACCCCTTAGTTCGGTGTGTACCTCACCTCTCTCAACTGGAACGCCTTTCACTTCCCGGTTCTGCAATCGTACTCTGCCAAAGGGTGATTGGGGGAGGAAGGAAGAGGGGGGGTGAGAATATAAGGGAGGGTAAAAAACTTGTAGGGATACCCCTTGCAGTCTGGAGGGTCTTGTAAGTAAAAACTAGGAAACTGAGTTAAAAATAAAAAAAAACGTTTATTGATAATACAAATGTAAAAGTATAAATATAAAATGGGGGGGCGGGGGGTCACTGAACGCGTTTCGGCACTTGACCTGTGCCTTCTTCAAGCAGTGTGGTGTCCCTTACTACAGACACCACACTGCTTAAAGAAGGCACAGGTCAAGTGCCGAAACGCGTTCAGTGACCCCCCGCCCCCCCATTTTATATTTATACTTTTATATTTGTATTATCAATAAACGTTTTTTTTTATTTTTAACTCAGTTTCCTAGTTTTTATACTGCAGAGAGGTGCTTCCCAGCAGTGTGTAGACTGGATTCATATGCTGCATTAATTAACCTGCAGAGAGGTGCTTCTTCCCTGCAGTGTGTGTATTCATATGCTGCATTAATTATACTGCAGATAGGTGCTTCCCCGCAGTGTGCGGATTCATATGCTGCATTAATTATACCGCAGAGAGGCGCTTCTTCCCAGCAGTGTGTGTATTCATATGCTGCATTAATTATACTGCAGATAGGTGCTTCTTCCCAGCAGTGTGTGGATTTATATGCTGCATTATACTGCAGAGAGGTGCTTCCCAGCAGTGTGTAGACTGGATTCATATGCTGCATTAATTATCCTGCAGAGAGGTGCTTCTTCCCTGCAGTGTGTGGATTCATATGCTGCATTAATTATACTGCAGATAGGTGCTTCTTCCCAGCAGTGTGTGGATTTATATGCTGCATTATACTGCAGAGAGGTGCTTCCTAGCAGTGTGTGGACTGCATTCATATGCTGCATTAATTATCCTGCAGAGAGGTGCTTCTTCCCTGCAGTGTGTGTATTCATATGCTGCATTAATTATACTGCAGAGAGGTGCTTCTTCCCAGCAGTGTGTGGATTTATATGCTGCATTATACTGCAGAGAGGTGCTTCCTAGCAGTGTGTGGACTGCATTCATATGCTGCATTAATTATACTGCAGACAGGTGTTTCTTCCCAGCAGTGTGTGGATTCATATGCTGCATTAATTATACTATTATTATTATTCTTTATTTATAAAGCGCCAGCATATTCCGCAGCGCTGTACAATAAGCACAGTATAGACAGGTTTACAATACATTGAACAACATTTGACAAACAGTACAGGAGGAGATGAGGGCCCTATTCCCGTAGGAACTCACAATCTGGGAGGGTTGGGGTTGGAAACAGGAGGAGAGGACTGTAAGGTGAGAGTGATTGATGATTGTGTCAGTGAGTTGGGTGGTAGGCTTCCCTAAATAGGAATGTTTTAAGGGAGCGTTTGAAGGAAGAGAGGTACTTCCCAGCAGTGTGTGGATTCATATGCTACATTAAAATTATTTTTGGATCATCTGGTTCTGTTTTTTTTTATTTCAGATCATTTGGTTTTGCTTTTTTTGCTTTTCAGATCATTTCTTTCCATTTTTTTTTTCTTAGTTTTTGATCATTTTGGTCAGTTTTTTCAGCATTTCGTATAATTTTTGCTCCATTTTCTTTTCGTTTAGGATCCATTTTGCATCGATTTCGTTTGCGTGTTTACCGCGATTCGAAATTTCCGATTGAATCGAAATTTCGGACGGCCGATTTTCGTTTTCGGAAATGCTCCCAAAATATAAAAATGGTGATTTTCGTCCGAATTTGGATTCTGAACTAAACGAATTGCACATGTGGAGTCTGGAGGTATTGTTGTATGTGCAGAATTTTGTAGGTAACTCATGCAGCATCTCCACCGCATCACTTTCTACCTATCTACCTCCTCCTATACCAACTGGCCCACAAAGGCCAGCTTCTTATCTTTATAGAATAGCTAGTGTTTATTTATTGAGCTGACTATGCTGGTGGAAGGGTTTAAGTACTACCTTCCTTTTCATAACTGCGCTGAGACTAGAGTTTTTGTTGAGTTCTTTCTTATGTATGTGTATGCAGTTGTTTTTCAGGGAGCTGTGCTTTATAACAACTCCCTTTCTTTGCTCTTATTTATATACTTTCTTCCATAGGTAGCCATGCAAGTTTTGTTGCTACCTATGTCACCGCAAATTCAGACTTCTTGTTTGTACTTTACTATTGACCTACGAATTATTCTCACGACGTATGTTTTAATCGCCTTACTAAAAGCTAAGTTTTACTATATTCGTTTACATAGTTGCATAGGCTGAAAAAAAGATGTGCGTCCATCGAGTTCAGCCTTTCACACATTACCTACTGTGGTTGATCCAAAAGAAGACAATAAACCCAGTCTGAAGCACTCGCCAATATGCAACAAACAGATTCAACCTCCTGTTCTCTTTTGTTACTCTTTTCAGGGTTACCCCCAAGCATTACTGGTCTGTGATATACTACGCAAAGCCTTACTGCCAACTCAGGGCACTATTCCCTTCATCCCTCTAAAATGGAGACGCCATCTTAGTGCGTTATTCCGGGGCGCACGCAATATTCTATTTCCCCCTATACTTGCAACTATTTAACATTGCCTCTAAGTTTGCCCCAGCCTCCTGAGTCATCCTCAATGTCTCCCGCCTCCTTGCCTGTATGTATTATTTATCTAGCCTCTGTGCCTCTCTGTCAGTGTCCTGTCCAGTCAGCCATATTCCTGTCATATCAACGTCTGTATGTTATCCGTCTATACTCTGGTCTTTCTGCCTCCTTGTGTTCAGAACTCTTCCTCTCTCACCTATCTTTCTACCAATCCTTGTTTTCCTCCATTGCGCCAGCCCTGTTCCTGTACACCTCGCCTGGCTATCATTCCCTCTTGTGTGCTTATGTTCCAATAAAATCCTTGGGATTCACCCAAATAGTCTTCTCTATTACTGCATATTGGGCTCTGCCTCCCTAACCTAGCACATCGCCTGCATTTCTCATCTTCAGTAATTTTCCTGTCCCATTCGTCTCACACACACACCTCCATTGTGCCACTGCCTCAGCCCTTCGATCTCATTGTTTCGGTGAAAATGAATGCTGACAAGAGGGGTTATTCAAAGAGCACCAAAAATTCCATTGGAATTTCGTGCTCTTTCCTTCCCGCACTTTGGAAAATCAAATTCCCCAACCCTGCGGAGAATTTAGCATTCTCCGCAGGATCATCGCAGGGAAAAAGACCCAGGACATACTTAAAAATGAGAGAAATCTCAATGTATCCTTCCTGGTAAAATACTTTGCAAATAAATAATTAAATAAAAGCCACTGAACAACCGCTGAATCAAAAGTAAAAACCGCTGCAGAACCACCAGAAAACATCGGATCTGATATGATAAGTAGTGATGGGCCGAACACCCCCGTGTTCGGTTCGCATTCGAACTCGAACATCCGAAAAAGTTTGACCGCAAACTCGAACACATTGCAAGTCAATGGGGCTCGAAAGTTCAAAAAATAAGGTCCCGTCCAAGAGGGCATATATGCAAGATATTGGCCATAAAAGGTGTATGGGGGTCCGGGTACTGCCCTGGGGGACAGGAAACAATGAGAAAAAAGTAAATAAAAAAACGTTTTCAACTCTTTCACTGCAGAGTGCTGAGCCATTTCACCGCTGTGTGCTGAGCTCATTTTAACCACTTTTGCTCATGTTTAAACGCGATTTGAAGCCATGGGAAGTGTTTTATCACCAACGAGTGGGAAATGTTTGACCGACAATGAGTGGGAAATGTTTGAGCAACAATGAGTGGGAAATAGTCCCATTTTAATTCAATATCTAATAAACTGTTTATTATTATATTCTGCAGTAAAGAGTCTCTTTATTTTTAGATTTTTTAGGATCTTTTAAGCATTTTTTGGAATTTTTTTGATTTTTTTTTTCGAACTTTCTGCGAACGTCCCGAATTTTCGAACAGCCGATGTTCGAATCGAAGTTCGATCCAATTCGAACCGGCAGCCCATCCCTAATGATAAGTCGTCGCAAACCCGCCAAACGCACCCGACGATCCGCCGCCACAAAAAACACTGCACAAAAATGCATGAAAATTACATATAAGGTCCTATGAATAATAAAAAAAGGTCAGTTATGGAAAAAATCCCGAAAAATAACTGAAAATCATAAAAAAATAAAGAGACTTTTTCCCGCAGATTAAAAGAATAAATGATTTAATAAATATTCAATAAAAACAGAAATATTTTTAACATTGAAATCCATGGGATTCACCTTTTTAAACCTGCCGAATAAAACCACCGAATATCCGACATTTCTCTGCTGTTCGGTGTTCTCTGAATAGGTTAACATTGCTTCTCTATGGGGAGTTCACTGCCGTTGAACAGCACCGTATTTCACTGGCAATTCGCCAATATTTGATGAATTGCCAGCTTTTTGTGTAGTTGAATGGCTTCCGAAATTGCACTGCACAGGGAAATTCACCATTCAGTGCAATTTCAGTGGCAGTTCAGCTTTCTTTGAATAACCCTGATAGTTAAATTTTCAGTGTTCCTCTTTTGGGACATGGAGCTGCAGCTCCAATAGCTCCTATGTTAATCTGGCCCTGGAACAATTAGAAGCTATTGAACTGAAAGCGTGTGTTATTTTCCAAAACCTATATAATAGATAAACATTAAAGACCAAACAATGATTTTAATGATGAATGCAGTTTATTAAAAGATATTTTAGAGTGATAAGAATTTTTTTTAGAAAGAATACAGACCAAAATGTCTACAAGAACTACTTACTTAGCAATTATGATGAAATAAGTTATTCCCGTGCAAACATTCTGAATTTCAAAATGACAAAAGATTTACATAGAATATACAGCAAGGTTTAAAAATATCAACAAAGATCCAATTCTTAAAACGGGGCATTCTTTTACAGTTGTGATATACAACCGCACGTGTCGCGTTTGCTTTTCAGATTTTAATATCGCTTGGAGCTTGTGCTGGTTTTTGACACAATCTTTACGTTTGAGCTGTTTCCTCCAGCGCTGTATCCACCGCTGCTCCCGTGTCCTACTCCATAACTATATCCACTGCCAGAGCCTGCGCCACTTCCAGCTCCATAACCGTGTCCATATCCACTGCTGCCACCATAGCTTGAGCTCACAACAGCTGTCAATCAAAAAATACACATGTTTAGCTCATATCCACCTAAGGAAATATTATTTAAATATAACTATTGAAAAATCTGACTTACAGACGTTTACAGCTCCCACGCCTTCTCCTGAAAACCTGTTTAAATAAATATGAATATTAAATTATTATGTGGAATTAAGTCAGTTAATAGCCTGTGACTTATTTCTTTCAGAAAGCATCACTTCAACATAATTTACAGAGGATGTGTGCAGTACCTGCATTCTTCTCCTTCCAGCAGTTTCCTGTAGGTGGCGATCTCAATGTCCAGAGCCAGCTTGACGTTCATCAGCTCCTGGTATTCTCGCAGTTGGCGAGCCATTTCCTGCTTGGCTTTCTGCAGAGCAGCTTCAAGCTCAGCCAACTTTTGCTTGGCATCCTTTACAGCACTCTCTCCACGTTTTTCAGCCCCCACAATGTCGCTCTGTAACTTGGCGCACTGAACGGGTAAAGAGCAGTAAAATAACTTAGTGAATATTTTTATAGGTGTCGTAAAACAAGTTGTTGCTCCTGGATAGAAATGGCAAACTGTTATATTCTGAGTCATTCAAGCATTGTAGAATCGCGCAGACTACCTGGAATATGTGTGGGTTTTGTTTAACAGCCTTAAAATGTAATATTGCTCTTACGATCACTGTTACAGATTCACACAGGTGCAATATCACACTGGTATTTTACAAAAGCTTTACTAGCTCAGTAAACAAGCTCATTCTGTGACTGTTGTTACCTTATACTTTATTAAATTAATTATTTTGATTAATTAATTACGTTTTGGGTTGTTCTGTGTGGACATATGTGCTGTGGAAAATATTTATAATCTGAACATTAACTATGTGTAAATTAAAAAAAGAAAAGGAAGATGTAACCTTTTCTGAGAATTTCATGCTTTTTTATTATAATTTATTTATAATTGTTTTACCAGCTTTTTTCTTACATCTTTAATGAAGCAACAAGAAATATGAACTAACACCTGGAATGTTACTTGTTGCACTCTGGTCCACTAAAATCCCTAAACAAAGTTGTCGAATTTGGTGCGTTGTGTTGTTCACATTTACTTTTCAAATACACATTATCCACGTTTCATCACTTTTGCTGAATCCAGAACGATAAAAATAAGAAGTACCTGTTTCTTAACACTATCAATTTCAGAGCGCAGTCTGCTGATCATACGGTTCAGCTCTGAGATTTCGGACTTTGTGGATTTCAAGTCATCGCCGTGTCTGCCAGCGGAAAACTTCAGCTCCTCATACTGCAAATGGAAACGCATAGTTACTTATTATGTTTTTACACATTGCTTATTAGATTACGTTAAAAGTTTAGGAAGATATAAGTAAATTGAATAAAGGGATGCTCAATGTGCCATGTTCAAAAAAATTTAGATAATTGAGCATGGTGAGTTAAGTGTCCTCCCCTCCTCCTCCACTGTCTCGATGGGCTGAGACAACCTTCCTTCCTTTTACCCTTTATCCGATGGGCGTTCAATCAGTTCGTGCTGAGACACAGTTCCAGAATTACAATGCCAATCCACATTGCACAGGTTGCACAGCATGGATTAGCCAATGCCTCTCAATGCATAGTGACTGTGTCTGCTTCTTCTTGAAGCAGATGCTGTCAGTCCAAAACAGCTCTGGGGAAGTCTCTGGTACAAGAGACATCTCTAAGCTAAAATTGGATGCACCAGTGAGAGGTCGTCAATCAAACCCTCAGGCCCTTCTCCCCTAGATTTCATCTTACAGTTCCCTGTGACTGTAAACCAGTAACCTGAATTCCAAATCCTTTAAGAATATTTTGAATATTTTTTGACTACTGCATGGCAGATCATATATTATCCTTTCCATCAATAATAGCTAAAAGTCAATAAGAATATATAATATAGGTTGAATTATTTTGTTAATGTCTGGGTTAAAGCACCTCCAACAGTACTTTGACTACAGTACATGATGGTTAAGTATGGATCTGAATTAGTTGGGTTTGCCAAAGCTATGTGTGGGATGCCACATCAGAGTAGTGTTTTGTGAACCACTCGCTTACTTTTGATTGATACCAGGACTCAGCTTCAGCTCGGCTTCTATTGGCAATCTCCTCATACTGAGCCTTCACCTCAGCGATGATACCATTCAGGTCCAGATCTCTGTTGTTGTCCATGGACAGGACGACAGACGTGTCTGAAATCTGCCCTTGCATCTGTGCAAGTTCCTAAAAGCAAAGAGAAATCAGTATCATTCCACGTGTATCAAAACCTACTTATTTTCTATGCTAAACACGTCATACCGGTAAATCATATGTATTGCATACGTGAATCGACCATCTGAGGGCCTGACATGTCTACGTACACTGATACAGAAAAAAAACATCAAATGTACTGGCAAATAAAAATGAAGAACAAGCTGTTCCCTGAGCTTTAATAATATCACCTTGTATCCTACTTAGCTTGAAAAAGAAAGAAAGAAAGAAATAGTAATAATAATAGAAAGAAATCACAATATATAATTACCGCTTCATACAGAGCCCTCAAGAAGTTGATCTCATCTGTCAGTGAGTTGACTTTACCCTCCAGCTCCACCTTATTCATATATGCAACATCCACATCCTAGAAATAAAAGCAGGTGTGTGTTACTTAAATGGAAGAACTGGCTTCTGGTAACACAGAGTCACATATATGAAAGAAGATGTGTCTCACCTTCTTAAGCACCACAAACCCTTTCTCTGCAGCTGTGCGCTTATTGATTTCCTCTTCATATCTGTTTTAGAGAAACAATTTAAAAATCCCTATTTTTACATGTCGATACATAATAGCCAGTGTGTCCTAATATTAGCAGAAGTGTGCATAGAATCATCAGAATCATAACTTATTCTCAATAACTTTTATAATTCATATAAAAGACAAATAATGTGAAAAATGTTGAAAATATCATTACATAGTTAAAAACCAACTACTTTTTTAAATTTACTATTGAATTTTAAAGGTCCCGTGATTGAATTGAATGTTACAAATATACAGTAAGAGTGAGAGAATTCCAAGTCAGCCTACACAGACTATAGGGAAAAGGGATTGCAAATGCACTGGATGGATTTTGTCCCCCAGTTGACCATCATGACAAAGCTTAGATGTGAAGATCTTACACTACATTGGATAACATTTTTTGGAAAAAATAGAAATTTTAAACAAACCTGATAACAAGAAATCATATTTCTCCAACTGTTGGCTGGGATGGAAACAAATATTATGTTTAATGGGTTACAGGGCAGAATACTACACGACAATTTCTCACTTACTTCTTTTTGAATTCCTCTACAGCATCCTGCATTTGGTTGAACTCTGAACTCAGACGAGATTTGTCATTTACAAGAGAATCTAGCTGCCTTCTAAGAGAGCTAATGTAGGCTTCAAAGAGGGGCTCAATGGTGTGTTTGACAGTTTTCACACCCTGTTGTTGTAAGAGGTTCCATTTAGTTTCCAGCACTTTGTTTTGTTGTTCTAAGAACCGCACCTGTTGGGTAACACACGGAAAAAGGTCATTACTGGGGTGTCTGATAATAATTAGGATGACTAGAGCTGAAATAACCCCTGCCAAACAACTTGCATTTCACATTTTAACCGAAGACATTTGGAACCAAAGACATTTTAAAGCTAGTTTGTAGAGGAATGAGCATGTTTTTAGTAACTCACCTTATCAATGAAGGAGGCAAATTTGTTGTTCAGTGTCTTGATTTGTTCCCTTTCTTGTACTCGGACTTTCTGGATGGCTGGATCAATTTCCAAATTGAGTGGGGCTAAAAGACTCTGGTTAATAGTAACTTGCTGGATACCACCTGGTGGGCAAACAGGGAAGCCGACACCGCCACCAAATCCAGATCCTAGTCCTCCACCAAATCCAGATCCTAGTCCTCCGCCAAATCCAGAACCTTGTCCTCCAGCAAAGCTCACACCACCAATTCCAGAACCGCAGCGAGACTGTGAACTTCTAGAGATGGAAATTTTTTTATGTCCTAGATTTTGGAGACTTCTGCTGCCAAAGCTACCTGCACCTCCACTTCCAGAACGATTGACAGAGAGCGTGCTGAAGCCACCTCGGTGTGCCCCGGATGCAGCAGAGGCAGCGCTGAATCCTTTGTTACTTCCCCCAGAAGAGAATGTTGTTTGGCGGTATGAAGACATGGTCCAGCTGCTTCTGCTGCAGGATATGGTGCTGAGGCTTAGCTGATAGAGAGCAGAGTGAGTGTCTGAGGGATGAAGCTCTCTTTATATTAGTCCTGGGACATGGGTTTGGTTATTTTGTCATGTTTGTATCATCTTCGCTCAATGATGGGTATGGCATACCTGTCAGCAATGTGAACAATAAGCTGATCTGATTGACTCACACCTATAATGTGTGTCACATACATGGCTATTGTAATATCTTTATCCAGACTCAGGATTTTAAAAGGGATTGTCTACTTTAGGAAAAAACGATTCACAACTTATTTACTGATACATGTAATATGATTTGAATGGGCTACTCACTCTATTGTGTCCAAGAGTAAAATTTTACTTTTTTATCATTCTCTTTAACTATGGGAGTTTTTTCCGCAGTCTTTTTTTAAATAACAATTTATCAGACATCTTTAAGGCATCAGGTACTGAAGTGTCAGATTCCCGATAAGTATTTATACAAACGTATTGTACAGCATTGTAGGGATATATTTGCATTACACCAGACTATTACTGTATATGCAAAAAAGTGAGGGAATGTGGATTTCATTTGAAAGCCTTTCCCAGAATTCCCTGCTACATGTAGGGAATGAGGGGAGTTCTATGAGTAACACTGTTAAAGATCAGCCAGTACATTACGTTTTTCATACAAATAATAGTAATAATAATAATAATAAATGAATATTATCATTATTATTCAGATTGGGATCTACATGTGTTGCCTGATTGCAAGTGGTCAACCAGACTGCACATGAGTTCTTTATCACCCAGGGACTGCTTCAAGTTTCTGTACAATTTGCGGATGCTTTGCAATAATGGAAATCTGGGTAGGTGAGTTTCTTGGTAGTCAACCTCAGGGCTGCCATCAGGGCATTACAGACCATGATGTGTTCAGGGGCTCGTGGATTGGGGGACCCGCCATCAGCGGTGTCCTTTCTTATCCATCTGCCCTGGTATTGGACTCTCAGAGTCCGAATCCAGAGCTTCTGCCTATGCTGTGAACCACGATCCACATTTCCTGGCTGTCTGGATGGCCCAAGCACTGCATCATGCCTCCCAATAACATTACATGCGGTTAGGAACGGCACGCTGCATTGGCACCCCGCTCCATGCACTCTTGATGCGTGTGGCACGCCTGGCTCGCAAAAGAGAAGAGGACACCAACAGGTGCATTCGGTGGCAGAAAATGGGAGAAGAAAAAGAGAAGAGAAGACAGCAGGGGAGTGGAGAAGAGAAGAAAGCAGGGGAGCAGAGGCAAGAGGACGGTCCTGATAGAAGACTGTGATGGCAGTATAGAGTGGTGAGGGATGAGCTGTGTGGTTCGATCAGTTCGGAGTTCGATTCTAACATTGGCAGTTTGAAAGTTCGCGAACTTCAAACTTTTTGGGATGTTCGCCAAAAGTTGTAAAAATTTTTTTTTTTTAAAAAAAGTATAAAAAATGCTTAAAAAATACAAACAAATCGAAAAATAAAGAGACTCTTTACTGCAGAATATTATAACCAACGGTTTATTAGATATTGAATTAAAATGGGAATATTTTTAACATTGAAGCCTATGGGATAAAACATTCTTGTTACTAAAACATCAGGCAGACACGGCCCTCTAATCAGGCACTGTAGAGGGCAGCCTGCAGGGGCCTCCCAAGGATCCCCTTGAGGAGCATTGAGGAGCAAGGAGCAGGCGGCCGCCGGATGACAGAGCTGCGACTGTGCGGGCTAGCCGGCCGGGTGCATGTGGCAGAGACAGGCAACACAGGGAGGGAGACACTGCACCTGCGGCCATGGCAAACCCTCCCAGCCCCCATCAGGATCCAGTGAGACCCCACTGACCACCAGGCTAAGCTAAGGCAACACATTTCTAAAAAAAATAAAATCCGAGGACATTTTTAAATGTCCCCGGAAACATAAAATAAAACCTTTTTTTTTTTTCTCTACCTTGCTGAATGTATTTAATTATATATATTAGATACATTCAGCCAAGTAGAGGGGGGTGGCATGTGGGCTGCGCAGGGTCTCAAGCAGTGGTTTATTTTTTTTGTGTGTATATTTTTAGCAAATTTATAGGGGAAGGTAACGGCAGGTATGATTTATATACAGTCATGGCCGAAATTGTTGGCACCCCAGCCATTTTTCCAGAAAATCAAGTATTTCTCACAGAAAAGTATTGCAGTAACACATGTTTTGCTATACACATGTTTATTCCCTTTGTGTGTATTGGAACAAAACAAAAAAGGGAGGGAAAAAAAGCAAATTGGACATAATGTCACACAAAACTCCAAAAACGGGCTGGACAAAATTCTTGGCACCCTTAACTTAATATTTGGTTGCACACCCTTTGGAAAAAATAACTGAAATCAGTCGCTTCCTATAACCATCAATTAGCTTCTTACACCTCTCATCCGGAATTTTGGACCACTCTTCCTTTGCAAACTGCTCCAGGTCTCTCTTATTGGAAGGGCACCTTTTCCCAACAGCAATTTTAAGATCACTCCACAGGTGTTCAATGGGATTTAGATCTGGACTCATTGCTGGCCACTTCAGAACTCTCCAGCGCTTTGTTGCCATCCATTTCTGGGTGCTTTTTGACCTATGTTTGGGGTCATTGTCCTGCTGGAAGACCCAAGATCTCGGACGCAAACCCAGCTTTCTGACACTGGGCTCTACAGTGTGACCCAAAATCCTTTGGTAATCCTCAGAATTCATGATGCCTTGCACACATTCAAGGCACCCAGTGCCAGAGGCAGCAAAACAACCCCAAAACATCATTGAACCTCCACCATATTTCACTGTAGGTACTGTGTTCTTTTCTTTGTAGGCCTCAATCCGTTTTCGGTAAACAGTAGAATGATGTGCTTTACCAAAAAGCTCTATCTTGGTCTCATCTGTCCACAAGACGTTTTCCCAGAAGGATTTTGGCTTACTCGAGTACATTTTGGCAAACTGTAGTCTTGCTTTTTTATGTCTATGTGTCAGCAGTGGGGTCCTCCTGGGTCTCCTGCCATAGCGTTTCATTTCATTTAAATGTCGACGGATAGTTCGCGCTGACACTGATGCTCCCTGAGTCTGCAGGACAGCTTGAATTTCTTTGGAACTTGTTTGGGGCTGCTTATCCACCATCCGGGCTATCCTGCGTTGCAACCTTTCATCAATTATTCTCTTCTGTCCACGCGCAGAGAGATTAGCTACAGTGCCATGGGTTGCAAACCTCTTGATAATGTTGCGCACTGTGGTCAAAGGCAAATCTAGATCTCTGGAGATGGACTTGTAACCTTGAGATTGTTGATATTATTCCACAATTTTGGTTCTCAAGTCCTCAGACACTTCTCTTATCCTCTTTCTGTTGTCCATGCTTAGTGTGGCACACACAGACACACAATGCAAAGACTAAGTGAACGTCTCTCCTTTTTATCTGCTTTCAGGTGTTATTTTTATATTGCCCACACCTGTTGCTTGCCCCAGATGAGTTTACAGGAGCATCATATGCTTGAAACAATCTTATTTACCCACAATTTTGAAAGGGTGCCAAGAATTTTGTCCAACCCATTTTTGGAGTTTTGTGTGACATTATGTCCAATTTGCTTTTTTCCCTCCCTTTTTTTGTTTTGTTCCAATACACACAAAGGGAATAAACATGTGTATAGAAAAACATGTGTTACTGCAATACTTTTCTGTGAGAAATATTTGATTTTCTGGAAAAATGTCTGGGGTGCCAACAATTTCGGCCATGACTGTATATATAGATATTCTTATAAATATATATATCCAGACTTATATTACACACACATTTTGGCAACTAATTGCCCACCCCCATTTGGCTGATCCCTCCAGAAGAAATGTTGAACCCGATAGAGCAGAGAATAATATATATATTCTATGCTCTGTCGGTTCAACAATTCTTCTGGAGGGATCAGCCAAATTGGGGGGGCGCATTTAGTTGAGATTGTCCACATGCCACCCCATGTGCGTATGGTCTGAGGTCTGTGGGTGGGTGTATATACACTATATATCTGCGTGTTGATATACGTATATAAAGGTCTGCGTGTTGATATAAAATTTTTGTTTCGCCTCGTTTCATTTGTAATTCGACAATTTTCATTTCGGATCGTTTCGCCCGATTTCCATTTCAGATCGTTTCGTTTCGGCTTGTTTTTCGTATCGACTTTTTTTTGTGATTTTGGACATTTTCGTTTATTCGTTGTGGGAAATGTTTTGCCCCATAGACTTCAATGTTAAAAATATTCCCGTTTTAATCCAATATCTAATAAACCGTTTATCATTATATTCTGTAGTAAAGAGTCTCTTTATTTCAAGATTTTTTAAACCTCACAGTAATGTGCGCCGTGTGTTATGAGCATTCAGTATTATATGGGAGTACTGCTTTATGAGTAAGAGTAGCTAAAAAAATAAAAATAAACGTAAAACTCGGGGGGGGGGGTGACACCATGAGTTACCGCCCCGGGGGTACACCAACCCTAGTGACGCCACTGATGGTGTGAAGGCACTTGCAGCCACCAAAGGCAAAATATTTGGGTGCACTGCCACTGACGCCTGTACCAGATTCATAGAATTTTAATATTGGACGGCAGGGCCTACCCTGCACTCTTCCACAATACCACAGAGGGGTTACTTACGGTGTGAAGCCACTTGCTGCCACCAAAGGCAAAATATTTGGTTGCACTGCCACTGACGCCTGTACCAGATTCATATCATTTTGATATTGGACCGCAGGGTCCAACCCTGCACTCTTCCACAATACCACAGAGGGGTTACGGTGTGACGGCACTGTTGCCGACACTAAAGGCCCAATTTTAAAGCACCTATTGTTACTTTCATCCAAAGCCTGCATAAGTTTCACCATAATTTAGCCAAAAAATCACTAAACTTGTTCTGCGTGTCCTAAAATGTCTCTTCATACAGGCTGCCTCCCCAAGCAGTTGTTTATGAATAGATTAATGGAAAACCATTTACCGTCATTTGAAATGTCATTTTTTTGTTTTTAAATGTTTCTATACATCCTACAAATCCACCACTTCACGGGCAGGTTATGGGGACCTACTAGGCATGATATTTGAAGGAATTTTTCGTTTTTATTTTTAACCCTTATTTTATGGAAAACTCACTGTTCCTTTAAAAAGGTTTTTTAAAAACTTTTTGTCCTTGTTTCCTGTCCCCCAGGGCACTACCCAGACCCCCAACCATCTTTTATGGCAAATATCTTGCATATATGCCCTCTTGGAGGGCACTCTAAAAATCTAACTTTTGTGTCCCATTGACTTGCATTGAGTTCGGTTCGAGTTCGAACTCAAACTTTTGAAATTGTTCGAGTTCGAATGCGTCCTGGTAGATATGATGATTTTCTTACAATAAATGTTTTTATTTTATTTTTGATTGCTGCTTGCCTTTTTTGATCCTGAAAAAGAAAAGAAGGTTTGGGGAACCCCTGTATGATTCCCTGTGCGAGTTATGATGGAGCCAATAGAGGCTCTTTGTTTGTAAGTGCAAATTTGGCTTTTCTTAATCATTAAGGTGATTTGTGATTTACCGCACCAAGAGGTGCTCCCTTTTTGCCTTGTCTATTTTCTGCAGTACCACTTTTTTGTGACACCGAAGGAGTGGATTGAGGGGTTCATGGGCACCCGATACAAGTCCCTACCCGCTATATTCCCGGGAGCCGGTTGTGGGCTCCCCAGAATGTGAGTCAAATACAAACGAAATTTCATTCCATTGGGTGTTGATGTACTGCGCAATTGTGGCCCTTTCTTTCTGCTTTTTCCTGCAGTGCGTGTCTTTTCATCTACACAACAGAGAAGATTCTCGCTTGAAGATAAGAACTGTCTGTGGACATACAGTGTGTCTCTCTTACTTTCTCATGGACCTTGGTCTTTTGAGCGCTATGTTGTAATCTTTTTGCTCAATTTTCTAGGTGTTTAGAGAAACCTCCGTACACAATATATAGCGAGTGGGTGAGACACTCGTTTCCAGTGGGCGCTTCACCCCTTTTTCTGTTTTCTATTCCAATTTTAAAGCACCTATTGTTACTTTCATCCAAAGCCTGCATAA
Source organism: Leptobrachium leishanense (assembly GCA_009667805.1). Taxonomy (NCBI): domain Eukaryota; kingdom Metazoa; phylum Chordata; class Amphibia; order Anura; family Megophryidae; genus Leptobrachium; species Leptobrachium leishanense. Next base: position 386,590,300 of record CM019064.1, on the reverse strand, counting down.
GTTTCACCATAATTTAGCCAAAAAATCACTAAACTTGTTCTGCGTGTCCTAAAATGTCTCTTCATACAGGCTGCCTCCCCAAGCAGTTGTTTATGAATAGATTAATGGAAAACCATTTACCGTCATTTGAAATGTCATTTTTTTGTTTTTAAATGTTTCTATACATCCTACAAATCCACCACTTCACGGGCAGGTTATGGGGACCTACTAGGCATTATATTTGAAGGAATTTTTCGTTTTTATTTTTAACCCTTATTTTATGGAAAACTCACTGTTCCTTTAAAAAGGTTTTTTAAAAACTTTTTGTCCTTGTTTCCTGTCCCCCAGGGCACTACCAGGACCCCCAAACATCTTTTATGGCAAATATCTTGCATATATGCCCTCTTGGAGGGCACTCTAAAAATCAAACTTTTGTGTCCCATTAACTTGCATTGAGTTCGGTTCGAGTTCGAACTCAAACTTTTGAAATTGTTCGAGTTCGAATGCGAACCGAACACGGGGGTGTTCGGCTCATCCCTAGTGGTGAGCAGGGCCGGATTTGCAATTAGGCAGAGTAGGCATGTGCCTACAGGTGCCTGCCACAAGGGGGCGCCTTCCTCTGTGTGTGTAAAAAAAAATATTTTCAATTTGCAATAATTTAGACCATTGTATCTCTGGAGCCTTAAGAGCTAGAAGGACATATAATGTATCATTGGAATGGCCTGCTTCTAGCCATTCCAGAGACAATAAATATAACCAGGTTAGAGTTAAATAAAATGTAAATATCTGTTAAAATATATTTTTTCCCTTTTTCTTCCTAACACAGCACTATTATTCAGTTTACAATTATAAAGTGCACAGTGATGCTGCGCTTACTCACCTTCTCATTTTCCACACTACTAGCAAGTGTGTATCTGGTGATGCAATGCATTGTTTCATTCACAACCTAGACTGTGGCGCTGCAGTGAGCAGACACAGGGGGACTTTGCAACCCTGCATCTCTGATTTGTACACCGCACAAGGTTAAGTGAGGTGTCTTTGGAAAGGTCAGAGTCTGGTCTTTACAATGATACAGACATGACCATGTTATGCATAAAAATAAAAAATTTAATAAAGTAAATGCAAAATTATTTTTTTCTGTTTTACAGCAGAGGCAATATATGCTTTTACATATAAAACAAACAATGCAGCGGCATTCACTGCCCTCCTCCTTTAACCATTCTACCCCACTGACTCCCTCACTCCCTGCCCCCTCTTCTACTTGCAGGGTTATTCAAAGAGAGTCGATCTGACCCCAAAATGTAACCGGACACTGAATTTCAGCGAACGGGGACATTTTGGGGCCATTCGGCTATTCAGAGAGCAGGCAATTCGCTAAATTCCGGCAAATTGCCTGCGTGTATGGTGCCTGTTCGAGGGCAGTGAAATCCCCCATAGAGAAGCAATGCTTCGTCTATTCACATTGAACAGCAGAGAAATGTCAGTGAAGTGCCCTGATGTTTAGTGGTTTCATTCGACAGGTTTAATCAGGAGAATCCCATAGGTTTCAATATTAAAAATATTCCCGTTTTTTGTCAATATCTAATAAACCGTTTATTAGTTTAATCTGCATTAAAAAGTCTATTTATTCATAGATTTTTAAGGATCTTTTAGGCATTTTTTGGGATTTTGTTGGCAAACTTTTTTTCCGTAGTTTTTTTATGTATTCGTTTTTTCCTTTTTCTGTAACAGCCCTTTTTATTATCATTCATTGGATCTTTATATGTAAATTCAAAGCATTTTCATTCAGTAGTTTTTTTGCAAACGGTGTTTCAATTTTCAAACTTTCAAGCGTACTTTGTTTTCAGTTTTTTTCACCTCGTTCGCCTGTGTGTTGGCTTTTTCCGGCGGCTGCTCTGCGCTGTGATCAGCGGCTAGTCAGGTTTCTTTGGCGTGGTTAATAGGGATGAGCCGAACACCCCCGTGTTTGGTTCGCATTCGAACCCGAACAATTTCAAAAGTTCGAGTTCGGACGCGAACACGATCCGAACTCAATGCAAGTCAATGGGACTCGAACGTTCGATTTTTAGAGTGCCCTGCCAGAGGGCATATATGCAAGATATTTGTCATAAAAGGTGTATGGGGGTCCGGGTAGTGCCCTGGGGGACAGGAAACAAGGAAAAAAAGTTAAAAAAATAAGTTTTTAAAGGAACAGTGATTTTTCCATGAAATAAAGGTTAAGAATAAAAACGAAAAATTCCTTCAAATATCGTGCCTAGGAGGTCCCCATAGCCTGCCCGTGAAGTGGGTGAAGTGGCGGATTTGTAGGATGTATAGAAACATTTAAAAAGAAAAAAATGACATTTCAAATTACGGTAAATGGTTTTCCTTTAATCTATTCATAAACAACTGCTTGGGGCGGCAGCCTGTATGAAAAGAGGAGACGTTTTAGGATACACAGAATAAGTTTAGTGATTTTTTGGCTAAATTATGGTGAAACTTATGCAGACTTTGGATGAAAGTAACAACAGGTGCATTAAAATTGCATGAGCATTAACATTTGCTGCGGCGTTCAAAGCATATTTGTAACGATTTGCCAGGACAGACCTGGTAGGATCCCTGGTAACAGACCTCTAACCCTCCGATCCATAAGATGGTGAGGAATTGGGACCACTAAACCTAACCTCTAGCAGCCACACAGGCCAGGGAGACAGCACCAACAATATGCACCACAGACTGAGATCAATATATGTTTGTACTGCGCTATAGTATATGGCAGGATGGAAGCGCACCAGCAGTAACAAGCAGCGGAATATACCAGACAGGGGTGCAGAGCTAGAGTAGTTGTTATAACAAAACCGGGTCAGCAATGTTTAGGCTAGGGTTGCCACCTTTTCTTCAAGCCAAACCCAAACACTCTAGTGTTTGGCTTGGGTGGCCATTTTTTTGTAGCATATACATTATGCGTATATTTACATTATGTGTATAAAATATGGCATGTGGTATGCATGTCAGGCTGGTAGTATGGCAGGCTGGCTTTATGCATGGCACACTGGTATTATGCATAGCAGACTGGTATGTCTGGCACACTGGTATGGCACACACACTGGTATAATGCATGGCAGACTGGTATGGTTGGCATACACTGGTTTTATTCATGGCAGACTGGTATAGCACACACTGGTATTATGCATGGCAGACTGGTATGGCTTGCAGACTGGTATGGAACACACTGGTATTATACATGGCAGACTGGTATGACTGGCACAATGTTATGGCACATTGGTATTATGCATGGCAGACTGGAAAGGCTGGCACACTGTTATGGCAAACACTGGTATTATACATGGCAGACTGGTATAGCTTGCACACTGGTATGGCACACACTGGTATTATGTATGGCAGACTGGTATGGTTTGTAGACTGTTATAGCACACACTGCTATTATACATGGCACACTGGTATGGCTGGCACACTGTTATGGCACACTGGTATTATGAATGGCAGACTGGAAAGGCTGGCACACTGTTATGGCAAACACTGGTATTATACATGGCAGACTGGTATGGCTGGCAAACTGTTATGGCACACACTGGTATTATACATGGCAGACTGGTATGGCTGGCAAACTGTTATGGCACACATTGGTATTATGCATGGCAGACTGGAAAGGCTGGCACACTGTTATGGCACACTCTTATGGGCTTATGGCACAATGATGGTAGTATAGCACTGGCAGGCAGACTGGTATATGGGCTTAGACTGAGTAGACTACTCTGCTACTCACCGTCCTGTCGGCGTTTCAGTCAGAGGCTCAGAACCTGCTTGAGTTGACCGGCGGCATCAGAGTGTGAGAGTCAGTGGATGGAGAGCAGCTGCTGGCTTGGCGAGATCGACGAGAGTGAGAGCGAGACCACACACGCAGCAGCACCGTCACTGCCCAGCCAGGAGGAGTAGGAGCCGCACGAACAACCATGTGAACGTCGTTGTCACGTGAGCGCGTGAGCGCGTGACGCCTGTGCGACTTGACAGCAGCTCAGAGGAGGCGGAGATGACGACACATGATGACGCAAACCATCCAATCCCTCTTCAAGCTGAAAAAACAGATGGGAGGAGAAGACCGCGGCACCGGGGGAATGCAGGAAAGTAAGTACTGTATAAGCTCTCCGAGGCTCGGAGTCATGTGTCCGGGTGGGAGAGCGTGTCAAACCCGGACACATAACTCCAAACCCAGATGGTCCGGGTCAAAACTGGACAGGTGGGAACCCTAGTTTAGGCACTTGTACTGCGCTACTGTATATGGTGAAAATCGGCACACACCAGTAGCAACAAGGGGCAAACAGAACAGGCAGGGAGTACACAGAGAGAATAGTCAAATGGCAGGCAAAGCCGGCATCAGATCGGGTCCTCAGAACAAGCAGGGAAAGTAACAAGTATACTTCTGAGAAGATACGCTATTAGTGTAGCGAGGAACCCGGCTACGCACTTTGCATCGCTCCCTCTACACTAATAGTGTATCTTCTCAGAAGCTGCACACAGCGCGCCAGTGTATGCAGTGTCTAACAGCGTGGGAGACGGGAGCCTACGCTTGTTGGTGGATCCAGGAATCAGGTGAGTATTAGAAAGAAAGAAAAAAAAGGTTTTATTATATGTTCCTTGGGACATTTAAAAATGTCCTCGGATTTCATATTTTTTTTGAATTGTGTCGCCTTTCACAATGCCTGGTGGTCAGTCAGTGGAGGCTCCCTGGATCCTGGTTGTGTGGGGGGGTCTGCCGTGGCTGCAGGTGCAGTGGCTCCCTCCCTGCGCCGCCTCTCTGCCACATGCACCTGGCTGGCTAGCCCGCACAGTCGCAGCTCTGTCATCCGGAGGCCGCATGCTCCTCAAGGGATCCTTGGGAGTCCCCGGCGGGCTGCCCTCTACAGTGCCTGATTAGAGGGCCTGCCTGATGTTTTAGCAACAAGATTGTTTAATCCCATAGGCTTCAATGTTAAAAATATTCCCGTTTTAATGGAATATCTAATAAACCGTGGCTTATAATATTCTGCAGTAAAGAGTCTCTTTATTTTTCGATTTTTTAAGCATTTTTTAAAAAAAAATCAAAATTATTTTTTTTTCAAACTTTTTGCGAACGACTGAAAAGTTCGAAGTTCGCCGAACGGCCCAACGGGCAATGTTCGAATTGAACTCATGTTCGGATCGAACCGCCAGCCCATCCCTAGTGGTTAATCTAGCTGTTTCTGTGGGTTTCGGTGAGTGTTCGGTGAGTGTTCGGCAGGTTTTGCGGTGAGTGTTTGGTGTGTTTGTGGCAAGGTTTCCCTGCACTACGGGGCCCTGCGGTGCTTGCGGAATACTCCGTAGGGTCGGCGAACTAGGAATGCTGAATCGCCCCGAAGTGCGGGGGAACGAAAAGTCACCGAACGTGCAGTGACTTTTCGAATCTCTTTGAATAACCCTGTATGTCTTCCTTTTTTCCGGTCCCGGAGGAGGATGTCTCAGCAGCTCTCATGTCCTCCTGCCCAACCACCTGTCCACTTGACCCCATCCCCTCACACCTTATTCGGTCTGTCCTACCAGTAATTGACCCTGCATTGACTTATATTTTTAACCTCTCCCTCTCCTCTGGACTCTTCCCCTCTGCATTCAAACATGCTCTGAACACCCTCATTCTAAAGAAGCCATCTCTTGACCCCACCTCCCTCTCAAACTACTGCTCCATCTCTCTGCTCCCCATTGCCTCCAAAATCCTAGAACGCCTGATCTATAACCAGCTCACAGGTTATCTCACTACTAACAACTCTACTCGATCCACACCAGTCTGGCTTTCGCTCCCAACAATCTACTGAGACTGCTCTGACCAAGGTGACTAATGATTTAGCTGCCGCTAAAACCAAAGGTCACTTCTCCTGCTTATTCTTCTTGATCTTTCCACTGCATTCGACACTGTTGACCACCCTTTCCTGCTCCTCACGCTGCGTCAACTTGGCCTCAGTGACACCATTCCCTCCTGGTTCTCTTCCTATCTCTCTCTTTACTCCTTCAGTGTCTCCTCCGCTGGTGCCTCTTCAGCCCTGGTTCCTCTCTTGGTTGGGGTAACTCAATGCTCTGTTCTGGGTCCCCCTACTCTGCTTGCTCTATACGGCCTCTCTGAGCAACCTCATCTCTTCCTATGGATTCCAATATCATCTCTATGCTGACGACACCCAAATCTACCTTTCCTCTCCCAATCTCTCTCCTCCTATCAGCTGTCTCCGACTGGATGACTTCCCATTTCCTAAAGCTTGTCCTCTCTAAAACGGAACTTCTCGTCTTCCCTCCCTCAAAAACCTCCATTCCTGCGCCCATTTCCCTTCAGGTCCCTCCTACCTCTCAGGCTCGATGCTTAGGGGTACTCTTGGACTCTGATCTATCCCTTACTCTTCACATTCAGTCACTAACAAAATCTCGCTACTTCCACCTAAAAAACATTGTACAGCTCTATGGAACCTGTTGCCAGGGCCGGCGCTGCTGCTAGGCGAGCTAGGCGGCCGCCTAGAGCACAGCGCCGCCTAGGGCGCAGCGTCGGCTCTTCAATTAGGCAAATTAGGCGGCCGCCCGGCAAGGCCTTGCGGCTGCCTTATTTGCATAAAGCACGCAGGCACTGCAGCGCGATAAATAGTTTCACACTGCGGTGCCTGCCGATTTTTATTTTTTTTTCCCTGCCGCAAGAATCAAGGATGGCGCCCGGCGGCTGGGGGCAGTAATGTGCAGTGTTTATGAGGGTATCACAAAGCTCCACAGTAATGTGCGGTGGTTTTTTTTGAGGGGGTGCAAGTAGCTGGCACAAAATAGTCTAGCACCGGCCCTGCCTGTTGGCGCTTTATAAATACTTGTAACTGTAACTAACTCAACTATGGCAACAGATTCTGCCTCATCTTTTGATCTGAGCGCAGAGAAAAATGGTTTCCGTTTTTTTAAAATGTATTTATTTGGGGGCGTGGCCGACTGCCGAGCATGGTGGACGTGCTTTAATTCAGCTCCTGCTCCAGCAAGCGATTTGAAGCGGACATCGCACTCATACAGACCCCAAAACTTACTACACATACTGGGAACTTGAAGTCATCGGGATGGCTACCGCTAAAACTAAGAAAACCGCAGGGAAACAGGAGTTTTTTACTCCCCGGCCTACCAAACGCCGCGAGGATGCGGATCCTCACGATGGCGGCGGATCTACACCTCATTCCCCTGTAAAAACGATTACGTACTCAGAGGTTGACTTGGCCACATTCACCTTCCGGATGGAGACGCTGTTTAAAGACTTCTCAGAGACATTAACAACGCGCTTAGACACGGTGGCTGCGGACATAAGGAAAGACATTCAGGATATTGGTGAGCGAACCTCTCATCTGGAGGGTAAAATGTCCGAGATGGCGACAGCGCATAATGATATGGCTGGTGTGGTCGAGACGCTTGAAGCTAAGTTACAGCAATGTCTCAATAAAGTAGCGGATCTTGAAGACAGGTCCCGCCGGAACAATTTAAAAATCAGAGGGGTCCCAGAGTCAATACACCCCCGAGATCTCGGGACATATGTAGCGGATTTTTTTTCATTTTTGCTCCCTGGGGCCACTCCGGAAACGATACTCATGGATAGGATCCACAGATTGCCGAAACCGCCATCGGCCCCCCAGAAAACACCCAGGGATGTAATATTGAAGTTACACTATTACAAGCCGCGAGAGGATATATTACGTGCACTACGTAAACCGGATGTCTTGGGATCCCAATATGGTCACCTTGCTGTATATCCTGATTTTTCGAAAGCAACCCTGCAACAGCGTAGATTGTTTCGGCCTATCACAACTACACTACGCTCGGCTGGAATTTTATACCGCTGGGGCTTCCCCACCAAGCTGGTTGTTCTCCGAGACGGCACAACTACGGTGTTCAACTCGACAGAGGAAGGTCGAACAACTCTGGAATCCTGGGGATTACAAATAGAACCCGATGTCCAAGAGCGACTGTCACAAGTGCCCAAATTGCTGCCTGAATGGCGTGTTCGCTGAATGGTACATTTTGTTTTTGGGACTTCCGAACGCAAAGTCGCCCCCACCTGGTTCCTCCGAATCAGAACAGTCCCATTTGAATTGGATTGCTCCACGATATCAGTTGGGTAATGTTGCTGTCTTTATTTCAGCCAACTGTCGTTTCGCTGCTGGTTGCAGATGGGCCCCCCCATCTTTTGGTTTAATTTTTTTATTTTGTTCTCCTGTTTCTCCCCCTTTTTGTATAAGGGTACGGGAACCTCCCACTGTAGGGAATACCCGATGGAGAGTATGGCGTTCCTGAACGCACTCTGTTTTGTTAATGTTTATAACTTGTTTATTTGCTTATTTGTTCTTTTTTTATCTCTAACCCTCCCTTCCTCTCATTCTTTAATCCTAGGGGGATGCAGCCCCTATCATACTTTGCTAATAGATAAACATACAGAGGCAACGTACATGAATATAAATGGCAGTGTTTGTATAGAATTTTATGAAAGTAGTTACCTATAATGTAAAGGGCCTAAACCTGCCCGTTAAAAGGCATTCTTTATACAGGGATATACGCACCTACGACGCTGATGTTGTATGCCTCCAGGAGACACACTTTCGAAGACTAGACCACCCAAAACTTTATGCACAACAATATCGCACTCAATTTCATTCCACCTATAGAGCTAAATCTAGAGGGGTGACAATACTGATTCATAATAGGGTTGCGCTACAAACTCATCGTATTGTTACTGATCCGAGAGGCAGATATATTATATTAGTGTGCACTATTGACGGTAGACTTTATACGCTTGTGTCAGCTTATGCTCCTAATAGTTCCCAAACTCAATTCATGACACATCTAATGAACAAAATTACAGATGTACTTTCAGGTGACTTAATAATGTGTGGAGACTTTAACGTTTGTTTGGATCCAATTAAAGACCGATTGCATCCCTCAGGGACCCATTCGAGACAACAGACACACAAACTTCATTCCTTTCTCAGACAACACCAACTGTATGACGCTTGGCGCGTGTTTCATCCCACAGAGAGGGATTATACTTTTCGTTCAGGGGTGCATAATAGTTATTCACGCATTGATTACTTTCTAATTCCAACCAACCTACTTCCACGCATTACTGACTGCAATATACTCCCTTTACGTGGTCGGCCATTCCCCGATGACTATTGTTTTACAAGATGACTATAAATCGTACACTGGATCACCCTGGAGATTTGGGGAACATTTACTTAAACATGAACCGGCGCTGACAGCGATTCGGGAAACATTAATTAATTATTTTAAAGAAAATGTGTCCCCTGAAATGAGCCCATTTACAATTTGGCAAGCCCATAAGACGGTGGTTCGGGGGACGTGTATCCAATGGGGGGCTAGACTTAAGAAATTATACATGACGCAACGTGTAACTATATTACGAGATATAAATGACATAGACACACGTAACAAAGCATCTCCGACTCCAGAATTAGCAGACGAATTAGACGCGGCGCTACGTTCCCTGACGGATTTAGAGGCTGATAAATATCGCATAGCCATGAATAGAATGCGTGCCAAATTTTATGCGTTTCAAAATAAACCGGGCAGACTCCTAGCCCGCAGACTTAAGCCCTCCCCTTCAAACGTTGGGATCTCACATCTTAAAACGGATGGTGGAATTATTTACAATCCGATGGCAATGGCAAATGAATTTGCGAGTTACTACGAAAAATTGTACAATCTGGAGGTGGATGACACTAATGTTCATCCCACGTCCGATACTATTGACGCTTATCTACGCAATATCAACCTCCCAAAATTATCGGCTACACAAGCGAATAAATTGGCCTCTCCCATCACCCAAGAGGAGCTTTCTGAAGTAATTAAAGCTTTACCGAAACAGAAGGCCCCAGGTCCAGATGGATTGACGGGTTTATACTATCTGACTTTCTCTCCCCAACTTTTCACACACTTAAGTAAAGTTTTTGAAGATGCAGAGAGCAAGGTTCTTTTCCACCAGACATGTTACGAGCTCATATTATCACGCTCCCTAAACCGGGCAAGACCCCTGACATCTGTCGTAACCTTCGTCCTATATCGTTGCTTAATGTGGATATAAAGATTTACAGTAAGATACTGGCGAATAGACTGCAGCGTATTCTGCCCTCATTGATAGGACAGGACCAGGTAGGATTTATTTCGGGCCGACAAGGCCCAGACAGTACGAAAAAATTGATCAATCTGATGGAGGTGTTAAGACGATCGGGACAATCGTGCCTGGTCCTGTCCTTAGACGCTGAGAAGGCGTTCGATAGGGTGAGTTGGTTGTTCCTTCGTGTGGTTCTTCAAAAGTTTGGTTTTCCACCTCCAGTATTAGCTGCAATTCAGGCCCTATATGATTCCCCTCCGCTAGAGTTGTTAACTCGGGATTCCTCTCGGAGGAATTCAGGATAACGAATGGCACAAGACAGGGATGCCCCCTCTCTCCCCTTTTGTACGCCTTAGTGTTGGAGCCACTTGCTCAGGCTATACGGCAAAATAATGATATTAGAGGCATCGCCGTTGGTCCGACGATTCATAAAATACATCTGTATGCTGACGATATTCTTCTGACCTTGACAGAACCGGAGGCTTCCCTATCCGCCCTTTATGGGGAGCTGGAAGTGTACAGTAGAGTCTCATACCACTTAGTGAACTTGCTTAAAACACAAGCCCTCCCACTTAATATTCCACATCAATCACTAGACAATCTTAAAATGCATTATAATTTTGATTGGCGCAAAACATATTTAGTATATTTGGGACTTAGAATCACGGGACATCCAGATGGTCTATATAAACACAACTATGAACGCGTTCTTTCTGAGACTAGGTCACTAATACATCTGTGGAGATCGAGGGAAGTCTCATGGATGGGAAGGATGGCGGCAGCAAAGATGGTGATCTTACCGAAATTACTTTATGTGTTTCGAGCTCTACCGCTTAAACTACCTAAGTCATTTCTAGTTACGTTGCAGTCTATATTGGTGTCTTATGTATGGAATAATAAGAGACCGCGAATAGCGCGCAGACTGTTATGCTACAGACAAAGAGACGGGGGATTGAACATGATACATATCCAACATTATTTCTGGGCATCATGCCTTGCCTCCTTGTCAGAGGTGTTTCATAGCCGTCCTACGCCACAATGGCTCACCATTGAGGCAGCATACATGGAGGGACATGACTTGGCTAAAGTGTTATGGGTCCCCCCAAAGGACAGACCGCGGTTCCAGTCGCCGTTGGCTACCACGTCTCTGCACCTGTATATTTGGGATCGAATTTTCCCCTTATTACGTACCATCACCCCATCTCCATGGCGATGCCAGTGGAAGCACTCCGCTACATTCTCCCACAAGGGAGATGCCGTCAATGGCTACAATATGGAATTACGAATCTCCACCATTTCTTTGACACGGCCGCCATTCTTCCTTTCGAGACTATATGCACCAAATTTAAAGTACCACAAACAATGTTTTTGTCTTATTTCCAATTACAATCCTATTTTAGGTCACAATCGGTATTATCTAAGTTGAGAGCTACTTTGCCATTGTTGTCTGAAATGGAACTTTTTTGCTTAGACCCTCTAGCAACCGCTAGACCGATTTCGTTATTTTATAGAGTACTTAACACGCCAACACGGACTGTGGTCTGGTCTTTCCAAAACACCTGGGAAAAAGAGCTTGGTCGAAAATTTACACCTACACAATGGGCATCCGCCTTCATGTTCGCTGTGGGGGCGACTAGATGTGTTACTCTGATAGAGACTCAAAGAAAAATACTATACCGGTGGTACCTCACTCCGGACAAGATCAAACGATTTGCTCCACAACATTCGGATCTTTGCTGGAGGTATTCCCTGGAGACTGGATCTATGAGCCACATATGGTGGTACTGCCCTAGGATAGCCCCTTTGTGGAGAGACATTTCGTCACTGGCGACAGAAATATTGGGTACACAGATTCCACACTCACCTGAAGTCTTATTACTGGGCATGATTAAACTTCCACGACCTCAGCTACGGATGTTATTTATCCTCATTTCTACAACCGCCCTACTTCTCGCACGAAATTGGAGAACTATGCTGGTTCCCACTTGCAAACAGGTGACCGGCCTTTTGGAACAATACCGTAGCTTTGATTCTAGGATAACAATGGCGGAAGGATTACAATCTCCCAAATGGGACCCATGGAAACTTTGGGATGTACACAAAATATATAAGGCATGCGGTCTCTAGTAAAAGTCTATGTTTGAGCTATATACCTCCTGCTGCACACCCCTCCCCCCATTTTTTTTTTCTTCCCCCCCCCCTCCTTCCCCCAAGGTTTTTGAATGTATGTATATTTTTCTTGTCTGTCTGGAAATAACCAATAAAATGTAATTAAAAAAAAAATATATATATTTATTTTAGTTTGCCTCAAAACGAAAATTTAAATAGTCATTTTGGCATGTTTCTTTTTTTGTTTGGGGGGGGGCGGGGTAGGGGTGCTCCACATTTCTGTGCCTACAGGCTCTTGAGGTGCAAATCTGTCCCTGGTGGTGAGTAGTACTGCTGGACAAACGGTGAATCCGGACTCTGGATTTTAAAAGGGATTGTCTACTTTAGGAAAAAACTATTCACAATTTATTTATTGATGCTTATAATATGATTTGAATGGGCTACTCACTCTATTGTGTCCAAGAGTAAAATTTTACTTTTTTTACCATTCTCTTTAACTATTGGAGTTTTTTCCACAGTCTGCTTTTTAATAACAATTTATCAGACACGTTAAAAGCACCAGATACTGAAGTGTTAGATTCCCTATAAGTATTGATGCAAACTTATTCTACGACATTGTAGTGATATAGAGAGAAAGGGGGGGTGAGGATCCTGAGGACGAGCAGCAGCACTAGTGGCCTGCTCTAGGTTGGGTGCCCACTCAGGTCTCACAAGGTTTTAGCTTGCTTGTGCCATTACATCAAGCAAGCAAGGGGTCCACATCAAGCAAGGGGTCCACATCTGGATGACCCTCTAAACTTATAGTGAGAGAAAGGGGGGGTGTGAGGATCCTGAGGACAAGCACAAGCACTAGTGGCCAGACATGGACCCCTTGCTTGATGTGCCTAGAGAGTGTCAGCTATACCCTCCTGACGAGGCCTAACAAGGCCGAAACGATCGTCGGGGGTTGCTGCACCTCTCGTGCAGAGATGAAGTCCTTGGCAGTCAGTACTGGCTGCACCTGCAGGTTTCCCTGTAGCGACTCCATTTTATCGCAATATTCTGGGGTAGATACTGTATCAACACATCACCCTGGAAAGCAGCACTAACTGCTGGGATACTTGGGGTGGCGCGGAAGGACTCCATGTAGGTTTACGTTTCTGTGCCGCCAGCCCTGCCCGAACTCACTCTCACTAGATCGCGCAGCATCGCGGTGTGATCACAGAGGGAGACTGGGAACTATTTTGCCCAGCCAATCCCCAGACAGACCCCAAGGCCAAGCCAGACCCCACCCCAGGGCCCAGCCAGACCCAAGCCAGACCCCTGGGTTCAGCCAGTCCCCAAGGCCCAGCCAGACCCCAAGGCCCAGCCAGACCCAAGGCCCCAGCCTGACCCCAAGGCCCAGCCAAGGCCCAGCCAGTCCCCTGGGCACAGCCAGACCACAGGGCCCAGCCAGGCCCCAGCCAGACCCAGGACCCAGCCAGACCCCAGGGCCCTGCCAGACCCCAGCCATACCCAGGGCCCAGCCAGACCCCAGCCAGACCCAGGGCCCAGCCAGACACCTGGGTCCAGACAAGCCCCAAGGCCAAGCCAGACCCCAGCAACCAGACAGACCCCAAGGCCCAGCCAGACCCCAGGCCCCATCCAGACCGCAAGGCCCAGTCAGACCCCAGCCAGACTCCTGGGCCCAGCCAGACCCAAAGGCCCAGCCAGGCCCCAGCCAGACCACAGGGTCCGCCAGACCCCAGCCAGACCCCTGGGCCCAGCCAGGACACAAGGCCCAGCCAGACCCCAGGGCCCAGCCAGGCCCCAGCCAGACCCCAGGGACACACCAGACCCCAGCCAGACCCCTGGGCCCAGCCAGGACCCAAGGCCCAGCCAGACCACGGGGCCCAGCCAGAACCCTAGGCCCAGCCAGACCCCAGCCAGACCCCAGCCAGACCCCAAGACCCAGCCAGACCCGAAGGCCCAGCCAGAACCCTGGGCCCAGCCAGACCCCAGGGCCCAGTCAGACCCAAGCCAGGACCCAGCCAGACCCCAGGGCCCAGCTAGACCCCAGCCAGTGCCAAGGTAGACCACTGGGCCCAACCAGACCCCAAGACCCAGCCAGACCCCAGGGCCCAGCCAAGGCCCAGCTAGACCCCAGGGCCCAGCCAGACCACGGGGCCCAGCCAGGTCCAAAGGCCATCATACAGACAGCACATTACTGTTAGTTTTATTGCTGTGGAGCTCTGTGATACGCTAATACACACCACGCATTTCTTTGAGTTTTATTGCTGTGCAGCTCTGTGACATACTCATACACATTGCACATTACTGTGAGTTTTATTACTGTGGAGCTCTGTGATACGCTCATACACACCGCACACTACTGTGAGTTTTATTGCTGTGGAACTGTGTTATGTCCTTTTTTGTTTTGGAAGGGGGCGAAAAGCTGTTAAAGGTTGAGGAAGTTTATGGGGGGCCCCATCGTGAGGTTCAGTAAGGGGCCCCATCATTTCTGATGGCTGCCGTGGGTGAGTATTGGATTTTTTTGGGGTTTTAGGGGGTGCTAAATGATTTTTGCAAAGCGTATTCATTTCGAACCAGCTTTTAGGAATAACTAAATTTGTGCCTTGCAAATCCTATGGTAATTAGCGCTAGCACTTTGTAATACCTTACTAATCTTAATGCTAATTACTGATTGTGCTACCCATGTTAAGTATAGAATGTGCAAAGAACAGTAAGCTTGAGGACGCTAGTTCAAAAACCGTTGCGCTAAGTAATTTCAAACGTGTTTAGCGTCAGGAAGGTAATATGAGGGGCATGCGTTAAAGTCCCTCATCCTAGCGGTAACGCTTATACATCTGAACGCTAATGGTTAGCGACGCGTTCACTTTGGGGTAGTGCCTTCAATCTTTTGTTTTCCATACTTCAACCATATTCTATTTCCCCTCTACTCACAACTATTTATTGCCCCCACGTTTGCCCCAGCCTCCTCAGTCCTGAGTCATTCTCAATGTGTTCAGCTTCCTTCATGTCTTGCTTTTCTTTGTGTATTTTATTATCCTTTATTTATATTTTTTATGTATATAGCGCCACATATTCCGCAGCGCTTTACAAGATTGGTGTACAAGGGGTTGATACATTGGAATACCACACATGGATGATACTACCTGATTCAGGGGGATCCCCTTCCCAAGGGAACATACAATCTATGAGAAGTACAACTATTTTGTGAAGCAGGCACATCCATATTGGTAGGTGTCTTGCCCAAGGACACTTTCTGGTGGCGTCTTCTGAGTGGAATTGAGTCAGCTTTCCATGATTGTAGATCAGCGACCAGGGGTTAGGTTGGACCCCCTTCTCATTAAGTCGACACTTGCTTCTCTACAGTTGTATTGGAGGACCTTGCTGAACGGGAGTTCACTTACCGAAGACTGAGTCCTATTTGGAGCTCCCTGCAGTTCAAGGTTAAATAGCGTGTTCATTGGTGTGCTCTTATCCAATTTGTTGTATTACATTTTCTTAAGATGCACCCACATTGATGCTAACAGGAGTTTTCAGAGAGAGGTGAAAAGCAGGAGAATGACTGGAGAATGGAAAATTCTAGGTCAAAATAGCCGATTTGGAAAGTGAGATGAAAGGGAGAATTTTTCTGGTTTGGCTATTTTGACCTAGAATTTTCCATTCTCCAGTCATTCTCCTTATTTTCACCACTCTCTGAATAACCCTGTTAGCCCCTTTCCAGCCTCCAGCCTATACTGACTGAAGTATATAGAACCAGTATAGAAACAGAGGGACACTATAGGAATAGAATTAATCACAGATACTGGAGAGGGAACTTCATAGAAAGACAATGCAAAAAGGGGATAACTAAAGAACATAGAGTACACAGCAGAAAAGACTGGATAACGAAAGGGGCTGAAATCTGGAACACTGGTGTGCTGTAGGATAGTGGCAGTCTGAGGGTGGTGAGAATTGTACTCCAGAGAAACGGTGGAAGCAGACGTCCAAGTAAACAATGGAAGTCCTTGGAAATATATGGCAGAGTATTGGTGACAAAAAGTCAGGTAGAAGTAACAAAAGGAAAGTTTTCTAGCGCAGTACCAAAATGGGGTACTTCCAGGGGCAAATCCAAATTCCAATCCAGAGGTCGAAGGTCAGTAGCAAGTAATCATAAGTCCATAAAATCAAAGCCGAGGGTCTGGTAAACAGGAGTTCAGCACAGCAAGCTTCCCTGAAGGTAGGTTACACTGAATGTGAATGATGATGCAGAAGCACTGCATTATGGGCCCTAAGGTCTTTTGTAGGGAAGTGCTGGATTACTGATTGAAGGCACCTGAATCAGCTGCAGCGTTATTGAAGGAATAAGGTTAAGCAGGACAGACCAGAAAAGTGATGTTAGGTTTAACCCTTTCACTGCTGAACCATTTCATGTCTGTGTGCTGAGCCAATTTGTACCGCTTTTGATCAACATGTTTAAAAGCGATTTGAAGCCACGTTTTATTACACAACCCAGACATATTATATATCGTTCTTTTCGGCAGACTCGGCAGCTCAGAATATATCAGTATTATATGTATACGTCATGTCCTGCCGGTATATTATAACAAAAAATGCAATAAAATTAGAATTTTTAATCATCTACAGCGTGTAAAGTGTTTTTTTTTCACAGTTTATAATACAAGCCTTTGCGTTTATATTTTCTATGGGGTGCGCTTGTTAAAAAAATTACAAATGGGGACTCATTACATATTTTTGGGGGAATTACATGATTTTTAGAAAATGAAAATTGAAATGGGAACAATATTGCTGCATTCATTTTAAAAAAAACTCATTTTTTTAAATATTTTTATTTTTATTATTTTTTGCTTACTTTTAACATGGTCATGTTTGGAAACATTTGAAAGGTCATGCTCTGGCCTTTCAAATGATACCTTCCATGACCCTCTAGCTGCCACCGTTCGAGAGATATGGGGGTTCAAAGGAACCACTTATCTCCACCAGGGGATTTCCCCGGGCAGCTAGGGGTTCCCCGGCTAACTGACGTCATCGTAACATGCCAGGGAGGTCACGCATGGCACGATGACATCATTTACATCGGGAGGCCTATAAAAGCAGTATCTGAGTTCCCTGAAGTCAGAACGCCTTGGGACCCCAGAGAAAGGTGAGTGTCTCTCCCAGGGCTCCCACTAGTGAGTGACGTGTGGGGAACGTCCTCCTCATATAGCGGTAGTCAATGAGGACGTTCCCCACACGTCATCCACAGCGAAGGGGTTAATATTATAGTTTTGCAGTCTTTCTACCTTTCTTGCGGCCACTGCGCTGGGGTATGACATTTATCTTTCTATCCTCTGTGTCTCTGCCTGTCTCACTGCCTCTGTGTTCAGAACTCTTCCTCTCTCACCTATCTTTCTTCCATTCCTTGTTTTCCTCCATTGTGCCAGCCCTGTTCCTGTATACCTTGTCCTGTTATCATTCCCTCTGTTAGGGTCAGGTTCAGGGGTAACAGGAACCAGGTGCAGAGGGTCCGAGGAGAGGTACAAGTAAGGGTTAATCCTGAATCGAGGTCAAGGTGGGAGCCGGGTTGGTGTTGGCAGCGAGCAGCGATATCGAGGGACGTTCCAGGACTGGTACACAGGGAGACAATTCGAGAGATAGCTGCTGGCACTGACATCATAAGTGGAGCGACGTTGTGGCACTGATGAATGAGATGTATTGCATTCCGGACAGTGACGTCTCATCTTCCCATTGGCCCTTGCCAGGACTGGGAGTCCACCCCAGTGACGATCTCAGCTGTCGTCAATCTAGGTCCTCACCACCCCCGACACGTCAAAGGGAATCCTCGAACCCCGGGTGCCATCTTTGGCCACTCCATCCAGGCGACCCGGGGGGAGAACCGCACACCGTGGTTTCCCGAAGCTACGAGTTCCGGAGCATCGGTTGACTCCCCCGGCCACTCAATGGAACGTGACCCTCCGGCCCCTGAGATGGGAATCCCCCCAACCGGACCATTTCAACGGAGACCATTGCGGATGCCTGCCGAGACCGTGGTGGGAAACCAGGCAAGTTCAGGGGTCGGTGGCGTTCCGCAGTGGGATGTGACACCCTCTTGTGTTCTTATGTTCCAATAAATTCTTTGGTATTCATCCAAATAGTCTTCCCTGTTATTGCATATTGGGCTCTGCGTCCTTACCCTAGCACATCGCCTGACATTTCTCATCTCCAGTTGTAGTCCTGACCCATTCTTCTCACACATACAGTTGTGTTCAAATTTATTCAACCCCCAATGCTGTAAAGGGTTTTAGGGAATTTAGTGTACATTTGTAATTGTATTCAGAATGAAATCCTACAAGGACTTTTTAAAGAACCATATGCAACTAAAATGACATCAATTGGTTTTGTAATACAGTAGTAAATGTTTCTTTTGTGAATTCTTCATTGACGCAATTATTCAACCCCTTAAAGACTACCACTCTGAAGAACAGAGGTTCATTCAAGTGTTTTCAATCAGGTATTGAAAACACCTGTGGATGTCACGGAGCAGCAATAAAGCATAATAAGCACCAATTAGACAGCTTTAAAATGACTGTGATACTCAGCTCCTTCGAGACATTTACTGGTGTGGTTACAAACATGGTGAAGTCAAGAGAATGGTCCAGGAAGACAAGAGAAGAGGTGATTACTCTTCACAGGAAGGGCAATGGCTATAAGAAGATTGCAAAGATGTTAAACATACCAAGAGAGACCATAGGAAGCATCATTCGCAAATTCAAGGCAAAGGGCACTGTTGAAACGCTACCTGGTCGTGGCAGAAAGAAGATGCTGACTTCGACTGCTGTGCGCTACCTGAAGCGTAGAGTAGAGAAAAGTCCCTGTGTGACTGCTGAGGAACTGAGAAAAGATTTGTCAGATGTGGGTACTGAAGTTTCAGCTCAGACAATACGGCGCACACTGCGTAATGAAGGCCTCCATGCCAGAACTCCCAAGCGCACCCCCTTGCTGTCTCCAAAGAATAAGAAGAGTCGACTGCAGTATGCCAAAAGTCATGTGGACAAACCACAGAGGTTTTGGGATAGTGTTCTGTGGACTGATGAAACAAAATTAGAACTGTTTGGGCCCATGGATCAACGCTATGTTTGGAGGAGGAAGAACAAGGCCTATGAAGAAAAGAACACCTTGCCTACTGTGAAGCATGGCGGGGGGTCAATCATGCTTTGGGACTGTTTTGCTTCTGCAGGTACAGGGAAGCTTCAGCGTGTGCAAGGTACCATGAATTCTCTTCAGTACCAGGAGATATTGGATGACAATGTGATGCAGTCCGTCACAAACCTGAGGCTTGAGAGACGTTGGACCTTTCAACAGTACAATGAACCCAAGCATACCTCCAAGTCCACTAGAGCATGGTTGCAGATTAAAGGCTGGAACATTTTGGAGTGGCCATCGCAGTCACCTGACTTAAATCCGATTGAGAACCTCTGGTGGGACTTAAAGAAAGCAGTTGCAGTGCGCAAGCCTAAGAATGTGACTGAACTGGAGGCTTTTGCCCTTGACGAATGGGCGAAGATACCCGTAGATCGCTGCAAGACACTTGTGTCAAGCTATGCTTCACGTTTAAAAGCTGTTATCACTGTAAAAGGATGTTGTACTAAGTACTAAGATTGAATGTCACTTGGGGGTTGAATAAAACTGAAAATGATGTGAGCACAGAAAAGACATTTGTGGTTATTTCATTATAAATGTTATGTTATATTTGTCTGACCTACACGTGCCTCTTTGATTTAATTGTAAGCAAGATGACTGAATGATCAACATCAATGTCAAACTGGCCAAAACACTCAATTTCAGTGGGGGTTGAATAATTTTGAACACAACTGTACCTCTATTGTGTCACTGCCTCAGCCTTTTGATCTCATTGTGTTGATGAAAATGAATGCTGACATAGTTAACTTTTCAGTGTTCCTCTCTTGTTAATCTGGAAATAATAAAAGCTATTTATGGAAAGCTATGAAACGGTTTGGTGAAAACTGAAAATTTGTCTTATATTCCAAAACCTAAATAATAGGTAAACATTAAAGGCCAAACAATTAATTTAATGATAAATGCAGTTTATTAAAATATTTTTAGAGTGATAAGAACTTTTGTCTACAATGTCTACAAGAATTTCTTAGCATATACAATGAAATAAGTTATTCCTGTGCAAACATTCTGAAATTAAGATGTCCAAATATTTAAATAGAATATACAGCAAAGTTTAAAAATATCAAAAAGATCTAATTAAAATGGGGCATTCTTTTACAACTGCACGTGTCGTGTTTGCTTTTCAGACATTAATATCGCTTGGAGCTTGTGCTGGTTTTTGACACAATCGTTACATTTGAGCTGTTGACACCACCAGCACCTCTTCCACTTCCCGCGCTGACATTTCCTCCAACGCTGTATCCACCACTGCTCCCGTGTCCTACTCCATAACTATATCCACCGCCAGAGCCTGCGCCACTTCCAGCTCCATAACCGTGTCCATATCCACTGCTGCCACCATAGCTTGAGCTCACAACAGCTGTCAATCAAAAAATACACATGTTTAGCTCATATCCACCTAAGGAAATATTTTTTAAATATAACTATTGAAAAAATCTGACTTACAGACGTTTACAGCTCCCACGCCTTCTCCTGAAAACCTGTTTAAGGAAATATGAATATTAAATTATTATGTGGAATTAAGTCAGTTAATAGCGGGTGACTTATTTCTTTCATAAAGCATCACTTCAACATAATTTACAGAGGATGTGTGCAGTACCTGCATTCTTCTCCTTCCAGCAGTTTCCTGTAGGTGGCGATCTCAATGTCCAGAGCTAGTTTCACGTTCATCAGCTCCTGGTATTCTCGCAGTTGGCGAGCCATTTCCTGCTTGGCTTTCTGCAGAGCGCCTTCAAGCTCAGCCAACTTTTGCTTGGCATCCTTTACAGCACTCTCTCCACGTTTTTCAGCCCCCACAATGTCACTCTGTAACTTGGCGCACTGAACGGGTAAAGAGCAGTAAAATAACTTAGTGAATATTTTTATAGGTGTCGTAAAACAAGTTGTTGCTCCTGGATAGAAATGGCAAACTGTTATATTCTGAGTCATTCAAGCATTGTAGAATCGCGCAGACTACCTGGAATATGTGTGGGTTTTGTTTAACAGGCTTAAAATTAGAGATGTGCATTTGTTTCGGAAAAATTTGGAATTTGGAACGAAATTTGATAATTCGTATTCGGAAGTACTTCCGAATAACAAATCGATACAATACGAATTCGAAATGAAACGAAACAGTATATAACAATTTATTTCATTTTACACTGTGTCATCATCATAAAAGAAAAATTGGAATAACTGATATCAACTATTGAATTTGAAATGAATTATCAAATTGATATCAACTATCGAATTGATCTTAACTTACAATACAAGTAATAGTCAGCAAAGGACTTCATGGAACAAATTAATTTTGTTTCACTGTTTAATTTGACTCAAATACTAAATCTGTGACAGCTTAAAATTTAACCCTAGCTTTTCTTTTAACCACTTCAATGCTAAGGACGCGCTCAGCGCGTCCTCAGCATTGCCCCTGGTATGCGGAGGACGCGCTGAGCGCGTCCTCGCATTGGGGTCAGCGTTCGGCCGGGTTCCGGCCGATCGCTGGCCCCTCCGGTGCGGGCTGACATCCTGGATGTCAGCCCGGCATCCGGAGCAGTGGCCGCCATTGTTATGTGTCATCGCGCCCCCGCGATGACACATAATTCAGGCGCCCCCCCCGCATGTGCGGAGGAGGCGCCTGAAAGGGAGGGGGGGGAGGTCCTTCGGACCTCTCTCCCTCCCGATCGGCGGCTCACAGGGGCTTAACCCAGGCATCATTTGGAAGGGCACAGCCTGCCCTTCCAAATGATGCCTGGCATTAACCCCTGGGGAGCTGGATCGCAAATCGGCGCTGAAAAGCGCCGATTTGCGATCCTTCCCGGGAGCTGGCCGACATCTTGGATGTCGGCCAAGCTTCCGGGAACTCCCCCAGAGGACTGGCGTCATCGTGCGCAGCACGATGACGCCAGTCCTAGCATTAACCCCTAACTGCCACGAAGTGTGGAGATAGGGAGTTCCAATGAACTCCCTATCTCCCGATCCGTGGCAGTTAGGGGTTAAATTTTGATATCGTTGGATCGGCCAGAGCATGGCCGTTCCAACGATACCAAACATGAAAGTAAAAAAAAATGTAAAAAAAAAATAAAAAATAAAAATAAAAATAAAAAAAAATTAAAAAAAAAAATTAAAAAAAAAAAATAAACACTTTTTTTTTTTGTTTTTTGTTTTGTTAATGCAGCAATATTGTTCCCATTTCAATTATAATGTGAACAATAATGCTGCATTAACGATTTTTGTATGCGGTGCGTTTGTTAAAAATGGTGTCATTTTCCCCAAAAAAAAATGTAACGAGACCCCATCTCTAATTTTTTTAACAAGCGCACCCCATACAAAATATAACCGCAATTGCTCGCATGTTAAAATGTGGAAAAAAACACTTTACACGCTGTAAATTATTGAAAATACATATTTTATTGCATTTTTTGTTATAATATACAAACATGACATAACGTATACATATAATAATGACATATTATGAATCTACCGAGTCTGACGGAAAGAACGATATATAATATGTCGATGTCATATACTAAAATAAGCCTTCAAAACAGGTTTAAACATGATGCGCAAAACAGGTAAAAAATGACCTCAGCACAGGGGCGGGAAAAGCCTCAGCAGCGAAAGGGTTAACAGCAAAATTTGATTAATTGGGGTTTTATTTAGTGATCCAAAATTCGAATTGATATCAGCTATCGAATTGATATATGACATTCGAATCGATTCGAAATTTCAAATCGATTCGAAATTTCAATTTGATCCGAAATTAAACGAAACGAAATACGAAATGATAGTAGTTATGAAATTCTGAAAACGAAATGATTTAAAAACGTAACAAAACGAAACTAAACAAAACTAATTTTTCAGCCATGCACATCCCTACTTAAAATGTAATATTGCTCTTATGATCACTGTTACAGATTCACACAGGTGCAATATCGCACTGGAATTGTACAAAGCTTTACTAGCTCAGTAAACAAGCTCATTCTGTGACTGTTGTTACCGTATACTTTATTAAATTAATTAGTTTGATAAATTAATTACGTTTTGGGTTGTTCTATGCGTGCACATATGTGCAGTGGAAATTATTCATATTCTGAATTTATAAATATGCATCAACATAAATTTAAAAAAGTAAGGAAAATATAACCTTTTCTGAGTTTCCTGCTTTTTAATATATTATACTTAAATTATTCTTACATTATAGTTGGTTTACTAGCATTTTTTTTACATCTTGGCTGAGGTCACAAATAATTTGAACTAACAACTGGAATGTTACTTGTTGCACGCCGGTCCACTAACATCCCTAAACAAAACTGTTAAATTTGGTGCGTTATGTTGTTCACATTTACTATAAAAAAACAAATTATCCAGGTTTCATAACTTTTGCTGAATCCAGACCAATAAAAATAAGAAGTACCTGTTTCTTAACACTATCAATTTCAGAGCGCAGTCTGCTGATCATACGGTTCAGCTCTGAGATTTCGGACTTTGTGGATTTCAAGTCATCGCCGTGTCTGCCAGCGGAAAACTTCAACTCCTCATACTGCAGATGGAAACGCATAGTTACTTATTATGTTTTTACACATTGTGTATTAGATTACGTTAAAAAGTTAGGAAGATATAAGTAAACTGAATAAAGGGCGATCTATGTGCCATGACCGAAAAAAATGTAGATAATTGATCATGGTGAGCTCCCCTCCTCCTCCACTGTGTCGATGGGCTATGACAACCTGCCCTCAGTTTGGATGGCTGTCAATCAGTTTATGTAGTGACAGTGTTCCAGGGTTACAATCCACACTGCACAGAATGCAGAGAGCGGATTAGCCAATGCCTCTCAATGCAGTGCTCAGCTCTGGGGAAGACTCTGGTACTACGGAGAAGGTGCTTTTAGCCCTCTCTAAGCTGAAATTGGGTGCACCAGTGAGATGTCATCAATAAACCCCTCAGGCCCTTCTCCCCTAGCTTTCATCTTAAGGTTCCCCTTTAAATATGTTTGGTTCCCTTTGACTGTAAACCCTGACTTGAATTCCAAATCCCTTAAGAAGAATATTTTGTGACTACTGCATGGCAGATCATATAGTATCCTTTCCATCAATGATAGCTATGATACAAGTCAATAAGAATATTTAATATAGGTTGAATTTTTCCGTTAATGTCTGGGTTAAAGCACCTCCAACTATTTTTGACTACAGTACATGATGGTTAACTATAGATTTGAATAAGTTGGGTTTGCCAAAGCTATGTGTGGGATGCCACATCAGAGTAGTGTTTTGTGAACCACTCGCTTACTTTTGATTGATACCAGGACTCAGCTTCAGCTCGGCTTCTATTGGCAATCTCCTCGTACTGAGCCTTCACCTCAGCGATGATACCATTCAGGTCCAGATCTCTGTTGTTGTCCATGGACAAGACGACAGACGTGTCTGAAATCTGCCCTTGCATCTGTGCAAGTTCCTAAAAGCAAAGAGAAATCAGTATCATTCCACGTGTATCAAAACCTACTTATTTTCTATGCTAAACATGTTACACCTGCAAATTATATTTATTGCATATGTTAATCGACCATCTGAGGGCCTGACATGTCTACAGACTTCTGATACAGAAAAAAAAACAGCCAATGTACTGGCAAATAGAAATAAAGAACAAGCTGTTCCCTGAGCTTTAATAATATCACCTTGTATCCTACTTAGCTTGAAAAAGATTGAAAGAAAGAAATAGTAATAATAATAGAAAATCACAAAATATAATTACCGCTTCATACAGAGCCCTCAAGAAGTTGATCTCGTCTGTCAGTGAGTTGACTTTACCCTCCAGCTCCACCTTATTCATATATGCAACATCCACATCCTAGAAATATAAAGCAGGTGTGTGTTACTTAAATGGAAGAACTGGCTTCTGGTAACACAGAGTCACCTATGAAAGAAGATGTGTCTCACCTTCTTAAGCACCACAAACCCTTTCTCTGCATTTGTGCGCTTATTGATTTCCTCTTCATATCTGTTTTAGAAAAACAATTAATAAATTCCTTATGTTTACATGTTGATACATAATACCAAGTGTCCTAATATTAGCAGAAGTGTGCATAGAATCATCAAAATGATCACTTACTCTCAATAACTTTTTAGATTTCATATACAAGTCAAATAATATGAACAATGACAAAAATATCATTACATAATTAAAAACAAACAACCTTTTTAAAATTTACTATTGAATTTTAAAGGTCCCATGATTGAATTGAATGTCACAAATATCCAGTGAGAGTGAGAGAATTCCAAGTCAGCCTACACAGACTATAGGGAAAAGGGATTGCAAATGCACTGGATGGATTTTGTCCCTCAGTTGACCATCATGACAAAGCTTAGATGTGAAGATCTTACACTAGGGGCTCTATTACATAGTTGTCGCAAACGTTAACGCTCACATGCGTGAGCATTAATGTTTGCTGAGGTGTTTACCGCATATTACAATCCAAACGCAAACGGGTTAAAAAACCCACTTGCGTTTGGTACCTTGCGCTCCTCTGCGCGAGGTTACTGTACTTTGCGCTCCTTATGCTTAACATGGGGAGCGCAAAGTGTTAATCAGCGTTAGGATTACAAAGTCCCAGCGCTGAATAACGCCTGGCTCTGGTCAGCAAAAAGTTAACCAGAGCCAGGACTTGGTGTTAACAGATTCCACTTCTGCAGAATCCATTAACACCAGGCTTAAAAAACAAGAAAAGAATCACATACTCACCCTCTGTCCCGCGGCGAGGACCACGGCTCCAACCGCCTCCTCCAGCTGGCAGGAGCAGGAAAAGACTGGGGGAAAAAGTCCACCCAGTCTCTCCCTGCTTATCACTACGCCGACCGGCTGGATCTCGCAAGGCGAGAACCGGCTGGTCACGTGACCGTCAGGGAGGAACTCAATGGAGTCCTATGGACTCCAGCGAGTGGATGCTCGCGGCTGCGCTCAGCGCTGCCGCGAGCATCCAGAAATTTAACGCGCAATCACAATGCAGGCAGCATTTTTTGCACCTGCATTGTAATCCAGCGTTAAAACGCAGGTGAAAGGGGAAAACTGCAGGCACAGTTTTTCCTCCCTTGCGCCCGCGTTTTAACGCGCAGAACATAATAGAGCCCTACATTGGGTGAAATTTGTGGGCAGAAGTAGACATGTTAAACCAACCAACCAAGTAATCATCTCTCTCCAAATGTTGGCTGGGATGGAAACAAATATTATGTTTAATAGTTAACAGTACTACGCCCTAATACTACACAATAATTTCCCACTTACTTATTTTTGAATTCCTCTACAGCATCCTGCATTTGGTTGAGCTCTGAACTCAAACGAGATTTGTCATTTACAAGAGAATCTAGCTGCCTTCTAAGGGAGCTAATGTAGGCTTCAAAGAGGGGCTCAATGGTGTTTTTGACGGTTTTCACGCCCTGCTGTTGTAAGAGGTTCCATTTAGTTTCCAGCACTTTGTTTTGTTGTTCCAAGAACCGCACCTGTTGGGTAACACACGGAAAAGGGTCATTACTGGGGTGTCTGATGATAATCGGGATGACTAGATTTGAAGTAACCTCTGCCAAACAACTTGCATTTTGGGATAAGCATGTGTATTAGTAACTCACCTTATCAATGAAGGAGGCAAATTTGTTGTTCAGTGTCTTGATTTGTTCCCTTTCTTGTACTCGGACTTTCTGGATGGTTGGATCAATTTCCAAATTGAGTGGGGCTAAAAGACTCTGGTTAATAGTAACTTGCTGGATACCACCTGGTGGGCAAACAGGAAAGCCGGCACCGCCACCAAATCCAGATCCTATTCCTCCACCAAATCCAGATCCTAGTCCTCCACCAAATCTAAAACCTTGTCCTCCAGCAAAGCTCACACCACCAATTCCAGAACCGCAGCGAGACTGTGAACTTCTAGAGACGGAAATTTTTTTATGTCCTAGATTTTGGAGACTTCTGCTGCCAAAGCTACCTGCACCTCCACATCCAGAACGATTGACAGAGAGCGTGCTGAAGCCACTTCGGTGTGCCCCGGATGCAGCAGAGGCAGCGCTGAATCCTTTGTTACTTCCAGAAGAGAATGTTGTTTGGCGGTATGAAGACATGGTCCAGCTGCTGCTGCTATAGGATATGATGCTGAGATGCTGAGGCTTTGCTTATAGAGAGCAGAGTGAGTTTCTGATGGATGAAGCTCTCCTTTTATTAGTCCCGGGACAGGGGTTTGGTTATTTTGTCATGTTTGTATCATCTTCGCTCAATGATGGGTATGGCATACCTGTCAGCAATGTGAACAATAAGCTGATCTGATTGACTCACACCTATAATGTGTGTCACATACATGGCTATTGTAATATCTTTATCCAGACTCAGGATTTTAAAAGGGATTGTCTACTTTAGGAAAAAACGATTCACAACTTATTTACTGATGCACATAATATGATTTGAATGGGCTACTCACTCTATTGTGTCCAAGAGTAAAATTTTAACTTTTTTAGCATTTTTTAACTATTGGAGTTTTTTCCGCAGTCTTCTTTCTTAATAACAATTTATCAGACATGTTAAAAGCATCAGATTCTGAAGCGACAGATTTCTGGTGCACCAAACTGCACATGAGTTCTCTAGCACCCATGGCCTGTTTCAAGTTGCTGTACAATTTGTGGGTGCCTTGCACTAAATGGAGATCTGAGTAGGTGAGTTTCTTGGTAGCCAACCTCAGGGCTGCCATCAGGGCATTACCGCCCATAATTCGTTCAAGAACCTGTGGACTTGGGGCGCCCCCATCGACAGTGTCCTTTCCTATCCATCATGTCCGGTATTGGATAGGGATGATCTGTTCGGGTTCGGACGGTTCGGGGTTCGACCCGAACTTAGCCTGTTCGAGCAGATCGCGAACCCTGAACATTTCCGGGTGTTCGCCGCATGTTCGACCACAATGGACCACAATGCATTTTCCCACTGCCTGAAGCTCGTAATTGGCTACAGCCTTGCACCTGACCACAGGTCTGGTGCAAGACTGGTTGAACACTATGCCAATCACCGCTCAGAGTCCTGATTGGGCAAATTTTGCCCAATCATGGGCTCACAGAGCTAAGTCCTGCAGCACACTATATAAGGTTTCAACGCAGCGCTTTCTGCACGCATTTCAGAGGAGATTTCAAAGAAGATAGTTGTGTGTGTTGTTACTGCCGGTCTGCCACGCTACTGGGGGGGGGTCTGGGGGGGTCTCATTTCAACCAAATGTCAGGGAATTTAGGTGATGTGTGTCTTGTTACTGTGCCAGCAAGTTTTTTTGGGGTTTACAACTTTATTTAAAACATTTGTGTATTGAGGTGATTTTCTGGGTCTTGTCACTGTGCCAGCAAGTCTTTTTAGGTCTCGTTTATACCAAATATCAGGGAATTTAGGTGATGTGTGTCTTGTCACTGAGCCAGCAATTTTTTTTGGGGTTTACAACTTTCTTTAAAACATTTGTGAATTGAGGTGATCTTCTGGGTCTCGTCACACAGCCAGCAATTATTTTTGGGGCTCACTAATTTCTTTAAAACACTTGTGAATTAAGGTGATCTGTGTCTCGTCATACAAACAGTACCACGCTGTATTTTGGGGCTCACTAATTTCTTTAAAACATTTGGGAATTAAGGTGATCTGTGTCTCGTCATACAAAAAGTACCACGCTTTATTTTGGGGCTCACTAATTTCTTTAAAACACTTGGGAATTAAGGTGATCTTCTGTCATGCCCCATGGCTTCCACCATCCTGAAACCCCCCCTGGTGGTTCACTTCCATCCTGTTCCTGCCCTGCAGCCAGCAACCAGCATCCAGCAGTGTAAAAGTTAAACACCAAACACACGTGACTCACTAAATAAAGGGCTCAGCCCCGCACACACTCACTACTGGTTCATTACGGCTAATGCTCACGAAGAGTGAACATCCTTGCTACGTTGCTACTCTGCTACCTGATCCTGATTCCCCATTTCTGGTTCCTGCAAATTACTACCATCATCCTCTGCAATCAACCTGGTCAGTCATCATATTTCATCCACCCTCCTCTACCCTTATCCTCTGTTTATTTGTGCAGACCACTGCACGCTGGGCTCATATTCTCCTCACCCCTGGTGCCACCCCGGTACTATCCCTAACCGTGACAGAATGAACCAGCCCAATACAAATGAGCCCGCAGTGCTGCACTTAATGGTGGAGCTACTGAAGACCACTTTCCAGGAGCTATTCAAAAACCTGGCTGATTCCCTGGTGCAAATGCTGCAGACTTTTCTGGGCACCTCAACTAAGGTGTGTGCTCCTCCAAATAAACGCCATGATCCCCTGTCTCCTGAAGAGCGTGTCAGGAGACAAAATAGCAATTTGTGCCTGTATTGCGGGGCAGGATCACACTGGATATCGAATTGCCCAGAAACCCCCCCCCCCAGATCAGCGTTTGTCAAGCCAGCACCGGTTCCAAGCCAGCTGCAACTCCCAAACACGCTCAGGTGCGTAGAGCTCTGAAGCAGCCCCAGGCTTCCAGGCCTGCTTCAGCCACTGTGTCTACACCTGCTTCTAAGAGACCTGCCGTCCCTAAGCCGGTACCCCTACCCAGACCGGCCCCCAAGAGATTTCCTGAACCCAAACCTGCACCTCGAACAACTCATGCACCTACACCTGTCCCCAGACGAACTGTACCCAGGCATGTGACGTCTTTAGAGGTCAGCGATATCCCTATGAACTCTGAAGATGCATCCATAGAACCGGAGCTGATGGACGTTATGTATATACAAGTTCCAGGCGTACCAACTCCCATCGCTCCCAGCCAGCATGATCCACCGCTGTCTTCCTGTGCTTCCTCCCTATCTGAATATGACCCAGAGAACATTGTTACCTCTGAAGAGAATGTACCATGTCAGACAGCCCGACGCTCCAAAGGACCTCCAGGTCAATATACGGGGTCTTTGGGGTTCGATACTTCCATCAAGGGGTGGCGTAATGTCTGCTCCTCATCCAGCGATAACCTTGAGTGGGGTTATGGCGAGGAGGTGGTAGAAGAGGAGGGTGAGGACAGTAAGTCCTGGCTGTTCAACTATCCTTCCCTTGATGATGAATCAGAAGTGGAACCGGGAGACATGGAAGAGATGCCTACCCCGATGCCTTCTTCTTATGTGGGCACAAGGTTCAATGGTGACTCTACCTCCTATCTCTTGCCCTCTGTCGCCAACGCCAGACGTTCCAGGGACATTCCTGTTTCTCCAGATTCCTTACCTGAGAATCCAGGTTCTTGTGCGGGGCATCTACGCTATACCCACCTTGGTGCCATCCGATTACGTGGGCACCCTCATTCCTGAAGCATCAGCTGACCCATCACCAGAGGACCGAGTCACTGCTTCGAATGGGACGGTGGTGCATCGCAGAGACCTTGACATCTTCGAAAAGGGGTTACTCCGGCGTAGGGAGATTGAAGACACCGAAGAGAGAATGCCATCTGGGTACATGGGTACTCTCATTCCTGTCATCTCTGCTGACCACAAGAAGACCAAGACCAAGACACGGCTGTGTCAGAGAAAGGCACATGCCCAACCCTCTGCCACCACTCCTGACCACCGTTCTGCCCTCCAATGGTGTGAGCGTGACCTGAAGGGGGAGGTACTGTCATGCCCCATGGCTACCACCATCCTGAAACCCCCCTGGTGGTTCACTTCCATCCTGTTCCTGCCCTGCAGTCAGCAACCAGCATCCAGCAGTGTAAAAGTTAAACACCAAACACACGTTACTCACGAAATAAAGGGCTCAGCCCCGCACACACTCACTGCTGGTTCATTACGGCTAATGCTCACGAAGAGTGAACATCCTTGCTACGTTGCTACTCTGCTACTCTGCTACCTGATCCTGATTCCCCATTTCTGGTTCCTGCAAATTACTACCATCATCCTCTACAATCAACCTGGTCAGTCATCATATTTCATCCACCCTCCTCTACCCTTATCCTCTGTTTATTTGTGCAGACCACTGCACGCTGGGCTCATACTCTCCTCACCCCTGGTGCCACCCCGGTACCACCCCTAACCGTAACATCTTCTGTGTCTCGTCACACAGCCAGCAAGTTTTTTTGGGGCTCACTAATTTCTTTAAAACACTTGGAAATTAAGGTGATCTGTGTCTCGTCATACAAACAGACAGTACCACGCTGTATTTTGGGGCTCACTAATTTCTTTAAAACACTTGGGAATTAAGGTGATCTGTGTCTCGTCATACAAACAGTACCACATTGTATTTTGGGGCTCACTAATTTCTTTAAAACACTTGGGAATTAAGGTGATCTGTGTCTCGTCATACAAACAGTACTACGCTGTATTTTGGGGCTCACTAATTTCTTTAAAACACTTGGGAATTAAGGTGATCTGTCTCTTGTCACTGGCTGCCAGCTATCAGTGTGTCTCACTGAGTTATATTATTTTATTATTATTCTTTATTTATAAAGCGCCAGCATATTCCGCAGCGCTGTACAATAAGCACAGTATAGACAGGGTTACAATACATTGAAGAAAGAAAAAGATTTGAGGGATGAACCCTCAATTCACAGATGGGAGTGCTAATTAAAACGTAACTTTTAATAATTATAATGCAAAGAAACACATTTGTAGGACCGATAATTGTTAAAAAACAAATAGACACATGGACAAATACACAATTTGCAACGGGGAGAAAAAGAGTGTAATATATATAAAGCACATTGCTTGAGTTAGAGCTTTAGGGTACATATATATACCTATAGCCAGAGTTGTGAACACACAGTTGGATAGGAGGTACATAAACAGTTGCCAAAAATTGGCATTTGCAACGTGATTGAGAACCTTTATAATGACAAATTGAATGCGCAAAGTACCACTACGCTAAGGTATGTGGGACACCCAGAAAGATACACTGCGAATTGTACCCACCAAGGTTAGTATGAGCCAGAATATCGGACTATAATAAAGCCATCCATTTCGCCTGGCTACCTTGTGGAAAAAGCCTAAAAAAACTGTAAGCTAGCGATTGTAAGCTGTAGACAGCAATAACGCAAAAAAGGCTAGTTAGCAGAAGGCATCGTAATACTTAGGGATATCAATCTTGCAACAGAGCGTAGTCGTATGAATCGCAATACATTTAGAGTAGAGGTCAACAGATTCACTTGCAGCTGTCCCAATCAGGGCAACAGCGCTTTAGGACATAGTCCAGCCAACAACCATGTTAACAATAAAGAGCCAGAGGCAATCAACTATACTTATAGCTGTCCCTAGAAAGCTAAAGATTCTATACTCTCCCTGTTAGTTCATATTGTGCAAAATTAAAAGCAAACACAGGACTCGACACGTGTTTCGCCGGTAGACTAGACCAGCTTCATCGGGAGTCAGACATAGATTGTGATTATAATCGGTACCGTGTGCCACCGAGGCTGGTTATATACTGTTTGATAAGTCAAATCAATAGAGGTGGGAGTGGACAATTACTGCTTAATTAAAGTCAGATGTAAGTGATAATGAAATAATGAGTTGTAGGATAGCGGATAATCCCATAATAGCCAGCAATAGTCATTAGACTAAAGAGCCATATAGTTAGGGAGGTCTGTCTAGAGAAATCTAAAATAAAATAAAAAATAAAAAGATAAACACAGAAATGCAATTGGACAAAAAATACTTGGAACGATCGTTTAAGCGTCATATAGCTTGGAGGAGCCGATCTGCTGCATATATAGCCAATGAAAAAAGTGTCTGGTTTGTGGACATTATGTAGTAGATGAACACTAATGAAAACTAATATGGCTTAAGAGCTGCGTTATGTATAGGCGGCCGATAGCAAGCCAGACCAACTGGGACGGCATAATTAGAGCGTCATATGACCGAAAAACGCCAATCGGCTCAGTGTACACAGTAGTAGGGAGCTGTCAATCTCATGGCGTCATATAGCTTGGAGGAGCCGATCTGCTGCATACATAGCCAATGAAAAAATGTCTGGTTTGTGGACATTATGTGGTAGATGAACACTAATGAAAAACTAATATGGCTTAAGAGCTGCGTTATGGTATAGGCGGCCGATAGCAAGCCAGACCAACTGGGACGGCATAATTAGAGCATCATATGACCGAAAGAAGCCAATCGGCTCAGTGTACACAGTAGTAGGGAGCTGTCAATCTCATAGGTACTAAGTAATACAAATCGGGCTAGTGATTGGTCTAACATATCACATGACGCTCAAGGACCAATGAATACATGAGATACCATGTGTCCTAAATAACACTGCGTTATTGATAGGAATAACCAGATGTAGATGGATATCGGTACCGAAAAATGCCCAGAGATACATATTTCAAAGAAACAGAATAACTACAAAGCGATCAAATTAAGCCTCATGTAGCCTAAAGAGGCCAATCTGCTGGATACATAGCCAATGAGAGGATGTCTATCTCATGACCATTATAATTAAGCTCGAAACTACATTATAGTATAGGCAGCCGAAATAACACACGAAAAACTTTGCTGGGGCGGCATACTGAAAGCATCATGTGACCTAAGGAAAACAATCAACTACACGTACATACTGGAAAGGAGCTGTCGATGACATCGATGCTATGTAATAGATGAAGGGCCAGTGATTGGTCCAACACTACACCTGACGCTCAAAGACCAATGCATGCAATGGACTACCATATGACCTGAGAGGAGCTACATAAGTAATAAAAGCGACCTGATATGAACAGATATCAATATCGTAGCCTCACAATAATGTACATTAGAGTGTTATATAGGGGATTTGAGCAGTCAGTAATTAAAGAATGATCATAAAAATATACATATTGTTAGCTTAACTGCTATGTGAAAGCGGCCAATCAGCTACATATATAGCAACAGGAAACAGGCTAACACATATAAACTATGTAATAGATAACGAGGCTGATGGTTGATGTGACATAGCACCCTACACTTAAGGGACAATAGATACAGTGATCGCCCGTAGGAACAGACTAAGCTAGTCAATTCTCAATACTTATGAAGGACTCCCAAAGATGGATCATATCTGGACGTGTAAATACACACAACCATGTAACAGGGTAAGGTCAATGGAATGTATATACAACAGAGGGAGAGCTAGATCGTATAACTAGAATCTCATAGTGATGCACATTGAGAGATGATCAATACGTAGATATAGAAATTCTAGATAGAGGATGATCATTACATTTTTAGCTGACAGCCAAAATGTCCCTAGGAGGGTGAACATATATAGCCCTGAAGGAGCCCTTGACACAGTGTAGAGGCCATAGGGGTACATAATAGAAGCAGCCCAAAAACAAAAACTGAAAAATAGAACGATGAGACGACTAAATAGATTGCACTTATTCTTAAGAGCAATTGTCAAATTATTC
Source organism: Leptobrachium leishanense (assembly GCA_009667805.1). NCBI lineage: Eukaryota > Metazoa > Chordata > Amphibia > Anura > Megophryidae > Leptobrachium > Leptobrachium leishanense. Next base: position 386,555,540 of record CM019064.1, on the reverse strand, counting down.
GATATATGAATAATGATAATAAATGGATGTTATGACGAAAGTGATGTCAAATGTACTCAAATATAGGGTGAAAAGGAAAAGCCTTCATTAAGACCGAGAGGGGCCAAAGTACGCATCTGGTAGATCCACCAGCATTCCCTGCGGCGTAGTTTCAAATCAAAATCACCCTTTCAATCACCGATTGGCGTTTTTCGGTCATATGACGCTCTAATTATGCCGTCCCAGTTGGTCTGGCTTGCTATCGGCCGCCTATACCATAACGCAGCTCTTAAGCCATATTAGTTTTCATTAGTGTTCATCTACTACATAATGTCCACAAACCAGACACTTTTTTCATTGGCTATATATGCAGCAGATCGGCTCCTCCAAGCTATATGACGCTTAACACGATCGTTCCAAGTATTTTTTGTCCAATTGCATTTCTGTGTTTATCTTTTTATTTTTTTATTTTATTTTAGATTTGTCTAGACAGGCCTCCCTAACTATATGGCCTCTTTAGTCTAATGACTATTGCTGGCTATTATGGGATTATCCGCTATCCTACAACTCATTATTTCATTATCACTTACATCTGACTTTAATTAAGCAGTAATTGTCCACTCCCACCTCTATTGATTTGACTTATCAAACAGTATATAACCAGCCTCGGTGGCACACGGTACCGATATTAATCACAATCTATGTCTGACTCCCGATGAAGCTGGTCTAGTACCGGCGAAACACGTGTCGAGTCCTGTGTTTGCTTTTAATTTTGCACAATATGAACTAACAGGGAGAGTATAGAATCTTTAGCTTTCTAGGGACAGCTATAAGTATAGTTGATTGCCTCTGGCTCTTTATTGTTAACATGGTTGTTGGCTGGACTATGTCCTAAAGCGCTGTTGCCCTGATTGGGACAGCTGCAAGTGAATCTGTTGACCTCTACTTCTAAATGTATTGCGATTCATACGACTACACTCTGTTGCAAGATTGATATCCCTAAGTATTACGATGCCTTCTGCTAACTAGCCTTTTTTGCGTTATTGCTGTCTACAGCTTACAATCGCTAGCTTACAGTTTTTTTAGGCTTTTTCCACAAGGTAGCCAGGCGAAATGGATGGCTTTATTATAGTCCGATATTCTGGCTCATACTAACCTTGGTGGGTACAATTCGCAGTGTATCTTTCTGGGTGTCCCACATACCTTAGCGTAGTGGTACTTTGCGCATTCAATTTGTCATTATAAAGGTTCTCAATCACGTTGCAAATGCCAATTTTTGGCAACTGTTTATGTACCTCCTATCCAACTGTGTGTTTCACAACTCTGGCTATAGGTATATATATGTACCCTAAAGCTCTAACTCAAGCAATGTGCTTTATATATATTACACTCTTTTTCTCCCCGTTGCAAATTGTGTATTTGTCCATGTGTCTATTTGTTTTTTAACAATTATCGGTCCTACAAATGTGTTTCTTTGCATTATAATTATTAAAAGTTACGTTTTAATTAGCACGCCCATCTGTGAATTGAGGGTTCATCCCTCAAATCTTTTTCTTTCTTTGGTTGAATACTAGGTTTAGTCCTATATGGGTGTGCCCACACCCGGTACTCATTAGTACTTCGGTGTGGGGTGATTGTTTACCTTCTCAGTGGAGGTTTTTTTTTCTTTTCTCTAAATTACAATACATTGAACAACATTTGACAAACAGTAAAGGAGGAGATGAGGGCCCTATTCCCGTAGGAACTCACAATATGGGAGGGTTGGAAACAGGAGGAGAGGACTGTAAGCTGAGAGTGATTGATGGTTGCGTCAGTGAGTTGGGTGGTAGGCTTCCCTAAATAGGAACGTTTTAAGGGAGCGTTTGAAGGAAGAGAAGTTAGGGGAAAGTCTGACAGTACGAGGGAGAGCGTTCCACAGACTGGGGGCTGCGCGTGAGAAATCCTGCAGTCTATCATGGGAAGAGGTGATGCGGGGAGAAGCTAGTCGCAGGTCACTGTTTGACCTTAGTTATACCAGAGTTATTTAAATCTTTATACCAGAGTTGAATCAGAGTTCTGTATATATTAATCTATATATCACTCACCATGTCTGAAAGAACAAAAAGGACAGGCAGACGCTCCCAGCCACAGATAAGAGGGCAAGCAGCCCCTGTGTCGGGAGGCTGTGTCTCTGGTCGTGGTGGACGTGGTGCATCCTCTGCAGGGGCACGCTTGTCCTTTCTAACTGTTGCTGGCCGTCTTAAGCAGCAGCAACATACAGAGGACTTGGTGGATTGGCTAACCAGGCCATCCTCATCCTCCGAGTCCTCTGCCAGCCAGGCTTCTAGTGCTTTACAGTCCACCTCAGCTGCCAAAGCATCTAATGCAGCCTCCATGTCCACAGCTACTTCTGCCGTAGCCTCGCTATCACACACGGAGGAGTCAGCTGAATTGTTTGACTACAATGAGAGTGACATGCTGCTTGAGGATGCGCAGCAAGTACAGTGCTCTGATTCAATCTCTGAGGTTGAGGAAGGAGTATAATCAACCTAGAGGAAGGGGGTGCCAGTGATAACACACAAATAACTGGCACTCATGTTGCCCCAGCAGCTACAGCATACTGCCAAGTTGGCTCCAGTGACGAGGAGATAGGGGGTGAAGATGACATTGATGATGATGAGGTCACTGACTCCAGCTGGGTGCCAGATCGAACTGAGGAATCAAGTGCGGAGGAGGGGGAGGAGGAGGAGGCACAGCAAACACGAGGCACAACATCCTCTGTGACCAACCGTAGCACTAGCCAGTCCAAGGCATCACATGTCAGAGCTGCTCCGGTGCAGAGCGCTGTTGTCTCAAAGAACACATGCAGGAACTCTGCTGTCTGGGAGTTCTTTAAGAACTGTGCAGCAGACCCCACCGTTGCTATTTGTAATCTATGTCAGAGGAGGCTGAAGCGTGGGATAAACACCGGACACTTGGGTACCACGTGCTTGAGGCGACATATGAACAAGTGCCACACATCCCGTTGGGGCAAAACTTTGCGTAGGTCCTCCTCCTCCTCATCTGTCTCTACCCACACTGTATGTCCTGCCATGCAATTGCCTACAACCTCCACCGACAGGGATGATGCTACAGTAATGGATGTACCATCAGGTCCTTCCTCACAATGTGACATCATCCCAGTAGCTGAAGATTTACGCAGTCAGATTACATTACCGCAGCTGCTGCAGCGAAAGAAAAAATATAGTCCCAACCATCCCCAAGCACAGCGTCTAAATGCCAGGTTAGGAAAATTACTCGCATTGCAGCTGCTGCCTTTCCAGCTGGTGGACTCTGCTCCCTTCCATGAATTTGCTGAATGCGCTGTACCACAGTGGCAGGTTCCAAAATGCCATTACTTTTCATGCAAGGCCATTCCAGCACTATACCAGCACGTGGAAGACAATGTTATCCAGTCATTGGGAAAGGCAGTCAACAGCAAGGTGCATGTGACTTTAGACACGTGGTCCAGCAAGCATGGACAGGGTCGTTACATTTCCTTCACGGCACACTGGGTAACTCTGATTGCAGCTGGGAGGGATCCAAGACGGGGCTCTGTGCTGGAGCTTGTTCATCCACCACGCCTCCAGAAAGCTGCTTGTATGAAGTCTGTCTGCTCCACCACCACCATCTCTTCCTCCTCCTCCTCCTTCTCTGTCTCTGGCGAAGTGGTAGTTAAACCGACGTCTGACAGGGTGTACGCAATGGCTCAAGCAAAAAGATGCCATACTGTGCTTGAGCTGGTTTGTTTAGGGGACAGGAGCCACACCGGGTCATAAATTTTGTCAGCTCTGCAGGGGCAGGTGCAGAGATGGTTAACACCACACCAGCTTGAGCTGGGAATGATTGTCTGCGATAATGGTAGCAACCTTCTCTCCGCCCTACGCAAGGGTAAATTGATGCATGTACCATGCCTAGCACACGTCCTAAATCTGGTGGTACAGCGTTTCCTAACCAAGTACCCAGGGCTGCCAGAGCTTCTCATCCAGGCCAGAAAAGTCTGCAGCCACTTCAGATGGTCATTCCCAGCAAGCGTTCGCCTGGCAGAAATTCAAAGAGAGTTCCACCTTCCCACAAACCGTCTGATCTGTGACATGCCCACCAGGTGGAACTCGACATTATCAATGCTGCAGCGTCTGCACAAGCAGCAGAGGGCCATCAACGAGTACCTGTGTGAGTATGGCACAAGGACAGGTTCAGGTCAACTTGTTTTTTCCCCCTGCAGTGGCTGATGATCAAGGATGCATGCACTGTACTGTCACCATTTGAGGAGGCAACGAGGATGGTGAGCAGGGACAGTGCATGCATCAGTGACACAATTCCTTTAGTGTTCCTGCTGGAGCACAGTCTGCGGGGAATTATAGATGTGGCTCTAGAGGCAGAGCAGCGGGAGGAAGAGAAGGCCTTCCCTAGCTCTCAAGGCCCCAGTCTTTCCGCAGACAGCGGGTCCTACTCAGATCAGACAGGAGGAGGATGGGGAGGAGGAGGACTATTTAAGTAGTGGGGGCATTGAAGGTGGGGATTCCTCAAGGCAGGGTTTTGTGTGCCCAGAAACAGAAGGGCTTGTGCGTGGCTGGGAGGAGGAAGTGCACGATACGGTTATCCTCATTGACCAGGAAGACTCGGCAGCTAATGCCACCTCCAACCTCCGCTGCATGGGCTCCCTAATGATGCAAAGCCTGCTAAAGGACCCCAGGATTCGTGCTATCAAGGAGAGGGATCATTACTGGTTGGCAACCCTTCTTGATCCATGACACAAGGGGAAAGTTGCAGAGCTCATCCTGCCCGCACAGAGGGAGCACAGGATGACAAAACTTGAGGACGCTCTAAAGCGAAACTTGTGTAACACCTTTCCAGGCACTGTTAGATTACCAAGTGCTGACACACGTGCTTCTGAGGCTGCAGGTGATCAGAGGTAGAGTGGTGAAGGCCAGGGCCGCTTGACTGATGCATTTTTTAATTTTTTTAGTCCTCGACGCCCAGGGACGTCAAATGTAGGCACCCATTGCCAGCGTCTTCCCCATATGGTGCAGGACTACCTAGGGGCAAGGGCAGACCTGGATACCTTTCCAGCAGATGATCCACTGGCTTACTGGGTGTTGAGATTGGATCACTGGCCAGAACTTAGCCAATATGCTATGCAGCTACTAGGTTGCCCTTCATCTTGCGTGCTTTCCGAAAGGACGTTCAGTGCCGCAGGAGGTTTTGTCACAGACAAAAGAGTGCGTCTGTCCACCGACTCTGTAGACCGGCTGACATTTATAAAAATGAATCAGTCCTGGATCAGCAGCTATCAATCCCCTGATGCTGAAGTAATGGAATAGATAGGGGATGTCCTCTTCTGCATTCACAAAACCTCCAGCACTGAACTCTTCCACAATACCACACAAGGGTTACGGTGTGAAGGCACTTGCTGCCATGAGAGGCACAATATCTGACTGCACTGATGCCCATTAAAAAAAAAAAAAAAACTTTTCAATATAGGACCACATGGTCCACCCCTGCACTCTTCCACAATACCACAGAGGGGTTACTGTATGATGATACTTGCTGGCCTGGCACCAAAGGCACAATATCTGGGTGCACTGATGCCCATTACCAGATCAAAAAATTTTCAATAAAGGACCACATGGTCCACCCCTGCACTCTTCCACAATACCACAGAGGGGTTACTGTATGATGATACTTGATGGCCTGGCATTAAAGGCACAATATCTGGGTGCACTGACGCCCATTACCAGATCAAAAACTTTTCAATATAGGACCACATGGTCCACCCCTGCACTCTTCCACACTACTACAGAGGGGTTACTGTATGATGATACTTGCTGGCCTGGCAGTCTTGCACCAATGGCAGAATATCTGGGTGCACTGACGCCCATTACCAGATCAAAAACTTTTCAATATAGGACCACATGGTCCACCCCTGCACTCTTCCACACTACTACAGAGGGGTTACTGTATGATGATACTTGCTGGCCTGGCAGTCTTGCACCAATGGCAGAATATCTGGGTGCACTGACGCCCATTACCAGATCAAAAACTTTTCAATAAAGGGCCACATGGTCCACCCTTGCACTCTTCCACTTTGATGGCAGTAAAGAGCGGTGAGTAGTGCTACTGGACAGATTGTGAATGGGCCCGGTGTAGGTGGAGGGGGTCTGGGTCCCTTTGGATAGGCTGGCCTGGGTGCTGGCCTGGGCCCTAGGAGCTGGACTCTCTGGTGCCTGGAACTGGGCTGGTCCAGGCCCTGTGGCTGGGCCGAGGCTGGCCTGGGGCTTGGCCTGGACCCTGATGCTGGGCTGGCCATGGCCCTGGAAACAGAATCCGCAGCAATAAAACTTGCAGTAATGTGCTGCCTGTATGATGGCCTTTGGGCTTGGCAGGGCCCTGGGGCTGGCCTGGGCACTGGGGCTTGGTTGGGCCCCCTGGGGTTTGGCTGGGCCCTGGGGTTTAGCTGGGCCCTGGGGTCTGACTGGGCTTTTGCTGGGCCTTGGGGTATGACTGGGCCCTGGGGTCTAGCTGGGCTCTAGGATCTGGCTGGGATCTGGCTGGGTCTTGGGGTTTGGCTGGGCCCTGGGGTCTGGCTGGGATCTGGCTAGGCCCTGGGGGTCTGGCTGGACCTTGGGGTCTGGCTGGACCTTGGGGTCTGGCTGGGCCCTGGGGGTCTGGCTGGACCTTGGGGTCTGGCTGGGGCCTGGCTGGGCCCTAGGGTCTGGCTGGTATCTGGCTGGGTCTTGGGGTCAGGCTGGGCCTTGGGGTCTGGCTGGACCTTGGGGTCTGGCTGGGCCCTGGGGTCTGGCTGGACCTTGGGGTCTGGCTGGGCCCTGGGGGTCTGGCTGGACCTTGGGGTCTGGCTGGTATCTGGCTGGGTCTTGGGGTCAGGCTGGGCCTTGGGGTCTGGTAAAGCCCTGGAGGTCTGGCTGGGCCCTGGTTGTGTTTTGGGGTCTGGCTATGCACTGGGATCTGGTAGGGCCTTGGGGTCTGGCTGGGCCCTTGGGGTCTGGCTGGGCCCTGGGGTCTGGCTGGGCCCTAGGGTCTGGCTGGGATCTGGCTGGGCCTTGGGGTCTGGCTGGGCCCTGGGGTTTGACTGGGCCTTGGGGTCTGGCCTGGCCCTCGGGTTTGGCTGGGATCTGGCTGGGCCTTGGGGTCTGGCTGGGCCCTGGGGTTTGTCTGGCATCTGGCTGGGCCTTAGGGTCTGGCTGGGCCCTGGGGGTCTTGCTGGACATTGGGGTCTGGCTGGGCCCCTGGGGTCTGGCTGGGTCCTAGGGTCTGGCTGGGATCTGAATGGACCTTGGGGTCTTGCTGGGCCCTGGGGTCTGGCTGGACCTTGGGGTCTGGCTGGGCCCTGGGGGTCTGGCTGGACCTTGGGGTCTGGCTGGTATCTGGCTGGGTCTTGGGGTCAGGCTGGGCCTTGGGGTCTGGTAAAGCCCTGGAGGTCTGGCTGGGCCCTGGTTGTGTTTTGGGGTCTGGCTATGCCCTGGGATCTGGTAGGGCCTTGGGGTCTGGCTGGGCCCTTGGGGTCTGGCTGGGCCCTGGGGTCTGGCTGGGCCCTAGGGTCTGGCTGGGATCTGGCTGGGCCTTGGGGTCTGGCTGGGCCCTGGGGTTTGACTGGGCCTTGGGGTCTGGCCTGGCCCTCGGGTTTGGCTGGGATCTGGCTGGGCCTTGGGGTCTGGCTGGGCCCTGGGGTTTGTCTGGCATCTGGCTGGGCCTTAGGGTCTGGCTGGGCCCTGGGGGTCTTGCTGGACATTGGGGTCTGGCTGGGCCCCTGGGGTCTGGCTGGGTCCTAGGGTCTGGCTGGGATCTGAATGGACCTTGGGGTCTTGCTGGGCCCTGGGGTCTTGCTGGGCCTTGGCTGGGCCCTGGGGGTCTGGCTGGGCCATGGGGTCTGGATGGGCCTTGGGGGTCTGATTGGACCTTGTAGTCTGGCTGGGCCCTGGGGTCTGGCTGGGCCCTGGGAGTCTGGCTGGGCCCTAGGGTCTGGCTGGATCTTGGTGTATGGCTGGTCCCTGGGGGTCTGGCTGGGCCCTAGGGTCTGGCTGGGTCTTGGTGTATGGCTGGTCCCTGGGGGTCTGGCTGGGCCCTGGGGTCTGGCTGGGCCCTGGGGTCTGGCTGGGGCTTGGGGTCTTGCTGGGCCTTGGCTGGGCCCTGGGGGTCTTGCTGGGCCGTGGGGTCTGGATGGGCCTTGGGGGTCTGATTGGACCTTGTAGTCTGGCTGGGCCCTGGGGGTCTGGCTGGGCCCTAGGGTCTGGCTGAGATCTGGCTGGGTCTTGGTGTATGGCTGGTCCCTGGGGGTCTGGCTGGGCCCTGGGGGTCTGGCTGGGCCTTGGGGTTTGGCTGGGCCCTGGGGGTCTGGCTTGGCCTTGGGGTCTGTCTGGGCCCTGACTCACCGCTCCGCCATCTTCTGTCCCTGTCCTCTGCTCCTTTTTCTCCTCTTCTTCCTTCTTCTCTCTTCTACGTTCTTCTTTTCTTCTCCCGTCTACTCTCTTCTTCTTTCTTCTCTCTGCTTCCTTCCTATTTTCTTCTCCCAGGCCCTCCATCTTTTCTGCTCTTCTCCCGGCTGGGCCCTCTGTCGCAGGCAGCTACTTGTGTGTGATGCGTGCTTCACACACGTGACTGGAGGGGGCGGTGCAAAAGCAGCATGCTTGGGAGGCACACGCATGCTGCTTCGCCACCCAGTCAGTCAGAGCCAGGAGACCAAGACAGTACAGCTCCAGATTCGGACTCGTAGAGTCTGATACCAGAGCTATTAAAAAGGGCACCGCCGCTGCCGACGGGCCCGGGCCCCTTACGGCAGCATGGGGCGTAATGCCCTGATGGCGGCCCTGCCTGCGCGTGCTCACTCTCTCGAGTTCACACAGCATTGCAGAGTGATTGAGGAAGGAGACTGGGAACCACCATTCTCACCATGGGATGAGAGGTGAGTGTGGCAGGATGGAAGTCCGCCTGCGGTCCTGCTCTATCTGACCCCCCCTTTTGATGGCGTCCGGCTCGACTACCGAGTGGCACGGCACTCGGCGTCTCGAGCAGCCTGGAGGATGAAATGGCGTTGGTCCGGCGTCTGGAGAGATGGTGCGGTGTTGCCTTGGGGATCCCCTTCCTGGGTTGAGTGGTGATGCAGGAGACCGCTGAGTGTCTCCTGCAATAGTGATTGTAGCTCTGAAATGAAGACACCAGACGTGGCTGTATTCTTTAAAACAGTGAACTGAGTTTTATGGGTTTCAACAGGGTCATTTATACAACTTCACACAAACAGATTACCAACTCCCCCACCCACACAACCAGCACTGATTGGCTCCTTTCCCAGCCTCCTGATCCCTATCAGGTCCCTTTCAGCCTTCCCATTGTCCAGGGGATTAGGCAGATGAGGTTTTGGAAAAGCCTCCAATCCTCTGGCCTGCTGCATCCTCCATCTTGGGGCATGAGATCCTTTGTTCTGTGAAACCATGCTGGGATGAGCAAAATGGCAACGGGGAAAAACACATACAAACGGTTTCTTTCATACTTTTACAGTCACATCATGCAGGGTACATTTTCATCACATTACACCAATAAAACCACATCTAGCAATAAAATAAGAGGTCCATAGGCTCAAATGCAAAACCACAACGAAAACAGGAAAAATGGTCTTTAAAAAGGGTTCAGTCTTTAGTCCTGTGGCTCGCTGAAAAGAGCTCTCATGTCCATTCCGTGACATTTCTCCCCCCTTCTAGAGTCCGACGGACACGGTTGGACCCACACGGGTCGACTCGGGGAAGTTGGAGCAGTCTTTGTGGCCCATAGTCTGTGGGAAGGTGGCGAGCCACCAGGCTTCTCCATTTGTCCTTGCAGCAGTGTCTGGCGTGTTGGGGTACAAGTCTTTGGGGGTACCCCCTCCGGAATAAGGGTCCTGTGGTCGGGGAGGGGTACCGCCTGTACCACCTCTGGAGGTATCGCGCACCTGGGAAAAACGGGTGCTAAATGCACGCGCCCCGAGTGCCCTGGTCAGCCGTTGGAAAAAACAGTGGCTGCATGGGGCCTCCGGGCCAAAGGGGTGTGGAGATGGGCAGAGTTGAAACAGGCTCTGCCCCATTGCCAGCGCGTCGGCTGGGGGGTTCAAGGCCGAGGAAGGGTCCCCGGGCAGGAGAATGGCGTCCTCCATCTCCGGTGGGGTCAGTGGCTGCGGAATAAGCAGCCTGGGTGTATCCTCTTTCTGTTCCCCGAGGCAGGCAGTGAAGGTTGGGCAGAGGCCGGCGGCACTCTGTCTGGTTGCCAGCTCTTCTGCTGGGGAAGCGGGCGCAGGAACGACGTCCAGGCGGTTGGATGGGGTCAACGGCTGTGGGGTAAGCAGCTCGGGGAAATCCTCCTTCTGCTCCTTGGGACAGACGAGGGAGGGTGGGCAGAGGCCAGCGGCGCTCTGCCCCGTTGCCAGCTCTTCTGCTGGGTAAGCGGGTGTGGGAACAAAGTCCAGGGGGTCGGATGGGGTCAACGGCTGCGGGATAAGCAGCTCGGGTAAATCCTCCTTCTGCTCCTCAGGGCAGACGATGGAGGGTGGGCAGGGGCCAGCGGCACTCTGCCCCGTTGCCAGCTCTTCTGCTGGGGAGGTGGGTACAGGAACAAAGTCCAGGGGGTTGGATGGGGTAAGCGGCTGCGGGATAAGCAGCTCGAGGGTATCCCCCTTCTGCTCCTCGGGGCAGATGGTGGAGGATGGGCAGAGGCCGGCGGCACTCTGTCCGGTTTCCAGCTCTTCTGCTGGGGAAGCGGGCGCAGGAACGACGTCCAGGCGGTTGGATGGGGTCAATGGCTGTGGGGTAAGCAGCTCGGGGAAATCCTCCTTCTGCTCCTTGGGACAGACGAGGGAGGGTGGGCAGAGGCCAGCGGCACTCTGCTCCGTTGCCAGCTCTTATGCTGGGTAAGCGGGTGTGGGAACAAAGTCCAGGGGGTCGGATGGGGTCAACGGCTGCGCGATAAGCAGCTCGGGTAAATCCTCCTTCTGCTCCTCAGGGCAGACGATGGAGGGTGGGCAGAGGCCAGCGGCACTCTGCTCCGTTGCCAGCTCTTCTGCTGGGGAGGTGGGTACAGGAACAAAGTCCAGGGGGTTGGATGGGGTAAGCGGCTGCGGGATAAGCAGCTCGAGGGTATCCCCCTTCTGCTCCTCGGGGAAGATGGTGGAGGATGGGCAGAGGCCAGCGGCACTCGGCCCCGTTGCCAGCTCTTCTGCTGGGTAAGCGGACACTGCCACAGTGTCTTCTTGCGGGGGTGGGAGGATAACGTCCTCTCTGGGCCACTCGGACCCTTTACGTTTCCCATTCTGGTCGCTTGGCACCTGCCGTGCTTCTTCCGACCTGGCCGGCTCGTCTACTGTGGTCCCGACGGGGACCCATGGGAGCATCTCGGCTCCAATACTTCCGTGTCACTTGGACTGTCTGCTTCTTCGGCCAGACAGTCCCAGGTCATGGGGCTTAGGCCTGACTGCGGAACCTTCTGTAGGCCTTCTCAAGCTCCCATTCGCGCTCTACCAGGAACTCCAGTTCCTCTATCTCGAAGTCCTTGCTCTCGTATGAGAGTTCCTCTTCCCGGCGTTCCAGTATCTCCTCCAACCGCCACTCCGACTCTTCTCCAAACCCGGGGTCGTTGGCCATCCTTTCGTATAGCAGCCCTGTGCCACCGTAGTGGAGGCCTGCGGTGGAGGCGCCGTCGATTAACCACTGGGACGCCCGGTAAGCGGCGTCCAGTGCGATCTCCTGCTGAACCAGGTATTGGAGCTCTGTCTCCCACTCCTCTGGGGGTCGGCCTTTCAGGAATGCTGCTCTGGCATTGTACTGCACTTGGTAGATGGCAGCGTCGGAGGGAACATTGACACCATGGTAGTCCCTTTCATGGTACAGTGCCTCGTACCAGAGTTCTTGGCGGATCTCGTCCCGCCACTCGGGCCCAGAGGGCTCAACTGTAGATCCATGATACCGATCCAGGCCCTCCTGTAGCCTTCTCGGGAATTCAGCCCTCGTGTCTGCGAGGGTGCTGGAACAGTGGCACCACCACTCAATGGGGGGGTGGCGTCCTCGGATGCAGCTCCAGGCGGGCTGTAAGCCTCCATCCAAGGGTCGCTGAGATGTGCGGTTTCCTCAATTAAAACTCCAGGCGAGCTGTAAGTCCAAAAAGAAGTATCGCTGGGGGGTGTAGATTCCCTGGATGAAGCTCCAGTCGAGCTGTCAACCTCGAACCAGGGTTCTACGGGGTAGGGTTCAGGGGCAGGGTATTCAGTCCTTTTTGCTCGGAGCACCGCCATCCGCAGCTCGTGCTGACGATTCTTCTCTTGCTCCTCTTCCTGCCGGACCTCCTAGATGGTGTTGTGTATAGCGGCTTCTGACGGGGTGGCTCCGAAGAGGGCTAGCCGCTGCCGCACTTTCCTTTGGAAGGGATCTTCTGGGACCCATGCCTGGGTGGGTGGTAAGGTTGGCGTGACCATGGCTCCCTGGTCCATTTCCTGCAGTTCCTCGTTCAGGGCAGCTTTACTTTTTGAGCCCGGGGTGCCTCCTCGGCTCTCCAGGATGCCCCGCAGGGTGTCTTTTTTGTAGTTGGCGTACCCTGCCATGCTGAGTGCTTTTTCTGGGGGTTCAAAGAGCTATCCAACCGCTGCCACCAGTGTGGCGGGTTGGAAGTCCGCCTGCGGTCCTGCTCTATCTGACCCCCCCCCTTTTGATGGCATCCGGCCCGACTACCGAGTGGCACGGCACTCGGCATCTCGAGCGGCCTGGAGGATGAAATGGTATTGCTCCGGCGTCTGTAGAGCTGGTGCGGTGTTGCCTTGGGGATCCCGTTCCTGGGTTGAGTGGTGATGCAGGAGACCGCTGAGTGTCTCCTGCAATAGTGATTGTAGCTCTGAAATGAAGACACCAGACGTGGCTGTATGCTTTAAAACAGTGAACTGAGTTTTATGGGTTTCAACAGGGTCATTTATACAACTTCACACAAACAGATTACCAACTCCCCACCCACACAACCAGCACTGATTGGCTCCTTTCCCAGCCTCCTGCTCCCTATCAGGTCCCCTTCAGCCTTCCCATTGTCCAGGGATTAGGCAGATGAGGTCTTGGAAAAGCCTCCAATCAACTGGCTTGCTGTAACCTCTATTTTGCCCTTTCAGGCTCCCCCATTGTCCAGGGGATTAGGCAGATGAGGTCTTGGAAAAGCCTCCAATCCTCTGGCCTGCTGCATCCTCCATCTTGGGGCATGAGATCCTTTGTTCTGTGAAACTATGCTGGGATGAGCAAAATGGCGACGGGGAAAAACACATACAAACGGTTTCTTTCATACTTTTACAGTCACATCATACAGGGTACATTTTCATTACATTACACCAATAAAACCACATCTAGCAATAAAATAAGAGGTCCATAGGCTCACATGCAAAACGAAAACGAAAACAGGAAAAATGGTCTTTAAAAAGGGTTCAGTCTTTAGTCCTGTGGCTCGCTGAAAAGAGCTCTCATGTCCGTTCCGTGACAGTGAGTACTGGATTTATTTGGGGGGTTTTAGAGGGTGCTAATTGATTTCGCTAAAACGGAATCATTTAGCACCAGCTTTTAGGATTAACTAAATTTGTGCCTTGCGCATGCCTTTGGTAATTAGTGCTAGCACTTTGTAATACCTTGCTTATCTTAATGCTAGTTAAAGATTTCGCTCCCACTTTTAGTATTTAATGCACAAAGTAGGGATGTGCGTTTCGGGTTTTGGAATTTCGTAATTTTCACGAAATTTCCCGATTCGTGTTTTCGGATGCGGCCGAAGTTCCGAAAATTTTTAGATCCGAAAAATTGCAGATCCGAAAAGTTTTCCGAGCCGAAACGAAATATTTTCGGAATTTTCGAATGGACTTGAAATGTGTCAAATCGAAATTTATTGCTTTGAAACGAGGAGAACAGACTTTCCGAAAAAACGAAAATTTCCGAACTTACGAAAAGTCGATACAAAAAACGAGCTAAGTGACACGAAAATACGAAAAATGGTCGAAATTCCGAAAACATGTACAATTCCGAAAAACGAAAAATTTCCGAAATCATGAAAAGTCGATACAAAAAACGAGCTCAGTGACACGAAAATACGAAAAATGGTCGATATTCCGAAAAAAAAAGTACACGAAAAACGAATCGAGCCGAACCGAATCGAAACAGAAATCGGTCGAAACGAGCCGAATCGAAAAGTTTAAAAATCTGAAAAATTGGACCGATTCGAACCGAAAAAAAAATCGTTGCACAAGCCTAATTAAAAACCAATGAAAAAACAACAACATCCCTGGGTGGGGTTGAACCACCAACCTTTCGGTTAACAGCCGAACGCGCTAACCGATTGCGCCACAGAGACAATGGACTTCAAGATTGGCCACCTCTTTCGAGCTTCAGGATTCCATTTCATTGCCCTTTCAACATCCCTGTGATGGGCAAGACACCTCGAGCTTTCGAACACATCTGTCTTTGCTAATTGGCACAATAAAACTAACATTGCTTCTTTGCACGCAATGGCCATCAGCCATTCTCGGAGCACTAAAATGTCGAAGAGCAGAGTGGCGCAGCGGAAGCGTGCTGGGCCCATAACCCAGAGGTCGATGGATCGAAACCATCCTCTGCTATCTCTTTCCTACCTTTGGCGGTTTTTTCAACCATATTTTCCATGTAAATTCCAAAAGTGTGCTAGAGAAACTCATTTGTCTTGACCTTTTTCCCCTGATTTCTCCTAGTGTTCTCAAGCGTTTCAAAATTTGAATGATTAAAACCAATGAAAAAACAACAATGTCCCTGGGTGGGGTTGAACCACCAACCTTTCGGTTAACAGCCGAACGCGCTAACCAATTGCGCCACAGAGACAATGGACTTCAAAGTTGGCCACCTCTTTCGAGCTTCAGGATTCCATTTCATTGCCCTTTCAACATCACTGTGATGGTCAAGACACCTCGAGCTTTCGAACACATCTGTCTTTGGTAATTGGCACAATAAAACTAACATTGCTTCTTTGCACGCAATGGCCATCAGCCATTCTCGGAGCACTAAAATGTTGAAGAGCAGAGTGGCTCAGCGGAAGCGTGCTGGGCCCATAACCCAGAGGTCGATGGATCAAAACCATCCTCTGCTATCTCTTTCCTACCTGTGGCGGTTTTTTCAACAATATTTTCCATGTAAATTCCAAAAGTGTGCTAGAGAGACTCATTTGTCTTGACCTTTTTCCCCTGATTTCTCCTAGTGTTCTCAAGCATTTCAAAATTTGAATGATTAAAACCAATGAAAAAACAACAACGTCCCTGGGTGGGGTTGAACCACCAACCTTTCGGTTAACAGCCGAACGCACTAACCGATTGCGCCACAGAGACAATGTACTTGAAAATTGGCCACCTCTTTCGAGCTTCAGGATTCCATTTCATTGCCCTTTCAACATCCCTGTGATGGTCAAGACACCTCGAGCTTTCGAACACATCTGTCTTTGGTAATTGGCACAATAAAACTAACATTGCTTCTTTGCACGCAATGGCCATCAGCCTTTCTCGGAGCACTAAAATGTCGAAGAGCAGAGTGGCGCAGAAGAAGCGTGCTGGGCCCATAACCCAGAGGTCAATGGATCGAAACCACCCTCTTCTATCTCTTTCCTACCCTTGGCGGTTTTTTCAACCATATTTTCCATGTAATTTCCAAAAGTGTGCTAGAGAAACTCATTTGTCTTGACCTTTTTCCCCTGATTTCTCCTAGTGTTCTCAAGCGTTTCAAAATTTGAATGATTAAAACCAATGGAAAAACAACAACGTCCCTGGGTGGGGTTGAACCACCAACCTTTCAGTTAACAGCCGAACGTGCTAACCGATTGCACCACAGAGACAATGGACTTCAAAATTAGCCACCTCTTTCGAGCTTCAGGATTCCATTTCATTGCCCTTTCAACATCCCTGTGATGGTTAAGACACCTTGAGCTTTCGAACACATCTGTCTTTGCTAATTGGCACAATAAAACGAACATTGCTTCTTTGCACGCAATGGCCATCAGCCATTCTCGGAGCACTAAAATGTTGAAGAGCGGAGTGGCACAGCGGAAGCGTGCTGGGCCCGTAACCCAGAGGTCGATGGATTGAAACCATCCTCCGCTATCTCTTTCCTACCCTTGACGGTTTTTTCAACCATATTTTCCATGTATATTCCAAAAGTGTGCTAGAGAAACTCATTTATATTGACCTTTTTCCCCTGATTTCTCCTAGTGTTCCCAAGCGTTTCAAAATTTGAATGATTAAAACTAGGGATGTGCGTTTCGGGTTTCGGAATTTCGGAATTTTCATTCGTGTTTTCGGATGCGGCCGAAGTTCCGAAAAGTTTTAGATCCGAAAAATGGCAGATCCGAAAAGATTTCCGAGCCGAAACGAAATATTTTCGAATGGACTTGAAATGTGTCAAATCGAAATTTATTGCTTTGAAACGAGGAGAACAGACTTTCCGAAAAAACGAAAATTTCCGAACTTACGAAAAGTCGATACAAAAAACGAGCTAAGTGACACGAAAATACGAAAAATGGTCGAAATTCCGAAAGCATGTACAATTCCGAAAAACGAAAATTTCTGAAATCACGAAAAGTCGATACAAAAAACGAGCTCAGTGACACGAAAATACGAAAAATGGTCGATATTCCGAAAAAAAGGTACACGAAAAACTAATCGAGCCGAACCGAATCGAAACAGAAATCGGTTGAAACGAGCCGAATCAAAAAGTTTAAAAATCCGAAAAATCGAACCGAATCGAACCGAAAAAAAAATCATAGCACAAGCCTAGCACAAAGTACCTAAGCTTGCGAAAGCTAATGCAACAACCAATGCGCAAAGTAGTTTCATATGGGTATAGCGTCAGGAAGGTAATATGGGGGGGCATATGTTAAAGTCACTTATTTAAGTGATAACGCATATACATCCAAACGTTAACATTTAGCATTCACTAGGGAATAGTGCCCTCAATCTTTTGGTGTCACGTACAGTTGTGTTCAAAATTATTCAACCCCCAATGCTGTAAAGGGTTTTAGGGAATTTAGTGTACATTTGTAATTGTATTCAGAATGAAATCCTACAAGGACTTTTTAAAGAACCATATGCAACTAAAATGACATCAATTGGTTTTGTAATACAGTAGTAAATGTTTCTTTTGTGAATTCTTCATTGACACAATTATTCAACCCCTTAAAGACTACCACTCTGAAGAACAGAGGTTCATTCAAGTGTTTTCAATCAGGTATTGAAAACACCTGTGGATGTCATGGAGCAGCAATAAAGCATAATAAGCACCAATTAGGCAGCTTAAAATGACTGTGATACTCAGCTCCTTCTAGACATTTACTGGTGTGGTTACAAACATGGTGAAGTCAAGAGAATGGTCCAGGAAGACAAGAGAAGAGGTGATTACTCTTCACAGGAAGGGCAATGGCTATAAGAAGATTGCAAAGATGTTAAACATACCAAGAGAGACCATAGGAAGCATCATTCGCAAATTCAAGGCAAAGGGCACTGTTGAAAGGCTACCTGGTCGTGGCAGAAAGAAGATGCTGACTTCGACTGCTGTGTGCTACCTGAAGCGTAGAGTGGAGAAAAGTCCCCGTGTGACTGCTGAGGAACTGAGAAAAGATTTGTCAGATGTGGGTACTGAAGTTTCAGCTCAGACAATACGGCGCACACTGCGTAATGAAGGCCTCCATGCCAGAACTCCCAGGCGCACCCCCTTGCTGTCTCCAAAGAATAAGAAGAGTCGACTGCAGTATGCCAAAAGTCATGTGGACAAACCACAGAAGTGTTCTGTGTACTGATGAAACAAAGTTAGAACTGTTTGGGCCCATGGATCAACGCTATGTTTGGAGGAGGAAGAACAAGGCCTATGAAGAAAAGAACACCTTGCCTACTGTGAAGCATGGCGGGGGGTCAATCATGCTTTGGGGTGGACCCTGTGGTCCAATATTTTGCTGAACTGTGGTATAACTCACTGATACACACTGATAACAGGCTGTGCCAAGACAGATTCAAATTTGCTGAACTCCGGTATAACTCACTGATACACACTTATAACAGGCTGTGCCAAGACAGATTCAAATTTGCTGAACTCTGGTAGAACTCACTGATACACTGTCATGAATTAAGCCTATGCCCGCACCTAAACCGTGGCAAACCCTTATTCACCTGTCTAGGTTTGTATGCAGGTTCGATTCCCCTATCTGGCTGTTAAGCTTCTGTTGTGATACCTACAGGTGTATACTACTTCACCTAAATGAAGCCTGCTTAAAAGAGGGATCCACCCTTCCATCAGGGCTTCAACATAAACGTCCCTGGAAGTGCAGACAACCAGACCTGTCCCTGAAGCTCCCTACCGTGTTACCTGAATCCCTCCAGTGATACTCCCAAGTGGAACCCTGCTACCAAGGAGAATCTCCCCACCAAGGTACCCCGCTCTCAAGAACCCTCGTTCTTCGAGTGTACCCCGCTTCCAAGAATCCTCGTTTGTCAAGCATACCCTGCTTTCGAGAATCCCTGTTGTCAAGCTGAATCCTGCATACAGTCTGTTGCCTGCCTGCTAGTGCTGCTATTATTTACTATTTGTTTTGTTTATTATTTAATAAACCTTCAATACCCAGCAACCTGTGTGACTCCTATGATCACTGCATCCTGGGCTCACTTCACCCACCGCCGCACTCCTGTACCTGACATACACACTGTCCCTGATAGCCTGGCAGTGCCAAGACAGATTCAAATTCCCAGAAATCTCCTACAACTCACTGATACACACTGTCCCTGATAGCCTGGCAGTGCCAAGACAAATTCAAATTCCCAGAAATCTCCTACAACTCACTGAAACACACTGTCCCTGATAGCCTGGCAGTGCCAACACAGATTCTAATTCCCAGAAATCTCCTAGAACGTCACTGATACACCCTGACAGAACAATCTCCTCTCCTCTGTGTTTCACTCCTGCAAACACACACGCTGGGGCTGCAGGCAGGGAAGCCTTATATAGTGTGCTGTGGGACTTAGCTCTGTGAGCCCATGATTGGGCAAAATCTGCCCAATCAGGACTCTGAGCCGTGATTGGCATAGTCTTGCACCTGACCTGTGGTCAGGTGCAAGGCTGTAGCCAATTACAAGCTTCAGGCCAGTGGAAAAGTGCATTGTGGTCCATTGTGTTGGATTGTGGGCGAACATGCGGCAAACACGTGGAAATGTTCGGAGTTCGACGAACAGCCGAACGGGCGATGTTCGAATTGAACTCCGAACAGATCTGAACCGAACGCTCATCCCTATTTATTAGTGGGAGACCAAGCTACCCCACAGAAAAGCAAGTGACGTTTCGGCATCAAATGCCTTAATTATACGCATGATTAAGGCATTTGTGGCCGAAACGTCACTTGTTTTTCTGATAATGAACCACTTCAGGGCAAAGGACCAGACTCAAATGCTTGTCTTTTAAATCTGGTGGGTGCTGCGTCATCACACCGTGCCCTGCACACATCACTAACTGGCGACTACTTCACTCTGTGGCCGGTCAGTGAGCAGTGAGGGCGGTGCTACTGGCCGTAGGGACCCAGGGAGACCTGCAAGGTTTGTGACAGTATCCCCCTCTATAGGAGGCCACTGGACGACCACCAGGAAACAGAGGATGAACAGCATGAAAGGCTCATACAATCCTGGGTGCATGAACCAATGGCAGGAAGCCAGGACCCGTCCTCTAGACCAGTGGTTCCCAACCGCGGTCTTTAAGTACCCCTAACAGGCCAGGTTTTCAAAATAACTGAAGCACAGAGAGGTAATATGATTTGCTCCTCAATGATTGCTGGATTCAGTCTGCATTTCCCTAAGGTGATCCTTAAAACCTGGAAAGGAAAAATGTTCTGTATTCTGGCACCACTTAGTGGTTCCTTGGTTAAGAGTTTGGTTTAATAATTATAGTAAGTTATCTGTGGATGCTCGAAACTGATGTGCAGATAGGTGCAGAGTTGTGCAGAACTAACAAGGCTGACAGAGCAAAGTAAACAATACACCAGACATAAATGTGCAAATACGCAATAAAAACAAAAACAAAAAAAAACAGTTCAGAAGGGATAGCTTCCTGAACAATTTGTGGACATATATCTATGCAGATTGTGCAAAAATAGCAGGATATGTAAATACACAGGATGTGCAGAATGATGCTGTTAAAGGGCATGAGATCCCAACAGAATGCAGGTTGCAGGCTTGCGCCCGTGGTAAACTCTGTTGCTCAATAAAGTGCAGAGATCAGGAGGGCACTCAGTTCAATAAAAGCGGCAAATAAACAAAATATAAAAAGCAATAAAACTTGAATAAATGTGCAAAGTGCAAGTCCACAGTCCTAAAAAGGGGAGCAACAGTATTCAATCAAAACATATATACAGTATGTGCAGAATGCAGCAGCTTATCTATGCCCGGGTAGAGTGGTATATCCCAATCCACTCAAATAAACAGGATAAAGGTAGGTTGAGCAGAGTTCAGCGCTTCTTTCTGTCAGTTCCTTTATGGAGGATAATGGCCTAGGTCTTCACCTGTAGGCAAATGATGAAATGCTCTTCAATGTCTCAAAGAAAACATAAAACAGGGCATAGAGTAGTAAACCCTGACACCATATGTCACAAATAAGAATGATCGCACTCACATGGAATGGTGTCTCAGGTCAGACACCGGATTTGAAGGCAGTTGGCGACTTGTGTGGAAACGCTAGATATCCCCAGAATGTGGCAGGAAGTGCTGGGCCTGTAGTCTTGCTCTGCAGCAGGGGATGCAATGCTCCTCTGTGATAGATGGATCAGCCAGGCTCCTCTGTACAGGACTATCTCCTTAGAGTGTATTGCTAAAGACACTGAGCCTTAGCCATGATGAAAAGAGGAAAACCTTCACCAACTGGCTTTAAAACGTTTTTAATCCTCTAAAATTAAATGAAATACATGATAAATGAGTAAAATAAAGAAGGGTAGTACACAAAAACGCATTTCGCGTCACAGCCACTTCCTCAGTTAGTGTCTGACAATAGGAACTGACAGAAAGAAGCACTGAACTCTGCTCATCCTACCTTTATCCTTAAAACCTGGCCTGTTAGGGGTACTTGAGGACCAGGTTGGGAATCACTACTTTAGACCATAACCCTTCCAGTCTACTAAGTGGTCGTCTATGTAGGAAGACTAGACGTGGGGAACTGAGAAGGGAGTGCTGGAGGGACAAACCCATATACTGTATACAACGGGAAGTGACCTGTGGTCTCACTAGTGTCATTGTTACATGCATACTCTGCCCTGTCAGACCATTTCAGATATGAAATTTCTATAATACATCATATTTCACAGGACTGTTTAAATTTGGGGCCAGGAATTGCTTCACACAGGCAATTTGTCTGTGTGGGTAAAATGTAGCAAGACTATCAGGGTTATTCAAAGAGATTCGAAAAGTCACCGCACGTTCGGTGACTTTTCGTTATCTTCAATTCGGTTTGTTTTGCCGATCCCATTTCGATGACCCTGCTGTGAATTCAGCAAACACCACAGGGTCCCCGAATTGCAGGGAAAAGCTGCCGCAAACCTGACGAAAACTAACCGTAAAACCCAGCGAATGCATGCCGGAAACCCTGAAAAACATCTGGATTAACCTGCCGAAAACCACAGAAAAACCTGAACAGGAGCCGATCGCAGCCTTCAACACAGCAGAAGAGGCAGTGAATAAATTAGGAAAACTGTTTGTATGAATGATCGTATATTGTATCTTGAATGAAGTGCTGCGATTGATCTGTGGAAGAGATAGTCTACCTATCGAGTGTGTTATGTATCTCCCTGAAGGAAGTTGCATTTAGTGAATAGGCCCCCACAATAATAAATTGTACAGCAGGTGATGCCCAGTAACTGAGTGTCCTTAGCCAGGTTGAGGATTGTTTTACAATGGGAAAGGTTTAAGTGGGTAGAATAGAACTTTGTGTCTAATAATTGATTCGTGCACATGTGGGGTCTATAAACCTAAGCTGTTTGTCCATTAGATTATTGCGCGTCGCAGTATTGCTACTAATCACTATCCGCAATTACTTTTAAAATGGGATCTTGCTAATCAGTTGATAACATATCATTGTATTAAACTTGATGGGTGAATAAATTTTGATTTGAATTGTTTTACCGTTACGCAGTCTCATATCATCTTTATTGATTTTATTGTGTCTAAAAATATCTAGATAGCATCAAAAGAACTCGGGATAACACACTATATATTTGTTAAGACGTATATTCATATATTGGTTATTAATCCTAATTTTTAAGGGTAAATAACCAAATTATACCATTGGTATTGAGGCACTGTCAAAAATATATATACATACATATATCTAAAATAAGAAAAATATACATCATAATTAATATATCCTGACAGCACATAGCAGTAGTTCAGACCAACTGTCCTGCTGTTGCAAGGCAAAGCAATGCAGATACTGCTCGAGACCCTGATTAGCCCTTTCAGATGCCCCATTAGTCTGGGGATGGTAAGCTGAAGAGAATGTTAAATTGACCCCATGCTTGCACAAAAACCCCTCCAAAACTGTGATACAAATTGTGTTCCTCTATCAGAGACAATCTCTTGAGGTGTACCATGGAGTCTGACTACTTTCATGAAGATTTGAGCCAGTGCAGCAACCAAAGGCAGTTTTGGGAAAGGAACAAAATGACCCATTTTGGAAAAGCAATCGACTACCGTGAGAATCACTGTATTCCCTTTAGACCTGGGTAATTCAACAATAAAATCCATAGCCAGATGCAGCCATGGCCTATCAAGAATAGGGAAATGCTGAAGCAAACCAACAGGCAAGGTTTTTGGACTCTTATTTCTTTCAAATATTGCAGAAACATATTCTCTCACGTCAGTACGTATAGCTGGTCACCAGAGCTGACGTGCTAGACTGGACATAGTTTTTGTTATACCCAGGTGACCTGAAGGTTTGGTATTTTGGTGTAAGATTAATAAGTGCTCTCTGTCAGCACTGTCAGCTGAAAGTGTACTGGAAAGAAATTAATAGCTTTTAATTTCCTGTATTAATATATATATATATATATAGTATATAAATATACTGTGATTCAAATACATATCTTAAGCAACATACCCCCTTTCAATAATAAGTGGACGTAGGTTTCTTTCGAGAGGATGTGTGACTATGGAATGTTAATGAAAACCAGACTTCCTTTACAAGCTCTCATTACTAAGCGTAGTAGAAAAGCACGTGAAAACTTTGTAACGGACAGATATAGAAAGAAACTCTTTATTGTCCTGTCAGAAGTAATTATATTTATTTGATATAAGTTGTGGGTTGAACTATGTGACGTTGAGACTAGGGATGAGCTGTTTTGTTCGATCTGTTCAGAGTTCGATTCGAACATTGTCAGTTCGAAAAATAAGGGTTAAAAATAAAAACGAAAAATTCCTTCAAATATCGTGCCTAGGAGGTCCCCATAACCTGCCCGGGAAGTGGCGGATTTGTAGGATGTATAGAAACTTTTAAAAACAAAAAAATGACATTTCAAATGACGGTAAACGGTTTTCCTTTAATCTATTCATAAACAACTGCTTGGGGTGGCAGCCTGTATGAAAAGACATTTTAGGACACGCAGAACAAGTTTAGTGATTTTTTGACTAAATTATGGTGAAACTTATGCAGGCTTTGGATGAAAGTAATAATAGGTGCTTTAAAATTGGGCCTTTAGTGTCGGCAACAGTGCCGTCACACAGTAACCCCTCTGTGGTATTGTTGTGGAAGAGTGCAGGGTTGGACCCTGCGGTCCAATATTAAAATTATATGAATCTGGTACAGGCGTCAGTGACAGTGCACCCAAATATTTTGCCTTTGGTGGCAGCAAGTGCCTTCACACCGTCAGTGGCGTCACTAGGGTTGGTGTCACCCGGTGCGGTAACTCAGGTAACTCAGGGTGTCACCCCCCGAGTTTTATGTTTATTTTATTTTTTTAACTACTCTTACTTATAAAGCAGTACTGCATATAATACTGAATGCTCATAAATACACAGCGCACATTACTGTGAGGTTTAAAAAATCTAGGAATAAAGAGACTCTTTACTACAGAATATAATAATAAACGGTTTATTAGATATTGAGTTAAAACGGGAATATTTTTAACATTGAAGTCTATGGGGCAAAATATTTCCCACACCGAATACACGAAAATGTCCAAAATCACGAAAAAAAGTCGATACGAAAAACGAGCCGAAACGAAACGAACTGAAACGGAAATCGTCCGAAACGATCCAAAATGAAAATTGTCGAATTACGAACGAAACGAGCCGAAACGAAAATTTTAGATCAACACGCAGCCCTATATATACGTATATATCAACACACAGATATATATATACACCCACCCACAGACCTCAGACCATATATACACATACACAAATGGGGGGTGGCATGTGGACAATCTCAACTAAATGCGCCCCCCCCATTTGGCTGATCCCTCCAGAAGAAATGTTGAACCCGACAGAGCAGATTATATTTATATTATTCTCTGCTGTATTGGGTTCAACATTTCTTCTGGAGGGATCAGCCAAATGGGGGGGAGCAATTAGTTGCCAAAATGTGTGTGTAATACAAGTCTGGATATATATATTTATAAGAATATAGATATATATCTTATCTATATATATTTATATCATGCCTGTCCTTACTTTCCCCTATAAATTTGCTAAAAATATACACACAAAAAAAACAAACCACTGCCTGAGACCCCGCGCAGCCCAGATGCCACCCCCCTCTACTTGACTGAATGTATCTAATATATATAATTAAATACATTCAGCCAGGTAGAGAAATGAAAAAAAAGTTTTATTTTATGTTCCCGGAGACATTTAAAAATGTCCTCGGATTTTATTTTTTTTAGAAATGTGTCGCCTTACCTTAGCCTGGTGGTCAGTGGGGGCTCCCTGGATCCTGGTGGGGGCTGGGGGGGTTTGCCACGGCCGCAGGTGCAGTGGCTCCCTCCCTGCGCTGCCTGTCTCTGCCACATGCACCCGGGCGGCTAGCCCGCACAGTCGCAGCTCTGTCATCCGGCGGCCGCATGTTCCTTGCTCCTCAATGCTCCTCAAGGGGATCCTTGGGAGGCCCCTGCAGGCTGCCCTCTACAGTGCCTGATTAGAGTGCCGTGTCTGCCTGATGTTTTACTAAAAAGAATGTTTTATCCCATAGGTTTCAATGTTAAAAATATTCCCGTTTTAATTCAATATCTAATAAACCGTTGCTTATAATATTCTGCAGTAAAGAGTCTCTTTATTTCTAGATTATTTAGTATTTTTTAAGCATTTTTTATACTTTTTTCAAATTATTATTTTTTTCGAACTCGAACCAAACACGGCAAAAAGTTCGAAGTTCGCGAACTTTCGAACTGCCAATTTTCGAATCGAACTCCGAACTGATCGAACCGAACAGCTCATCCCTAATGGTGGGATTCCTACGTTGCATAGACTTTATGTAGATATATTGTGCATTTTTGTGACTGCTTTCACATTAACTTTTAATCTCGCCTGTAACAGATCTCTGTGCCCGGACAGGGTCACATCTGCCAAATGCCACTTCCTCACTGGATACCCAGTTTCTCCTCATGACCTCACGCCTTTCTCTAGTACCTTAGCCGCAGCTTAAGGCCCAGTGCATGTAGAGAGCCTGGCTAGCCTCCCCAGAAATAAGCTGAAGCTGTAGACCTGGAGCCTTTCCTTGGCACAACAGGCAGAAGAATCCTGGTACCCCAAATCATGAGTCGTGACTTCAAGCTTGGTCAGAAAGAAGAACTAACTGTTTATTCACAGAGAGGACAGATAGTCAAGGACCAGAACATTTGCATACAATCAAACAGACAACATCACAGATCAGATAACTACACAGGACCTTCAAACAATGGAGAATGGGGGAAGGAGAAAGAAGGGTAAACAAAAGGAATTTCTTACTGAGAGAACTTACACAATAGAGAAAGCAGGTACTATACAGAGATCACACTATACAGAGAAAAGGTTAGATATTTGAGGGAATGTACACAATATACACAACAAGAGACTATACAATAAGTGCACAAGGGAATAACACACAGACATCAGAAATATTTAGTTAACTGGCAGCTATATATAAACCAGTGAAAACCAAATATATTTAAAAGGTCCAGCAGTTCCCCCAATAGTCTCTTTCACGGGCCATAGTCTCTGGGCAGGAGGCTAGCGCACAGTCCCCTCCAAGTCACAAAGTGACGGCGTGTTCTGTCACAGCGCCTGCCTAAAAAAAAAACCTCTCTCTCAATGCACTTTTGGCGCTATTTATTGCTGACCTTTCGACCCTGGTCAGTGTCTGTCACAGGTAGACATACCCGTCTCTCTATGTCTAGCTGTCAGTATATCTACCGCAATATGTATTATATAGGCATATTTATATCTATAGCTAGCTATAGATACCAGGGCATTTGGCGCAGCTGGCCTAAGAAATCAATGGCTGGAAGGAAGCAATTAAACAGGTCCATGATAACTTTCTCTTAAATCATCAAAGGTGTGAAATAAAGAAATCACCCTTTTGGTTTACCCAGCAGGCGGGAGGGGCAATTGCTCATGGCAGGGCGAAGACAGAGCCAGAGCGGCACCCCAACCGCATATCAAAGAAGCGATCACATTCTCTGATCACTGAAGGTGGTTTTTGGGAGATGATTGATAGACCAGGGAATTAAGATTAATGACAAAGCATACTGAGCATGCTCAGGAGAGGGGAATTCTTGGGATTGTAGGCAAAGGCTCTGCCAGCTAGGAGGCTGGATTTAGAAAAAGGCAGCCCTATATATATTCTGGGGCATGCCATGGGCTTTCGCCGATCACAAGGGGTATATTCGAAAGATGATGATCTGTCCATGCTGTCCATGTTTCTATCTCCAGGCCCCAGGAGTCGTCGATGCTAGCTTACTGATTAGGTTGTTGTAAGTAATGCTCTGTGTTTAATCCTTTTCTTTTATTTGCTGTGTAGTGTGTAATTAATTGATTTATTCTATCTATAATTTTCCTGTAACCAATGCACTGTGATATATAGCTTTTTTCTATATCATAAATAAATTTAACTTATTTAAGTTTCTACTTCTGTGTCATGCCCCGCTCCGCGGCCTTCCCCCGGCCCACACCGCCATGCTGGGAGAGGTTCCCTACTCACCCGAGGTCCCTCGTGGCGCGTTGCTCCGAGTTCCGGGTCCGCTGGATGGAGAGGAAGAGCCAGGAGACGCCCCACGCCGCCGGCTGGATCCAAGCCCTGTAAAGGAATGCGCGCACGCGCGAGAACAGACCCTCCTATGTAGTGTAAAATCAGGTACTCTGGCGCCCTCGGCTGGCCGATTAAGGGTCCTGCGGGACACCTGCTCTGGAGATCCTCGAATGCCCCATTGACCTATCAAAGATCCAGGTACCTCAACTCCACCTACGAGAACCAGGTGAGAGATATTCTCATATCCCATGAACCCTATTTAAATCCGCCTTCCTTCCCAGCACATTATCCAGGTTCTACTGTGCCTTCCGCCTCAGTTTTCCTAGAGTTCCTCGTATTCCTTGATCACGTATCTTCTGACCCTTCGACCCGGATTGTGCCAACGACTACGCCATCTTCTTCTGACCCTTCGACCCGGATTGTGCCAACGACTACGCCACCTTCTTCAACCCTTCGACCCGGATTGTGCCAACGACTACGCCATCTTCTTCAACCCTTCGACCCGGATTGTGCCACCGACTACGCTGCCTTCTTTAACCCATCGACCCGGATTGTGCCACGACTACTCTACCTTCTTCAACCTTCGACCCAGATTGTGCCACCGACTACGCTACCTTCTTCAACCCTTCGACCCGGATTGTGCCATCGACTACGCCACCTTCTTCAACCCTTCGACCCGGATTGTGCCACCTACTACGCCGCCTTCTACACTCTTTGACCCGGATTGTACCATCGACCACGCCATCATCCTCGTTATTATCCGTTGTTCTTCCTGGGACTTTGTTTTACGAATTCCACTCCAACCTTATTGACTGTATTATTTTCTGGACTTCAACTACTATTTATGGTTCACTAAAAGATTACTTTACTCTCCATCGCCTCCTGATTTCCTTATCCATAGCTTGCCATTGGGTTCCATACACACACTTCACAGGGGATCCAAACCCTGCATTACATTCTGGCTGATGAGATCCACGCTAACTAAGAGACTGGAGTATTGCTGGTTGTTTTAAGCTTGGGTAGATACGAAATTGTGAGTTGCGGTCGCTGGGGA
The DNA here is from genome assembly GCA_009667805.1 of Leptobrachium leishanense. Classification (NCBI taxonomy): domain Eukaryota; kingdom Metazoa; phylum Chordata; class Amphibia; order Anura; family Megophryidae; genus Leptobrachium; species Leptobrachium leishanense. The sequence continues at coordinate 386,527,247 of CM019064.1, read as the reverse complement.
CTGCAGGGATTGTTGTCTATGCAGTCACTGTCCAGGTCTAGGGTAGCCAGACAGCGCTGCGACACACGTAGTGTCCATGAGGACTGGTGGCAGCGTAACTAATAGAATAGTAAAGTGAGCCCAGGGATTGTGGGAGACGTAGTCATTACCCGCTTTAAGAGAAGACTTGTACTGCGTTGCAATCCTGGGACCATTGTATCGTGCTCTACATACCTGTTGCGAGAGAAAGTGTGCAGGGACAGATAGGTAAGCAAGCGCGCGGGGGCTTGTTGTCCACGCAGTCATTATCTGGGTTAAGCTAGACAGATAGTGGGTAGCTTAACCCAGCATCTTTCGCAGCAGCGCATGTAGGGGTCGTGACAATGTCCATTTGCATTTAATTTTTTTGTTAAGTAACAACTGACACTGTTTTTCTTTCAGATTAACACGTCTGTATTGTGTTAATGTCTTTGTTGTTATGTGAAGCTTCAATGCGTGTTTTATGTATTCTGAAGATGTGTTTCTGTTTATATTTTTCTGTTGCATTGCCATATTTCTGTGTACCTTTTTGAGTCTGATCAGTCGCGTAATTTCAATAAGCCTGAGATCGTTCTTATTTTCGTCTTGCTGGTCTGTCTCCTATATTTTTCTTTCTTTGATCTCATGGATTTTATCCACTTGAATTGTTAAATTTCATTCATGAGCTGTGTATAATTCTCAATATGCCAAAGAGTAGTAATTCAAATTGTCCTATAGGGCTTAGCTGTTATAGTTTCTAAACACCCTCATCTGTTCCTATCATTTAATATGCTGGTCTGAGGCTGTTAGGAAGACAATTGCCTGTCCCGGACTTGATCAGACCTTACAGAGTTTTTGTGGCTGCAATCTTAACAATATTTGTGATTCTTGTGTCTATATGTGTATGGCTGCCTGGAACAAATGGGGAATGTTTTCCTGAATTATTGTTGTCTTATGCCCTCTTGCTAGTGGAACTTGACTGTGTGAGCGTGTATATATGTATATGGTGAATGCATTGCTATTTATTCTGGGTGCGTAGAACGGCAAAAGTGCTTTGTAATGGTTGACCTTTATCTTGAACATTAACAGGACATTAAATGACCGGTCATAAATCAAAGGTTTCCTATGCCTCAAACCAAACATAGCTTTAATTTAATTAATTGTGTGTTTCGCTTTTTGTTGTAAGGATGAAGGGATACTGGATTTGGAGTTCTTTTCTTGAATTAGTGTGATATTGTCTGTACTTGTGTGATTTTGGACAGTGAACAGGCACAGCAGATGTGTGTTTGGCTGTGTGTGTTGTGAGTGATGGTATGCGTGATGTGCCCAGCGTTCAATTACTTGATATCTTCAGGACTTGCATGAGATTTTTCTGTAAATTAGGTACAAATAAAAACAAAATGGGATGGTGTCACCATGTTATGTGCTTGAATTGATAATATGTGTTAGCCCTGACTTAAAAATCCTTAGATAAAGTTGTTTAGTGCAAATTTCCTTTTAAATTAGAATTGGTATTGTCATTGGTCCCATAGTAACTGAGTTAAGAAAAATGGGAGACTGCGCACGTCAGTGCTAAAATATATATATATATATTTTCTTTGGCTGCAGAGTTATATAGTTTTATTACGTTTTTAACAATAAATGAAACATTAAAGGGCAGGGATGTTGAGTAATATCCATGCTCTCAGTTAAGGTTTGGAAATATTATTTTGATTTTGGCCTGGTTATAAATTAAGAAATGTGTTTATTATCTGTGTTTTTTCCTTGCGATACTAACACTTTTTTTTATTTTTCAGTTTCATGTCTGAGTGAATAAATGGTGATTTTGTGTGTAGATACACCATCTCAGTCCTCTTTCAATTTTTTTATTGATATACCGGTATTCTCATTTTTCATAATTTTTGGGACTTGTGTTGAAAGTCTAAAGTTTATCAGCGCACAGTGACTGTCATCAGTGGATCATGGAGATTTCAAGTGTGTGCCTGAGTCAATGCTAAATGACACAGGTAATGTGCAATCAGCACTTTGTCAAAGGAAAGCAACAAACTTATCTCACCTGCTTGACATAAAGGAGCAAGGTACTGTGCATTGCAAGCTGATATAACCTAGTGCAAACAAACAAGACATATTGTTGTTTTGCTATTCTTTGTCAATTCAAGTGTCCTTTGGATGAAGATTCTTATTGAGACTCAACACAGAGAAATAACTGTATTAAGACTAGCCTCGTTTTACAGACTGTCAATTTTTTACACAGAGCCTGAGAGGTGGGTGGTAAAGGAGAATGCATCTCCTTAGAGTGTGTGTGAATGAAGGTGTGTATGCGTTTTGTGGAGTGAAGCTGAACATAAGAAAATAGATATAGATCTGACTCATGCTGATTATTAGATAGATGAATTTAAATTTATCTAAGTTGTTATATTTTTCTTGTTCGGTGAAGTTTATTTGGGAAATGGGAGCTATTTAACGACTAGATTAGGTATTTGGCCTTGGTCCCTAGTGTGGTTCACTGGAAAAAAGAATCTAGATTTTAATATAGATAAGTGTATTTTCACCCCACCTTCCTTGATTCCGATCCTCCATTCCCCTTCCATGAGTAGGTACTAGATTTTTTTGTGTTTTAAAGTTTTTATTTTTAAATAAGTCAGCATTACATCATGGTATAAAACAATAAGTGTTCTCACAAGGCCAAACAATGGAACATGACAGGCAGTTATAGCCACACAGGGCCATAGAACGTCGTCTGGATAACATCTATTAATAACAAACAGAAAAGTCATCAAAGGATAGCGATATATCGACAAGTAACGTCCCCAATTGGGGGGGTCTCAAAATAAGAAAACTCTGCATGTGTGTAAAAAGAGAAATAAAATAATAATAAAATGGCAAAAAACATAAAATAATAATAAAAGGGGGGAGGGGTGTGGGGGAAAGGCACAGGCCATAACCGTGACACTCCTGGCACACTCCCGAAGGAGGCCATGGAGGGACAACGTCACGAGGCCCGGTGGTCCGAGGGCCAAGTACGACAAGCAGAGCCATAGTGGCGCACCTCGGGACCACACGGAGAGTGCCAAAAAAATAATAAAAATAAATAAATAATCAAAAGTCTCTGCATACGAGGGGGGGGAATGAACCAGGGGTTGCAACTCAAACAATAGTCCTCTAAGAAATTCAAAAAGTCTCAGCTAGGGTAGAAAATCAACAGTGAAGCTAAATTATAGAGAACGCACTCATATAGGTTGGGGAGAGCGCCTCAGCCCGCGTCTCGGAACCTAAGGGGGACCGAAGCCCCCGGTGCAACGTAAGGGAGGCCCTGCAAAACACTGGTGCCCCCAATCTCTCAGTATGGATGACAGGCTTCTCCCTTCCTCGCAACCTCCACCACCTCTCCAGCCACAACACGAAAAGCAGGCTGCACTGTCGTCTCCTTGGCCGACCTAGAAAGAGCCACAAAAATCACTTCAGCTTTCGCCAGGTTGTCCACCACCCCACAAACGGCCGGCTCAGCTTCCTCTGGGAGATAAGGGGAGTCAGTTTCTTCATCGAGGCCACTCACCACCTCGGGTCTCCGGGTATCCACCACCTCAGTCGCTGTCCTCAAAGGCCTAGACCGCAGGTCTACCATCTGTAGGTGTCTGCCGCTCCCAGCCCGACTTCCCGACTCAGTCGCAGTGTGCAAGTAGGCCGCAGTGGCACCGGAACTCAGGGCGGCCTCCAGCTTCTCCTTCTCTCTTGTGTTCTGCGTCTCCCTGCAGCTCCTCAGTGAGGCCATCAGCCGGGGCCACACATCCCTCGTACCCGGGGCACCGTCATCTTCCTCCTCCAGGATGTGCAGACAGGCATCCAGGCCCGAGATCAGGGCCGAGTCAACTCGTTCAGGGGCAGGTGGGCTGCTCCTCAATCTCTTATCAGGTCTGATCTTCGCCACCGCAGGACAATCAGCCGAGTCGGCCAGGAGACGGGGCCCTCCATCTCCATAGCCCTCCACATAAGGTTGGTCTGGGGCGGTGCGATTCGTGCAGCAGAGCCGAGTATGTAGGCCACAAGATGGCCGCGGGCACCACGCGGCAGTCACGAGGCAGGAGCCGTAATCCGAGTCTCTGATCCGGAGGGGGAACTAGTCGGACTCCGGACTGTACTGTGCCAATGGCCAGCCACCCTGGGACCTGTAAATGTTACAAATACCGTGCGTTAACTCTTCTGAAGGTACTTTTACAGAGCAGACGAGTGGAGCTCCATCGGGATACGTCTGCTCCTCTAGGTAGTCGGCCACGCCCCGTAGGTACTAGATTTTTTCTTCCCCTCTGGGCATCTAAAATGACCTATGAGTATAAAGCGATGACACTGTAGCCCCAAGTATAATTGGTTATATTGCCTTGTTTTGTTTTATCCTTTTGAGTGAACACAATTGTGTATATGATCAAAGAGACAGCTGAAAAGAAATGATTAGATTTTAATTTCCTGTATGAATATGTAGCGCAGGCTACTTGAACTGTGTGTATACTATTGTGTTTCTCAGACATGCAGTCTGTCACAGCTGCAGAGTATTTCCCCCTCCCTTTTTTCCCTTTCTCTTCACTGGCAAAGGAAGTTGTTAAGACAGGAAGATGCAAAGGATTCTGGAACATGTAGTCTCAATTACAGAGGGCCTATGCAATTTGTCAGGAAGAGAACTACACCTCCCAGCAGTGCCTAAGGGAAGGGGCGTTTTCCAAGGGTGGAAGTGCACGTGCAGAGCAAGGAGAAGGCAGAGAAGGGGAGACTGCTGAGGTGAACAGTCCTATGTGGTGGATTGTGCGTCCAGAGGCTGCCTCGTGCGTTCAGCGAAGGAGAGATCCAGTTGCCCTCACGTGTTGCCAGTACCAGTGGATCGTGCATCCAGCTGTCCTTGTGCATCCAGTGAAGAAGGGGTCCGTCTGCCTTCGTGTGTGTTCCAGTGACAGAGAGAGTGACGAGTACATTCAGCGGAGAAGAAATCCGGCTGTCCTTGAGTGATTCCAGCGCTAAGAGATAGCTATCGAGCTACCGTCCAAATGGAGAGAGGTATCCGGCCATCCTGCGTGAGTTGATATTGCTAACTTTATTGTCTGGCCTAGTTCTACTGCCCGCGCAGTTGCAGCTAAAAGGAGGATCGCTGCAGATACAAATCTTGCTCTTCTGTGACACTTTGCGAAGATTTCTTTCTCACTTTGTGGAATACAAATATGGTTTCATATTAAAGGTACCCAACGATAGAATCAAGGGCCCCACCGCTAGCAATCTTGAACGCTTGTATGATTTCCACTGGCCAGTGGTTAGGCAGAATGTATAAGGTTTAGACAGGTTACTGATATTGGTTACATTGATTATAGTTGATAATCGAACTGCACTGACGTATGGTAAAGATTGCCGTCTTGTTCATGCATTATTGAGTTGAATAGTAATGCTAAATTAACTCTTTCAAAACTGTTATACTGTTGATTACTTTGTCCTACAATGGGTTTGCTCGCTAATCCTAATAAAGCCCTTTTATTTAAAGTAATCTTGTCTTGGTATTACTTGGCGCCGAAGGTGGGTAATCACTGGAGAAGAAGAAGACCTGTCAAACTCAGTGGCTCTCGCGGGAGTTGCGCTACAAACATATATATATTGTGATTCAAATACATATCTTAGGCAATATACCCCCTTTCAATAATATGTGGACATTGACTTTTTTCGAGAGGACGTGTCACTATGGAAAGTTAATGAAAACCAGACTTCCTTTACAAACTCTTGTTACTAAGCATAGTAGAAAAGTGCGCAAAAACTTTGTAACGGACAGATATAGAAAGAAACTCTCTATTGTCCTGTCAGAATTAATTATATTTATTTGATATACATTGTGGGTTGAACTATGTGATGTTGAGACTGTCTAGTGGCTTGTAATCTGAGAATCTATGTACATCACATATACTTAATAAGAATATGCAACAGATAAACCCATCAGAGAGAAGATGAATGACTAAAGGAAACATTTTTCAGTGTCTTTTTTTTATCTCTCTCTCTCTCGCTCGAGTTGTATCTAAATCGAGTCTATAAATGCAACAGAATCCCTTAATGTCTTTGTCTCCCTATCCTGATAAGGGTTAATCGTGACCCATTACATGTACAAAAAGTTTTCCTTGTGGTCTCTCCTTAGGAACAGTGACCTGCACAGCCTGGAGGTGTTCCAGAAGAGGAGAAGAAACAGAAATAACTGCAGAAGCAATAATACCATCCTGGGGAACTATGGGATTTTGGTTTTGTACATGTTGCTCGTATGTTTCATACTGTCTGGACAAGGCAACAGCCTCAGTATTGTGAGGACCAGGTCTATAAGTGAGGATATAGTTGAACCTGGAGAGTACTAAAGACCACCTGGCTTGTCTAGCGTTCAATCTCTTAGCGTCACCTATATATGTCAAATTTTTATTGTCTGCGGTAATCATAACAGGATCACGAGACCCTTCCAACAGATGTCTCCATTCAGACAAGGCAGCGACTACTGCTAACAACTCTCGATTCACAACATTATCGAACTTTTCCCCTGGATGGAAAAGAAAACATATGGATGCCATGGTTATTCAGAGGATTCTCTCTGAAATAGAATTTCTTCAATGCCAATTTCAGATGCATCTACTTCTGAATGAAAGGGAAATCTGGGATCAGGGTGTCTAAATACAGGTGATGTGGTGAAGACCTGCTTTAAGGCTTCAAAAGCCTGTATGGTCAGAGGGTCAAAGAAGTAAATTGATTTACAAGGTTACATTTTATTAAATTATAGTCATAAATTCACAACAACAAAGGTTTAAAAACACACAGTGTATATGAAAAGCTGCACTCTGGTAGGTATAACATAGTACTCCTCAGCCTGAGAGGAAAGATTTTGAATCAGTAACGTGAATTCTCAGTTGCAGGCACGTAAGAAATAATTCAGAGTATGATTCCCATTTACTTGAAACTGGCACTAATAGATATTAATCTCGTGAGGAGGCATATGTGCCCAAATAATGAGATAGTTACATCATGGCCAGGTAGGATGCCGCATGCACGGGACCACTGCAACCCTGCACATGACTAGGCACCCAGCCAGTGAGCTGAGCAGCAAGGATAGCACTGCCAGGTGCAGGGTTGAATTACTACTGTGGGATGTCACATCTCGGAAACATGTGGACTAGTAACGGGCACAGGAACAGGCAGCAAAGGCTGCATATGAGACATCCTTGCCAGTACGGTTGGCAGAGCCTGGGCAAACTGATGTATACAGTGATCCTGTTCATCCTGTCAGGACGCTGCAGTGGCCAGTTGGGAAGATATGTCTGCAAGATCCATGGCCCGGACGTAATGTCGCGTACATGTATAATGTCTAATTCCTGTACGCAGACAATCTGTCTACTCTGCCGGTCTTTAGTTAGCTGGATATCTAGACACATGATAGACAGACAAAAAACCAGAGTGAGTGGCAAACAGGAGCCAGGAGAATAATAGCAAGGCAGGATATAAACAAAGCCAAGGGATAAATAGAAGACAGGATCACCAAAGCAATGCCAGGAGTTGGTGACAAATCGGATATTCAGCTAATGCCAGGGATCAGTGCCCAATCGAATAGTCAAACAGCGCTACGGGTTGATTGCCAGATGGGTTATCAAACAAGCCAGGGTCATACATAAAGGAACAATAGAAAATCATACACAAGGAATGCACTGAGAGGATAATGAGCAACATCAGGGCAAAAGACCAGACTCAAATGCCTATTTTTAAATCCGGTGGCTGTCGCGTCATCATGATGCGCCCCGCCCACGTCACTGACAGGCGGCTGCGATCGGCGGCTACTTCACTCATCGGCCAGAAAATGATGAAGGCAGTGCTGCCAACTGCTGAGACCCAGGGAGACCTGCAATGTTTGTGACATTTGTTTGCGATTCTGCAACCATATTGTATTACCCCTATACTTGTGTCTTGCCTGTCTCTGTGTATTTGTGTGTATTATCTGCCTAGCCTCTTTTTCACCTTCCTGTCCAGTCAGCCATATTCGTGTCACATCAGTGTCTGTATGATATCTGCCTATCCTCTGTGTCTCTGACTGTCTCTCTGCCTCTCTGTGTTCAGAACTCTTCCTCACTCATCTATCTTTCTTCCATTCCTTGTTTTCGCCCATTGCGCCAGACATGTTAGTGCATACCTTGTCTTGCTATCATTCCCTCTTGTGTTTTTATGTTCCAATAAAATCCTTGGTATTCACCCAAATAGTCTTCTCTATCGCTGCATATTGGGCTCTGCGTCCTTACCCAAGCACATAGCTGACATTTCTCATCTCTAGTTGTTGTCCTGTCCCATTCTTCTCACACACACCTCTATTGTGCTATTGCCTCAGTCTTTTGATATCATTGTGTTGATGAAAATGAATGCTGACATAGTTAGCTTTTCAGTGTTCCTCTTTTGGGACATGAAGCTGAAGCTCCAATAGCTCCTTTGTTAATCTGGCCCTGGAAACATTAAAAGCTATTTATGGAAAGCTATGAAAAGGTTTTGTGTAAACTGAAAAGTGTGTTATTTTCCAAAACCTATATAATAGATAAACATTAAAGGCCAAACGATAATTTTAATGACGAATACAGTTTATTAAATGATTTTAAGAGCGATAAGATTTTTTTTTAGAAAGAATAAAGTCCAAGATGTCTACAAGAACTACTTAGCATATACAATGAAATAAGTTATTCCCATGCAAACATTCTGAATTCAAGATGACAAAAGATTTACATAGAATATACAGCAAGGTTTAAAATATAGCAACAAAGATCCAATTTTTAAAACAGGGCATTCTTTTACAACTGTGACATACAACCGCACGTGTCGCGTTTGCTTTTCAGACTTTAATATCGCTTGGAGCTTGTGCTGGTTTTTGACACAATCTTTACATTTGAGCTGTTTCCTCCAGCGCTGTATCCACCGCTGCTCCCGTGTCCTACTCCATAACTATATCCACTGCCAGAGCCTGCGCCACTTCCAGCTCCATAACCGTGTCCATATCCACTGCTGCCACCATAGCTTGAGCTCACAACAGCTGTCAATCAAAAAATACACATGTTTAGCTCATATCCACCTAAGGAAATAATTTTTAACTATGACTATTCAAAAAACTGACTTACAGACGTTTACAGCTCCCACGCCTTCTCCTGAAAACCTGTTTAAATAAATATGAATATTAGATTATTACGTGGAATTAAGTCACTTAATACCGTGCTACTTTCTATAAATTTGTGTGATGTACATATTTATTTCAATAGGCATCACTTCAACATAATTTAGATGAATATGTGAAGAATATGTACAGTACCTGCATTCTTCTCCTTCCAGCAGTTTCCTGTAGGTGGCGATCTCAATGTCCAGAGCCAGTTTCACATTCATCAGCTCCTGGTATTCTCGCAGTTGGCGAGCCATTTCCTGCTTGGCTTTCTGCAGAGCGCCTTCAAGCTCAGCCAACTTTTGCTTGGCATCCTTTACAGCACTCTCTCCACGTTTTTCAGCCTCCACAATATCGCTCTGTAACTTGGCGCACTGAACGGGTAAAGAGCAGTAAAATAACTTAGTGAATTTTTTTATAGGTGTCGTAAAACAAGTTGTTGCTCCTGGATAGAAATGGCAAACTGTTATATTCTGAGTCATTCAAGCATTGTAGAATCGCGCAGACTACCTGGAATATGTGTGGGTTTTGTTTAACAGCCTTAAAATGTAATATTGCTCTTACGATCACTGTTATTGACTCACACAGGTGCAATATCACACTGGTATTTTACAAAAGCTTTACTAGCTCAGTAAACAAGCTCATTCTGTGAGCGTTGTTACATAGAAAAATGTCGGCAGATAAGAACCTTTCGGCCCATCTAGTCTGCCCAATTACATGGATACTTTACCTGGATTTATCTTTTGTTTAGGATAGCCTTATACCTATCCCATACCTAATTCATTATCAAATTAATTCGATTGATTGATTAATTAATTACGTTTTAGGCTGTTCTATGCGTGCACACATGTGCTGTAGAAAATATTTATAGTCTGAATTTTAAGTACGCGTGTATATGTAAGTGAAAAAAAAGAAAAGGAAAATGTCACATTTACTGAGAGTTTCCTGCTTTTTTATTATATTAAACTTAAATTATTATTATATTATAGTTGTTTTATCAGCTTTTTTTTTTACATCTTTGCTGAAGTCACAAATAATATGAACTAGCAACTCAAATGTTACTTGTTCCACGAAAGTCCACTAACATCCCTAAACACAACTGTCAAATTTGGTGCAATACTTAGTTCACATTTACATTTTAAAAAAGCTAATTTTCCACGTTTCATCACTTTTGCTGAATCCAGAACAATAAAAATAAGAAGTACCTGTTTCTTAACACTATCAATTTCAGAGCGCAGTCTGCTGATCATACGGTTCAGCTCTGAGATTTCGGACTTTGTGGATTTCAAGTCATCACCGTGTCTGCCAGCGGAAAACTTCAGCTCCTCATACTGCAGATGGAAAACGCAAATTTAGATCCATTCATTATGTTTTTGCACATTGCTTATTAGATTACGTTAAAAAGTTAGGAAGATATAAGCAAACTGAATAAATGGACGGTCAATGTGCCATGACCAAATACATTGAAACATTGATCAAGGTGAGCTGAGTGTCCTCCCCTCCTCCCCCTCCACTGTGTCGATGGACTAAGAAAACCTTCCCTCCGTTTGGATGGCTGTCAATCAGTTCATGCTGGGACAGTGTTCCAGGATTACAATCCACACTTGTACAGGATGCACAGAGAAGATTAACCAATGCCTCTCAAGGCAGCGCTCAGCATAGTGACTGTGTCTGCTTCTTCTTTGAAGCAGGTGCTGTCAGTCCTTAAGAGCTCTGGGGAAGACTCTGGTACTAGGGAGAAGGTGTTTTTAGCCCTCTCTAAACTGAAATTGGGTGCACCAGTGAGATGTCATCAATTAACCCCTCAGGCCCTTCTCCCCCACATTTTGCCTTAGAGTTCCCCTTTAAATATGTTTGGTTCCCTTTGACTGTAAACCCGCAACCTGAATTCCCATTCCCTTTAAGAAGAATATTTTGTGACTACTGCATGGCAGATCATATATTATCCTTTCCATCAATAATAGCTAAAAGTCAATAAGAATATATAATATAGGTTGAATTGTTTTGTTACTGTCTGGGTAAAACCACCTCCAACAGTTCTTTGACTTTAGTACACGATGGTTAAGTATGGATCTGAATTAGTTGGGTTTGCCAAAGCTATGTGTGGGACGCCACATCAGAGTAGTGTTTTGTGAACCACTCGCTTACTTTTGATTGATACCAGGACTCAGCTTCAGCTCGGCTTCTATTGGCAATCTCCTCATACTGAGCCTTCACCTCAGCGATGATACCGTTCAGGTCCAGATCTCTGTTGTTGTCCATGGACAGGACGACGGACGTGTCTGAAATCTGCCCTTGCATCTGTGCAAGTTCCTAAAAGCAAAGAGAAATCAGTATCAGTCCACGTGTATCAAAACCTACTTATTTTCTATGCTAAACATGTTACACCTGCAAATTATATTTATTGCATATGTGAATCGACCATCTGAGGGCCTGACATGTCTACGGACCTCTGATAGAGAAAAAAAGCAGCAAATTGACTGGCAAATAAAAATGAAGAACAAGCTGGCTAAATTATTGTTCCATGAGCTTTAATAATATCACCCTACATTCTACTTAGCTTGAGAAAGAAAGAAAGAAAGAAAGAAAGAAAGAAAGAAAGAAAGAAAGAAAGAAAGAAAGAAAGAAAAAGAAAGAAAGAAAAATATATACATATTTTAATAAATATAACTTGAAATGGTGAGATATGGTATATGTATGTATTAAATGTTATAAACAACATGATTTATATAAATAAATAAATAAATTTGCAGGTTCACATAGTAACAGAGATTACACAATCACAAAATATAATTACCGCTTCATACAGAGCCCTCAAGAAGTTGATCTCATCTGTCAGTGAGTTTACTTTACCCTCCAGCTCCACCTTATTCATATATGCAACATCCACATCCTAGAAATAAAAGCAGGTGTGTGTTACTTAAATGGAAGAACTGGCTTCTGGTAACACAGAGTCACATATATGAAAGAAGATGTGTCTCACCTTCTTAAGCACCACAAACTCGTTCTCTGCAGCTGTGCGCTTATTGATTTCCTCTTCATATCTGTTTTAGAAAAACAGGTAATAAATTCCTTATCTTTATATAACGTGTCGATACATAATAGCCAGTGTGTCCTAATATTAGCAGAAGTGTGCATAGAATCATCAAAATTATCACTTACTCTCAATAACTATTTACATTTCATATAAAAGTCATATAATATGAAAAAGGCAAAAAATATATAAAAAAACGACTTTTTAAATTTACTATTGAATTTTAAAGGTCCCTTGATTGAATTGAATGTCACAAATATACAGTGAGAGTGAGAGAATTACAAGTCAGCCTACACAGACTATAGGGAAAAGGGATTGCAAATGCACTGGATGGATTTTGTCCCTCGGTTGACCATCATAACAAAGCTTAGATGTTAAGATCTTACACTACAGTGGTTAAAATTTTTGTGCAAAAGTAGACATGTTAAACCATATTACACCTGGCAGCAAATAATCATATTTCTTTAACTGTTGGCTGGGATGGAAACAAATATTATGCTTAGTGGTTTACAGGGCAGAATACTACATGACAATTTCCCACTTACTTCTTTTTGAATTCCTCTACAGCATCCTGCATTTGGTTGAGCTCTGAACTCAGACGAGATCTGTCATTTACAAGAGAATCTAGCTGCCTTCTAAGAGAGCTAATGTAGGCTTCAAAGAGGGGCTCAATGGTGTGTTTGACAGTTTTCACACCCTGTTGTTGTAAGAGGTTCCATTTAGTTTCCAGCACTTTGTTTTGTTGTTCTAAGAACCGCACCTGTTGGGTAACACACGGAAAAAGGTCATTACTGGGGTGTCTGATAATAATGGCTGATTATCAGGCTGAAATTCAAATAGCCTCCTGCCAAACAACCTGCATTTCGCATTTTAACCGAAGACATTTTAAAGCTAGTTTGTAGAGGAATGAGCATGTTTTTAGTAACTCACCTTATCAATGAAGGAGGCAAATTTGTTGTTCAGTGTCTTGATTTGTTCCCTTTCCTCTACTCGGACTTTCTGGATGGTTGGATCAATTTCCAAATTAAGTGGGGCTAAAAGACTCTGGTTAATAGTAACTTGCTGGATACCACCTGGTGGGCAAACAGGGAAGCCGGCACCGCCACCAAATCCAGATCCTAGTCCTCCACCAAATCCAGATCCTAGTCCTCCACCAAATCCAAAACCTTGTCCTCCAGCAAAGCTCACACCACCAATTCCAGAACCGCAGCGAGACTGTGAACTTCTAGAGATGGAAATTTTTTTATGTCCTAGATTTTGGAGACTTCTGCTGCCAAAGCTGCCTGCACCTCCACTTCCAGAACGATTGACAGAGAGCGTGCTGAAGCCACCTCGGTGTGCCCCGGATGCAGCAGAGGCAGCGCTGAATCCTTTGTTACTTCCCCCAGAAGAGAATGTTGTTTGGCGGTATGAAGACATGGTCCAGCTGCTGCTGCTGCAGGATATGGTGCTGAAGCTTAGCTGATAGAGAGCAGAGTGAGTTTCTGAGGGATGAAGCTCTCCTTTTATTAGTCCTGGGACATGGGTTTGGTTATTTTGTCATGTTTGTATCATCTTCGCTCAATGATGGGTATGGCATACCTGTCAGCAATGTGAACAATAAGCTGATCTGATTGACTCACACCTATAATGTGTGTCACATACATGGCTATTGTAATATCTTTATCCAGACTCAGGATTTTAAAAGGGATTGTCTACTTTAGGAAAAAACGATTCACAACTTATTTACTGATGCACATAATATGATTTGATTGGGCTACTCACTCTATTGTGTCCAAGAGTAAAATTTAACTTTTTATCATTCTCTTTAACTATGGGAGTTTTTTCTGCAGTCTTTTTTCTTAATAACATTTTATTAGACATGTTTAAAGCTTCAGAGATACTGAAGTGTCAGATTCCCGATAAGTATTGATGCAAACATATTGTACCGGACTATTACAGGCAAAAAAAGTAAGGGAATGTGGATTTCATTTGAAAACCTTTCCCAGAATTCCCTGATACATATGAGGAGTGAGGGGAGTTCTATGAGCAACACTATTAAAGAACAGCGAGGACATTGTTAAAGTTTTTCATGTAAATAATAATAATAATGATTACACACAAGATGGTACAGCGCCACACAACATGTATCCACCACCACGGCACCCCAGATAGCCAAAATTCAGGATATAGTGGTTTCCCCTAAACCAATGTACATAAAATGCAAAGTATATAACCTGAATTGGCGCAAATATTGCTTTCTGGGATCCTGGAGTACCTCGTATATATGGAAAAAAATAATAGACAATAATAGTGTATTACAGCAGATATTATTTCAGAATTATTAAGTAGTGCTAGGATTATCCCACTCACAAGTGTAGAGCCTAGTCACTGGCTCTGAGTGGGTCCAGGCCTGCGGGTATATTGTCTTCAAATACTTCTCAGGTGACCCCCACCTTATAAAGAGTGCATTATCCGGGATCATGTAAGAGAGAAGGAAGACAGAGAACTCCTTGTGCAGGTCTACAAAAATTCTCAATATGGTGTTCCAGAAATTTTGTACTCACATTTTGTTCAAAGGGTACATGCTCATGGGTTAATTCTGGTGTAGGGAAACCCAAAGGAAAACCGTCATAAATCCAAAGAATGAAGGCAGCAGCAACAGGAACAGGGATTGTAAAATAAAATAAAATTTATTTAAAACATAAAAACATGCTCCAGAACGCATTTCGCCGCATGGAGTAGCAGCTGATGAAGTGACCAGCGACCAGCTGATGAAGCCGCTACTCCATGCAGCGAAACGCGTTCTGGAGCATGTTTTTATGCTCTTGTTTTTGTCATTTATTAAATATTTTTTTCAGTCCTGTACAATGTAGAAAGATGATATACAGACAGAAATAGATAGATAGATAGATAGATAGATAGATAGGATAATAGATAACGAGATAGAAAGATAGATCGATAGATAGATCGATAGATAGATAGAATAATACACACTATATTTGCCAAAAGTATTCGCTCACCCATACATATGCGAGTCAAGGCAGGTGAGCGAATACTTTTGGCAATATAGTGTATAACTAGATAGATAACGAGACAGATAGAATAATAGATAACTAGATCGATAGAAAGCTAGAATTATAGATGACAAGATAGATAGAATAATAGATAACTAGATAGATGACAAGATCGATAGATAAATAGATTTATATAATAATAACTAGATAGATAGATAGAATTATGGATAACAAGACACGTGACAAGATCGATAGATAAATAGAATGATATTTAAAAAGACAGATGGTTAACAAGATAGAGCAATAAATAGATAGATATGTAGATATAATTATAGATAATAAGATAGATAATAAGAAAGAAAGATAGATAGATAGATAGATAGATAGATAGATAGATATACTGACAGTTTTATATTTCCTAAATGAGACTCATACTGAAGCTTTGCCATCATACCATTATGAATCTTAAGGGAGGGGAACGTATAGAAGACATATGGTAATCAATAGTGTCAAAAGACTGATGGGATTCCAAACAGGATTACATGAGGGTGGTGCTTTTTACTAGCCATGAGTCAATGGCTTGGTTTTCAAAATTAGTTTCAGCAGATTATTCTAGGATGAGGTTCATGAGGACCAAAGATAATTTATCTAGGATTTATTCACTATGATAATATAATAATATCAATGAATAGAACTATTCATTCACTATGCAGTGTATAGGGTGCAAATGACATTCAAACTATAGACCGAGACCGATGTATTAAACAATGTAATGATTACTTTGAGTTTTATCATTTCAAATAATCCATAGGAGACTCGCGATTTGGAGAGCTGAGCGCACTAGGCGGCAACACAGGCATCCAAGCGGAAAGAACATCCATTCTCACGGATGTTCCTTCCATGCGCATGTGACCCCGACCTTATAGCGCACTGTCACGGAACCCCGATATTCTCTCTTCTAATATTAGTTTATCCTCTTCGTTTTCATGGGATTGTTTTTAAATATTTCATAAAAGAATATGAATGGCTTTTTATGGACTTTAAAGAAATGTATGGGTTGCAAAACATCTATTTGTTTACACATGCTACTGAAGTCCAAACCCACAAGCCCTTCCTTATGTATCAACCTTTTTATTTGACATATTTGTTGCTACTGAAGAAACAGATCTGGGATCTCAGCTGCAAATTTGTCATAAAACACAAAGATAACACCACTCCCCAAAAGCATGCTAAGTAAAATAGACACAGAAAGATGGAAAAACTGATTCATATCATTGTTCAGCACTTAAACAGCCTGAAATATGTGCAGTCGTTTGCAATTTCTAATGGTCTTTAAAAATTGTCAATAAATGTGGATACACAAAGCTCTGTATTGACAACCATGAAGCTGATTGAATAGAACATGGATTATGAAGTTGTATTTTGTGTCACACCTTTCTAGTTTCAAACAGCCTAATATTGTTCAGTTAACATCTTCTAGGTTCATTACATACTATATTTTTTTGGAGAAAGTATTTTACCAGGAAGGATACATTGAGATTTCTCTCGTTTTCAAGTATGTCCTGGGTGGTGAGTATGTACCGTTAGGTGTCTTGCCCAAGGATACTTACTGGAGAGGTGCTCTTGCTGGGAACGAACCTGTGTCTCCACAGTCTCTCTCCACGGTTATAGAGCAGTGATGTTACCTCTACTCCACCCAGGCGGCACATATATAATCTCGTCTGGAGTGTCCATGAAGCAGGAACAAAGCCTTATTTGGGCTTTTTATGGTGCTGGAGGTGAGGGCAGTGACACGTAATAAATTTGTATATTATTTTTTACAGAGACACAGAGTTCGTGTCTTTGTAAGGAACCAAGCCCAGGAGCACACAGGGTCCACAAGAGGACCCTCCTGCTGTGACATGAACCTTGTCAGCAGCTCTCCCTCTTTGTATCAGTCCTGGCTTTCCACCAGCCCCACCTGGAGAAAGTCTCAAGTGCTTCCAAACCCAGTCCTGCTGTTCTCTGGACTTTCCTGTTTAAATGAGTATCCCCCTTCAATGATGCCTTGACATTACACCAGTTCATGGTATAACATGGACTGTGTATTCTGGGCCAACCTGCTTTCAAAGCCTGGTCTCTGTTTCCTGTGTTGCCCATCGCAAGCTCCTATCTGTCTTTGCCGAGTTTGTATCCTGCACTTGTCCACTGTGTTTCAAATGCTGTAAATAGTAAAATACACTACTTGATTTTCCATCACAACCTGCCTGCTGTCTGCTGCACCTGGACTTTTCCTGCCAACCACGGTACCATGACCATGACTGTCTTCTTGGTGTCTTATGAACATTGAGACAATCCTCTTCACCCAACATTAGGGTGTGCCAGGGTACACCAGACACACCCCCTGCGCATGCCTATATTTGCTAAATATATTTAGCATATAACAGCACAGGTTAATTTACATATATTTTTTACTCTGAAGGTGCTATTTTCGTTTCGAATTCTGTAATTGTACATCTGCGTCGAACTTCACATAAGGGACATCAAAATGAGCTTTGCATTTCTCCTTATGGTAATTCTGAATTTTATTGCTAGCTTGTAAAGCATTTAATATTGCATTGTTCTAACTTGTTTAAATTGTTCTTTTATTTCAGGCAGACCAGTTTAATTTGAACTGCCAACGGGGAAATATCTTTGCATGATACTTACTGATCCATATGGCATTTACAACATGAAAATTGCTGCATTTTCATAGAACAAACTCAAGACAGCCAGGTCTATTCTAACAGGTTTATTCAGAGAAAGGTGAAAAGCAGGAGAATGACTGGAGAAGGAAAAATTCTAGGTCAAAATAGCCAAACCAGAAAAATTCTCCTATTTATCTTCCTTTCCAAATCGGCTATTTGGTCTAGAATGTTCATCCTCCTGGTGGCAATTCTCCTGCTTTTCACCTTTCTTTGAATAGACCTGATAGAAGAAGATAGCTTGTAAAGCATTTAATATTGCATTGTTCTAACTTGTTAAAATTGTTCTTTTATTTCAGGCAGACCAGTTTAATTTGAACTGCCAACGGGCAATGAACCCCCTGTCTCCCGATCCGTGACAGCTATGGGTCAATGTTTGCTATCATTGGAACGGCCAGAGCGTGGCCTTTCCAATGATACCAAACATGACCATGTAAAAGGTAAAACAATTTTTTTTTTTTTAAATCTTTTTTTTTTTATTTGTTTGTTTTTATTAGTGCAACAATATTGTTCCCATTTCAATTATAATGTGAACAATGATGCTGCACTAACGATTTTTTCTATGGGGGGCGTTTGCTAAAAAACACGTAATTTTCCCCCAAAAAAAGTAACGATTCCCCATTTCTAAATTTTTTAACAAGCGCAACCCACACAAATATAACCGCAAACGCTCGCGTGTTATAATGTGAAAAAAAAACACTTTACACATTGTAAATTATTGAAAATTCAAATTTTATTGCATTTTTTGTTATAATATACAGACAGGACATAACGGATACATATAAAAATGACATATTATGAATATGCCGATTCTCCCGGAAAGAACGATATATAATATGTCTGGGTCGTATAATAAAATGTGACTTCAAATCGCGTTTAAACATGATGAGCGAAACCGGTAAAAATGAGCTCAGCACAGAGGTGTGAAAAGGCTCAGCAGCGAAAGGGTTAAGAAGCATTGTAATTCAGCTCTATACACCCACTGATGAAGCTCCTGTGAGTGAAACAGTTTCATTTATTTTATTATGTATTCTGAATAAATTATTTTACTTTATTCACGGCTACCTGGTTTAATTAGGAGGAAGCATCTACCACCACCACATCGCCCCTGTGAACCCCCAATTAGGGGAGGGGATCCGGTGCCCCTTTATTTCATCGGCTGACTTATGTTTGGTGCCTTTTGGATTAAATAGGCACCGAAAAATATGAATATTACTCTATATACTCTAGTGTTTATCACATGTCTCAGCAGTCTGCATATTGTTTTATTTTCTTGCTCTTTCTAAGGATCTTCAAAGAAACTTCAAGTTCTACAGTTAAGGATGACTTACCTCTGAAGACCTAACACCACCTTTACTTGCGCTGATATCCATACTCTCCACATTTTTTTATTCCAGTTCACTGACCCTGCGGTGAATTCAGTATTTATCGCGGAGTCCTCCAAGTGCCCTGAATGGGAACTGCCGAAGACCACCGAATGCCGCTGATCAGCCTGGAGAATGCTGCCACTGAACATCGAACAGGTTGCAGAACCCTGCTGAAGACCACCGGACAGACCTCTGAACACCAATGAAAAACGCCAAACACCACCTAAGAACGTCCATGCCATTAAAATTAAATGGGAATCAAAAATTTTGTCTAAAAAATCCAGAACAATACCTAAAAAATTTCAAAATAATAACTAAAAAGGTTTTTTACTGAAACTGAAAAGAATAAACGGTTGAACAATTTTGTTTTATAAAAATTGTATTTTTTCTCTGGCCAAATTAAATCGAGCCTTTGGTCAGAATAGGGCCTAGGACATATTCTGATTGTGGAGAGTGTTCTCACACCATGGAGGATTCCCATCGTGGACATAATGACCGTTAGAGAATCTCTGACTCTGACTTCTTGCTGAGAACCAAGATAGTACATTTTTCTTTTGTTGCCATTATAATTAAATGCCTAATATTTTATGACGACTGGTGGAATTTGCCAATTATCTCATCAGTATCCCCATAAAACCAATTGAAGATGTTGGGCTCTATCACCTCCTTCAAGCTAACGCTAGCGTCAGTATTAGCACTAGCTTAAAGGAGGTCATAGCGCTGCGCCCACATCACCTTCGAATCACTAACCCGGGTTAAAAAAAACACGTTAGTGCTCGTTAATTTGCAATTTGTAGAGCGAGTTTACCGTACTTTGCGCTCCCTATACCTAACATGGGAAGCGCAAAGTGACAGCGCAGATTAACTAGCGTTAGGATCACTTGGCCCTGGCGCTAGTTACTAAGAGCTGGCGCTAACGAAAAAGGTACCACCAGCTCAGAGGTGTAGTTAACGAATTGCGTTGCTGCAGAATCTGTTACCTGCAGCTCAAAACCCCCCAAAAATCACATACTCGCCTCTCATCTGACAACAAGAACAGTGGCCCGAGCCTCTGGCTCTTTCTACCAGGAGCAGAGGGAGAGTGGAGGAAGAAAGTCCCCTATCTCCCTCCGCGATCACTCCACCAACCAGCAGGATCTTGCGAGAGGCAAAATCCTGCTGGTCATGTGACCCGGCAGCACGATCTTCCATGGAGTCCTATGGACGCCATGGAGGGGATACTGGGGACGGGGCTGTAGCGCTGCCCCCATCATCTGTGAGCTTAGCGATCGCTAATGGCAGACTACCGGACTCAACACCTGCCCCACTATCTGCTGGGAAACCAGGATGCTAAGGGGAAACTAGCAAACGCAAATTTTTCCCCATAGGCATCCCGGTTTTAGCTCAGGGCACGCGATAGTGCCCGTTGTTGTATAATTCATATCTTGTATTTGTTTTATATTATTTATATTTGATATTGAAGCTTTACAGGAACAGAGTGAGACTTGCTATATCTCATGAAGACGGGAAAAGAAGTAATGTAAGAAACAACTAAAATTAGTATTTATTCATGTATTATTTTAGGCTAGTGATCTCATTTTTGTTTGAGTACGCACACTATACTATAACTTACATTTTCCATTACATATGATTTGATTGGCTTTTAATATAGGTATAAGAGTGGCTGTTTAAAATTCTCATTTATCTCTAGGTTCATATACAAGAAAAGCTACTGAGGTTTTATCACATAAGACAGTGCTACCCAAACCTGTCCTCTAGTCCCCTAACAGACCAGATTTTAAGGATTGCCTCTGGGAAATGTAGACTGACTGCTACAATCACTGAGCACCAGGGGCGGACTGACAACTAATGGGGTCCCCGGGCAATCGGAGATCATGGGGCCCCCTTGTGCCGCACCCACACAAAACCCCACCCATACAACCAAACATCCACATGTACATTATTGTAGTAAAGAATTTATTTCTTAACTCATTAAAATAATCTTTTTGAAAATTGTGTAAAAAAAATAAAAATCCATTTGGACCCAGACACGAATTGGGGAATCCACTGTGTCCCCTTCAGACTTACAGATGGCCAGCACTCTGCCACAGCAGCCATCACCCACTCACTGCAGCTAAGCCTGCACCACGGCACAGAATGTCCCTGTGGCAAACTAGGGAAACTACCGATCACTTGCTGTACATTACTGACACACTGCACATTACAGAGCTCCATAGCAATAAAACTCACAGTAAAGTGCAGTGTGTATAAGTGTATCACAGAGCTCCACAGCAATGAAACTCACAGCAATGTGCAGTGCAGTGTATGAGGGTGTCAGAGATCCACAGCAATAAAACTTAATGTAATGTACCGATATCAGTTTATTCATTAATTTCTCCCCAGCATACTAATCCATTCATTTCTCCCCAGCATACCAATCAATTAATTATCCCCAGCATACAAATCAATTAATTTCCCCCCCAGCATATCAATCAATTAATTCCCCCAGCATACCATTTCTCCCCCCAGCATACCAATTAATAGTCCCCAGGCCCCCCATGTATTAATTTATAACCCTCAGGCCCCCATGTGTTAATTTATAGCCCCATGTATTAATTTATAGCCCCCAGCCCCCATGTATTAATGTATAGCCCATGTATTACCTTATAGTCCCCATGTATTAATTTATAGTCCCTAGGCGGCCAGGCCCCCCATGTATTAATTTATAACCCCCAGGTGACCAGGCCCCCCATGTATTAATTTATAGCCCCCAGGTGGCCAGGCCCCCATGTATTAATTTATAGCCCCAGGTGGCCAGGCCCCCCATGTATTAATTTATAGCCC
Organism: Leptobrachium leishanense; assembly: GCA_009667805.1. Classification (NCBI taxonomy): domain Eukaryota; kingdom Metazoa; phylum Chordata; class Amphibia; order Anura; family Megophryidae; genus Leptobrachium; species Leptobrachium leishanense. Next base: position 386,505,126 of record CM019064.1, on the reverse strand, counting down.
CCATGTATTAATTTACAGCCCCCAGGCGGCCAGGCCCCCATGTATTAATTTATAGCCCCAGGCGGCCAGGCCCCTCAAGTACCTAATTTCCTCATACCTCTCTTTATTTCTGGCACTCGCCGCGCAGTGGCAGTCCATGCTGAGGGGGCGGGGTTATCCCCGCTCCCCTCAATCTCTATTGGACAGCCACCGCGAGCTGTCTTCCATGATCACGCTGTGCCCAGAGCAAGCGTGCAGCGTGATAGATCAGAGTGACAGTGGCCGGCGGAGAGACACATCACATGCTGTGGTAAAATGACCGGGGGGGCGCAAAATTCAACGTACTGTTACATTTCTTGGCCATTCGGCTATTCTGAGAGCAGGCATTTTGCCAAATGTTGGCGAATTGCCTGCACATATGGTGCCTGTCCGAGGGCAGTGCAATCCCCCATAGAGAAGCAATGCTTCGTCTATTCAGAGAACACCGAACAGCAGCGAAAAGTTGCCTAAATGCCCTGCTGTTCAGTGGTTTCATTCAGCAGGTTTATTCAGGAAAATCCCATAAGCTTCAATGTTAAAAATATTCCCGTTTTAATCCAATATCTAATAAACCGCTTATTATTTTATTCTGCAGTAATAAGTCTATTTATTTATAGATTTTTTTGGATCTTTTAGGCATTTTTTGGAATTTTTTATGAAAACGTTTATTCCGTTTGTTTTTTTTAATTGTTTTTTCTGTGACAGGCCTTTTTATTATCATTCATTGGATCTTATGTGTAAATTCCAGGCATTTTCGTTCAGTAGTTTTTTTGCAAACAGTGTTTCAAATTTCAAACTTTCAAGCAAACTCTTTTGTATACGTTTGTTATATGCATGGATTAAGTCATGTTCACCTTTTTTATTGGAATTGCATTTGGACTGATGTGGTCTCTTTCATGGACAATCAATTATTTTTTTTACACATATATTTAAAAATGTCAATAACGTCTCCATGTAGTGGATATTTTAAAATCAGAATTTTCTTTAGTGACACCCAATCCATAAAAATTTACGATCATTAAGGCTGGGGTCACACGACCGCAATGAGTGCATCCGTAGTGACCCCTCCTCCCATTGTCCGTCGCAGTTTTGTGACGGCTCAACTGGAAGGGCCACATGGTGTAATATGCAAACTAGTATCGCACATTACATTGGGCGTGCAGGAAACCTACCCGTTGAACATCTACAACGGACGTTGGACGAGGCTACAAAGTGCGATCCTCCATAGGAAGCTTGCACTTCGTAGGGCTGAGCGCACTAACGTGCCCTCACCAAGGTGGTCACATGGGTGTCCAAGTGGAAAGAGTGTCCAGTCTCATGGAAGTTCCCTCCACCCTAGTGTGACCATCACCTAACAAGGGTAGAATATCTCTATACACTGACCAGCCACAACAATAAACCCACCGGCCTAATATCATGTATGTTCCCCTCATGCGGCCAAAACAGCATCGAGCCACGGACTCCACAAAACCCTCTGAATGTGTTGTGTGGTATCTGGCACCAAGACATTAGCAACAGTTCATGAAGGTGCGAATTGGGGTCTGCATGGATTGGATTTGTTGTTCCAGGACACCTCCCTAGATGCTCAGTCAGATTGAGATCTGGGGAATTTGGACGCCAAAGCAACACCTTGAAATCTTTGCCATGGTTCTCAAACCATTCTCAACAATTTTTGCAGTGTGTCAGGGTGCATTATCATGATGAAAGAGGCCACTGTCATCAGGAAACACAATTGTCATGAAGGGGTGTATGTTGTCTGCAGCAATCTCTTGGTTGGTAACATATGTTATGCATGTTCTGAATTTTTTCTATCACGACCAGAAATTTGATCTAGAGTAGCTCTTCTCTGTGACTGGACCAGACAGGCTAGCATGTGCTCTTCATGACCAATGACTGATGACACTGATGCCGGTTCACAGGTTGTCTTTTCTTGCACCCCTTTTGGTAGGTAATGACCACTGCATCTCAGGAACACCCCACAAGACTTGTCATTTTGGAGATACTCTGGCATCTAGCCATCACTATTTGGCACTTGTCAAAGTTACTCAGATCTTTTCGCTCGCCCATTTTTTGTTGTTTCCAACACACGAACCTGAAGAATTGACTGTTCACTTGCTGCCTTATATATCCCACACATTGATGGGTGCCATTGTAACCATATAACCAATGTTATTTACTTCACCTGTCAGTGGTTTCATTGTTGTGGATGATCAATTTATCTACCACCCAACTTTTCAAAGCCTACACCAGTGCTTCCAAACCTGTCCTCGGGACCTTCAACCAGAACAGATTTTGCAGATCACCTTGGGAAAATGCTGACTGAATCCTGCAATCACTGAGCAGCTAATTTTTATCACCTGTGCTGTGCTTCAGATATCTGGCAAAGATGGCCTGTCAGCGGGTATGTCCCATGTATTATTTATATTTTTCTGAGTTTGATGGTGATTTATTTCTTTAACAGTTTTTAATATACAGGTATTATAAGACAAGAACACGTGAAAGGATGAGAGTTTGAGAATGATTGCAGTTTATTGAAAGGTTCTTAGAAAGATAAGACAAGTTTTTGAAAGATACAAAACACAATTAAGCAGCAGCCAAATTGCCTCTTCTCCTTTCCCGAACAATTCAGCCCATGTGCCAAATGCAAATATAAAAACATTATATATGTTTCAGTAAGCATTATGTTGGCATCCTCAGTACACACTAGATCTAGCAATGCTGAAGTTATTTCTAGAGCGACCAGTATCAAGGTTCCTTTGTGACATTCTGGAGATTGTAATAATATACAAGAATATAAGGGCTACCGGCTAACCTCAAGAATGTAACTTCTTATTAAAAAAAGCTTGTACACTTTCTTTTTAGAAACACTTGATTACATTTTTAAAGTTGCCAATGGGTTGGATTTGGCTGTCACACGCAACATACTGGATTTGGGTGTTTTAATATTTCTTGGAGCTTGTTAAGGTTTTTGATACAATTTTTACACTTGAGCCGCCGCCACCTCCAGAGCCGAAATTTGAGTATTTTGAACTGTTTGAGCTGAAGTTTCCACCTCCTGAACTGAATCCACCACCATACCCTTGTCCGGCACCAGAGCCATAACCTCCAGAACCTCCGCCAAATCCACTTCCACCTCCATAACTGCTTCCACCGCCGTAACCGTGACCAGATCCGCTGCTGTTGCCATAGGTTGAGCTTACGACAGCTGTTAATTGAAAAAAACAGATACGCTTAACCATGTATTACATTTTTTCGTAGTAAAATAATTTCCTTTTGTACTTTAGGAAAACGCAACTTACAGATATTTACGGCACCCACTCCTTCTCCACACAACCTGTTTTACGGAAACAAACAAATAAATAAATATGGCGCTTAATCGAGCAACATATTAAAAGCTTAGATGATCAGCAATCTAAATGAATTGTTTTATGTTGGATGCCCAGAATAATTCTTGCAAACTGGAATTTAATGTTGTCTCAAAGATGCAGTCACCAACACTTTCCTTCGTCCCCATTTTTTCCTTCCTTTTTATCTTCTCCCTTCTATTATGTTCTTATTTTTGCAGGTTTGGGTTCTACTTCTATGTTTAAAACGAGACTGTTGTGGGAAGCGCTCGTTTCGTATTGTAAAACGACACTGATGATCTACGACTTTTGTATTGCTCCCCTGCCTACTATTTAAATAAAGTTTATTTAAAAAGAAGCAGTCACTTACCTGCTCTCCTCTCCTTCCAGCAGTTTCCTGTAGGTGGCGATCTCAACGTCCAGGGCCAGTTTCACGTTCATCAGCTCCTGGTATTCTCGCAGTTGGCGAGCCATGTCTTGCTTGGCCTTGTGCAGAGCATCTTCCAACTCAGCCAGCTTTTGCTTGGCATCCTTTAATGCAAGCTCTCCGCGTTCTTCAGCCTCAGCGATAGCGCTCTGTAATTTGGCGCACTGGATATAAAAGCAATGTGTCTTAGTTAGTGCATGTGTTTTTTTGTGTATTTTCATACATGTTAGAAGCACCATTTGGATATACTGCATTAATGGATGTGAAGAAAGCTGCTTTAGTCCTTTTAAGGTCTTCTTCACCTCACAATTGATACATTCTATTGAAGACGCGTCACTCTGAATGAGCAGTTCATTGCTAAACCACGTAATACCTTTTTATTGGCAGAGCTGAGTTTCTCAGCGAATAGAGGAATTCTAAGACAATGCCACAGTGTTATATTTTTTTTCTTTGCTCCAGGCTACTCCTGTCTGACACTCCTTGCATTATTCTCTCGTGAAAAGCTTAGGATCTTACCTGTTTCTTCACATTGTCGATTTCAGAGCGCAGTCTGTTAATCATGCGATTTAGCTCGGAGATTTCAGACTTGGTACTTCTCAGATCATCACCGTGTTGTCCAGCTGAATGCTGCAGCTCTTCATACTGCAATTACAAATACCAGGGAAGATTAAAAAACAAAATAATAACAGAACATATAAAACACATGAGTATTCCCCATGAAAGATATTAACCTTCCATAGGGCTCATAGAATATCCTATGGATAGTTGTATGTTGTTGACATAGTGCCAACAGCTGTTACCCATTTTTCATTATTTTTTTTTAAAATTAATTTAATGGTTGTATTGTAAAAAAAAAATTCAAGTGATGTCTCAGTTTCAAGTTTTTGCTTGGAGGTAATATTACCAGATGTTATTCGAACTCTGCGCACTCACCTTAGATTGATACCAGGATTCTGCTTCTGCCCGACTTTTGTTGGCAATATCTTCATACTGAGACCTGACTTCAGCGATGATACTGTTCAGGTCGAGTGACCTGTTGTTGTCCATGGACAAAACGACTGAAGTGTCTGTGATCTGTGCCTGCATCTGGCAAAGCTCCTAAATACAACACAATTATATCATCCTTCAAAAATAAGTTTTAAAATATATGACAAAATAACATTTTAAACTGACAATCCAGTCACTTGTGGTAGTGAGCAGTAGTAAGTAGAAGATGTAGTAACTTTTGCGTAATGGTGTGGAATTCAACCACATTATTTACATGGGTATCATGTATTGAGCATTTTTTAGGCGGTTGTTTATTGTGTGTTTTTTTTAATAGGCATATTAACAAGATATTGTGATAGTCAGAACAGAAAACAAAGCATGTAAGAGTGGATAGAACTGCAAAAATAAGAAATTGAGAAATTCTCAAAAGGGGGGGGTTTAGTACTATTGCATGTAGCCTACTATGAGTATATTGCTGTTGTATGTCATAATAGTGTAATTACCGCTTCATAGAGTGCTCTCAGGAAGTTGATCTCATCTATAAGAGCATCCACCTTACTTTCAAGTTCCACCTTGTTCATGTATGCACCATCCACATCCTAAGGATACAAAGAAGCACAGGTGAATCAGATGCTCTACTGACTCCAGGACACGCAAGGTTCAAAAACAAAGGGTCTCACCTTTTTGAGGATCACAAAGTCATTCTCTGCTGCTGTTCGCTTATTGATTTCGTCTTCATATCTGTTAGAAAGGCAATCAATATAACATTTTATGCATAATACATACAATTAGTGTGCAATGACCATTACAAATTACAAATAAGCTTTACTCCTTGTAACTATTGCACCAGAATTTCACTGCAGATGTTGGAGATGGGGAAATCTAAATGCTAAAAAGTGCAATAGACATAGATGTTAGGATTATTAAGGATTTGGATTCCATGAACAAAGTCTGATAGAAAACAAACATGGAAGAAGAGGAATTCTTTCCTAGCATGGCTATTTTTTTCAAACAATACCCAGACCATTGTTATGTGGGTTCTACATGTTCAATCACAGAGTCACCTTTTTTATTTTTTTCTATATTGATTACGGCATCCCATGCCAGCTATAACCTTCCATTTTAAATTCAGTGGACTCTATCCCAAACTTAGTGTAAACTTAACCAGAGCTGTTGTAAACTTACCGGAACCATTATAGTCTATGCAGGTGTTCAGCTTACAAAAGCTCTGGTTGAGTTTACACCAGGGTTACAATAGAGCCCAATGTTGGCCAAACAAATAAAGTAGGATCATATATTATAATCACTATTTTTGCATCCCTTTGTTGATTAACAGTAATATGTCACGAATTCCATCTTAGATAATTCCATGATTCATAAAACACATATATGCTACTGAAGAATAAATCTAAAGTGAACAGGGAAAAAGATTCTTGGAAGATAAATGCACCAAGATTTTAATACAACCTTGTTTTTATACAATTTTTAAATTATCTTAAAAGCATAGGATTGACTTGGCTTCCATTGGTAGAAATATATATATTGGACTTAATACACATGTTAATTTAAGGTTACAGTACATATGCTACAGTTTAGGAAGGCATGATATCTACTTACTTGGCTTTGTAATCCTCTACAGTGTCCTGCATTTGCCTTAGTTCTGAATCTAAACGAGACTTGTCATGTACAACTGAATCTAGTTGTCGTCTCAAGCCATTAATGTAGGTTTCGAAAATAGGCTCAATGTTACTTTTAACTGTCTTCACACCATGTTCTTGCAAAAGGTTCCATTTAGTTTCCAGCACTTTGTTCTGTTGTTCTAAGAAACGGACCTGTAGAGCAACAGCAAGATATATACATATTTTTAAAAAGTCTCATTCCTTAAAAAGGGGTCGCAGAACAAGGTATTGCAGAAAAAAATAATAGTTTAAATTTTTAAGTCAAGTTTCATGAAGGATGAAATAAAAAAATCAAAAGAAAACATGAACTTACTTTGTCAATGAAGGAGGCAAATTTGTTGTTCAGGGTCTTGATTTGTTCTCTTTCCTCTACTCTGACTTTCTGGATGGTTGGATCAATTTCCAAATTCAGTGGGGCTAAAAGACTCTGGTTAATAGTAACTTCTTGGATGCCTCCGGGAGGGCACACAGGGAAGCCAGGACCACCGCCAAATCCAGAACTTATACCTCCACCAAATCCAGAGCCTAGTCCTCCACCAAATCCAGAACCTATTCCTCCACCAAACCCTGCCCCGCTTCCCGCTCCGGAGCCAAATCCATAACGGGACTGTGAGCCAAAAGAAATTCTTTTGCTTCCTCCTACACCCTGGAGACTTCTGCTGCCAAAGCCACCACCAAAGCTAACACGGCTAGAGCCGCCACCACCACCGCCAGAACGGTTGACAGATAGTGTGCTGAAGCTGCTCCGGTTTGCTCCAGGTGCAACAGCGGAAGCAGCGCTGAAGCCTTTCTTGCTTCCTCCGGCAGAGTACGTGGTTTGGCGATACACAGACATGGTCCTGTTAGTTGTGTGAGGATGTGATGCTGAGGATGAGGCAGAAGAAGCAGAGTGAGAATCTAAGCAATGGAACTCCCCTTTTTATCTGTCTCAGATCGTGGGTTTGGTCCTATGGTTGCATATGTATCGTCTTACCTCAATAAAGGGTTTGGCATGCCTTCCAGCAATCTAAACACTGAGCTCATCTAATTAACTCACACCTATAATATCTGAAGTGCAAGACACTGAAAGTGGCAGTATTCTCTGTGAAAACTCTGCCTCCTTCCAGACCCTGCTGTAAAGGTCTAGACATCACATATTCTTTTATCGTTTGACTTTTGTAATCCTTGGCTCCTCTGGTAACCGAATGACAAACAAAACAAGCTTCAGCTCTTCAAGTGATTTCTTTCAATCCACATTACATTTTATGATAATATTATATCAGACACTTTCTGGGCTACATAGAGAAAAGAAAAGAGTATAGGTTGGTGAAAAAAGTATAAGTGCATCTATCTACATGCAATAAACGGAAGATACCTATATAAAGCATGTTTTAACTAAATTATATATAATCTAATTATGAATATATATATATATGTTCACATTATTTTACTTATCTACAAAAAAATATGTGCATAAAAGGTTATAACAATAGATAGACCCCCACCTAGGGAGGGTTACATGTTCTCATAATGTGTCAGGATGAACCTCATTGTTGCAGCTTGTATGAAATTACAGATAGAGCAGTGACTAAAGCTGATAACGTCACTTCCCCAAATTGTGGTTAAAAAGTTATTTGTTCTACAAACAGTAAGGAATGTTCTCGTTCTCGGTGCTGTGATGTGTAAAATCCTGATACAGACCTGACTGTATGGCTATAGCACAATGGATAAAGCCAGTTTATTTTATCCGGGCAGAGCTGTGCTGCACCAACATCTTTGATTTCTTCCAAGTGTATTCTATGTGGGTGAATTCATATTTGTATGCATAAATCAGATTTTCATCTGTACATATATATATATATATAATATATGTGTTTAACTTTAATATTATATCTAAATATAGTGCTCTGTTCGTGGTATGTTTACAGGAGCTCTGGGATGCGATTCATCGCATTGCTGCGATGTGCAAGTGGCTTCTGCAATAATAAACACACATATACTGTATATATATATAAAGTCCACTAAGACCAGCACTCACCCAACATGAATGTTCAATGCCAGGTGCTTGAAGCTCTCATAGGAACATGTAGAAGTACGGAACGGAGAGGCACTCGAGGACTTCCCAAAAAGTTACAAAACCTTTATTAGTTGAAGATTAAAATTACATGATCCAACGTTTCGGCTCAGCAGAGCCTTTTTCAAGGATCCTTGAAAAAGGCTCTGCTGAGCCGAAAGGTCGGATCATGTAATTTTAATCTTCAACTTATAAAGATTTTGCAACGTTTTGGGAAGTCCTCGAGTGCCTCTCCGTTCCGTACATATACATATACATATATATATATATATACACACACTTTTTGGCAGTTCGGAAAAAACAGCTTTATTTATTTAACACACTTGTCCATATACACCAAAATGCAAAAGAAGGTACACAAATTATGTTTTTGTGCTTACAAGCCAAACCAAAACAGGATACTGGTCCACATTATCTGTATTCTAGACAGTGTATGTATATATATATATCCAATAAACCCAAAACAGCTCCGTCCAAGGAGTGGCTTTGACCAGTTGCATAAACCTTATCTCTGCTAAAAAAAAATCCATCTAGTATGGCATAGCATTGATTTTAGGGTTCTGTGTAATAACAGACCCAGGATGCAATAAAAGTGAGACAGATGTCATCTGCATATCCTACCCAGAGTTCCTTGCTGCATATGGGGAATTTAGTACAGGAGCTCTGGGAAGCAGTTCTTTGAATTGCTGTGATGTGCAAATGGCTTCTGCAATAATAAACACTATATATATATATATATATTCACTATATTGCCAAAAGTATTCGCTCACCCATCCATATGCGAGTCAAGGCAGGTGAGCGAATACTTTTGGCAATATAGTGTATATATATACACAGAGAAGTACTTTCTTTTCCAAATACTTTATTATGTCATAATCACATACTGGCTGGTGTTTCAGTTCACACAAGGACATTTTTCAAGACCCGCAACCCTGCACGGAATGAAGTCTTGGGTGTATATATTTGTTGTTTTTACCACCATAGCAAAATGTTAAGACAGTCCTCTATTGCAAAAGTTCACTTGCCTTCAGCACAGATATTATGGGTGTGTGGGATGCAAGTGGGACAGACTTTATTTTCTTACCCTGTCACTATCTTGGTGCTGCTGATGCTCTTACAATAACAAGCCCACACCCTGCCCTACCTGCTATGTACTTTTTTCCCATTTCAACAAGTGCAGTAATATTTGTAATATTTGTACTGTATTTCCCAAACAAGTCAGATGAATCACATCCATACGAATATTAACAAGGATGGGGTAAAATTTTACCTTAACCCTTTTGCCGCTGAGCCAATTCCCACCTGTGCACACAGCATTTATCCATTTTTTGCCAATCATGTTTACACAGAAATTCAAGCTATGTTTTATTGTAGAACTCAGACAATTTAAATATCGATATTTGTCTGCAGATTCATCTCATGTCAGGATGCTATAACAGAAAATGTAAAAAAAAAGCATGTAAAAATATTTTTTCAAATTTTAACATTGAAACGCTTGTGGTTATATATTCTATAAAATAATCTTAAAGCAAAAACAAAAATAGAGAACCTATTACTGTATTTTTTCTATAGAAAAAAGCAATTTAAACCCAAACTGAAAATACAAAATGTTTGCTTTTTGGCACATTTGTGTTTCATAAATAATATGACTATGTTTAAACCACTGAACTTGGTTCCACCATGGCAGATGAGAAAGTGAGCAAAGGCATTGGCATTATTTACTTCTTAAGTGAAAAGCAGACAATGCCAATACCTCAGAACAACAAAGAAAATAATTTTTTAATTATTTATTTTTACTTCTTCATGTTTGGAATCATTGGAAAGGCAAAACCACTGCCTCTCTTTCTAGGGGTGTTGCGTCTTATGCTGTAGATTACACAGTGCGCTATATACACACTATTGTCTGGGTGGAGGAGGATGAATATATATGGAAACTAACCAGGTTGTATATTGAAGGATGGTGATGCAGTAGCCACAAGGTATTGAGGATCAACAGCAGCAGGTAGTTGGATAGGATACAAGAATAGGTTGGGGTAGCAGAGCAGCAAAGCATAGCCCTTCACTGTCTGATAGCATAAGCTGTAATGAACCAGCAATGTTCAGTCTGGGGTGAAGCCCTTTTTTCTGTGTGGATGTATCAGGTGCTTGGTGTAACGGTTTGCTGGATGCTGATTACTGAATGCAGGTTTCAAGAGAGGAGCAGAACAGGAAGTGTACCACCATGGGGGGTTTCAGGACGGTTGCAACCATGGAACATGACATCTATGTAGTCTCCTCCACACTACGTGCTCCCAATTCGTCTAAAGGCATTTTGCAAGCAGTGCTTGGAGGCCCTTGTTAAGGACTTCGTTGACCTTTTTGCAGTGATGTCGGTGCGTGGGGAAGCAGAACCCACAATGATGACTCAATTCCAAAAAGTCAGCCCACTATGGAAGATAGTCCGTCACTGCTGTCAAGACAAGTTGTGTTGTTTGCAAACACAGGTGAAACCAAACTATGTGCCCTGCGTGTCCCATGGAGCAAATTAGTTAAATGTTATATCCAAACTGTAAGTTCTCATGGAAAAAGGGTTTCTCTTTCTACTGCACCAACTTGATGCTTGGCAGGGCAGTCTTAATTTCTGCTTTGCTGTACTTAACTTAATCTACAGAGTTCAATTTACAGTTATATGTTACTTCCACTAGTGGCATGCAAGTACATGATCTCTCCGCACATTACTTTGAGTTTAATTGCTGTTGAGCTCTATCATATGTGTGGGTATGTTTTGATGGGCATGTGGTTGTGTTTTTTTGTGGGGGGGGGGGTCACAGCATTTCATCCTTTCACCCAGGTAGCATAGTGTTTTGGGCCAGCCCTGACTGTACATAAGCTGATAAAATTGAGGAAGGGTGTTCACAGGTGTCAGAGTGGCCAGCTTCCACCAGTTCTTGAGAAAGAAGAGATTAGGATACTGGGCACTCCAATACAAATGAGTCTTCTATTAGACGTTCACAACAGCAGAAAATTGAATACTCTTAAACAAATTATGTATTCATCCTCCTTGGTGTCCTCCTCTCTGATTACCAGTGGTACCACCATCTCACTGGAATTCAGTCCTGTACATCTAGGGCTCTATTACAATGTTGGTGTTAAAACACGGGCGCAAAGGAGGAAAAACTGCACCCGCAGTTTTCCCCCTTGCGTCTGCATTTTAACGCCACATCACAATGCAGGTGCAAAAAATGCTGTCTGTATTGTTGCGAGTGTTAAAATGCTGGATGCTCGTGGCAGCACTGAGTGCAGCCGCGAGCATCCACTCGCTGGAGTCCATAGGACTCCATTGAGTTTCCCCCTGCTGGTCGCATGACCAGCCAGATCTCGCCTCGCGAGATCCGGCCGGTCGGCGTAGTGATCCACAGGGAGAGATTGGGGGACTTTTTCCCCCAGTCTTTCCCTGCTCCCGCCGGCCGGAAGAGGCAAACAGAGCCATGATCCTCGCTGCGGGACAGAGGGTGAGTATAGGATTCCTTTTTTTATTTTTAAGGCTGGTGTTAACGGATTCTGCAGAAGCGGAATCTGTTAACACCAGGTCCTGGCTCTGGTTAACTTTTCGCTTTCCAGACCCTGGCGTTAATCAGCGCTGGGACTTTGTAATCCAGCGCTGATTAACACTTTGCGCTCCCCATGTTAAGCATAAGGAGTGCAAAGTGCAGTAACCTCGTGCAGAGAAGCGCAAGATACCAAACGCAAACGGGTTTTTTAACCCGTTTGCGTTTGGATTGCAATATGCGGTAAATACCGCGGCAACCGTTAATGCTCCTGCAAGTGAGCATTAACGTTTGCATTAACATTGTAATAGGGCCCATACTGTTTGAGGCAAGACCCCCTACACTGGGGCATGAGCAGCATCAAAAATATAGCTCCATAGCATCAATAAGGTTAAAAAAACCTTGAATTATATTATTTAGCCTTGAGAAAGTCAGAGGTGAGTGAAGACTTTTTTGTGGTTTTATTGTTTTTAGTGCTGATTATTAAAATTTGCATTTTTTAACCTTTTTGATGATATGGGGCTATATTTTTGATGACCCTGGACTGTTGGAACATTGGCTGTTGCAGTATAATCACACAAGTGCTCTTCTATATGTTTGTTAGATAGCTGAAACGTTGTCACTGCTGTTGTTGTGAACTTGCAATAATAGCTTCATTTGGAGAGAGATCACCAGTGGCATGCAATGTCTCACTTATTCACTGTCCTTGCTCTAATACAAGCTGGTCTTTCACTACCTGTAGAATAAGGTGACATTCCATAGATCCTGTGTTGATATAGACGAATCCAGATCTGATTTTGAGAAAAGAAATTCTCGTTGGTAAAATACTGCAATAAAAGTGTAAAGACGCAGCGCAAGACGTAAACCCTTAACGGTTGCTTATCATCAGCTGTATTACGAGCATCCTATTTGTTAGCGGCTCAACGTGTAAAATAAGTGTCACTTGCATTGCTTCCAGTTGATATTTTACATAGAGACAAGCTTGAGATCGCCGCAAACCTCTTGAACACGTCCGAAAAAAGAAGACAATCAGCCGAACACAGCGAAGACTAGCCGCCAGAAAAAGCTGATGTCAAGCCGATGAATGGGGTAAAAAAGAAAAAAAAGGAACGATTGGAACTTTTACAATTTTAAGGACTATTTGCAAAAAAAACTACTGTTACTAAAATATCTGGAATTAACATATAAGGCCCTATGAATAATAATAAAAAGTTTGTTACAGAAAAAAAAACCTATTTAGAAAAAATTGGATATAAATATTTTGCAGAAAAAAAATGTCTAAAGAATCCTAAAAAAAATAAATAAAGAGACTTTTTTGCTGCAAAATAAAAGAATAAATGGTGTAATAGATACTGAATGAAAATGGGAATATTTTTTACATTGAAACCTATGGATTCGCCTGAATAGGATTCACCTGCCGAATGAAACCACTGAAAATCAGGGCATTCCACTGACATTTCTCTGCTGTTCGGTGCTCTCTGAATAGATTAACCAATGCTTCTCTATGGGAACGTTCGCTGTTGCCAAAGATCTTCCGAATTTAACTGGCAATTCGCCAATATTTGGCGAATTGACAGGTTTTGAATAGCCGAATGGCCCTGAAATTGCACCGTATGGGGAAATTCACCGTTCGGTACAATTTCGGGGCCAGTTTGGCTCTCTCTGAATAACCCTATATAGTTAATTGTTAACTGTGCATCAAATTTTTCCAAAGAAATGCTATGATAAAAGCAATTGTTACTCAAATGCTTGGTAACGAAGAGGTTAATTGTGGGAGATGAAAAATGCATAAAAACTCATAATCATACAAAACAAAACAAAAAATGCAGTTACTATGATTAATTTAGAGTGATTATGATTCATCCTATTCTCCCAAATTCTTCAGTGGGGCATTTTCCCTAAACAGCAAGTTGCCACAAGATAATTTCCAGCCTGAAAAATGCATCGAAGGACAAAAATAGTTGAGTTGCAAAAAAGATCTTGGTAACTCATTGTTTGGTCAATACACTCCCTTCACTCAATCTTAAAGTTATTCGTCTGTTATTAAGTCGGCATTTGTTCTAGTTGCTACATATCTCTCTTACGAGACATTAGTCATTAACAGTACAAAGCAGGTATTTTCACATCGTTGGGCAATATATCAATTAACAATTGCAGGATCTAGCCTAGACTATTTGTCTTTCTATTTTGCCAGAGGCATGCTATGCAGTTTTCTATCTGATAAGAAATTCAAAAAGCAATATTTTAATTCCATCAAATTCAAATGACAACACTAGTTTATTCTGTTGTATAAAACAACAAGTAGAAGGCCAATGTCAATTTTCATTTTAACATGATGAAAATGTTTAATAGGGAATGACAAAGTTAGTTCAACATGTAGCATCCTAATTTTATTGCATATGTCAGTTAATGAGAGTTTGTATCCCATAGCTTAGTCATAAAGTACTTTACAGCTCTTACCTATTAGTTGCTCCATTACCAGCAATAATGTATGTAACTATGGCTGGGAAACACTAATCCTTTTAAGACACTGAAGCAAGAGCTGCAAGTTTCACAGTGTAAATTGTCACAGGAAACCTGCCAAAATGCTCAAAAATGTGTTAGTACCTACAATAGAGCATTGTTGCACCCTCTCAATAAAATAAGCATGGCGTGGTGGAAACTAAAGCAAGGAACACATAGGAAAAAAATTTACAGTATGTCTCCAGCCCCTTTGCAAACATACAAAAAATGTAAAAAAAAAAAAAATGCAGAAGAACATTAAGGGCTAAATTACGGTCTTCACGCAAACGCAAAAAAATATTAATGCGAGAGGTAAAACCATTTGCGCCGAATCCCGTATTACATAGTCAGCGCAACAAACACGCGCAATCGTCTACCGCGGGTGAACCTACGGAACCCTGCGCGAGCTTACTGTACGTCGCGCGTCCTATACTTAACATTCTGAGCGCAAATGCGAATGTGCGCTGGTACGAGGATGGTATTACAATCTATTCGCCGTAATTACCGCATAGCCTTTGCGCGCATCATTTTAGCAACTCCTAAAAGCTGGTGTTAATGGCAAATCTGAACAACCTGGCCGAACCCAAATACACCAAACCCCAAAAAAAAAAATGCAGCAAAGTATAGTTAGACATTCTACTCATACCAAACCAATAAAATGGAGAAGTTGTGTGTGCATGTATAATTTCTGCAGCATATATACTCAGATTGACTTTGGCAGGTGAAAAAACTTAACGTGAGATAATTGTGGTTCTTAATTCTGATTGGCTAAATGGCGTGAAAAATACTGTGCGCACACTGATTTTTGCGCACGACGGTACTGCGCGAACAGTTAGGCACGTCCTGTTTGTGCTTGTTATTCATCGACGGATGAAGAGAAGCGCGAGGATTGTAATTCCAGCGGTGATTTGCGCACGAAAACATTTAACGCTTGGCGCACAAATTCACAGTTTGCACAAAGATTGTAATATAGGGTTTGTGCGCGAAGATTGTAATATAGCCCTAAATTTTCATAATAAATGGCTAAGTTATCAACTCCAAAATGCTGAGCCTCAACCGAGACATCAGCCCCAAAGCAAACCACAGGCACACTTTAGAGAAGTCCAAGACTATTCAGACTCTTGTTGCAAGAAAACAGCTGATTGACCAGGAAACAAATACGCTCTGCCCATCAAAGTTTCATCAAGAACAGGGAACCTGTGTCTGCCATCAAAAAGGAGAGAAAATAATGGATGAAGAAAATTGACAGACACATCCCAGACAAGCTAAAAACATTACAAATACCAATTTTTTAACACCTCAAAGTCACCAAAATTGCAAAACAAAGTCTGTAATTATAACCAAGTAATTTTAACATAAATATGACATGAATACTAATGGTTTCCCAGGTTAGAGATCATGTACAGAGTCATCACAACTCTCATGGTGAATCCTAAGCTTTTAACTCTTTTCACTCAAAGTCACTATGTCTGATAGGCTTGTCCGCCGTCAATAAATTCGTTTCGTTTTGTTTAGTTTAGTTTCGTATTAGCCATTATTTCGTTCACTTTTCGTAACAATTAAGACCATTCGTTATGATGAATTTAAAAAGAAAAATACATTTCTTAATATGGCAGTCAATGGTAATTTTTTTTATACGAAATTCCGTTGAAGAATTTCAGTGAAACGTAAACTAATCTAATATACAGTATATTAGTTTAGTACCTCCGTCTCTGACTGAAGTTGAACAACATAATTTAAAAAAAAAAAAATTAAAATTAGAAATACGAAATTGCTTTAACGAATTTAGGTTCTGAATTTCGTAACAACGGAAACGTGACTGGTAGATGACCAACCAAAGGTTTTTTTCTGCTGTGTGACTGCAGTTGCATTACAGAGTACGGAATTCAGTTAACGAATTTCAGAGGTTTTCTTCTGCTTTGTGACTGTGTGTGGTTGCGCTCTGTACACCTGCTGTGCTCATTATGAGGGGTTCCCACCATTCCTGTCCTGTGCTGACTTCCTGGGTTTGTACACCTGCTGTGCTCATTATGAGGGATTCCCACCATCCCTTTGCTGTGCTGAGTTCCTCCTGGGTCTGTACCTCGGCTGTGCTCATTATGAGGGGTTCCCACCATTCCTGTGCTGTGCTGAGTTCCTCCAGGGTTTGTACACCTGGTGTGCTCATTATGAGGGGTTCCCACCATTCCTGTGCTCTGCTGACTTCCTGGGTCTGTACTTCTGCTGTGCTCATTATGAGGGGTTCCCACAACGCTCGAACATACAATGTTCAATTTGTACTCTTGTTCAAATCATACCTGAGGATCCTACTGGTGACTCCCATTTCAAATATTAAAAAAGGTTATTTAATTTCATCATAACGAATAATCGTAATTATTATGATAATAAAACTATTATGATAATAAAACCATATTAACGAACATTCTTATTTCATCCAATTCTGAATCTCCCATCGACTACCAGTCTCCCACTCCCATATTAAAAAAGGTAGTTTTCCCAACCCTTCCTCAGCAGCAGAAGAAAACTCTGATTGGTCAAACAGTAATTTTTCCGTTGTAACGAAATTATGATTCAGAGCCGAAATTCGTTAATGGAATTTCGTATTGCGGATACATTCGGAAGCATAACAATTCGGATTTCAGATGCTTTCGAATCTACGAAATTTAGGAAATTCGTACGAATTTCGATTCGTAACGAAACGAATTGAACATGTCTAATGTCTGATTTTTCATTAGCGATCAGTGTGTACGTTTACTGACACATCCCCACAAGGTCCTGGCCCTCGGCGGCCGGCAGCGCCTTCCTCGCTGCTCGCTGGCCAGCTCCCGAGTGACTAGACTGGGTCATGGGTCGAGGTCGCTGGTGGGGTACAGCATGATGACATGCCGCCCGCCAGGTTTAAAGGCAGGTTTTCACTCCTCTCATTGCTTACTTGCGTTTATTGAAAATCGTATCACCTGTGTATGTCTCCGGCTTGTCTGACGTTACTCTCCTGCCTCTTAACCCTTTGATACTGGCTAATGACCCGACTTGGTAACCGACCCGTGGGATATCTCTTACAACCCTATCTGATATCTGACCCTTCGCTTATCCCTGATGACCCAACTGGTTTTAACCCTTGATATCTGGCTCATGTGCATCCTTGGCATTAACCCCTGGTGTCTATTGTTTGGTTCTGTTCTGTTTAAGTATACCTCTGATACTGTTTGTGTATGGTAATTGTAGAGATTCTGGCCACTTTGCTTGGGATTCCACCAAGATTGACACTGAAGCGTTTATTGTTTCTGGTGCTGCAGGCAACTTCCTGGACCAGGGGTTTGCATCCACTCACTTGCTTCCTCTGGTAGAGAGATAAAAACCCCTGTTGGTAGAAGCTATTGATGGTAGGCCATTGTCCAGACCTCGAGTTACCCACGATTCTACATCAGTCCTCATTCTACAAGGGTCCTGCATAAGGAAACAATCACATTTCAGATTATTGACTCACACTATTGCCCTAGGGTTTTGGGTTTCCCATGGCTTTGCGAAACACAATCCCATCCTGGATTGGATCCAGGGTGACATCCGTTCTTGGCATCCATCTTGTTGGTTTCAATGTCTTATGAATGTAAGCACTATTGGCAGTCTCAATGTTCAACTGCCCCCTCCCCCATCTGTCCACTGAAGTACCAGAGTGGTATACTGACCTCAAGCAGGTCTTTGATAAACGTAAAGTCTGAGATCCTGCCACCCCACAAGCCATATTATTGCACCATCAATCTGCTTCCTGGTACTATGCCTTCCAAGGGTAGGGGATATCCCTTATCCAAGAACGAGAACCAGATTATGGAGGAGTACGTAAAAGACAGTCTGGCCAGAGCATTCATAAAACGTTCCTTATCCCCTGCTGGGGCAGGGTTCTTTTTTGTATCCAAGAAGGAGGATGATTTACGACTGTACATTGATTATTGGTGTCTCAATCGGATAACAGTCAGAAACGTATACCCATGCCTCTAATGACTGTATTGTTTGATAGATTGAGGGGTGCAAAGGTATAAACTAAACTTGACTTAAGGGGAGCTTACAATTTAGTCTGTGTTAAAGAAGGTCATGAATGGAATACAGCCTTTAACAACAGGAGTGGACATTATGAGTATTTGTTAATGCCCTTTGGGCTCTGTAATGCTCTGGTTGTCTTCCAGGTTTTTATCAATGACATCCTAAAGATTTTTTGCAGTCATTTGTTATTGTGCATCTGGATGTTATCTTGATTTATTCCCCAGACTTCGACACACACCATAAATACGTTGGCATGGTGCTCACTTGACAGTTAGAAAACAGTCTCTTATGTAAGTTGGAGAAATGTCTGTTTGATATAACCACCGTACACGTTCTTGGTTATATCATCACTCCCCTGGGCTTCCAAATGAATCAGTCTAAATTGTCTACAATCCTTGAATGGTCCCTACTTCAAGGGTTGAAGGCCATACAAAGATTACTGAGTATTATGAATTATTTTATTCATTAAGTTTCATTAAGAACTTCTCCTCCTTGGTTGTACTCATAACAGCCATAACTGAGAAGGGTATCCATTACCCGAAGTGGACCCCGTTGGCCCTACAGATGTTTGAAACTCTCAAACAGGCCTTCATCACAGCACCCATATTAAGACACCCTGATCCCAGATTGCCTTACCAGTTTGAGGTTGACACCTCGAAGATTGGTATAAGTGCCTCCTGACCAACCATTGCACCCATGTTGTTTCCTTTTACGTAAATTGTCTCCTTCGGTAATGAACTATGATATAGGGAATTGTGAACTGTTGGCAGTGGTGTCGGCATTGGCTGAGTAGAGGCATCTCTTGGAGGGGTCCAGTGATCCATTCATGATTATCATTCCTAAGAATTTGACATATATTAGAGTTGTCAAGAGACTGAGTGCTAGACAGGCCAGATGGTCGCTGCTACTCTCTAGCTTCAATTATATCCTCACTTAAAGACCTGGTTCTCGCAACACAAAGGCTGATGCTTTGTCCAGGCAATATGAGACATATGGACACCATGTACAAGATCAGAATCCCATTGTTCCCAAGGATCGCATAATCACCTCCGCTATTGCTTCCGTTTCCTCTCCCATTTTGGCGCACCTTCAGGCAGCCCAGAGCACCGCTCCAAGGGAGCAACCACCAGGCAAGCTGTTCGTTCCTGAAAGTAAAAGAGAACAGTTAAAGATGTTGCATCATGATATGAAACCTTCAGATCATGTGGGCATATCTAAAACAGCATCCAGTCCAACACGTCAATTCTGGTGACCTGGTCTACATAAGGACGTGAAAGAGTATGTCTCAGCCTGTGAAGTATATGCAAGAAGCAAAAGCCCAAAAACCTTACCAGTCAGTTTGCTTCAACCTCTGCCAGTCCCTGATACACCACGGTCACATCTGGCTATGGGCTTTATCGCTGACTTACCCAGGTCCAAGGGTAACACTGTGATCCTTATGATTGTGGATCATTTCTCTAAGATGCACCATTTTGTTCCACTCCCCAAACTGCCAACAGCCGCTGAACTGTTTCCAATCTTTTATGGAACATAGTCAGGCTCCATGGTGTTCCTCTTGAGATTGTCTCTGATACAGGTACACAATTAGTGTCACAATTCTGGAAGGGGTTCTGTGCAAATTTGGTAGTAGAGTTAGCATTTTCCTCAGCCTAACATCCTCAGACTAATTGGGCAGCTGAGAGGGCTAACCAAGGTCTGGAACAGTACCTGCGATGCTTTGCCTCACAGCAACAGGACAATTGGTATAAGCTGTTACCCTGGGCAGAATATGCACTCAATAATTCTGCCAATAAGACCACAGGTCATTCACCATTCTATATGGTATATGGGTTTGACCCCCCTGCACTCTCTTCCTAATTTCCCACTACCAGTTTACCTGCTTTGGACAAACATTTATCATCGTTAAGAGAGACTTGGAGTACAGTGAAATGAATAAAGAAGAAAAAGTAGCATGGTTATTAAGAGAGCATCGAAATGTCACCAACATTTTCCAAGTCTCAGAGAGATGCCACTGTTTACGAGTCTTGCGGCTAGGCCATTGTTTCCATGTCTAACAGTGAAGCCGCTGTTTCCAAGTCTCGTATCGAAGCCACTGTTTTCAAGTCTCACAGTGAAACTGCAGACTCTGAGTCCTGCAGCGAAGCTGCTGTTGCAAAACCCCATGGCAAGGTCACTGGTTTAAAGTCCCATGGCGAGGCTGACGTTTCCAAATCCTGGTTTAGGAGAACTCTTCATAGGGGGACCAGCTCTGATGACGAGGGTAATGAAGTGGACTCACCTGCCAAACCCAAGGATGTTGCGCCAATTCTGGCATCTGATATTAAGCCCGCAGGAGTTAAACACGTCCGTGGTGGCCGAAGGAAAAGCTGGATTGGTGCCATATTTCACAAACCAGCTGCCCAGCTGGTTTTGTATGCCTATGACTCATTCCCAGAGGAATCCAGCACCTACCCATATATGAAACCTCAGGCATATATGGGTACCATTGATGACTCTGTGGTCCCAAAGTTTAACCTCACTGCATATGAAAAACAACTGGCAGCTGGGAGGTGTTCTATTAGGGTTATTCAAAGAGAATCGAAAAGTCACCGCACGTTCGGTGACTTTTCGTTCTCTTCAATTCGGTGCGATTCGGCAATCCCATTTTGGCGACCCTGCGGTGTATTCAGCAATCACCACAGGGCACCGCAAAACCCGGCGAATGCATGCCGAAAATCCTCAAAAACATCTGGATTAACCCCGCCGAACACGTCGGAGAAACCCGAGCAGGAGCTGATCACAGCGCAGAGCAGCTGCCGGAAAAACCCGACACCGCAGACGAATGGAGTGAAAAAAAACAAAACAGTTTGCTTGAATGTTTGAAAAGTGAAACGCTGTTTGCCAAGAAACTACTAAGCGAAAATGTCTGAAATTTACATATAAAATCCAATGAATGATAATAAAAACATTACAGAAAAAAGAACAAACCTTTAAAAAAAATCTTTACAAAAATCGGCTAAATTTTTTCCGCAAACAAAACCAGAAAAATGCTTAAAAGATCCTACAAAATCTAAAAATAAAGAATCTTTTTACTGCAGAATATTATAATAAACGGTTTATTATATATTGAATTAAAATGGGAATATTTTTAACATTGAAGCCTATGCGATTCGCTTGAATAAACCTGCCGCATGAAGCCACCGAATGGCAGGGCAATTCGGCAACTTTTCACTGCTGGTTTTTGTTCTCTGAATAGCCAAAGCTATGGGGATTTCACTGCCCTCGAACAGGCACCGAACAGGCACCGTATGTGCAAGCAATTCACCAACATTTGGCGCTGCGGAATATGCTGGCGCTTTAAATAAAGAATAATAATAATAATAATAACATTTGGCGAATTGCCTGCTCTCTGATAGCCGAATGGCCAAGAAAGGTAAACGTACGCTGAATTTCAGAACTTTCGGCAGCCATTCGGATCTCTTTGAATAACCCTGTATGTCTATATACTTGAGTGACACCATGCCCTCAAGTGCTACTGAGATCTCCTCTATATGTGGTGTGCCAGAGTCAGACTTTCTCGAATATCTGTGGGGGTCTGATGGTCATGGTACCTTGATCCGCATTACTGAGTTGGAACAGACCTTGACACTTAACCAGCCCCCCAATATATATATAGGTGTTTCTCCCATGGTGCTACATTCTTTGATTGAATCATTTCTAGTGTGTCTCTCTGTGATCCTGCTGCTAGCAATCTCCTATGTTTTGCTGACACCAGGTGCCCCTGTAACACCACCACAGTGAGAGTAGGCTTCTCTGGAACAAAATTGAGTACTGGATGATTTATGAATACTCAAATAAGCATCCTGAAAGTAAAATCAGCAGAAATTAAGGCCTACAGCAGAGGCCACCAGCCTTGCAAGTGCTTCTATGGGAGACTGCAACACTGGAGAAAAGCTACATTTATTCTGGGCAAAAAAGGGGAGACTAGACGGGTTTAATAATTAACAACTTTGTTTTTTTCCTACTCCAGTGATCCTTCACGGTCAATAAAAACAAAACACTGACAATGTGAAGAATTTTATCAGTTTACCTTTCTCATAAACCAAGAATAACTATTTTATAGATGCATTAAGGGAAACTATGATCAAAATTTTACCAAGGATGTGTGCATTGCATATCCAGTGCCTGCCTGCCCATGGGGCCCGATGGAGCCACGGCTCTAAGCTGCACATTGCTGGGGGAGGGCAACATTTTTGCTTCCCATCAGGGGTTGTGGGCTGTCTGACTCCTCCTCCACATCCTCCTGAACTTCATGTCCCTGCACTGGGTACAAAAAGTGAGCAGTGAAGCGAGCAGGAGGCATGAAGCAGCAGGAGGATGTAGGGACCTGTTGCAGCCTGAATCCCTGGCACAAAATGGTAGGCTGTGGTCAGTATCTGCAGGGGTTAAGAGAGCCAGTCTGCTCAGATTCAATGCATCCAGTTGTGAGCGTCAGGCCCGACCCCTACTCCTGCCAGCTTTTCTCTCACCTGCCGATTACTTGCTGGGGCAGAGAGATAAATATATACAGCTCCCCTATGAGATCTGTAAAGAGCGCGAGTGTTTGCTGTGTGACTCACAGGGGCGGATCAGGGGGGGCAAAGGGGCAATTGTCTCCCCCCCGAGAAAATATTACTGACTTGCCGAGTGCTTTTCTTCCTACGAGCGGCCGCCGGCAAAGGATGTAGCTCGGCCGCTTGCCTGGGATCCACAAGCTGCGATCTCGCAAGATCGCGGAGTTCACGAGATCTTGTGAACTCCGGGATCTTGCAAGACAGCGGCTTGTGCATGGTTCCCAGGCGAGCGGCCAAGCTACATCCTTTGCCGGCGGCCGTTTGAGGGAAGAAAAGCATTCAGAGGGACCTGGCTGATGGCAGAGGAGACCGATTGGGACCATGTGAGCTGGGGGCAATATATATAAATGTGAGCTGGGGTAATATATAAATGTGAGATGGGTGGCAATATATTAAATGTGAGCTGGGGTAATATATAAATGTGAGATGGTTGGCAATATATTAAATGTGAGCTGGGGTAATATATAAATGTGAGATGGGTGGCAATATATTAAATGTGAGCTGGGGTAATATATAAATGTGAGATGGGTGGCAATATATTAAATGTGAGCTGGGGACAATAGATAAAATGTGAGCTGGGGCAATATATTAATTTGAGCTGGGGCAATATATTAAATGTGAGCTGGGGCAATATATAAATGTGAACTAGGGCAATATATTAAATGTGAGCTGGGGCAATATATAAATGTGAGCTGGGAAGGGGCTACCCTGTGCCTCTGGTATGGAAAGGGTTCGCAGGACTGCGCAGATGGGGTGTGTCATGGAACTGACATAACGCTCCACGCTTCAACCACCATGACTGTTTATTTCCATGGCAGAATCCCCAAAAGAAACAGACTTTATGCTCATTTATATTGTGTGGTCTTTAATGCACTGTAAAATGCTTGGTTTTAGTTTAAATGTACTTTTATTACTGTATGTAAATGTGAACTTGGAGATGTGTTTTGAAGTTGCAGGCCTGAGGTTATTTTCAATGCCCCCTTTTGCCTTGGGAAAGACATACAGGGTTATTCAAAGAGCTCCGAATTGCTTGAGAAATCCTGGCCAATCCTGGCCATTCGGCTATCCAGAGAGCAGGCAATTCGCCAAATCCTGGCGAATTGCCTGCACATATGGTGACTGTTCGGTGCCTGTTCGAGGGCAGTGAAATCCCCATAAAAAAGCACTGCTTCGGCTATTCAGATAACACAAACCAGCAGTGAAAGGTTCCCGAAATGCCCTGCCATTCGGTGGTTTCATTCGGCAAGTTTATTAAGGAGAATCCGATAGGCTTCAATGTTAAAAATATTCCCGTTTTAATTCAATATCTAATAAACCATTCATTATAAAATTCTGCAGTAAAGAGTCTCTTTATTTATAGATTTTTTAGGATATTTTAAGCATTTTTCTGATTTTTTTTTTTTAAAAAAAGTCAGATTTTTTTTTTTTTAAGTTTACTTATTTTTTCTGTAACAGACCTTTTTATTATCATTCCCTGGACCTCCTGTGTAAATTTCAGACATTTTCGCTCAGTAGTTTCTTTGCAAACAGCGTTTCATTTTCAAACATTCACACAAACTGTTTTGCTAATTTATCCACTGCCTCGCCTGCGGTCTCGGTTAATCCAGATGTTTTTGTGGCTTTTCGGCGTGCATTCGCTGGGTTTTGCGGTTCGTTTTCGTCGGGTTTGCGGCAGATTTTCCCTGCAATTCGGGGACCCTGTGGTGCTTGCTGAATACACCGTAGGGTCACCGAAATGGGATCGGCAAAACAAACCGAATTGAAGAGAACGAAAAGTCACCGAACGTGCGGTGACTTTTCAAATCTCTTTGAATTACCCTGTTTATGTTAATTTATATTGAGAGGGGTGATTTTAAATGTACTTTTATTACTGTATGTGAATGTGTTTTGAAATTGCAGGCCTGAGGTTATTTTCAATGCACTCTTTTGTGTAGAATGTTTGAGTAATCTGTGATTATGCAAGAAGGCTATTCTCTTTGTCTATCTGTTTATCTGTTTGCATGTTTGAGGAGTCATGAGTCAGCCTTGTCAATCAAGCATTGTCCCAATCTGATCTATTGGGACAATGGATTATGTAAATGAGGTGTGTGATAACTGACCTAATGTAATTAGAGTTGTTACAAGAAATCAATGTTTTTGCAATTATGCTCCAATGGAATTCTCCCAGTGGTTTCCAAGGGGGTTTGGTATATGCAGATGATCCCTGTTGGACCTGAGCATAAATACTGGTGCATTTTTCGAGAGGCGTGTCCTGCCCGATGACCAAGATGGCCGCTTAAGCTTCGAGCTCCCGGGTCCCCTCCGACGGCAATCTGCTTTTCGCATACATCTCGGGTCATGGTTCGCGGCAAAAATCGCCTATCTACCCCTAAACCCTCAGCACATCCGCAGCTCCGTGCTTCTGGGCCGCTAGACGCATTTGTCACCCCGAACTCAAATCTCTCCCCGCCGCGGGACAAGATGGCGGACGGGCCTCCGGGTCAGCCTCAGCCAGCGGACTCCTCTGAGGCCATCTGCAGATTGGAGAGGCTAATTTCCGCACTACCCACTAAAACTGACCTGGCGGATCTGGTGGCTGACTTGAAGGAGGGCTTTGCGGGAGACATCCGGGAGGTCAGGACTGATGTCGGGGCCTTAGCATCCAGGGTGAGCCGCCTGGAGGACGGGGTGAATCATCCCCCAGCTCAGCAGCCTCCACCAGCGGCGTTTGGAGAACTACAGCGCCGAGTCGACGACCTCGATAACAGGGGCCGCCGCCACAATATACGCATCCGCGGTTTGCTGGAGGTGGAGGGCTCGGAGGATCTACGTGGCGCCCTTACTGAGGTATTTACCATGGTGCTGGGCCAGGCACCGGATACCCCGATTCTGATGGATCGTGTACATAGGGCCCTGCGCCCGAAACCATCCCCTACAGCACCCCCCCGAGATGTTGTCTGCTGTATGACAGACTTTCTGTTAAAAGAAAAAATCATGGCCGCTGCACGCGCGTCCCGCTCATGGGCCTTTCATGGAAGCACACTTGAATTCTTTCAGGACTTGTCCCCCTTTACGTTGGCAGCTAGACGCTGTTTGCAGCCTATTACTCAGGCGCTTCGCCAGGCTGCCATACCCTACCGATGGGCCTTTCCCTTTGCACTATCAGCCCAGAGGAATGGAGTGCGCCATGCCATCTGCCACCCCTCTGATGTCCCCTCCTTTGCAGAAGCGATGGATCTCCCGGTGATAAGTGTCCGGAATTGGGAGTCTGAGGATCATCACGTAGCTCAGGTGGCCCCCCCTGGAGCCCGCAGACAGAGGTCGCGTGGCCGGCAGCGACGATCTAGGGACCGGGCCCCTGCGCACCTGGACCCTCGAGTGGAGGCCTGAGTTCCTATTCTTATTGCCTTCCAACGCCTGCAGCACTCTGGAACCCTCATTTTGAACCCCTTTATGCCCTGTTGTCGAAGCCATCTCTCTCCCCCCGTGCCCATTAAGGGGGTATCCCCCCCCTGTCCGCAGACATGACTGGACTGACGGTACCCCCCGTTGGGAGTTGGGAACTTGGAGGCCACCGTTCTGCACCACGGGCCCCACACGGGCCAAGCAGCCGTCGATCACGGGGTCCCTAACGTCGGCCCCGCAGCGGAGAGAGATACCGACCCAGCCCGGAGGTGGGCGATTGAAACACTCCTCCTCCCTCCCGAGGCTCTGGTAATGTTCTTGTGACCCATCTGTGAGTGAAGTCACCACTTTCAAAGAGAATTGCTTACATGTGCTCGGCCCCTCTTCTATACTGGTGGCCGCTACAAGACCCTTCGGGGACCCTAACGCTCCTGGAGCGTGTTTTTTTTTTTTTTTTTTTTTTCCTTTCCCTCTCCGCTTCCATTTTTTTACACAGGCCCATTGCATGAAAGGTCGGGACTCTCCGGTTCGGGACGATGGCCGGTCCCTTTCCATCGGCGCTGCCACTCCCCATACTGAATACATGCTCTCGGCGCACTTGCTCCCACTCCCAGGACAGGGAAGGGAGGGATGGGGTGGAGGGTGGGGAGGTAGGGCAGTGTGATAAGGAGCCAGGCCAGACGGAGGTGGTGGGTCCTTGGATCTCGACTCTTACGAAGACGTTGCCCCTGTCTCTGCTACGGTGACCCCGCCCCGCCCCTCAGGGTCAAGACTTGGCACTGACTTCCTGCGCCCCCGGAGAGCTGGGTGGGCCTCGAGTGGTTGCGGAGGGAATGTGTCTTGATTTGCCTTAGGCCTAACTGGTCCGTTCGCAACATTGTCATGTTTCATCCTCGTGGAGGGGACTATGTGTGTTTTGTGGGGAGGGTGATCACGTGTAGGTTCTGCCCCCCCCCCCCACAATTTTTTACCTTTTTTTTTTTTTTTTTTTTTTTTTTCTCTCTTTTTTCTCTCTCTCTTCTTTTATATCTGCATCACTCACTCCTAGGGGAACTCCCTGGTCCCGGGATCTAAAGGGGGATTTATAGTTATAATTAGGAATAAATTGTGCTTAAGATGGGCCTCCCTTTTGGAGAGCCCCCCGGGTTTTTTTTTTTTTTTTTTTTTTTTTTTTTTATTTTATTATTTTCTTTACTTGTTACTGTTATTACTTCTCATATTCAGAAGTCGGAGGGGACTTCTTGGTGCTTGTTATTTGGTTTTGACTTTCACCCTTGTTATTCAACCACTGTTGCCTTTTTTTTGGCTGTACACTCGGGTGACACTTTTCTTGGTCATTCAGGTTGCGGATCATAGATCCTCGCGCCCACAAGGAGCGGACGTCACTCTTTCCATGGGAAGGTAGTCAACCTCTTTAGGGTATAGACTAGCCTCTCCCGGAGACGTATCATTCCTTATCTTATTTTCTTTCTCCTGTCTTCTGTTCTTTATCTCTCCTTTCTTCTTTTCCTCTTCTCTTCTCCCACCCCTCCCTCCGTCCTCTTCCCCTTGTCTGTTTGTCTGACGGCTGGAGACATGTCTTCGTCACCAGGCTTTTCCCCAAAGCCTCTCCGCTTTCTCACATATAATGTGAAGGGCCTGAATATACCAGAGAAGCGCCGCCGTCTCTTCCGGGAGGCCCGGGCGCTGAGGGCGTCGGTGGTCTTTCTCCAGGAGACACACTTTCGTCGGGATGCTGCTCCGTCTTTGAGCGACCCAGCTTTCCCGACGGGCTATTACAGCAACTACACCGGGGGAAAGAGTCGTGGAGTGGCGATTCTTTTCTCTAGGGACACCCCCGTGGTCCTTGATGGCGTGCTTTCTGATGATGGAGGCCGTTTCTTGTTTGTCAACTGCACAATAGTGGATGTTAAATACACCTTCGCATCGGTCTACCTCCCAAACTCTAACCAACATCATTGCCTAGCGGCGATTCTTCGTCGCCTTACTTCTTTTGCGGTGGGAACCCTAGTATTGGCAGGTGATTTTAATGTCCCACTGGACCCACGTCTCGATACTTCTACGGGCCACTCTTCTATTCCGCCCTGTATCCCTCGCCACATCCGCCGCACCCTAGACGCCCTACAGTTGGTGGACGTGTGGAGGGCCTTCCATGCAGGGGAACGTGACTACACCTACTATTCCTCAGTCCACGCCACGTATTCGCGCCTCGACTATCTGTTTGTTCAACAGCGCTCGGTGCTCTGTGTCGAGGACTCTGTCATACACGCCCAAACGTGGTCTGACCACTGCCCTCTCCTGGCAACTTTCGCCTCTCCCTTATCGCGCCCCTCGGAACGACAGTGGCGACTAAACACATCTCTGTTACTGGACCCGGCTTTCTCTACAGAGGTTGACACTGGCTTACGCAATTACTTCTCTGATAACGCGGCCTCGGGCGTCTCCCTCCCTACGATATGGGAAGCACATAAGTCTGTTGTGCGAGGTGTCTTCCTCAGTAGAGCTACGGCACTTAAACGAGAGAGATCGGGCAAGTTAGCAGCTCTATTTGCAGAAATAAGGGACCTTGAACTTGCCCACCATGTATCAGCACTCCCTGCAGACTATGACCTTCTGCTCGCTAAGCGTAGGGCACTGAACGACATCCTTGACAAGGACATCCGCTTCGCGGCCCAGAAAGCTAGATGCTCCTTCGCTCTCAAGGAGAACAAACCGGGCAAATTGCTAGCTAAGATCCTACGCGGGAGACGGGAAGCAACTTACATTGCCAAACTTAAACTCTCCTCTGGGGAGATTGTTACACGACCCGACCAGATCTTGTGTGAATTTCGCCGCTTCTACGAACAGTTATATAATATGGACACTGCATCTGACAACAACATGCCCTCTTCGGAGAGCATTCACAGATATCTGGAGGGCAAACTGAACCGCACCCTCCCTCAGGAGTCTTCTGACTCTCTTGATGCCCCAATTTCAGCTGCGGAAATACAAAGGGTGGTGACTGGACTGAAGGGAGGTAAATGCCCAGGCCCGGATGGCTTGCCGGCCGAATATTATAAGTCCTACTCCGACGTTTTGATCCCTCACATGGAGTCCCTTTTTGCTTCTCTGAGAGATGGTGATAAACTTCATCCCCATACTTTATCAGCCACTATCTCGGTCCTCAAGAAACCCGGAAAAGACGACGCGGACGTGCGCAACTACCGCCCTATTTCTCTACTGAATACGGATCTCAAGATACTTGCGAAAATAATGTCCACCCGTCTCGCGCCTCTATTGCCTACACTTATTCATGCTGACCAAGTGGGTTTTATCCCTGGGCGGGAAGCGCGAGATGCAACGACTAGAGTCCTAAGCGCTATCGGGCTGGCTAAACGTACGCATACTGGACTACTCTTGCTTTCCACCGACGCGGAGAAGGCCTTCGACCGGGTGAGTTGGCGCTTTCTGTTTTCGGTCCTGGCGCGCCTGGGAGTGGGCGGCTATTTCCTCTCTTGGTTGGAGGCCCTATATACTAACCCTACGGCTCGGGTAAAAGCAAACGGGGCTCTTTCTGAGACATTCAGGGTTCGAAACGGGACACGTCAGGGCTGCCCTCTGTCCCCCCTTTTATTTGCCCTTTCTCTCGAACCCTTGCTGGAATCGATTCGCCTCAATCCCTCCATCACGGGCATTCAGGGACACACCTCGGAGCACAGGGTCTCAGCGTATGCTGATGACCTCCTGTTCCTTCTCTCTAGCCCGGCTACTTCTCTTCCCGCGGTCGTACAGACGCTCGAAGAATACGGCACTCTAGCTGGATACTGCATCAACCGAGCCAAATCGGAATTTCTTGGCATCTCTCTGGACCACTCTTCCATCTCTTATCTCAGAAGTTCCTACTCATTCCGCTATTGTCCGGACCGAATGAGATACTTAGGCGTTTGGCTAGCTTCCTCGACCAGATTACTTCACGACTTCAACTTCCTTGCCATCCTTCTTTCCTTTCGTACGGATATGGCGGCTTGGACTGGGGGGCTGCTATCATGGTTTGGTAGAATTGCAGTTCTCAAAATGAACTTGATGCCCCGACTGCTCTACCTCTTCAACGCCTTACCAATCACGATTCCACTGTCGTTCTTTACAGCCCTCAGATCGGAATTGCTGAAATTTGTCTGGCCCAGAGGCCGCCCGCGGGTGGGATTTGCGGTGCTATGTCGTCCCAAAGCGAGGGGTGGATTAGCACTGCCTGACCCTAGAAAGTACTACCTCGCCTGTCATTTGGCACGAGTGGTTGAGTGGTCTGGAATTGGCCGGGAGAGGAGGTGGTTGGACTTGGAACGAGCACTTACTGACCGTCCCTTATGGACTTTACCCTGGCTGCCCCCTCCCCAACCGACGGCTCAGAGAGCTGACCCTGACCCGATGTCGGCAACATTGCACATCTGGCACACACGAAAAATATCACTTGGATTTTCTTCTTCCCGTTCCCCATTACTCCCGCTGTCGCATAACCCGGAGCTATTTAGCGGCATATTGCCCTCTCTGCGGGCTCGGATGACGGACTCAGACAGGCTTCAGGCAATAGATCTCCCACCGGGTGGCAACTTGGAATTATCTCCTCGCTCAATCCAACTGGGCCCTCTTTCATACTCGGAGCAATTTAACTTTTACCAGTTAAAGTCGTACCTGAGGAGCCTCAACTGTAGCTTCAGTTTAAGTCGACCCTTACTGCCCTTCGAACGCCTTTGCCACGCGGGTCACCCCCTGACCAGAGGGATTTCTACCCTCTATGGGATGATCATGTCTACGGACACGGAGGCCCCCTCGTTCGAAGCTAGATGGGAGAGGGAGCTTGGGTTCTCGATCTCCCCGGAACAGTGGTCAAAAACGTATACCCTGGTTCATAAGGGTAGTAGCGCCACCCGCATCCAAGAAACGTCCTTTAAACTGTTGTCTTTTTGGTACAAGACTCCTAGCCTTCTTCATAGTATATATCCATCGACCCCATCTGAGTGCTGGAGATGCGCCCAAGACACCGGGACACTCTCCCATATATGGTGGTCTTGTCCCCGGATCAAGGGCTTCTGGTGTGAGGTACAGGATGCGATCTACCAGGTCACTGACGTTAAGCTGCCACATACGCCGGAGTGTTTCCTGCTCTTCCACATCGACCTACCTCTTAAGACACTTAAACGATCGGTGCTCCTTTACATGCTCCTAGCGGCCCGAGCACTCATTCCCGCCCTTTGGCGAACTGATAGAGCCCCCTCCATGAGCGAATGGGTGGGTCGAGTTGAATCTTTCCGATCCATTGATCACCTGGATGCTGGGTCTCGCGATGAGATGGATGGCTTCGGTCTGAAGTGGTTTCATTGGGAGCGGTGGGCCGCGTCTTGGCGGTCGGGGCCCGGGAGAGACCGGACGGCGTAACCTTTTCACTCTGCACCCAATGTATGATATAATGTCAACATACCTGGCTCTTAGGCGGTCTCTAGTTGTACTGTATATGTCTTCCAAACGTCTGACCCGTCCCCTCTTCTCCACTCTTTGTCTCCTTTTCTTTTCTCCTCCTTCCTTGCTACCACTCTCTTTGCCCTCACTTTAACCCTGCCCTTTACCTCTCTCTCTGATATTTTCCTCACTCTTCGGAGAGGGGTTTTTACTACAGTATTGGACGAGACGCACTTCTCCCTTTCACGGTTGTCTTACCCTGAGTTCCTTACTGTGATGCCCTCCGAGCTCCAGACGGAACACCGTCCATTGTGCAATTTGAGAGTTGGTTGGGAATGTTGAGATTATTTACTCTGCTTCAAGTAAAGTGTCGGCACAATGTAATGTTTTTCTTTCTTATATCCATGTAATTTATATATCCACTGTTCTTGTATTTCTCCGTTTGTGGTCATTTGACTACAGACGTATTTCTTGTTTTTTCTTTGTCTTTAATAAAGAAAAATTTTGAATTGAAAAAAAAAAAATACTGGTGCATTTTTCAATAAAAGAGGTTATTCCTGATTGAACATACAGCCTGTCTGGTGTCTGTTTCAGGGTACTCTTACTTCCCCTACTCAGAAGGCATGGAGCGGCCCTCTGGGAAGTCATTGAAAAGGTTCCAGGGCAGAGGATCAGACCAAGCGGGTCTGAAGCTACAGATCAGGCTGCTCGAGCCACTGGGTTCTGAGCAACTCAGCGACCAGGCTGATCTTTGTGTCTGGAGAGCAGGACAGGCAGATGAGCGGAGGTCTGTGACAGGGTGCCACATGTGTCCTGCCAGCATGGAAAGAGTGCACTGGGCAGCCCACATCTGGGTTACCCTACACTGCATAGCTTCAAGGGGTATGTGCTGGGAGGGGGTACCCTGGGCCCCTCGTATGGAAAGGGTTTGCAGGGCTCATGAGTCATATGAGGACAGACCATGTGCAATATTCTGGGAGAGTGAGTTTAATGAGCACAGCTTGCGATTAGGCGCATCTCTGCCTGTCAATGCGAACCCAACACCAGCTCTTTGCCAAAATTGGTTGAGTACCCCCCGAAACCTGTGTCTGGATCCTCCCCTGTGTGTGAGGTGCTGTGTGCAGTGTGATTGGTGTGTCTAGAGAGGTGCAGTGTGAGGTGCTATTTGTGGTGCATTGTGTAGTGTGATTGCAGTGTGAGATTCTCTCAGTGCAGTGTGATTGCAGTGTGAAATGCTGTGTGCGGTGTGATTGTTGTGTGCAGTGTTATTGCTGTGTGAGGTGCTGTGTGATTGCTAAGTGCAGAGTTGTAGTGTGAGGTGCTGATTGCTGTGTGAGGTGTTGTGTGTAGTGTGATTGCAGTGTGAGATGCTGTGTGTGCTGTCTGTTCAACTTGAGCAGGCCCGAAGTGGGACAAAATATAGGCCTGGGCATTTTGGACCGAGCAGCCCACTATTTTTTCTACACAGCGCACATTACTGTTAATTTTATTGCTGTGGAGCTCTCTGATACGCTCATACACTGCACACATTACTGTGGAGCTCTGTGACATCCTCATAAACACTGTACATTACTGTGGAGCTCTGTGACACCCATACAACACTGCACATTATGGGGGTGTCACAGAGCTCCACTGTAAAGTGCTGTTTTTCAGGGTGTCACAGAGCTCCACAGTAATGTGCAGTGTTTATGAAGGTGTCACAGGCTGTTTGTCTGATGGCCAGTCCAGGCCTGAGCGTGAGTGTGTGCTGTGTGAATGAGTGCTGTATGATGTATGAGTTTTATTGCTATGAAGCTCTGTGATACCTCATACACACCACACATTCCTGTGAGTTTTATTGCTGTGGAGCTCTGTGACATGCTCATACACATTGCACATTACTGTGAGTTTTATTGCTGTGGAACTCTGTGAAATGCGTGGGTGTTTTGATGCGTATATTCCTTTGGGGGAGCAGCATTCAATCCTTGAACCCAGGCAGCACAATGTGTTGGGCCGGCTCTGTGCATACCTCTGGTTACTACTCAGGCGGCCATCTTTCCAATGTTTATACCATTCCTTTGATTGATTGGTAATCCTACTTTCCTTACAATTTGTGTAATTTCCCACTTGTCTCTTCTATTCACATTTTCTTGCACTACTTTGTTAGATGAAGATTGTCATAAAAAATAGCCAACATTTTTCGCAAAAGATCTTTTGAATAGAAAAGAATAGGAGTTTGGAAATTTCTACTGACCACAAAAAGGCTTTGCTAATATTAACTGTTATTGGTTCCTGTCAATTCCATCCACAAAATATTGCATAATGTCATAATTCACACATGAACCTCCATAACACTACTTATAATTGTTTTGCTAGCAGATGGTAATAATTCACATATTCTATTTTTAACACATATTACTTTTCATTCAATGGTAAGAAACACTATTTTATAGTATGTGTGAAAATTCTTTAAAGTGTGTATATGGTCAGCCTTTGTATTTTTTCCACGTTGATGTGCAGATTTATAGTCAACAAGAGGTGTAAAACTAATGTGCATTACCCCTTCCAAAGAGCCATTGTGGATCTTCACAAGTTCTGTGTTAAAGAATTAAGGCTGGTTTATCCTGTGGCTGAACTGAGTTTCTAGATATGTGAAATATTTGTTGTTGGCTCAGTTAAGAGCTTTTCTCAGGATATAGATGTTGCCTATCCTTCCTTCAGCTACGCTTAATTTTGGCATTTGTGTTTTATAGTTCAGCAATCTTGGCTGACTTTATAAATGTGACAATAACCTTGATGTGCTTGTAAAAACTGTAAGAAATAATAAAATATTATTACTGAAATTCTTTTATGTATTTTAAGTATTCCAGTTATTTCATGTTTGTTTACTCTCGCTTGATTTGCTCAACCTAATGTTATCTTTCAAAAGTATTATTGGGCTAGACCATATTGATAAAAACTAATCTCACCAACCCGTGCACATGCATACTAATATAAACTGATTTAAGCTGCTATATTTTATTCATTGGAAACTGCTACTTATTTAACAAATTGAACGCAATCCAGGCGTGATTTGGGTTAAAAAAAAATCAGTGTGGTACTTTATCCCCATAATAAGGGATCAATGAGTCTTTCTTCTCTGCTGACATTTGGTACTACACAGCATTACTCAACACTTGTGGATTCTGTCACCAGTAATGGCATAAATAGTGTATATTTTGTTCTGTATCATCAGTCAAATTTGGCAATATAGACTAAAATATGTAAGTTGGAAAATAAAATCTCTAAATTTAAAATCTTTAGGTTTTACTGACTTTTACAAATTTTTTCAATTTAGTTATGGAATCACAGTTGAGAAAAGAGATGATACTTTTATATGTCACTGAAAGTAAAGATAAATACCGGTGAAGTGTTCTATTATTTAATATCTGTTACCAACACACATATATAATTTTATATTTATATCACTGATATAGTAAAGTAGGACCTAAAATTAAATTAAAATTTAGAGGGCCCAATTCTAACCTACCCAATAATAGCAGCTAGAAAATGGGGAAAAAAGCCATTTTTCATTTACGACTTGCTATTAAAAGCTCGGCCGAGACACTGTATCATAAAATTTAAATAAGGATTATTTTAATGTGTTTAACGAACATCAAAGAAGACATGAAACTCTGTCAGGAGTCTCGAGACTAGACCTGCGAGGCTATGTTGAGTAGCTCACTTTTCTAGCTCTGAGCTATTATTAACACTTCCTATTCAAAGTATGAAAACCAGTCACATACAGCACAGGAGCCGTAAACTCTGAGTCGCAAGCAATCTCGTGACTCGTTTTGAATAGCGGCTTGAGCTGTTAAGCTAATGACTGGAGTCATATTGAATAACAGCTCCTCAAGCAATTAGCTTAACAACTTGGTTGAATTCAGACCCTGAGTGTTTCTATTGTAGAGGTCAGCAAGGCTGGGTACTGGATGTGCGATATGTATTTCTCCTATTTGAGTTATGATCCCTTCAAGGACAACTCCAGGGTTAATCTTTCTGTCCAGGAAGGGGTTTAAAGGTTGGCAACTCCCATAGAGGAGTGTGGAAGTTGGAGAGGAAGTGTTCAGCTGTAGCTGTGTTTGTGTGTAAACAAGAGAATTTCTGTGCCTTGCTGGAAGGACTTCTAATTCTGGGAAAGGATTCCCTCAGGTTTGGGACTTTTTTTACAAGTCCATGAGACACATTTATTTTCTGTTACTTGTGCTGAAGGCTTGGACTTTACTTTGATTTCGCTGAGGATAAGTGTGTATTTTATGTTCACCGCTTTGGCTGCCCTCAAAGGGGAAATAAAGCTGTTTTGTTTCATCCAAGATGTTGTGCAAGTGCTCTGTGGGCACCCCAACATCACACTATATGGAATTCTGTTCCCAAAATCTTTCCAGTTAAAGGAGAAACACAGAAGACTTACTTTGGAGCCCACATCTTCTAAGCTCACTCCTGTCGGAATGTACTTACCTTTTCTTGAGTTTCTAGCATTCTACCATCCATTGTAAAATCTTACAGTCTTAAGTGTTTGTGTGTATTTGTGTCATGGCATCCACTCATCACATGCTGTCTAATACCTATTTTCTAACTTAATAATAGAATTGGTGTGTAAAAAGTATACTGGAATCATAATACAATTGACATTTATTTGGCAGGACTGAGACTTTTTGTGAGCAAAGATAAAAAGAGAAGACAGTACAGAAGTGGCACAAGTTAGAACCATGTAGCCAATCCCACAGAATGTACTCATTCATTCAGTAAATTGGATCAAGATAGAAATATTCACATGTAATGCAAAGCCACACTTTTTCCATGGTTTGGTTTATGGGTAAAATTAACCTTATATAATTACCACTAGACAGCAACAGCAATGCAATCAGTATTATTGATGTTGATGATAATCTAGTGCAATGCATCCTGCTGACGGAAGAGGGAACAAGAAATGGATTTTGTTGCAGCTTGTTTTTTATTTAGGCAAGGGCTATCAAAATCGCTTTACGATATCTATGTAAGGCTTGCGTATTTCTTTAAAGATCTCGGGATAAACTACTTTGTTGTGATTCTCATTTTACTATTCTGTACAGAGGAATATCGGAAAATTTTATTAATAACAGGGTTGCCATATTTAAACAAATTGACACTTTTCAGGGCTCGCTCTTCTTTCTAGTCGCTAATTAACTTACTTGGCTGTTCTGGAAATCATGCAACCTCTACTGTTACATTTACACAAAGTGCACCGAGTTACACAGAAAATTCAAGACACACCCTGTTGTACTTTAGAGAATGTAAAGATAGGCTTAGCAATACAGTGATTTGAAAGCTTGTTATCTTTATCAGCAGGTCGCACACTTTAAGATATCTTGTGGGTGCTGATATTTCTATGGTTTCGGTATTTATCTTCTGTAGCTTGACTGGCTTGATGAGAACCTCACGCTGCTGCCGCCGCCACCACCACCACCTCCTCCTCCGAATCCTCCATAGCTTGAAGAGCTGAATCCACCACCACCACCGCCGCCTGATGAGATATAAGATCCTCCACCTCCTCCCCTGGCAAATCCACCGCTGAATTCCCCTCCACCGCCGAATCCCCCTCCACCGCCACCTCCTCCGCCAGCTGCACCAGAGTAGGTTCCACTGATCACAGCTGTAAAACAATGGAACACAATTATGTTGATGAGCAAACAAAAAAAAATATTTTAGACTTTGTTAGGACATTACATTATTACAGGTGACAGGTTACCACAAATGTGACATTGCAGCTGTTTGACTGCTGTAGGTTTTACCAGAGATGGGATGGATCTTTATATGTGGAGGAGTGGAGGTAATATCAGTGCTCTACAACTGTGGAGGACCTCTCCAGCACATGTCTTTGGGCAAGACACCTAACAAAACATACTTGACCACATGCTATATAGCCTCTTCTCTACAAGTGTTGGGAGACAGGTTTTAATTCTGATCAGAACACCTAACCAACATGACTCTGTAGAAACAGTTTCATCCTCACCACCATGATGCTGCTCTATGACCAAGGAAAGCAATGGCAGACCCTAGAAAGAACACTCCACCAGCAAAGGTCCTTGGACTTTAATGGCATGTACATGCCTACCTCACATCCCTATTAAACTATGCCTGTTTCTCTAATGCAGTGTTTCCCAAACCTGTCCTCAGGACCCACTGACAAGGGAGATTTGCCAAATAACTGAAGCTCAGCACATGTGATATGATTTGCTGCTCAGTGATTGCAGGATTCAGTCTGCATTTCCCCAAGGGAATCCTTAAAATGTGGCCTGTTAGAGGGTCCTGAGGAGAGGTTTGGGAAACACTGCTCTAATGTATCATCCCCTTGTTCACATATATTGTACAGTGCTTCATAATATGTTGGCACTGCCTAAATAAAGTATAACGTTGTATTTTTATTCTAGTCTTCATGTGCAGCTAAGTTGCTAGAAAATATTACTAAAGTAAGGGGAGCTACAGTAAATCCTTTTTTTCTGTTGATCAAAGCAATTAAACTATTAAATATTTTTAGTCATTGTCCATTGTAAGAATGCTGATCTAACATAAATAAAACTAAAACATTGTCGTGCTGTCAAGACAACAATATGCAACACATATAGCTGAATTAGAAAACATTGTTGCATTGACAGCTAAAGTTATCATTATATCAATATATGTTTTCACTTTTACCACACTCCCTCATCAGAAACTTGAATCCTCCTCCCACTTCACCCAATTATTAAGTCTCATGTATATATTATATATGCAATGTATTTCATTACTGTATTTTAAAAAATACAAATCGATTCCACTTTGCTGTGCACTGTTCCTAAACTTATCTTATTAAAGCATGAGATAAATGTAAAGCACTTCAATCAAAAGATATTAATTAGACAACACAAAACTTGCTTTCCCATTTCTTTGGGCCACATTACAATCTCCACGCTAAAACGGTGGCGGAAGGAGAAAAAACTGCGCACGCAGTTTTCCCCCTACCGCCCCTGATTTAGCGTGGAATTACAATGCAGGCACTTAAAAAGCTGCAGCTTTTTAAGTGCCTGCATTGTTACCGCGCGCTATGGCCCGGGAATCCGGATGCTCGCGGCAGCGCTGAGCGCAGCCGCGAGCATCCACTCAATGGAGTCGATAGGACTCCATTGAGCCAGACGCCGGCAGTCACATGACCTGCCAGATCTCGCCTCGCGAAATCCAGCCGGTCAGCGTAGTGATACGCAGGGAGAGACTGGGGGAGACTGGGGTTCTCGCCGCGGGATAGGAGGTGAGTATAGGATTCTGTTTTTATTTTTTAGGCTGGTGTTAATGGATTCTGAAGAAGCGGAATCCGTTAACTCCAAGTTCTGGCTCTGGCTAACTTTCCGCTAACCAGAGCCGGACGTTAATCAGCGTTTATCAGCGGACTTTGTAATCCTAACGCTGATTAACACTTCGCGCTCCCCATGTTAAGTATAGGGAGCGTAAAGTACAGTAACCTCGCGCTGAAAAGTGCAAGGTACCGAACGCAAACAGGTTACTTAACCCGTTTGTGTTTGGATTGTAATATGCGGTAGACACCGCAGCTAACGTTAATGCTCACGCAGGTGAGTGTTAACGTTAGCGTCAAGATCGTAATGTGGCCCTTTATCTTTAAATACGTGAATGACTAAATTATTCTGATTTTATTTATTCATAATCTTTTTATTATTCCTCTCACTCAATCTCTCTTTCTCTATAGATGTATAGACAGATAGATAAATTTGGATAGCTATAGATACTTTATATTACATATTTATAAATATGTGTGTATAGCGAGTAAAATAAGAAATGGGTTTTTCATATATTTTATAATATAATTAAACATGTATTTTTTGTGATTTATTTTTGAATACCTTCTGTGATCTACCAAAGCTTCAAGTCTTTGACATTTATTGCTCGTTCTCCACCACCCTCTACACACCCTTTTAAATACTGCACATTAACACGTATTAATGTATCACATTAACAAGGTTACTAGTGGTCAATTTGTAACAATATTAAATATGCTTCCTGGAAGCTACCAACATATAATTTTATAGAAATTATTACAATTTGAGTAAAATAGATATATGTACTTACAAATGCTGACTTGGTTGTCTGAAGCCAATCTGAAACATGATACACAGCAATATAAGCAAATGAAAATAAAATGCCAACGTTAAAGCATAGGACTGATGAAAATAAAATAAATTGTGACAAGTCAGTAAGTACATTTTTTCTATGTTTAATCTCTACAGTAAAGTTTATTGA
Source organism: Leptobrachium leishanense (assembly GCA_009667805.1). Classification (NCBI taxonomy): domain Eukaryota; kingdom Metazoa; phylum Chordata; class Amphibia; order Anura; family Megophryidae; genus Leptobrachium; species Leptobrachium leishanense. Next base: position 386,464,856 of record CM019064.1, on the reverse strand, counting down.
AAAGTTGCCTTCAATAATTTAAAACTTGAATTACTTTCAAGATAGAGACATGTTAAAAGTAGCACTTATATGGCACGCAATGGTTTGAGGAGCCCATTTCATTAGGGTGCGCACTCAAAAATATTTATTAATTACAAACGTTTGACTAGAAAATTCAGGAGAAATACAAAATTTAGCTAAGCAATTATTGATTTTAGGATAAACTATATTTCCATGTATTTGATCTTGATCCAGTTACAGGAACCCAGCCAGGGACACTGAGATGCCGCAAGAAGGGCCGTGGCCGAGCCGGTGCTGATTCCTGAGAGCGCCCTTCATGCTGTTACTGGGAGATCCAGTCAGGTCTTTTTATTCAGTCCTGACTTTACCCTTCTTCACCCATGGTGTTCAGTTTTCACTACCAGGTAGCCAGTTGCACCCTATCAAGCCTGGATGAACTCCTTGAAAGGTGAGCCACGCCCAAACCACAATGCTTCAGCATTGTGTGAGATATCATCTAGGAAGATGTACTCCAAATCTCGTGCTCCAGGACCCCAGTTCCTGAACTGTTTGTCTTCCTAGTTCCAAGGCCCCCCTGTACTCCTAGACATTGTTGTACCATTTCTACCAGTGCAAAGTGCTGCTGCTACCATTGACAAGACTGCTGCTTTTTGTACCACTGCCAAGTCTGGTCCTGTGTCCACTGTGCAAAGCCTGTCCAACCTCTTTCCTGCAGTTCCAAACATCCTGTCTACTGAGCATTTCCCATCTACCAAGCCTGTGTCTGCCCTCCTGTGAGCCTTGTATATATCCCCTGATTCTGGCTTCTGTGTTTCCTTGCCTCTAGTGGGTCCAGTCTCCATTCCTGTCTTGCCCTATGTCCAGCAGCCTTCCTGTGTATCCCACCCTGCCATATTGTTTTCTGTCTATTCTACCATGAGCCTTTGTGTATTCTCTGTGTGGTCTCCTTGTTCCCCTTGTGTCCTGTGTACTCTGTGGATCCTCAGTCTCTAGCCTTATTCCTGTCCTGCCCCTTGCACACCTGTCTCACCTGTGTTTCTTTGTTTATCCCGAGTCCTAGCTTCCTCTCATTACTCCAGTCAAACTATTGCATGACCAGACCTGCTGATAATTGCCTTCTCTACTATAAAGAAGCCCTGTTGCACCTGTACACCAGTCTCAGTGGTATTTTCAGTACATCCTGGGCTCAAAAAATCCCCAAACACCTGATATCTAGGATGGAACATCCTAAAAGATTAAGCAGGGAACTTAACAGGACATGCAGGACATATTATCTCAGATGTACATTGTTTCTGAAGAAACCAGGATCCTGACCTGTACACACCAATGATGCATAGCCAGATTAACATAGGATATCAGAGCTGCAACTCCAGACCCATGCCCTGAAATCAGCCCAGTGAAACATTAACTGCATCAGAACCAGTTATTGCCAGCACAATGAGATCAAGAGGGACGGGTTCCTGGCTCAACGAAGGTATGGGTATTAGAAGAATGGGAATGGAACGAAATTGGAAGTGAAAAGAATGTGAGAGGCAAATTTCAGCTGAAAGGGATGTGACAGAGGCCCACCAAAATCTTTAGGTCCATGGCTATGAACCCCTTAATCAAGCACTACATTGATTGAAAGTGTTTTTTATGTCTCAAATACAGTGGCTTTCATTGTGGACATAAGACTATGTCAAACTCAAACATAATTTTGCAAGCAATCATTCGTAGAAAATTAAAGCTCTATGAATTCCATGTGGCATAAACGGTACAAAGACACTAACCTGCCCTCCTCTCCTTCCAGCAGTTTCCTGTAGGTGGCAATTTCAACATCCAGAGCCAGTTTCACGTTCATCAGCTCCTGGTATTCACGTAGTTGACGAGCCATTTCCTGCTTAGCATTCTGTAGAGCAGCTTCTAGCTCAGCCAGCTTGGCATGAGCATCCTTAATGACCATGTCTCCACGGTCTTCTGCTTCAGCAATGGCTGTCTGTAGCTTGGCAATCTGCAATATACATAATCATATTATTGTGTTTAGATGTAAACTACTACAAGTCTACTAGAAGGTAACTAAAACAGGAAATGCAACTGATGGATAATAATAAGGTATTTTTCCTCAAATTTCTGATACGTAAGGACAAGCCTTAGAAAGGGTTAAGAAATTCTTATTAATATTGAAGCACATCTGTACCTGTTTCTTCACATTTTCAATTTCAGCTCTCAGCCTTTGCATTTTGCGATTGAGATCTGATATCTCATTCTTGGTGTTTTTCAAAACATCTCCTTGTTCTCCTGCAGATGCTTGAAGTTCCTTGACCTTAAGAGAAATGATTAAGCTCACTTTAATTCAGAAATTCAAAATTGATTTATTTCAGAATATCTTAATTTATACAACAAGTGTGTGAAAAGAATGGATTGGATCTATGCTATTACTGGACTTCTGGTCTGAATTGTTCTTCAACTTTACTTTGGAAGCTATGGTAGTGAAACCAGTTACTGAGGCTTCCCTTGGCAAAGCAGAATCAGCATGTTTGTCACCGCTTGGATTGATAAAAGGTAACATGACTTCATATAGTCTGCCTTGGTCGTATATATGTGGATTTAACTTGCTATAACATGACTTGCCTTACTGTAACTTGGTTTGGTATTTTCAATTAACAAGCCATAACATGACTTAGAAGCTAAGCTGCTGCTACACCTTGCAGTTTGGTATGTTGCAGAAGCATCACCAACATGTCATGACATGACATTGTCAGCATTCCTACTGGACAGGACTATAAAACAGCTTGAATTGATTCAGAAGACAGTGTGTAAAATCATTAATGGATTGAAGACTAAATCCAAAACTAAAGGTCTTCACTAGTGTTCCTTTCCTTAAGCTGATCCAAGCTGTAACCTAATTAACATATTTTACGTATGACACATGTGTTATATATCTTACAATATTTTAATGCTATATTAAAGTGGAATGCATTTAATGTGCATATTGTAGCACTCTTATGAAAAATGAATGGGCAGATCCAGAACTTGTTCTGTAAATGACCAATGATCAACATCAACACATTGATATATTCAAGTTCAAAACCATGCAATCAACTTGTGCTATCTATTAATACATCGTTAGCATGCAATTAGCATGTAATATTTATTAATACTTCATTGGCTTTCTGTCTGACCTTACTTTTATGTAGCACAAGTGTCGTTAATGTTGGAACAACATGACTTTCATGCAGCATGAGTGATGTGAGTGTGGAACAACCTGATATTTAGTTAGATTAAGTAGTTTTTCACTTGGATTATTTTGTGTGGTTTTTTTTAAAAAAAAGTCTGCTATGACAGTGATAAACATTGATTACCTTGCCCTGGTACACAGACTCAGCTTCTGCCCGGCTCCTCTTGGCAATGTCTTCATATTGCGCCTTCACATCTGCAATAATGCCTTCCAGATCCAGAGATCGGTTGTTGTCCATCGAGAGGACGACTGATGTGTCTGAGATATGTGCCTGTAGCTGTGCCATTTCCTGATAAAAACATACATCCAGTTGGCATGTGATTATGGTATATTAACATTCAGCCATATTCAGTTCAACCTTTGTTTGAACTAAAAGCTTCATGTTAATTTGTATCTAACATCAATCAGTGTCTTAATGTTTGATTCTCTGCAAACTTTATTTGAATCATAATAATGGATATATCTTTTTAAAAAAATCATTTCTCTACGTGGTTACATTGCTCTACCTTTACCACAACCATTTCTTTTATAACTTTAACTAATATATACACAAGAATAAAAAAAATCTGAAAGTAGCTAAAGTGATCAGGAAATAATATAAACATTACTGTTTCATAGAGAGTCCTCAAGAAGTTGATCTCATCAGTTAAGCATCAACTTTGGCCTCCAGCTCCACCTTTCCCATGTAGGCAGCATCCACATCCTACAAAAAAAGAATGCATATCAGTGAAGCAATTTAAGGTACAAAGACCATTAATGCTGTATTTTACTGTTAATATAATATACAGATAATAAACTGACTTCCAATGTACTTTATTTGGTGCCTCAAATCAGTCTTCCAGAATTGCTGGTATTGTAAAGAAGAAAGGCTAGACGGAGATGCTAATCTTAAATTATTTATGATGAATGTCCTACGGTTTACACGTTGCTATTTAATCCTGATGGACACTCCATTAGTACATAATTGACTTCATGAGATTATAGTTTATTTGTAAACATTTCTAACAAATATCATTCTTCTGTATGAAAGCAAAGGCAAACAATAGTTCCTTTGATGTGTATCATTTGTGTTCATGACACCAATTTGTCAAAACGAGTGTGATGGATTTAGAGGAAGAATTGAGTAATGACTCAGTCAAACCATTGATTTCAGAGTATGTTTTAGCTATATAATCAATTTAAATGCTACTGAGACTGGCTGCAACTATCATAATATAATGTTAATTAATAAGCCAGCACTACCTGTGAATACAATATTCATTGCTACACAACATATATAGACATTTTACTAACAGGTCTATTCACTCAAAGGTGAAACTCAAGAGAATTGGCAGGAGAAGAGAACAATTTAGACCAAAAAGCCAATTTGGAAAGTGAGATAAATGGGAGAATTTTTCCTGGTTTGGCTATTTTGACCTAGAAAACTTCAAGAAAGCCCTTTTCATTTGTTGTTGGTTGTTTTTCATATTCTTCAATACATATTGTTATAAATATATTAAATGAGAAGAAGACTATTCTACTGAACTAAATGGAAAGCATTTCATGCTCTGACATGTAATTAGATGTTTTCGCTGAGTTATCATCTATATGTCGCTGTCACAAATTCCTATTTATTTTCTCACAATCCTAACTTCAATCGATGAAACCAGTCTGACCGTTACACACAAAATATTGTAGTTTGCTGTATTTGCTAGTCGGCTTTGCGTTGAGTAAACAATTTCTGAGATATATTCTCTTAATTTCGAGTCTAAATGCTGATACAGTTTTGCTTTCGATGCAGTAGATGCTACAGTTATGTTTAATGAATGCACAGTCTACACAGAATGTAACGCAATTGATTTTCTCTCCAAAAAAGAAAAAGAAACAAGACATTTTAATTGAAAATGAAGTATTCATTGGTGTAAATTTTGTTTTAAGGTATGAATACATTTTTCTGATCTTACCTTTTTAAGCACAACAAACTCATTCTCAGCTGATGTCCTCTTATTAATTTCATCTTCATATCTACATAATAATAATAATAATGAGACAGTCGACTATGAAACTTAAAGTCCAATTAATTTGTATCACAATTGCAATATTCAGAATCTGCTAAACATTGGTTAGTGGATTACCTGTACATGTTACTCAGTTGTGCATAAAAAAAATTACCAAGTAGACCAGACGTCAGGAAATTCACACAACGTTATAAAGGATAATATGAACATATTTTGATATTTTCACAATTTCTCTTGAAACATTCTGATATTATCATATTTTGGTCATAGCTTACTTGTTCTTAAAGTCATCCACTAGGTCCTGCATGCTCCTTAGTTCTCCATCCAGTTTGAACCTATCATTATGCAAAGCATCCAACTGCCTCTTTAGATTGGCAATGTAGGCCTCAAAAACAGGCTCGATGTTGCTTTTTCGGGAACCTTTAGTTTGGCCGCTTTGTTCTTGCAAAAGATTCCATTTTGTCTCCAGCACCTTATTTTGTTGCTCAAGGAAGCGGACCTAATGCCAAAGGAAGAATCCAGACAAGGAAAGTGTGGAACGATTAAAGAAACAATCAAAGCTGAAGATATAGAATGGAACACTATTCCTAATATATGGTCCTATATATATTTTTATTATATAGTAAGGGTAACATTTTAAACACAACTATAAAAATCCCTAAAAAAACATTGATTAGAATGTTCTAAACAATTCAGATTTAAAGGTTTTTAAATAAAGCATTCACTTTTTCACTTTTAGAAATTCAATTTTCAACATTTTATACATTCAACAAATTAATATATATATAAAAGCTGTTCTAACGAGCATGTGAAGTAAGTACAGAAGTTTTGCATGTGCGTTCTTACCAGCAGAAGAAATGTGCAAGTTAAGTTAAAAGGCATAGGCTGCTAAAGAAGAACTTTACCTTATCGATGAATGAAGCAAATTTGTTGTTAAGAGTTTTGATCTGTTCTCTTTCTTCCAGTCGGACTTGTTGTATACCTTTGTCAATTTCAAAATTCAGTGGGGCCAAAAGACCAACATTTACTTGAACTTCTTGAATGCCAGCGGATTGACCTCCTCCACCACCTCCAAATCCTCCATATCCACCTCCTCCTCCACCACCAAAGCCTCCACCTCCTCCACCACCACCAAATCCTACTCCAAAACCTCCACCGCCACCTCCTCCAGATCCGTATACGCCACTAGCAGTGCTGATAGAAATGGTCTTCCTACCACCAAAGTTATAAAGACTTCTGCTGGTATTACCACCTCCACCGCCACCACCACCGCCACCGCCACCTCCACCTCCACTGGAAGAAGCAGTACGGACACTGCCTCTTGATTGAGAAAAAGAGCTAAAGCCACCGGATCCTTTTATCGGCCTGAACTGGCTCATTTTGGGAAAAAAAATAAAGAAAAACAAATGTGAAGAAACAGAAACAGAGTGAAGGAGATAGAACCCCTCTGAGTCTGGTTAGAAGTGCTCGCTTTTATATACTCTGAGGCTGGTCAGAATTGGTGTGAGGAGATCAGTTTACAAGATCCATACATACAAATGACATGCCTAGAGGGCAAACAAAAACTACTTTTTTTCCCCTAACCTTTTTTAAAACAAAATTCAAAGAATGACATTGCTTCCAGGCTTTAATGGTGCGAAGGCAGTTTTTTTTATTATTTTTTTTATTTTTTTAAAGACTGAGAAAAGTATATGTTAAGACGTACACACAAAACATGCATGTTGCAAAGCAGCAGGATTTATTCAATTCTGCTTTCTAAAAAAAACAGATAAATAAATAATAGATTATAGAACAATACCTGTAGAGAGATAATACATTATATGCAATCTTTAAAAGCTTATATTTCAATATGCTATCAATTAACAGAATGAGATAGAATTATGATTATGTTACATGCATGTGTGATCATCAGCTTGATTCTCTCTATGAGCTAGATTTTAAAAAAAATATTAAATTGACCTATTGGAAATTTGCAATATAAAAAAATGCAAAATGTATTAAGATATATAGCTTAGAATGGCCTCTTCAAGGCAGCTGCTAACCTACCTAACGTTTGGTGCCACATTGCCTTCAATGACATCTGTATTTAAGCTGATTGACAACTAGTCTCATCACCAGTTGACATAATTTAAAGGTTGGTTTAAGGTTTTTGCTTAATTGTATTTTTGAGCTTCTTTTTGGATTTTATTTTGGTTTAGGTCTGTGTTAGAGTTGGGCAAATAGATAGGGATATGTTAGGCATAGGACAAGTGTTAAGCATTGAACAAGGGTCAGGCACAAATTTAGGTTCCCATGGGCTCCATTCCTGTTCAGTTCCCTGCTTAATCTTTTAGGATGTTCCATCCCTAGATATCAGGGGCTCTATTAAATACTTTGCGCAAAAGTTGACGCGTGTGCAAAAACACATCAACGCGAGGGGAAAAGCCCTTTGCGCAGAACGTCGTATTACAATGTCCGCGCAAAAAAATGCACGTTAACGCCTGCCGCTGGTGAACTTGCGCGAACCCTTTGCGAGCGTAATGTACTTTGCACGTCCTATACTTAACATTGTGAGCGCAAATGCGTTTGTGCGCTAGTACGCGGATGGTATTACAATCTATGCGCAGTTTGTAACGCACAGCCTTTGCGCGCATAATTTTAGCAACGCCTGAAAGCTGGTGTTAATGGCAAATTCTATCAACCTGGCCGAAACCAAATACACCAGCCCAAAAAAAATACACAGCAAAGTATAGTTACACTTTCTACACATACCAAACCAATAAATTTGAGAAGTTGTGCGTGTTTTTTTATTGATGCAGCATATATGCGCAGATTGACTTTGACAGGCGCAAAAACTTAACGTGAGACAATTGTGGTTCTTAATTCTAATTGGATGAATCGCGTGAAAAACAGTCCGCACACTGATTTCTGCACTTAACGTTGCTCCGCGCGAGGTTTTGCGTGTCCGTTTTAAGCACGCTATTTTTTGACGGATGAAAAAATGTGCGAGGATTGTAATATCAGCGTTGTTTTACACACGTTAATGTTTAACGCTTCGCGCAAAAATTCACACGTTCTGCGTGCTTTTTTGCGTGAAGAATGTAATAGAGTAAGTATTTAAAACTCATCTTTCATCCCTAATTGAAAAGAAGGGATTGATCTGCTGTTCCCTCGCTCTTTAATTGGAGGTAATTTGCCCCCTGTTGTAATTTTACTGATCAAGCAGAATCCCGTTAGAGTGGAAAAAGTTCAATCAACATCGGCTCATTTGGGTTAAAATTTCATCCAATAATTCTATTCTCGCTATGAGCAAATGCAACGCTCATCAGCTCAACGCCTCAAGCTCGATGCCTTGGTGTCTCTTTTGATTCTGACCTAACCATCTCTCCCCATGTCCAGGCAGTGACGAAATCCTGTTACTATCGACTCAAGAACATTGCCCACATCCACCCCTTTCTGACACAAGACACCGCGAAGGTGCTGGTTCACGCGCTTGTCATTTCGAGGCTCAATAACTGCAACTCGCTCCTTAATGGCCTCCCCAATGCCCATATTGCCCCTTTGCAATCTGTAATGAATGCAGACGCCAGGGTTATTTTTCTCACAAAGTGCACCTCATGTACCTCCCCCCTCTGCCGGCCCCTCCATTGGCTTCTTTTATGTTTCAGGATACAGTTTAATATACTGACGCTCACGTTCAAATCATCCGGGGAATGACTTGCCTCGCCCTATGAAACTCTCCCCTGATCTTTGGGCCTTCAAGAAATCTCTCAAAACCCATATCTTAGATTAGCGTACCACATCACTGATGCAACTCATCCCTCTGCTCACCTACTCACACATGATTGAAGCCGCTTCCATTGCCCCACCATTCCCAAACCACTAGCATTAATGATCCAGACATCCAGTAAAACTCCCCTGGTCTTCCTCAACCCCAATCCCTCTAGACTGTAAGCTCCTATGAGCAGGTCCCTCTACACCTCTTGTTTCCAGCCTATATCCATTTATCTGTATCTCGTTCCCTTTGGTTATTGTAAAGCGCTGCAGAAACTGTTGGCGCTATAGAAATGATAATACTAATAATAATATTCTTGTATTATTTGACCTGTTTCATAGATAGTGCTTGGAACCCCAAACATTTTTGTAAAAAGGTGAAATTAATTAATCTATATCAGACCATACACCACACAGTGCATCAAATTGGTTTGCATGGCTGTCATCCCAGAATGAAGCCTCTTCTAAAGATGATACACAAGAAAGCCCGCAAACAGTTTGCTGACTAAGGACATGGATTACTGGAACCATGTCCTGTGGTCAAGATCAATTTATTTGGTTCAGATGGTGTCAAGGATGTGTGGAGGCAACCAGGTGAGGAGTACAAAGACAAGTGTGTCTTGCCTACAGTCAAGCATGGTGGTGGGCGTGTCATGGTCTGGGGCTGCATGAGTACTGCCAGCACTGGGAAGCTACAGTTCATTGAGGGAACCATGAATGCCAACATGTACTGTAACATTCTGAAGCAGAGCATGATCCCCTCCCTTCGGAGGCTGGGCCGCAAGGCAGTATTCCAACATGATAATGACCCCAAACACACTTCCTAGAGGACCACTGCCTTTCTAAAGAAGCTGAGGGTAAAGGTGATGGACTGGCCAAGCATGTCTCCAGACCTAAACCCTATTGAGCATCTGTGGGGCATCCTCAAACGGAAGGTGGATGAGCGTAAGATGTGTGTTGAGTTATTTTGGGGGGACAGCAAATTTACACTGTTATACAAGCTGTACACTCACTACTTTACATTGTCGCAAAGTGTCATTTCTAGAGTGTTGTCACGTGAAAAGATATAATATAATATTTACAAAAATGTGAGGGTGTACTCACTTCTGTGAGATACCGTGTGTATATATATATACAAAATACATGGGGGGCAGCACTCAACCTTAACTAAGCATTCAGTGTGGGTGCATCTCAAGTAAAGTAATACAACAAACCAGAAGGAGAGCACACCAAATATCACATACAAAGAGAACAACAACAGCAGCTTTATACATTCCTTACCCCCTTTAGGAGCACAGCAGTTATTAACTATTCAAGACCCTTTGCAAGTTTTTTTACTCTAAGCTCTGTTGAAAAATGGTGGAAATGGGTGAATAACTGCTGTGCTCCTGAAGGGGGTAAGGAATGTATGAAGCTGCTGTTGTTGTTCTCTTTGAATGTGATAATTGGTGTGCTCTCCTTCTGGTTATATATATATATATAGGGTTATTCAAAGAGATTCGAAAAGTCACCGCACGTTCGGTGACTTTTCGTTCTCTTCAATTCGGTTCCTTTTGCCGATCCCATTTTGGCGACCTTGCGGTGTATTCAGCAAGCACCACAGGGTCCCCGAATTGCAGGGAAAGGCCGCCGCAAACCCCGACGAAACCTAACCGCAAAACCCACCGAATGCACCTCGAAAACACACAAAAACATCTGGATTAACCATCGAAAAACCCGAGCAGGAGCCGATCACACGTAGCGAAGCAGCCGAACAGGAGCCGATCACACGCAGCTGAAGCAGCTGAGACCGCAGATGAGGCAGTGAATAAATTAGCAAAACCGTTTGTATGAATCTGTGAAAATGAAACATTGTTTGCAAAGAAACTTATGAGCGAAAATGTCTGAAATTTGCATATGAGGTCCAGAGAATGATAATAAAAAGGTCTGTTACAGAAAAAAGAAGTAAACTTAAAAAAAAAAAATAATCAGACTTTTTTAAAAAAAAAAAATTCTGAAAAATGCTTAAAGTATCCTAAATCATCTATAAATAAAGAGACTCTTTACTGCAGAATTTTATAATGAACGGTTTATTAGATATTGAATTAAAACGGGAATATTTTTAACATTGAAGCCTATGGGATTCTCCTGAATTAACTTGCCGAATTAAACCACAGAATGGCAGGGCATTTCGAGAACCTTTCACTGCTGGTTTGTGTTCTCTGAATAGCCGAAGCAGTGCTTTTACATGGGGATTTCACTGCCCTCGAACAGGCACCGAACAGGCACCGTATGTGCAGGCAATTCGCCAGGATTTGGCGAATTGCCTGCTCTCTGGATAGCCGAATGGCCAAGAAAGGTAACCGATTTTCAGCGTTCGGTTACCTTTCTCAAGCAATTCGGATCTCTTTGGATAACCCTGTAAGTTACAGTTTTTTATATATATATATATATATATATATAAATATATACACACAAATACTTATCAGTCTAATTTAAAAAGTGATTTCCTAAACACTGTACAAGTCATTGAGTGTAACATGCTTTACAAAACTGCAAGCTGTGCCAATGCAACATGATTGCATTGTTAACGTGTTTTGGAATTTTCAGCATGTCCCTTCATGTTACAACGAGAGGTTTTTTTAAAATGTTATTGCTTCAAATATTTAGAAAAAAAACAAGAAAAAAAAAAGATGCAGGTTTTAAATATTAACAAATGAAACTGCAATTGTGTTAACTAACCTATATTGTTTAAGGATTTCTTATTATAAAACACTTAGGGCTAAATTACAATCTTCGCGCAAAAACCCTCGCACAAATCGTGAATTTTTGCGCCAAGCGTTAAACGTTTATGCGCGCAAATCACCGCTGGGATTACAATCCTCTCGCGTCTTTTCATCCGTCGATCAATAACGCGCGTAAACCGGACACACCCAAATGCTCACGCAGTACTGTCGCACGCAGAAATCAGTGTGCGCACTGTTTTTTTCTCGCGATTCAGCCAATCAGAATTAAGAACCACAATTACCTCACGTTAAGAAATTGCGCCTGTCAAAGTCAATCTGAGCATATATGCTGCAGCAATAATAAATGCACCCACAACCTCTCCATTTTATTGGTTTGGGTATGTGTAGAATGTGTAACTATACTTTGCTGTGTACTTTTTTTTGGGCTGGTGTATTTGGTTTCGGCCAGGTTGATAGAATTTTCCATTAACACCAGCTTTTAGGAGTTGCTAAAATAATACGCGCAAAGGCTGTGCGGTAATTCCTGCGCATAGATTATAATACCATCCGGCTACCAGCGCACAAACGCATTTCCGCTCACAATGTTAAGTATAGGACGCACGCAGTATGGTAAGCTCGTGCAGGGTTTGTGCAGGTTCACCAGCAGTAGACGATTGCGCTCGATTGTAGCGCTGACTTTGTAATACGGCATTCAGTGCAAAGGTTTTACCCCTCGCGTTAAAGGTTTTTTGCGCCGGCGCAAACGTTTGTAATTTAGCCCTTAATAATTTAGCAGGAATCCTGCTGACCAGAGTTAGGTCCTATTTCTGCTATTTGCAAGTGATCAGATATGCTTCCCGAACCCAGGGCAGTGTTTCCTCCTGTTTGAAGAAATTGGTATATTTATATATATATGGTATATATATATCCAAGGAAAGTGGCGGCACTCGATTTGAGAAATAAAAAATCAAAAAAGTTTATTTAAATCATTTAAAATAAGACCGACGTTTCGGCCCTCACAGGAGCCATTCTCAAGGTCTGGGTATGTGTAGAATGTGTAACTATACTTTGCTGTGTACTTTTTTTTGGGCTGGTGTATTTGGTTTCGGCCAGGTTGATAGAATTTTCCATTAACACCAGCTTTTAGGAGTTGCTAAAATAATACGCGCAAAGGCTGTGCGGTAATTCCTGCGCATAGATTATAATACCATCCGGCTACCAGCGCACAAACGCATTTCCGCTCACAATGTTAAGTATAGGACGCACGCAGTATGGTAAGCTCGTGCAGGGTTTGTGCAGGTTCACCAGCAGTAGACGATTGCGCTCGATTGTAGCGCTGACTTTGTAATACGGCATTCAGTGCAAAGGGTTTTACCCCTCGCGTTAAAGGTTTTTTGCGCCGGCGCAAACGTTTGTAATTTAGCCCTTAATAATTTAGCAGGAATCCTGCTGACCAGAGTTAGGTCCTATTTCTGCTATTTGCAAGTGATCAGATATGCTTCCCGAACCCAGGGCAGTGTTTCCTCCTGTTTGAAGAAATTGGTATATTTATATATATATGGTATATATATATATATATATATATATATATATTTTTTTAATTTATTTTCTCAGTATTTGATTTTTTTTTTTTACCCTGGCACATATCGACTATAAATTTAAAATAACAGCGGAGGATGATTACTCTCTAATACATGAAAGAGACAGTTTATACTAATTGTTTAAATAAATAATGCATCGCTCTTTCAAACTGATAGATCAATGCCCTGCCTTTAAACCAATTTGGCTCGGTGAATTTGATTTTAATACACATATGGGTTTGGCATGCCTGGCAGGTAAATGCTAAAGCTTGTTAATGCTAATTTTTACAAACTACTTAAATAATGGTTTTAACTGACTGCCGTGCTTTGCAACGCCCAATTCATATGTTGCAATAATAAAATACTATTGGCATCGATAAGTGAAATGATAGATAAAGAAATACAAACACACGTTTTTCGCACACAAAAAAAATATTTGGTCTTGTTTTACTTTGTGCATTAGAAGAAAGCCATTCATCTCCCTAAAACATTTAGGGCTCTATTAGATTGTTCGCGCAAAAGCGCACGAGCAGCGCAATTTTTTTGCGCAAAGCGTTAAACGTTAACGCATCAAAAATAACGGTGGTATTACAATTCGTGCGAATTTCTTCATCCGTCAAAAAATAACGCGAGTAAAAAAGACGCGCAAAAACGCGCACGCAGAAATCGGTGTGCGGTCTGTTTTTAACTCAATTCAGCCAATCAGAATTAAGAACCACAATTGTCTCCCGTTAAGTTTTTGCACCTGTCAAAATCAATCTGCGTATATATGCTGCAGCAATAATAAAAACACGCACAACTTCTCAATTTTATTGTTTGGGTATGAGTAGAATGTGTAACTATACGTTGCTGCGTATTTTTTTTTCGGGCTGGTTTATTTGGTTTCGGCCAGGACGTTCAGATTTACCGTTACCAACAGCTTTTAGGCTGGGGTCAGACCAGCGCACTTTTAACGTGCGTTCTGGCGCACTTAATCACGGCCGCACTAGCAGCAAATGACGGGCAATGACGGCCAATATACGAAGTACGGACGCACGAAAGTCCGGCTGCGCAACGCAAGTGGAAAATGAACGCATTTTTTTGAGAACGCAGAACCGCTAGTACTGACGTACAGAGTGCGCTGCGCCCGCTAGCGGTGTGTGTGTGTGATTTGGAGACGTCAGACGCTGCTCGTGTCCGGCCAACATAACGTCCAGACACCCAAAGTTTCCTGGTTTGGATTCGTAAAAAATCACGCACAAAAATGCGCATCGTATGACCGTTTTCGCGTATTCCGTGAAAAAATACATCAATGCGTTCGGACGCACTTTTTTACGTTCGCGTGTAAAAATGCTTTCGTTTGACCCTAGCCATAAAAGACGTTAAAATAATGCGCGCAAACTTCCGTTAAATTTTGCGCATAGATTGTTATACCATCCGCATACCAGCACACAAACGCATTTGCGCTCACAAAGTTAAGTATAGGACGCGCAACGTACATTACGTTCGCAAAGGGTTCACGCAGGTTCACCCGCGGTAGACGTTAACACGCATTTTTTGCGCGGACATTGTAATACGACGTTCAGCGCAAAGGGTTTTTTCCCTCGCATTAATGCGTTTTTGCGCACACGTTAACGTTTGCGCGAAGTAATTAATAGAGCCCTTAAGTTCTGGAATTATTGTCTCACGGAATTGTTTTGCCATATCTGATTCTGTACACTTCACAATTAATTAGCAATATATATATATATATATATAATACTTTAGAAATCCGCCCTTAGAAACTACCTCTTTAAGCAATATTTTCATGCAAATACAATGGCAATCTGTTAGATCTGTGAATACAGTTTCTTTTTATCTGATAATTAGGCGGTGTGTCTCACATCTTTGTTTAGCTGTTGGGCATATATCAAATGAGCTGGTGTTTTGCTTTTGCCCAGAAGCAGATTTTCTGCAGCTGCCTGTTGACCACATATCATATTATGAGACGTGACTTGTGTTAAAGAATCCCACAAGTGAGAGTTCATATGTGCCCAGACCAGCATGTGCTGTCAAAAGCAATATTTTATCGTCTTCAGTCTAAAGCAGGGCTTGGCTCAGGTGCTTTACATTGCAGATGCTTTTATGTTCATGATTTCTCACAGTAGCTTTGGGAAAAGATGATTATCTCTTCTTTACATAATGATATGCAAGGTTGGATAGCAGGCATGCCTCAATTATTCCTGCAGCTGTCCCTTTGTTGCGCCCCCTTGCACTCGATGCATTAACTGTCTCTGACCTTAGTAGATGTCTCATTAGATTGCAAGCAATTAGAGTGATATCAACTAATTTCACAAGCTCCCACATACCCTTTCAGTGCTAAACTGTATTAAAACTTGGGAAATAACACATATGCATAGTCTTGTTTCAGTTACAGTCATTTACACAGCATCGGCACATTCCGTAGCGCTTTACAATGAGGGAACACAAATATAAGACGTACATGATAAATGAGCAAGGACAACCTTGGCGTAGGATAACTGACCAGCTGTTTAACTAAGAGCTCAGCCAGACATCCCATACAATCTAAGGGACAGGGTAAGTGAAACAAATGGGAGCAAAGGGAAGGTAAAGTAGGTGGCAGGAAAGAATATAGTATTGCATGAGAAGGACCAGAAGCTTGGGTTTAGTAAGAGTAATTATAGAGAGAAGTGGAAACAGGTAGAAAGGAGACCTGAAATTTGGGACAGGGTCTGGGTGGTGGATGTTCAACAGAATGGATTAATGGAGTTGAATCTAAGAGCTAGTAGGTTTAATACTGTGTGGAGGAAGAAGAAGAACAGCGAGATTTAGCAAGAGTGACCTGTTATTTACGACATACGGGGAGGGAGATCTTGGACGCTAAAAAGCAGAAAACAAGATGGCCACCTTGTTTTTTCCTTTTTAGCCTCCAAGATTTCCTGTGCCTCCAACTCTATACTACAACGCTGTACAAGGGCGATATCTACTTGTTTTTTTGTCACCTTGCTCTATTTTTTGTATCTCTTTTAAACCATTTTGCACCTTTGTGTGAAGGGGGTGTTTTTGAGCTTTGGTGCTAGGCCTGGGGTCTCAAACTCAAATCACCTGAGGGCCACTGCACATGTTTTCACATCCCATGGGGGCCACATGCAAAATTTTAAACAGTTTTTTATTAAACCGTTTATTCTTTTCAGTTACAACAAAACGTCTTTTTATTTATTTTTCTGAACATCTTTTTGTATTTTTGGTATTTTTCGGATGAAATTTTTGATTTCCACTTTTTTAAAAAAGCTTTTTTTTTAATCTGTAACAGGCCTTTTTATTCTTTTTTTTAAAGGACCTATTTTAATATATGGAAACATTTTAATACATTTTAGTGGTTTAAATGCCTATTAGAAGAATAGCAGAGTTCTGTTCACTTGCAGTGGATGATCCTACTCAGACATATTTGTGCAACCTCGGTCGTTCATAGTCTGACGACCAAGTCGGCTGCTGGAATATGGACCCAGTGGATGACAAAAAAAAACGTTTTCCTTCTGAATAGCATGTACAGCAACACGTCGATTTTTTTTATTTTTTTTAAGAGAGCTGTGTGAGCTTCTGCGGCACATCTCCCACACTGGCCTCACAACTGGAGAAGGGAAATATTAATGGTGTAATGAGAGTTCTCTCAAAAGCCACATACATCACACCCAGTGGCGTAGCGTGGGGGGGGCTGGGGGGGCCGTGGCCCCGGGCGCAGTTTTGTTAGGGGCGCATTTGTCTCTGTACCACCTGATTGGCCGGACCACGTGACCGGCTGCGCGGCATCACCTAACAGGACGGACTGTTAAAGACCGGGCAGGCGCTCCCGCGCTGCCCGGCATCTGGGTCCCGGTCCCCTCAACCCCCGCCGGAGCTGGGGCCTGGGGCAATATCCAGGTAAGGGCTGGGGGCAAATCCATGAGATGGGGGCAAATCCATGAGTGAGCTGGGGGGCAAATCCATGAGCTGGGGCAAATCCATGAGCTGGGGCAAATCCATGAGCTGGGGGCAAATCCATGAGATGGGGGCAAATCCATGAGTGAGCTGGGGGGCAAATCCATGAGTGAGCTGGGGGGCAAATCCATGAGCTGGGGGCAAATCCATGAGCTGGGGGCAAATCCATGAGATGGGGGCAAATCCATGAGTGAGCTGGGGGGCAAATCCATGAGTGAGCTGGGGGGCAAATCCATGAGCTGGGGGCAAATCCATGAGATGGGGGCAAATCCATGAGATGGGGGCAAATCCATGAGTGAGCTGGGGGGCAAATCCATGAGTGAGCTGGGGGGCAAATCCATGAGCTGGGGGCAAATCCATGAGCTTGGGGCAAATCCATGAGCTGGGGGCAAATCCATGAGCTTGGGGCAAATCCATGAGTGAGCTGGGGGGCAAATCCATGAGTGAGCTGGGGGGCAAATCCATGAGCTTGGGGCAAATCCATGAGCTTGGGGCAAATCCATGAGTGAGCTGGGGGGCAAATCCATGAGATGGGGGCAAATCCATGAGTGAGCTGGGGGGCAAATCCATGAGATGGGGGCAAATCCATGAGTGAGCTGGGGGGCAAATCCATGAGATGGGGGCAAATCCATGAGTGAGCTGGGGGGCAAATCCATGTGAGAGCTGAGGCAAATCCATGTGAGAGCTGGGGGCAAATCCCCGTGAGCTGGGGCAAATCCATGAGTGAGCTGGGGGGCAAATCCATGAGTGAGCTGGGGGGCAAATCCATGAGCTGGGGGCAAATCCATGAGCTGGGGGGCAAATCCATGAGCTGGGGGCAAATCCATGAGCTGGGGGCAAATCCATGAGCTGGGGGCAAATCCATGTGAGAGCTGGGGCAAATCCATGAGCTGGGGGGCAAATCCATGTGTGAGCTGGGGGGCAAATCCATGTGTGAGCTGGGGGCAAATCCATGTGTGAGCTGGGGCAATATCGATAACGTCCACAGGTTGGGGGGGGCGCACAATTCTTTGCTGGCCCCGGGCGCTGACAACCCACGCTACGCCACTGATCACACCAGTCAGATTTCCCTGCTCCAAATGTAAGGCCAGTATGGGAGATGTACAAAAGAAGTAAACAGTTCACAGCACTATTTAAGAAACATCCATTGTTCACACATCTTATACTGCGCTGCGGAATATGTTGGCACAGTCCACAATATGCTAAGCAGTATTATCTTAACAAGCTGTGGCATATTTTTTATTAGCATACTGTGGACTGCTTTGCCAACATGACCTTATTGCTTGTATTGGATTTGCATTGTACTTATGTGCACCACTCGTATGTTTTCTGGCTTCACAAATATAAGAAAAGAGGAAAATAATAAAAGGAAAATGTATATTATTTACTTTTTTATTATTTACCTTATTTTTAGGATATTTTTAAAATTATTTTGTAACACTTTTTTGTGTACGGGGCTCTGCACACACGTTTCTGTGTACAGGGTGGCACTGCACACACGGTTCTGTGTAATACAGGGGGCTCTGCACACACGGTTCTGTGTACAGGGGGGGTTTGCACACACGGTTCTGTGTACAGGGAGGCTCTGCACACACGGTTCTGTGTAATACAGGGGGGCTCTGCACACAGGGTTCTGTGTAATATAGGGGGGCTCTCCTCACCCGGTTCTGCATAATACAGGCGGACTCTGTACACAGGGTTCTGTGTAATACGGGGGGCTCTGCATACATGGTTCTGTGTAATACGGGGGGCTCTCCACACAGGGTTCTGTTTAATATGGGGGCTCTGCACACAAGGTTCTGTGTAATATGGGGGCACTGCACACACGGTTCTGTGTAAAACAGTTGGGCTCTCCACACACGGTTCTGCGTAATACAGGGGGCTCTGCACACAGGGTTCTGAGTAATATGGGGGCTCTGCACATAAGGTTCTGTGTAATATGGGGGCACTGCATACACGGTTCTGTGTAAAACAGTGGGGCTCTCCACACAGGGTTCTGTGTAATACGAGGGGCTCTGCACCCAGGGTTCTGTGTAATACGGGGGGCTCTGCACACAGGGTTCTGTGTAATACGGGGGCTCTGCACACACGGTTCTGTGTAATATGGGGGCACTGCAGACACGGTTCTGTGTAAAACAGTGGGGCTCTGCACACACGGTTCTGTGTAATATGGGGGGCTCTGCACACAGGGTTCTGTGTAATAAGGGGGGCTCTGCATACAGGGTTCTGTGTAATATGGGGGCTCTGCACACACGCTTCTGTGTAATATGGGGGCTCTGCACACACTGTTCTGTGTAATATGGGGGCTCTGCACACACGGTTATGTGTAATACAGGGGGGCTCAGCAAACACTGTTTTGGGCCATTTCTTTCTTCTCTGTAGGTTCAGAGCTTATGAGCCGCTTGCCTGCAGTGAATAGTATCAGGACAGCACATAAAGGGTTAACACTTGCCATGCTGCCTGATGTCCAGCTGAGCTCTGACACCTCCGGACACCTCATGGCTGCTGTGATGTCCCGTGTGTTTGCTCCGGCTGACAGGACAGGATAGGGTGCTCTTACTTATTTGCAGACCGGCAGAGAGCACAGGGAGAGGGGCAGCTCAACACAGGGAATTGTAAAGAGAAAAAAAAAAGAAGATAAGGGAGAGCCTGAACTCACCAGGGAAGCAGCATCTGCCCTGAGAGTAGCCATGGTATTTACAAGACACTGCTGGGGAACCAGCAGCAGAGACAGAGCTCAGGAGGAGGGAAGCTGCCCGATCTCCTGTAGCCGGTAGGCGGAGGCAGCATGTGACACAACAGGAGCCAATCAGAAGAGGCAGGAAACCGGCTTTTTCTCAGCTGCACCATTCTGCTGCGGGCCATGTGTAACCAGTCCGGGGACCACAAATGGCCCGCGGGCTGGCACTTTGAGACCCCTGTGCTAGACCCTGTGGTGGTATACACAACTATCTATGTAATAGGGGAGGGAGAAGCAGAGAGTCTAACAATAAGGCTGGCCGTCCACTGGAACCGTTTTCGTGCGATAGTGCGATCATCCGATATCGTCTATCGTCGTACGTCCGATCCTCTAAAATGAATGTGAATGGAACCATCGTCCATTGCAGCAGATGTCCGACTTCTGGCGACAAGTAAAGACCGCAGCAGATGGGCAATCACACCTTGCAGGCTGGGAGTTCAGAACGATTTCTGGGCAAGATGGATGTTTACAAACTCATTAGGGGAGTTAAAAAAACGCATTTATATTGGTTTTGCTGTTTTTTGAACTCTCATTAAAAATAAATGGTGCCGACATGATGCAAGTTTACCAAAACACCTTTTGTGCATGGTGGGACTAGCTGTGTAACATGGTGGCCAATTTAATATGTGTGATGGTTGGCGCTGATGGAAAAGATGGTTATTGTAGTGGGGTGCTGCCAATCTACTCCTCCAGGTAGTCTGTCCAACTACCCAACAAAAACAAATATAGAAATACAGATGGAGTTGGAGGAGGGCGCTCCCAAACTTCAATTGAAGTGGTAAATTACAGGACAGTCTGTATAACTGATCTTTAGATAGTCTCTATCAGACTGCTGTAATCTGTCCAAGCATACTCTGGAGCGGTCCACTCTTTAAAGATTCCCGTGGCCACCCTAAAGAGGACAAGGTACCATTGGAGAAAAGCCCTGATGACCCTATGACATCCTGAGGGACGGAGCTGCCTAGAGGAGTGCCTTCCAACGGGGTAAAATCCGGCTGGAAATATTGCTGAACCTGTCAACATCGTCCCAGTATAACGGGACCCCCATGGAGACATCAGCACATACTATCCGGTTTTTTTTTTCCCCCCTGAGTCTGTAGATATCTGCCCAGGTAAACCGCAGGACCCCTGCGAGGAATATACAGATTTTACTCCTACTGCAGGTACAATAATAAGGTCTAATATTTTATGTGTGAATTAACCACAGTTGGCAAGACTGGTTATCCGTGATATACTCTATATTGCCAAAAGTAATCGCTCACCTGCCTTGACTCGCATATGTATGGGTGAGCAAATACTTTTGGCAATATAGTGTATAACGGACTATTGGAATAGACTGCTACTAAACATCTGATATTTGGACTAACCACGTATGCGTGTAACATGGTTGGACTAGTGGTGCTGCTGCACAAAGGGGTTTATTTACTATCACTGACATGCCTCCCGAAGGCGTTGAATGTTGAATTTCCCCATACGGTGCAATTTTGTTGCTGTTTGTACTGTAAAAATGATGGCGAAATATGGTGCAGTTTGCTGCAGATCGCTGCACATCGGCAATCTGCAGCGGCAGAGAGAACGAATATCAGAGCGCAGCGCAGTACTGCACTGAAGTGTTGCTTCAAATCATGCTCTAATTTAGGGGATAGTTTGACAGGTTTACAGATAAAGCGCATAGTAATAGTAATAGTAACAAAAAAAGGACTGCACTGGTTCCAAAAGCAGAATGAACTTATTTTTGTATGTAAAACCAGTTAATTCTGATTTTGGCAGCCTCTGCACCCCACCTCTGATTTTGATTTGGATCGTCTGTGGTCGCACGACAGATCGCACGCAGTGCACGACCCTAATCTGACCTGGTTGGACGACCGACGTCGTCCATGGTCTGCCGAAAATTTGGTCGTCCGACTACGGATCCAGTGGATGGCCAGCCTAAAAGGGAGAAAAATAAAATATAAACTAAGCAGGGGGAAATTAATAAATGCAGACAAAACATATTGTCCTGCAGACAAAACAATTGCAGGATTAGAACAGTCTGGAGTAAAGTGGTGGATGGCATGTCGAATCCTGGATAGTGATGGGCCGAACACCCCCGTGTTCGGTTTGCATTCGAACTCGAACGACCGCTAAATCAAACACAATTCGAACACAATGCAAGTCAATGGGACTCAAACATTCGAAAATTAAGGTACCCTCCAAGAGGGCATATATGCAAGATATTGGCCATAAAAAGTGTATGGGGGTCCGGGAAACAATGGAAAAAAATATAAAATGTTTTTAACCCTTTCACTGCTGAGTGCTGAGCCATTTCACCGCTGTGCGCTGAGCTAATTTTTACCACTTTTGCTCATGTTTAAACGCGATTTGAAGCCATGGGAAATGTTTGAGCAACAAGGAGTGGGAAATGTTTGACCAACAATGAGTGGGAAATATAAGACCAACAATGAGTGGGAAATGTTTGAACAATAAGGAGTGGGAAATGTTTGAACAACAAGGAGTGGGAAATGATTGACCAACAAGGAGTGGGAAATGTTTGACCAACAATGAATGGGAAATGTTTGACCAACAAGGAGTGGGAAATGTTTGACCAACAAGGAGTAGGAAATGTTTGACCAACAATGAGTGGGAAATGTTTAGGAATCCCATAGGCTTCAATGTTAAAAATATTCCCGTTTTAATTCAATATCTAATAAACCATTTATTATTATATTCTAGTAAAGAGTTTCTTTATTCTTAGATTTTTTAGGATTTTTTAAGCATTTTTTTAAAAAAAAATCTCGAACTTTCAGCGAACGTCCCGAAAAGTTCGAAGTTTGCGAATTTTCAAACAGCCGATATTGAAATCGAACATCGAACCGATTCGAACCGGAAACCCATCCCTAATCCTGGATACCTTGGTTCTGATTTCTGTGTGGTGAACGGATTAATAGAGTTGAATCTGTGAGCCAATGGATCTGTGTGTAGTGGGTTGTTGAATATTTGTCTTTGATTTGTTGCTCTCAAAATTAAAAAAATCTGTATTTGACCTGATAACTGAGAGACATCAGGTGTGCTCAACCTTGACCTTCCAGATGTTTTGCAACTATCTTTCCCCCTTAGCCCTGTTGACCTAATGAGAGGCTGAGTATCATGGGAGAAGTTCCAAAACATCTGGAGGGCCAAGGTTGAGTATCTCTGCTGTATGTGGTCAACACTAGTGGTGCTAATGGCTGTTCTCCTGTGCCCAAAACATGAAAGTAATAAGAAAATAAATTGAAAGCACTCAATGTAAAATCTAACCCACTATGGGCCCAATTCCGTATTTCGTGCTAAAATGATGGCGTAAACAGGGTATATCGAAACCTGCAGCTTCCAGTGGCTTCCCCATTTTGGCACGAAATTCCGGGGCAGGCGTTACCTTGACACCTTGCCCCAGAATGCTGCTCAAACCACTGGGATAATTCTGGTTGTGCTCCCGTGCCGCCATGAATATCCCCTTCTGGAGTACATAGGACTCCATGAAGGGTGGCTCTCGTGAGATTTTGCAAGGCCGTGGAGTGATCGCGGAAGGAAACTAGGATCTATTTCTTCCCAGTATCACTTCGCTTCTGACGAGAACAAGTGGCGGATCGGGCCACTGTTCTTGCCGTGGGATGAAAGGTGAGTATCGAAATTATTAGTGGTGTTTTTAGGGGGTGCTAAATGATTTTGCAAATGCAGAATCATTTAGTGCCAGCTTTTAGGTGTAGCTAAAAGGCTTGCACATCCCTGCGGTAATTAGCGCTAGCACTTTGTAACAGTGGCGTCACTAGGGTTGGTGTCACCCGGTGCGGTAAGTTATGGTGTCACCCCCCCCCCCCCGAGTTTTACAGGTTTTTTCTTAACTACTTTTACTCATAAATCAGTGCTCCCATATAACACTGAATGCTCATAATAGACGGTGCACATTACTGTAAGGTTTATTGCTGTGGAGCTCTGTGATGTGCTCACACACAAATTTTGGCAAACTGACAGCAAGTACGGTGCCTGTTCGAAGGCAGTGAAAGTCCCCATAGAGAAGTAATGGTTAATCTGTTCAGAGACACCGAACAGCAAAGAAATGTCCTGATGTCCGGTGTTTTCATTTGGCAGGTTTATTCAGGGCGAACGAACACCATAGGTTTCAATGTTAAAAATATTCCTGTTTTTATCCAATATCTAATAAACCATTTATTCCTTTAACCACTTGGCTGCTATGGACACGCTCAGCGCATCCAGCCAAGTGGTTCTCCTGTGCTACGGACGCGCTCAGCGCGTCCGAGCACAGGAGGCAGCAATCCGCCGGATTCCAGCGGATTCCTGCGCCCCCCCGGTGCGGGCTGACATCTTGGATGTCAGCCCAGCACTCGGGAGCCCGGCAGGGACATTAGATGTCATCGCGGCGACGCGATGACATCTAATTCAGGTGCCCCCCCCGCATGTGCGGAGGAGGCGCCTGAAAGGGAGGGGGGTAGGGCCTTCGGACCTCTCTCCCTCCCGATCGCCGGGGAGCAGGGGGTTAAGACAGGCACTGCTTGGAAGGGCACAGCCTGCCCTTCCAAACGGTGGCTCTCATTAACCCCTGGGGAGCCGGATCACGAATCGGCGCTGAAAAGCGCCGGTTCGTGATCCTTTCCCGGAGCTGGCTGACATCTTGGATGTCGGCCAAGCCTCCAGGAACTCCCCCTGAGGACTGGCGTCATCGTGCATAGCACGATGACGCCAGTCCTGGAGTTAACCCCTAGCTGCCACCAACGGTGGAGATAGGGGATTCATTGGAATCCCCTATCTCCCGATCCGTGGCAGCTAGGGGTTAATGTTTGGTACTGTTGGATCGGCCAGAGCATGGCCGTTCCAACGATACTAAACACCACTGTGAAAAAAGTTTAAAAAAAAAATATATATATATATTTAAAAAAAAATTATAAAAAAAAAATAAACAAGTTTTTTTTTTTTTTGTTTGTTAATGCAGCAATATTGTTCCCATTTCAATTATAATGTGAACAATGATGCTGCACTAACGATTTTTGTATGGGGTGCGTTTGTTAAAAATCGCGTAATTTACCCCCAAAAAAATGTAACGAGACCCCATCTCTAATTTTTTTAACAAGCGCACCCCATACAAAATATATCCGCAATTGCTCGCATGTTAAAATGTGAAAAAAATACACTTTACACGTTGTAAATTATTGAAAATTCATATTTTATTGCATTTTTTGTTATAATATACAGACAGGTCATGACGTATACATATAATAATGACATATTCTGAATCTGCCGAGTCTGACGGAAAGAACGATATATAATATGTCTGGGTCATATACTAAAATAAGCCTTCAAAACGCATTTAAACATGATGAGCAAAACCGGTAAATATGACCTCAGCACAGAGGCGTGAAACGCCTCAGCAGCGAAAGGGTTAATCCATAGTAAAATAGTAAAAGATCTTTATTTATTGATTTTATTTTTTTGTATCTCTTAGGCATTTTTCAAAAAAAAAAAAAAAAATTTTTTTTTCTAATAGCAATTTTTCATTTTTTTATGTAACAGACCTTTTTATTATCATTCATCAGAACTTACAGGTGAAACTCGAAAAATTAGAATATGGTGCAAAAGTCGATTTATTTCAGTAATGCAACTTAAAAGGTGAACGTAATATTTGAGACTCATTACATGCAAAGCAAGATAGTTCAAGCTGTGATTTGTCATAATTGTGATAATTATGGTTACAGCTCATGAATTGAAAACCCCAAATCAACAATCTCAGAAAATGAGAATATTACATGCAATCAATAAAACAAGGATTGTACATAGAACAATATGGGACCTCTGAAAAGTATAAGCTGCATATGTACTCCGTACTTGGTTTGCAGCAATTCCTGCCTCAATGCGGCAATGTGGCATGGAAGCTATCAGCCTGTGGCACTGCTGAGGTGTTATGGAAGACCAGGATGCTTCAATAGCGGCATTCAGCTCTTCTGCATTGTTAGGTCTCATGTCTCTCATCTTTCTCTTGGCAATGCTCCATAGATTCTCTATGGCAGGGATCTCAAACTCTGGCCCCCCAGATGTTTCTGAACTACACCTCCCATTAATCTCTGGCCATTTATTGCATTCAAAGAATTCTGGGATTTGTAGGCAATAAACATCTTTGGGGCCAGAGTTTGAGATCCCTGCTCAGGTTCAGGTTCAGGTCAGGCGAGTTTGCTGGCCAATCAAGCACAGTAATCCCACGGTCATTGAACCAGGTTTTGGTGCTTTTGGCAGTGTGGGCAGGTGCCAAGTCCTGCTGGAAAATGAAGTCAGCATCCCCATAAAGCTGGTCTGCGGAAGGAAGCATGAAGTGCTCCAAAATCTCCTGGTAGATGACTGCGTTGACCCTGGACTTAATGAAGCACAGTGGACCAACACCAGCAGATGACATGGCTCCCCAAATCAACACAGACTGTGGAAACTTCTCACTGGACTGCAAGCATCTTGCAGTGTGTGCCTCTCCATTCTTCCTCCATACTCTGGCTCCTTGGTTTCCAAATGAAATGCAAATGTTGCACTCATCAGAAAAGAGGACTTTGGAGCCATTGAGCAACAGACCAGGTGTGTTTTTCTTAGCCTAGGTAAGACGCTTCTGATGTTCTTTGTTGTTCAGGAGCGGCTTGATAAGAGGAATACGACATTTGAAGCCCATGTCCAGGATCCGTCTGTGTGTGGTGGCTCTTGATGCACTGACTCCAGCCTCAGTCCTCTCCTTGTGAAAGTCCAATACTTTTGAATGGCTTTTTCCTGACAATCCTCTCCAGGCTGCGGTCATCCCTGCTGCTTGTGCACCTTTTTCTTCCACACTTTTCCCTTCCATATAACTTTCTATTAATGTGCTTTGATACAGCACTTTGGGAACATCCAACTTCTTTTGCAATTAGCTTTTGAGACTTTCCCTCCTTATGGAGGGGGTCAATGATGGTTTTCTGCACAACAGTCAGGTCAGCAGTCTTTCCCATGATTGTGATTCCTACTGAACCAGACTGAGAGACCATTTAAAGGTTCAGGAACCCTTTGCAGGTGTTATGGCTTAATTAGCTGATTAGAGTGGGACACTTTGAGCCTAGAATATTGCACCTTTTCACAATATTCTAATTTTCTAAGATTGTGGATTTGGGGTTTTCATGAGCTGTAAACCATAATCATCATAATTATGACAAATCACGGCTTGAACTATCTTGCTTTGCATGTAATGAGTCTACCACATATATTCGTTTTACCTTTTAAGTTGCATTACTGAAATAAATGAACTTTTGCATGATATTCAAATTTTTAAAGTTTTTCCTGTTAATTCCAGATATTTTCATTCAGTAGTTCTTTTTAAAACAGCAGGCGACAGGTTTGCAGCAGCATTCAGTGGCTGATTCCCTGCACTTCAGGGACCCTGTGGTGAATTCACTGGGGAAATTTGATTCCCCAAAGTGCGGGAAACAGCAGAACACTGAAATGTCTGCGTCATTTCGGTGCTCTGTGAATGTCCCTTTTTGTGGTGTTTTTTTGCCACCCCCTGGAAAGTGCCAGCCTAGGCCTTGCCTGCCCAGGACATACTTGAAAATGAGAGAATTATCAATGTATCCTTCCTGGTAAAATATTTTTGTGTAAAAAAAAAAAATATATATATATTTTTTTTTAGGGTGTCACCCTAGGGGGTGGTGTCACCTGGTGCGGGCCGCACCCCCCGCACCCCCCTAGCGACGCCACAGCTTTGTAATACCTTATTTATTTAATGCTAATTAATAATAGCTGTCCCCATGTTAAGTATAGGATGCACAAAGTACAGTAAGCCCGCGTAAGCAAGCGCAAAAAATCATACACTAAGTAATTTCTTATGGGTTTAGAGTCAGGAAGGAAATATAGGGGGCATCTGTTAAAGTCAGTTATCCTAGCGACAATGCTTACTTAATCAAATGCTTTAGTGTTTATTAGGATATATTGCCCTATATTGTGAATTAATTCGATGTTTTGCATGGTGTCAGGATTCAGTGTACGGGGTGGTCAGTTCAAGCCCAGTATGCAGTGATAAAAGAGGAGGGAGGTGGATTTTCAGAAGTGATAAGCAACAAAAGGTTTATTTGAAGAGGGCACAACAATAACAGGGATAAACCAAAGGGGACAATGAATAAAGTATAACAGGCTGCTGGGAGAGACTAGAATGGGACTGATCGGATATCCACAATACCAGGTCAAAGCACATGAAGCAGACAGGACAGGACAAGGGGCTGAGAAACAGATAGATGGACAGGACAGGAACTGGACTGGACAAAAGATTTACCACCATTAACACCAAAAATAAAGACAAGGAGAATGGGACAGGAAGAGGGCTAACTATAAACAGAAATCAGGAGACAGAATACTGAAAGACACAATAACACTTACTGATCACAGGTGGAATATGAAGAGGGGTGACAGGAGATGTAGAGACACAGGGCACTTGGGTCCTTTGGAGGTCTTTGGAGGCATGGAGGGTCTTTGGAGGCACAGAGGGTCTTTGGAAGCGTGGAGGGTCTTTGGAGGTGCCGCAGAAGTCTGGAGGTGCTGCAGAGGCCTGGAGGTCTGAGGTCACGGTAGGAGTCAGTTCCCAAAAAGGACAGGAGAGCTATTGCAAGCCAGGTTGCAGGAAACACTGAACAAACCTCAATGCACAAGCAGTGGGCTATGGGAGTGTCTGGCTTAAATGGAAAGTCTTAAGTGATGCACCTGTGGTGCCAGCAAGACTAAAAGGAATCCAGGACTGAGCATGGCGAGGCATGACTAGTGCAGCCAGGAAGATTATGGATTTGAAGCAGCACCAGTTCTACTCTTCTTGCGCTGCTGCCAGCGTGGGACATGACACCTGGTGAGCTAGCTAGTGTGAGCCCTTGACCACATGTTGTCAATTTACCTACCATCTGAGAGTGTGTCCAAGAAAATCTCTGAAAGGCTGTTTCTATTCAGGATCAGTTCAATTAACGTTACTGTTGCATTGGGTATAATTGGGTATAATATACGTATGTCTCTAGGCAAAGGATGTAGTTGTCCTCAAAATATGACTTAGGGTACCAGTTATGTTGGCCCAGAAAGTATATTTGTCCCTACAGAGTCATAATTTGCATTAGTGAAGTCACTTATACCCTTGATCTCACTCACACTCTAAATATTCCTAATGCTAGTCACACCTGCCTCTTAGCAAGTTTTATGTAATTGTTTCACCACACCAACTTCCATAATGTGTACTGTTTCAGTTAATGGCAAGTACAAATACAAGATGTGATCTTTTGTTAGGTCTTGTATCTCCACAGGTTTTTTTCAGTATTTGATCCCCTGGAAAGGCTATGGACTCAAGAAGTGGTTCTTGGGTAATGGGCCTTCATTACAATGTGCATTTTCATGGCCGACACCCTACTATGCCAGGTCAGCCCAACTAGTGGGTGTGGGCATTCATATTCGTGGTCATTGGTCACAACGTCTGGTAGATGGGCTACATGTTGAACAATCTATACCCAGGACTCTCAGGTCATATTGTCCAAAATTGTCATTAGGCATCACTCTGCTGACCCAGCCAACACATTGTATTATTCTATTGAGAGTGACAACTCTTTGGGTTTTTCAGGTGTAGCCTGGACAGCCTGGACTATTACTCTGGAAAAGCTGCCCAGCCCATGTGTCATTTTAAAGATGCTGCCCATACTGAGCTACATTTTACTAACATGGCATAGGCCATGTGTAATTTCCCTCTTCACATATTTTGATGCTATTGTGCCTTATTCTGAGGCTAGCTCTGCCTTATTTCCGGGGTTCCAACCAATACGATTTTGCTTATAGGTTTATAAACCATTCCCTGTCATCGTTTTTAGATCCTTCAGTCATTATTCCAGGTTGTCATTTAATACATTATGCTCTTTTAGATGCGTTCTAGTCCCCTTGCTGTCTGTAGTGTCAATAGAGTCTGCATTATTTGCCACAATGTGTAAATATTTACTTATTCACAACTTGATTTAAATGTTGACCATTCTCTGCAACTATTTGCATTTGATATAAAAGGAACTTTGCTATATATGTACTTTAATCCTTGATATTGTGTAGGGAATTGCTCATCGTTATCATTGGCCTGTGTTCTAATTTACCTAGATACCATTTAAAATGGCCCAAACTAATTATCATCATACAAGATCAAAAAGAATCACTTACACAGGCAATACATGTCCCATGTTTATTCATCACATTTTACAAAGTGAGGTTTTCCTTCATCATAATGCATTCTGTATTAATCATGGCTGGTCTTGCACACTGTCGTTTGGTCCAAAATCACTTCTCAATCAGTACAGTTTCATATTATATTTATGAGGGAAATACTCGACCCTCACATCGTAAAATTTTGTGAACCCATAACCTCCCCTACATAATTTTGCAGTAAAGATGTAAAAATGCATGATGTTGGTCTTCACTTAAAAAAAGAATTCTTCATAACGATCATTCATGGATTATTCTTACTATATATACATTTACTGAAATAATTTGGATATGGAACTGTAACTGATTGGGTGAAGTGGGACTTTTGTGCATTTTTTTAACCATGGTAGGATTTTAGGCTTTCAGTTGTAGAAATAATTTTCACGGGACGTTTTGAACTGGAAGACGAGCCTGAGACGCTGCCTCCACCATATCCTCCACCATATCCTCCACCATATCCTCCACCATATCCTCCACCGCCATATGAAGAAGATCCGGAGTTTCCGCTGCTTACAGCTGTGAGTAGATAAAATACAGCATTGGTATATCAGTTAATAAGAAAGACTTTGGTTTACACACAGCAAATGCCAAAATAAGATATACAGGGTTATTCAGAGAGATTCGAAAAGTCACCGCACGTTCGGCGACCTTTCGTTTCCTGCACTTCGGGGCGAATCAGCGATTCTAGTTCGACGACCCTGTGGTGTATTCAGCAAGCACTGCAGGGCCCCCCGTAGTGCAGGGAAAAGCAACCATAAACCCTCAGAACACTCTCCAAACACTCACCAAACACTCCCCGAACACTCACGGAAAACCCGCAGGAACTGCCGCAAAAACCAAGCCGAACACGACGGAAAAATCCGAGCAGCCGCTGATCAGTCCATCACTCTCATCTAGCAGTCCTCCCCTCCTGTTTCCAACCCCAACCCTTCTAGATTGTGAGTTACCACGGGAATAGGGCCCTCGTCTCCTCCTGTAACGGTCTGTCAAATGTTGTTCAATGCATTTTAACCCTTTCTATACTGTGCCCATTGTACCATGCTGCGGAATATGCTGGTGCTTTATAAATAAAGATTAATAATAATAATAATAATCACAGCGCAGAGCAGCCGCTGGAAAAAGCCGACACGGTGACAAACGGGGTGAAAAAAAACAAAAACGCTTGAAAGTTTGAAATATGAAACGCTGTTTGAAAAAACATTACTGAACAAAAATGCCTGGAATTTACATATAAGATTCAATGAATGATAATAAACATGTCTGTTACAGAAAAATGAAAAAAAGTTTTAAAAAAAAAACCCGGAAAAATTATTTTGACAAACAAATCCTAAAAAATGCCTAAAAGATCCTACGAAATCTAAAAATATAGACAATTTTTACTGCCGAATAAAATGATAAACGGTTTATTAGATATTGAATTAAAACTGGAATATTTTTAACTTTGAAGCCTATGGGAATCGCCTGAATAAACCTGACGAATGAAATCATAGAACGGCAGGGCACTTCACTGACATTCCTCAGCTGTTCGGTGTTCTCTGAATAGATTAACCATTGTTTCTCTATGGGGGATTTTACTGCCTTCGAACATGCACCGTACGTGCAGGCTCTCTGTATAGCCGAATGGCCCCGAAAAGTCCCCGTTTGCTGAAATTCAGTGTCCGGTTACATTTCGGCCACATTTCGGATCTCTCTGAATAACCCCCATAATTTCTGATAATATAGGAGCGTGTTTAGCTGTTCTACAGATATTATATTCCAAGAATTCCACGCTCCAAAAGAATTGATTCCCAGATCTCTTATATTGACTTGCATAGGGACGCCCAATTCAATAAAAAACTGTCCCAGCAACTTTCATTCGGGCCCACCCTTCACTTGACCCTATCTTCTCCCCACACCACAATATCAATTACCTATTTATCAATATTCATTTCCATTGAGTTGACCAATATGGCTTAAGTCATTAAGAAGAAATGGGGCCATTGAAAGATTGCATTTTAATGTTTGAAATGGTTTAATATCATTGGTGTGCGCACACCAGGCACACCCTAATGTTGGGTAAAATGTAAATTTTTGACCCCCTACATTAATATTTTGGATGGTTCTTATGAGATTTAAGATAAATAGAATAAATATTGACTGTATCACTGCATAAACATTGGTTATTCCTAACTAAAAGTAACTGTTGTGTACAAAATTATCCAAGCATAGATATGTAATTAATAAGTGTTCCATGGGTGCACACCCTAATGAAATGGGCTGCGCACACCATTGTTTAATATAATTGTAGAACATCCATCAGGCTCACTGCTGAATCCCACCATGGATGATTTTAGAATGAAATCTTTTTTTAGACATTGGATATTTCTAATAATTATTTCAGGCACAAATCGGTATGATTCTAGCTGAAAATAAGCTTTTTTAGCCTTTTTACCACTCTGCTTTTTTTCAGACCAGCGGCATTTTTTGAATATCGCTCCCGACAAATTTTTTCAAGTTAATCAGCCGATATTTAAAACAAAAAATAATCTGCTTGCGGCCAATAGAATTAAATCGAGCCCTTCATTTGCCAAAAGTCATCTGACTCTGTCTTTATTTATTTATTTTTCAACCACTTGGCCGTGGCCTGTTTTCTCAGGGGTAAAGTAGTGGTTTGCGGTTTAGTTGCACATTGGGATTTGTGAATAATAGAGCATTGACAAAATGGGGCGGGTGTAATGGAAAATTTGGAAAGATGTAATATTGAAAAGAACCTCAAGCACAATATACTAAGTTTTTAACTGACAAACCTTAACAATTTTAGAAACTCGTTAGTGTACCTCAATATGAAATGGGTTGACAATCAATGCTCTAGCTGATGGGATAGACAAAGTGTTCGTATGAATACGTAAAAATGGTTAATTAACATGATACTTACAGACATTCACTGTGCTGGTGATCTCTCCAGATATTCTGTGTAAAAGAAAAAGGCAGAAGTGGTGAATAACTTTAATTCAAGAGACAACCTGAATGTACATAAAATCTGCCCATGGTGGAAACTTATAATAGAAATACAGAAAGATTTGCAAAATATCCTACTCTATTACTTCCAGTTTAAGGCAATTGCTGGCCGTATTACATGCTGGCCACTTTTATAGAGATCAGACTGGAGCCTGCGCCTACTGGAAAAGGAACACCTGAAATGATACTGTGCACAGCCAAGTAATTCTCTCCTAGAGTCCATGGGTGTCATGGGTTCCAAGTTTCCAGCCCTGTCCCCTGTATATGTGATCTCCAGTTTAGGTCTTGATTTATGTTGCCTTTCCTGGGTTTCAGCCCAGGGGTTAATTGTTTTGCTCTCAGCTCACTTGTCCGCCATGTCCTGTTCCTCTCCCTATTTAAGAGCATTGCTCCCATAGTGCATTGCTCCTTGATTTTCATTCTTCCTGAGTCTTTTAGAGTTTTGCCTTCATAGTGCTTCCTGCTTCTAGTTCCTGTTCTGTTTGTATATTTTGTTGTAATATATTATTAGTTCTGTTTCCCTGTCTGTCTGTCTGCCTGTCTGTTTCTCCCATCACCGTATTCCTTGTATATTTCTGGATATTCCTTTGCATTATTTCTCATCCTGTCTCTTGTGATTCAGTTCGTGGTTTTTTCCTTCCTGTGCTTTTGTTTACTGTTTATTAATCCATGCTGAAATCCTGTGTAGTGATCTGGCTTCTGTTTGGTTACCCTCCCGGCTCTAGAACCTTGGCGTCTGATTTATGTACTCTCTCAGGCTTTCTGACTCCTGGCTTTCCTCATGACTATGATTATGTATTTTCCCAGACTGTACTGATTCCTTGGTTCCTGGTATCTGTGTATATTCTGAGACACTGCACGGCTCTGTGGTATTTTCTATTTAGCTTAGATACGGCTACCCTAAAGACCGGCCTATCAGTTTTAGTTTTTTTTTGGTATTACCGTGCAGGAGTCTCTGTCTAATTTTGTGTTGTTCATACCACCTGTTGCTTTGTGCAGTAGTACTTCCTGCACTTTGGGCTTTCTTTCTGAACAGGGCCCCACCATGGCTCAAGCCTGGTACCACCGTGACAATGGATCTTGATGTAGAGTTGTGTAGAACACTGGAGATCTGTTTGTTCTATGTTTCCTTTTATTTGTCTTAGAGGAGGCAGTAGATCATGCCTTGCTCTTTACATTCTTTTTATACAGCTTAAGCGAATTTACATTTGCAAAATCACTCAACACCAGTTCTTGGGATCTGGTAATATTTAAATTATAGGTTGGGCTTCCCTAATATGGAATTCTAATATAAGAAAGACTCTGAAATCCAGAATCTTTGGAGCCTTCTGGATTTTATACTCACCTGCCTGAGGTACCAGACAGGTCATGCTTCTCTGAGACGAGGCTGTCATCTCTGCAGCAGTATTTGGGATACGCTGAAAGACTTCATTCAACCCTAGCATGTGACATGCTGCATAGAGACACACTGGCTCTGTTAAGCATGTTCATGGAAAATGCCTGCACAACTCTTTTAGCATTTGTGCCCTATTGTGAAGCAGCAGAAAGGGGATCCTGGCTCCCCTAATGCAATCGCCTTCTCCCAGATTTAGAAATCCATAAGAATCTGAAATCTGGACTGCTCCCGGTCCTAAATATTCCGGATTAAGGATGTTCAACCTATATTTGTTGTTCGTTTCCTTGTTTTTGTGTCTCCAACCTGTGTAATCACTGACTTGGAATTGTTTGCTATTTTAGAAGCTCCCATTACATTTATGCTTTCTATACAAGGTGTGGGAAAAGTAACTATACAGTTTAATGCTGCATAAGTAGAGCCTCAACAGGAGTTGGAAACAGGTGGAATGGCAGCAGACCTATTAACATTTATGAGTGGAGCTGCTATATTTAATGGCTCACTCATAAATATTAATAGCTTCACTGCATATCAGGCCCTAGGATAGTAAATGAGTCAAATTGTAAAACAAAATCAAGACATTATTAAAGTATAACTGATGCTCAAATTTATTCTTTCACTTTTACATTTTCTTAATGTATTTCTTTCTTCAAATACATTTAGGAAAGATAAGGTGTGGACACTATGATATGTTTTGTACTCTTAATCAAAAAGAAAACTAAAACCCATGATCCAACATTTGCTGTAGCACCACTCACCTGCTCTCTTCTCCTTCCAGCAGTTTCCTGTAGGTGGCGATCTCAATGTCCAGAGCCAGCTTGACGTTCATCAGCTGCTGGTATTCTCGCAGTTGGCGAGCCATTTCCTGCTTGGCTTTCTG
The DNA here is from genome assembly GCA_009667805.1 of Leptobrachium leishanense. Taxonomy (NCBI): domain Eukaryota; kingdom Metazoa; phylum Chordata; class Amphibia; order Anura; family Megophryidae; genus Leptobrachium; species Leptobrachium leishanense. Next base: position 386,429,398 of record CM019064.1, on the reverse strand, counting down.
CAGAGCAGCTTCAAGTTCAGCCAACTTTGCTCGGGCATCTGCTAAAGCAAGCTCACCACGCTGTTCAGCATCCCCAATCTGAGCTTCAAGCTGGGCATTCTGAAAAATACATACAAAACCTCTGTGTCAAACGAGTGTCAAATTTACTTTCCATGTGAACCTAGCCTGCGATTCTGCAACATAACTCTTTGGGTTCAGCTTACTGAACATATCAAGTCACATAAGTAACAGAATATTGCCTGTTACCTCTGATATATCTAACCAGATCCATATAAAGAATGAAGATGATGAAACATGTAATGAAATATCTGCTTGTGCAAAATACTTAAAAAGTCTTTCCTTCCTACATGACTCATAGGTTGTAATTTTGACACCGATCAAAATTATTTGGCATCACCTAGAAGCTTACATGTTCCGATATGTATCTGTATTTCATGTTGACACATTTTAAGTATGATAGTTGAAATTCTAAGAAATTGAGAAAAAGATGTATCAAAATATTGCCCCACCTCGCTTCAGAGCCAAGCCGAACAGACGCCAATGGGAGCCGAGTAATATATATTAAACCATGACCAGATATTACACCTTGAGTTTCAATAAATATCAAACCAATTGTTGATAATGAAGGGAAGATTCCTTCTTGCTTAAGTTTGGGGAAAAAAAAAGAGAAGAAAGAAGTCAAGGGGAATCTAATGAGTTGGTATGAACTGTACCTGTTTCTTCACATTCTCAATTTCAGCCCTCAGCTTCAGAATTGCACGATTAAGTTGTGAGACTTCATTCTTGACGTTTTTCAGATCATCTCCCTGTTGGCCTGCAGCAGCCTGCAGCTGATTGAACTGTAATGATAAAAGAAGAATGGTTGAAAAAGTTGCTTTTTACATTGGCAATTTTGGCATTTCACATGACTACTTTTTTAGTTTTTCGAAAATGTCAGTATTTCCGACATAAATATATTTTTCTTTACGTTGGCTCACAAACATCTGGGTTGCCATTGTTAGCACCAATGTCTATGATATAACCCAAGCAATACAATTATCTTTCTTGCCCAATTTCTCTCCTGGGTATGGTCCAATATATGATTATTGGAGCTTTCTTTATAGAAGCAAATAAGAACTTTTTGTAACATTGTATCTAGAAGCAGTAAGGGGTGTTGATAATGTGTGCGCACTACCAGAGAAGTATTTAAAAAATATGCCTTTAAAAGTGCTTACATATGTTTACATTTTCTAGTTGTTTTACTGAAATCCGTAATATACATGTGTGACTTACCTTGTTTTGATAAGCTTCTTCTGCGTCGGCTTTGCTTTTGTTGGCAAGGTCCTCGAATTGCGCCTTAAATCCAGCAAGCATGTCATCGAAGTCCAGTGAGCGGTTGTTGTCCATTGAGAGAATGACTGAAGTGTCAGATAATTGCCCTTTCAGCTCTCCGAGTTCCTACAAATACAGGAGTAAGAATTGAGTTTTATTCTTAAATATGTCACTTAAACTATTGTAAATATATGGAACACTATGCAGACATATTCTTTGTTGCCACAATGTCATGGCACACGCTGCCACAGCAAGGCCCAAGTTGGTGCTGCTACTTCATAAAAAAACTCCGCCAGCAATTTTCCTGCAATGTTCTGCCTGTCTCAGAACAGTTCTGGCTCTCCTGCAGGCACCACAGGTGCTCTCCCTCACAAGGCCTGGATTCCCCTATGTAAGGGAGACATACCCCTTCCTCTGGGATTCAACATTGCGCTACATTTGGTGTAAAGCATCCACACTGAAACTGCTCCCTTTTTCCTACCCTTGTTTTCCAGCCGTGTTCCCTGTGCCCAGTGCACTGTTCCCAGTGCCTCCAGCTGTGTTCCCTGAGTCTCCAGCCATGTTCCCTGGCCTCCAGCAGTGATCCCCAGTCTCCTGTTCCTGGTCACCAGCCTCTGTTGCCCTGCATCTCCAGTTACTAGCCTCTGTTGCCCTTCATATCCAGTCACCAGCCTCTGTTGCCCAGCATCTCCGGTCACCAGCCCCTGCCATGGTGTCTCCAAGTCTTCAGCAAGCCCTTTTCCTGTTATTCTGGTCTGCTGTCTTGTGCCTCCTGTGATTCTCCTGCTGTGTTGCTCTCTGTATCTCTCTCTGTGTCTTGGTCCTCCCTGCCTTTGTTTCTCCTCCCTGTCTCTTCCCTCAGTCTGCCCTTTTCCTGCCCCTGTTTCTCACAATCTTCCCATATACTCAGTATCAGTCCTATCGCTACCATTTGCTTGTTTATTCAATAAACACCCAATTGGGTCTCATTCCTTCACCGTCCTTCCACCGCACATGACACACACAGACCTAGGTTATTTATGTTGCTAATAAATAAATATGTATTACGTATTGAAATTTAGGTAAAACAGACTGCCATGTTTGCAAAAAAGGCTGATTGACTGCTGTAGAATAGTTGGGATCCTAGTGGCGCAATGAATACTTCCCAGAATGGAAGATTCTATTTTAAAATAGAATCTTCCATTCTGGGAAGTATTCATTGCGCCACTAGGATCCTAACTATTCTACATATTTCATTTTGCACATTTAGGTTGAGATTTATGTGCAACACCTTGTAGGCAGCAACCCCGACAACCATAATATTCATTAAGCGCCTCCACAGACACCTACTCTCGTGATTGACTGCTGTGCTAGTAGGCAACACCCAAGGACATCACATGAAACATTATGGCGATGTAGAGGAAGCAACCTAAAGTTTTTGAAAAAATTGCTTCTGTGTTTCATGTTGTGGGCGCAGTGTCTTCAAGGGAGGACTTTTCTCTGATATCTCTAGAAGTCAGGAGCTAGATATTAAACTCGAAACAAATCTTGGGGCAGAGATACAAAATTGTGGATTCTTGCACAATGCAGGCAGGTTAGGAGCTTAGCATATATGTTTTCAGACCCACAACCAGGGCTTAATTTGTGGTGGATCCTGGAGGAACAGGATTCAGGACCTCATGGTTTTTGACTGTGTTCCAGTACCTATTTGGTGAATCCATATCTCACTTATTATAAAACCAAAAATAATAACATAAAATATATATAATTTGCATTATAATTTTCAAGTACATTTCACATTCAGTATAAGTTTAGCTTAATATCTGTGTATATGTTAGACCTGTCGCAAAATGAATTGCTCACTGCAAGTGCTGAAAGTCACACAGTTAAGGATGTGTTGATGTGGACATTTGCATGTGCTGTGCGGATTATCCTAAAATAATTACAAATTATTGCCATGACATTTATATCATGCAAATTATTATTATTAATATTAGTATTATATTATTATTCAGTAGCATGTTGCCTTCAGAACCATGAACTGTATGTATTCTAGGACCTGCACCTGCCTTGTCAACTTTTCAGGTTTGTCAAATGGCCCCCCAGAAGTTGATTCCTACAATTCCCACAATGCTTTCAATGCAATTGATGGCCAAGGAATCATGAGAGTAGAACATCAGAGACATCTGGGGGGGGGGCTGGAGTTTGAGAGCCCTGGATTAGGTGGTCATTTGGTGGATATTGTTCCACTGTTCTCCAGTTTTGCTTCCTAAATTGAGCTACTATAGACTAAAATAGAGTTAACCCTTAGGAGGTGAGTGGTTGCCATTATGATTTTGTTAACAAATGCTTTTGCATTATGTAATAAAAGCCGAAAGTTCAAAGGAGCCTCAGGACCAATCAAAACCAATGTTTGATCATGACAAGACACAAGCATACCTTATACATATTAATTATTTTTGAACATCCTGTACTATTGCACCGTTTGAGCCTACACAGCTTCAGGAAATTATGCTCCCTCCCCCGCAATAGGATCTAAATGATTTTATAACTTTATGCTTCAAATAATTTTTCATTGACTATTACGTAAAGGACAAAAATAGTTGAAAAATCTATTACAGCAAAAATTGTAATATTTAAATGTGATTTATGGAGTATGTTGATGTGTTAGCTATTCATTAATGATGTATATGAACAAATCTGCCATGGAAGTATAAAGACTGCAGAGTGGCTCTTTGGTAGACTCAGCAGGGATAACAAGTACCTGTTCATAAAGACTTCTTAAGAAGTTGATCTCATCAGTAAGTGCATTCATTCTGGCTTCCAGCTCCACCTTGGACAAATACGCCGTGTCCACATCCTATGGGTCATTTACAAAAACAAATCAATGTTTCTTGCATGAGAAATAATACATCAGCCCGTTGCCACCATGTATATAAAGCAAGCAATCACCCCCCTCTTAAAATGTGCATTTTGTACATAAAATACATACTTCTTTATTTATTTATAAAGGATTTTACCAGGAAGGATACATTGAGATTTCTCTCGTTTTCAAGTATGTCCTGGGTTCTTATGCAGATTATCAGGTTAATCTACTGCATTGCAATTTAGCGATCAATGATAGTTTGTTCTTTTACCTTCTTGATCACCACAAAGTCATTCTCAGCTGCAGCTCGGTTGTTGATTTCATCCTCATACCTATAGAAAGACAGATGTTGCGTTCAAAGTGCAAAAACATGATCCATTATCCTGTTTTTAAGATTTATTTTTGTGTTTCCATTGGTATATAGAGTGCAGATTTAAACCAAAGAATTAAATTCTACTAGTAGAGGACTGGGCACTTAATATGGACCATGAAGGAGCATCTCAACATTTCAGCTCAAGTTTACTTGAAAACAGCTTGTGGCCGAGTCGAAACATTGCGATGGCATCCATGTAATAAAGCTACTTCATGGTCCATCCTGAGTGCCTGGTACTTTCTGTTTTCTATGAGATAAAAGATTTGAGCCACCCCAGTGGGTGTGGCATCAATGATTTGAACCGTTTGGTAGGCGAGTGCTGCTGCCCTATATTGCTTTAAATTGTGGCAGGCAGCTACTAAGTACCCAAAGAAATACATTTCAGTTCAGTATTTTGAAGTTCTTTGTGGAAGATTGTGGGAAGGGCACATGGGTTTTGCAGAGGGAGAATGTAGAAAGGTTGGCACCTCTGGCAATTCTTGAAACTTATACTATCAAACATGAACATGTGATGTTCACTGTAAGATTAATTGAATAATTAGAATAATTTTTGAGAAATGATTTATGATAAATGTGGCTCTGTCAATTTGTATTTTATAAAATAAATATTTACAAATTTCTGTTTAATTTTTAAAATGTACATTCTTATTAACTGAGACAGTTATGCTTTATGCAGTTAAGTTTAACAGCTATTGCAAGACAGCTGTCAAAGCCACCTTTATTATTATGGTGTTCAAATTTCAATATTAATAAAATGGTTTTATAAATTCAATATTAGTATTATTAGAGTCAGGTTCTTTGCAACATGATAAGAAGTCAACTTTGAAAGTAGAGGTAATGTCATTTCATGCCTGGAGTCATTTAACTTGCTACCAAACAGGTTTGTCAAGTGTATGTGGTGTGGTCACCAAAGGCAAAAATATTAGCACAAGAAAAAAATAATGCAAATCATTTCTGGAACCCCACCCTGTGTGGACTCACAACATTTCTGAAAGATACAGGTGTATCCTTTTCAATAAGTGTGTTAGTTTTGAGGTTACTGGATTTTGGTGCCTTACATCTGCTGTAATTTTTTAATGGTATATCAATTAGGAGGTAGTTTTTTTCCTTTTAAGAGACTCGTTAGGAAAATAGAACTAAGACACTTTAATTAGCAAAACATTGATGGATATGATAATAATCAAATTAGTACAGAAGAAGAGGAAGAAGAAAAAGTCTTCACAACTGAGAAAACCTGTTATAAGTGTAGCAGTACGGCAAAAAGTGGAAACTTTGCAACTAGATTAATTTACTTGCAAAGTGCACTGCATGGTGTTTTTATGTCGGAGCAAAATTATTTTCATTAGTATGTTATTGTGCAATCAAGCTTTTATCTTCTGAATCTGAAGAATATGCAAAGGCATTCAGTTCTGCAATGATTGACTCGCCAAAGCATTAAACCCTACAAATAATGGTATAAGCAGGTTTTCCAATAATGGCCCTTCAGTTGTTTTGAAACTACATCTCCCACAGGTACTCGTTAGGTTGCCATAACCTTGTGGGAAATGTAGCACCAAAACATCTAGAGGGTCATGGTTGAGCACCCCTTATGTAGAGAGTTTTAGTCCACTCGAAACAGCAGTCAAGTTGGTATGGTGCAAGGTTGAGCCACTCACCTTAGAGTTAACAAAATGAGGAAGACCTGTAAGTTATTTGCTCTTAGAAAAGTACCCTGGCAGGTATCTAGTGATAAAATAATAAGTTCAAGAACTCTCCGAGATTTCTGCTCCTCAAATAACCATTGACATGCTGAAATTAACTCTACATTCAAATTTCAAATCAATGGTTAAACATAAAAATAGACTGTGATTTAGGCTTGGGCTTAGGGAATCCTTATGTTAATTGTAATGCATATCATATAATTATATTGGTGTCTTATAAGGAAACATAAGATTATATACTAATTAAAGCTTTTCCACATGCGGGACACACAAAAACTGCATTCCCTCTGGGATAAAAATACAAGAACTGCATTTCTATGCATTCCTGTTCAACTTGACTCCTGCTCTTTGGCTTTTTGCTCATTTTATCCTCAATAAATGCACATATAAGACTTTATGTGGAAAGTTCAGGGTACACATATCCCATTTTTCTAAAGACTCTATGGAAGTTTCACGATACCCTTATAAAACTCTGCATTGTGTTTTATCAATGTAAACGGTACTGGCTTTGCAATGTACTCTGAGATGGACCTCAGCACATGATGTGGTTTCTGTTATGCAAAAATATGCTGACGGGACATAATTGACACAGAAGTAGGAAGATGCAAACCTAAGAACCTCTTCCTTGTCAGTTCTTAAAATTGGCATGCATGAATGACGTAGAGTAGAATACCCAGTGATATTTTTATCTCTCTGGATATTTAGCACAATATTAATTTCTGAATTGTAGTTCCCTAAAAAAACAGTTGGTATAATGATACCATTTGATATTCACGCCTGGACTATTCTACAGCAAGAAATCACGTCCTCCAAATAGAACAGACTGATTAAATACAGTCTCAGTCATATCATTGGCTTAAAAAGCACATAGGAATTATAGATCATAGGCATTGAGTTAATGGAAGATAGACTAATGGAAGATAAACAGTGAGAATGGATAATTTGGTGCAGTGATAACTAATCCCAACACTAGTTGGCAACTCCTAACATACTGTTATCATCACAAGCTTTAAAACATTTATTACAGCTTTTATCTATATTTTCAAGGTGATTCTAAATGATACTTCTGCAATTTTGTGATATTGCTATATTATAAAATGTACATACTTGTTTTTAAAGTCCTCAACACGGTCCTGCATATTGCGCAACTCTCCATCAAGGCGGCCTTTGTTGTTTATTAAGTTGTCCAGCTGGCTTCTCAGACTATTTATGTACGCTTGGAAAAGGGCATCAAGCTCACTTTTGGAAGAGGAGGAGCCGCCCTTTTGCTGTTGCAGAAGGCTCCATTTAGTCTCAAGCACCTTATTTTGCTGCTCAAGGAATCGTACCTAAATGAACAATACAAAAAAATGTAAGGACATTTGTGTGTGTGTGTAGTTGTAATAATAACATTAAAATATTTCATTTGTTTTGCATAGAATCCCAGTTTTGCAACCAGTACTCAAATGGAAGGGTGGAGTAGAGTGGTTTATGTTGGCCATATACACACTTACACACAAATATACACACAAGCAGGCTGGATAGCACATACAGGCACATTCCTGCACAATTTTGAAGAATTATATAAACATTTCATACAGATAGGTCGATTGATTACAGTTAATAAGCTAGTAAGCTAATAGATCAAAAGGATGGATAGATGAAAAAGAGAGATAAATAGGTAAATTGAATTATAGCCAAAGATAGATAGATAGATAGATAGATAGATAGATAGATAGATAGACGGATCTTGTTCAATGTACCTTGTCAATGAAGGATGCAAATTTGTTGTTTAGAGTCTTGATCTGCTCCCTCTCTTCCTTCTTTACTGATGAAAACGCTGGATCTACCTCCGCATTTTTGAATGGAGCCAACAGGTTTTGGTTAACGCTTACATTAACAATACCTGCAGATTGCATGTAAGCCCCACCACCTCCTCCACCACCAGACCCTCCATAACCAGATCCAAAACTAGATCCCTGGCCCATGCCAAATCCACCTCCTGCGGAAGATATTTTTCTACTACCACCTGCATTTCCTAATTGTAAGAGGCTTCTGCTCCCAAAATTGGCACGGTTTCCCCCAATCTGACTCTGGGCCACAGGGGCGTCGAGTCGTTTGTTCATGCTAGATTGTCCTACAGAAGCTGTGCTAAAGCCCCTTCCAGAACCACCTCCGTAAACTGATTGACTCCGGCTCATTTTGGCAACAGGTGTCTCATACAAAAGATGGCAAAAGCTGAGGACCAGTTCAGTGGATGAACCAAGGTAGTCTGAAAATGTCAGTTACGCTTTTATCTTTACAAAGCAATGGGCTTGGCCATTTTTTTGACAGATCAATTTACATTCATGCCCCTGTCATAGCTTGGAGCAATTTGTTATGTTCAACCTGCTAAGCATATAAAAATATGTGGTTTGCTTAAAGACTTTCTGGTTTATGTTATTTTACAAACACATTAGTTTGTTTTGAGGGTTAATGACTTAAAACTTGAACACTATATTGGTTTCTGTTGAACAGGAACTAAATGGCTCTTTCCTTGTTCCAAGACTTTATTAGACAGTCTTCAAAAACATCAAATTGACTATGGAATAAATAAATTCAGAACAGGAAAATGTGTCTTCTATTTTTCACTATTTCCTCGTTTGTGCACTTGACAGAAAATATAGATAGTATAGGTCAATGTTACAAAGTTCAATTATGATCATTAATAACATCAGAATATTGGTTGAACATACGTATATTCCTGGGTTGCTTTTTTTTTGGCATTCTTATATATCACTTTATTTGTTTTTTCATTCTAAATAACTTCTACGTCAATTCATCCAGGAAACATTTATAAATATATTAAAACCATTAAAAGGTAATTGATCATTGTGCTTAATTTCCATGAGTTTGGTGGTGCACACAACTATTTCGAGCCTTGTGGTGATATTTAGAGTCATGTAGGGCAGTGGTTCCCAACCCACTAACAAGCCCGAATTTAACCCCATCACTACTGAGCCCTTTCACCTCTGTGTGCTGAGCTCATATTGACCGTCATCGGGCCCTATTACATTCTTCGCGCATACGTTTGCACCCGCGCAAAAACGCATTAATGCGAGGGGCAAAACCCTTTGCGCTGAACGTCGTATTACAATGTCAGCACAACAAACGCGGGTATACGTCTACTGCGGGTGAACCTGTGCAAACGCTGCGCGAGCTTACTATACATCCTATACTTAACATTGTGAGCGCAAATGCGTTTGTGCGCTGGTATGCGGATGGTTTTACAATCTATGCACAGGAATTAACGGATAGACGTTGCACGCATAATTTTAGCAACTCCTTAAAGCTGGTGTTAATGGCGAATTCTATCAACCTGGCCGAAACCAAATACACCAGCCCAAAAAAAAAATGCTGCAAAGTATAGTTACACATTCTAAACATACCAAACCAATAAATTTGAGAAGCTGTATGTGCATTTTTTATTGATGCAGCATATATACGCAGATTGACAGGCGCAAAAACTTAACATGAGACAATTGTGGTTGGCTAAATCGCATGAAAAAAACAGTCCACACACTGATTTCTGCACGCAATGTTGCTGTGCGCGCGTTTGTGCGCGTCCGTTTTACACGCGTTATTGCTCGACAGATGAAAAAATGTGCGAGGATTGCAATTCCAGCGTTGATTTACGCATGTTAACGTTTAATGCTTCGCGCAAAAATTCACACATCGCGCGTGCGTTTTTGCGTGAAGAATGTAATAGGGCCCATCATGTTTAAACGCAATCTGAAGTCAGGTAATATTACAGGACCCAAACAAATTATGTATCCTTTTTTCGGCAGACTTGGCAGATTCATAATATATATCATTATTATATGTATATGTATATTCTTGCCAGAATGCTATACAAATTTGTTTTATAAAAATTGGAATTTCCATTCAGATTTCAATCATTTACAGCGTGTAAATTATTTTTTTCACATTTTAACAGCCAAGACTTTGTGGTTATATATTCTATGGGGTACTCTTGGTAAAAAAAATTAGAAATGGGAACCTGTTACTGTATTTTTCTGGGAAAATACGTGATTTTAGCTGCAACTGAAAAAAATCGTTTTTCATCGTTGGAAATGAGAAGTTGAGTTAGTGCAGCATCATTGTTCACATTATAATTGAAAGGCAAGCAATAGTGCTGCATTAGAATAAAAAAATACATATTTATTTATTTTATAGTTATTTCATTTTTACACATAACCTGATCATGTTTGGAATCATTGTAAGGGCCGTGCGCTGGCCTTTCCAACGATACCAAACATGACCCTCTATCTGCCAAAATTCGGGAGATACGGTGGTCTAAAGGACCTCCCTATCTCCACCAAAGGGAGTTCCATAGGGAAATCCTTGGACATCTAGGGATAATTCGCTTACTGACGTCATCGTGCCCACGTCTCTCTCTTTTGCGTACCCTTAGCAATCGGGAGAAAGAGTACCCCTCTCTGCCAGGGGGTTGCCTGAAAATTCCATCATCGTGCACCATGACATGTGGGGGACATCCTCTGCATACAGCGAGGAATTCCAAGGACGTCCCCCACATGTCATGAGCTGCAAAGGGGTTAAGGGTTACCTTAGGGAAATGGAGACTGAATACTGCAATCACTAAGCAGCAAATCATATCATCTGTGCTGTGCTCCGGTTATCTGGAAAACCTCTTGTGTTATTGGCTGCTGAGGACAGGTTTGGGAAGCACTGAATAACGTTCTTCTAATTCATTGTTCTCAAAGAGAGCCTTCCAAAACTAGCAAGTCTTCCAAGAAACCCATAAAAAACATTTCCTCTCAACCTTGACCTTAGTATTTCCACTGGAGCATTTGTAATTTTCTCAAAGTAATGAAGCTCAACATGTAAATTAAATGAGATAATATTAGTTGTAAAGCTAAGCTCTCTCTATCAGTGTTACATTGTAACTGATGTGGAGGAACAATTTTCTTCAAAGAATATTCATATGGGAGATAAGGGTCATTATCCAGGGTGCGATGGGGTGAAATTGGTGTTGGAGCAAGGTCCTGACCATGGATCCAACTATAAGTCGTGATAGCAAAAGAAATAGGTGCTCAGGAGTATGCAAATAGAAAGTCAGGCTGCCTGAGCTGGGAGGAAAGGGGGTAACCCTAAAAAATAATCAGAAAGAAAATAAACATACCCGGGTGAATGTGGTATGATGTACCTTCATGCAGGTAAAAGGAAAATGCTCAACAGGATGGCCGCAATGGCCTATACACAAATTGGTGTGAACAAGGATTAAAAATTAACTTTTAATAGAGTGCTATAAAAAGGATCCACAGACAAGACATAAATATAAGGAATTGGGGTATGGATAAGGCCCCTTGGCTATCAGGCACATACACATTAGCACAGCACCCCAGTATGTAGAGAGTAGTTAATCTGTCGAGCAGAAAAGGAAACAATGGGCCTTCAAGTGTCCGTAATGTATAGGAATCTGTGGATCCTTTTTATAGCACTCTATTAAAAGTAAATTTTTAATCCTTGTTCACACCAATTTGTGTACAGGCCATTGCTGCCATCCTGTTGAGAATTTTCCTTTTACCTGCACGAAGGTATATCATACCACATTCACCTGGGTATGTCTATTTTCTTTCTGATTATAAGTCCTGATAGCATGCCACAATTCAACAGCTACCTGAAAGAGCACTAGTAATATAATTTAAGAAGAAATTAGATAAATTACAGAAAGCTAAAATAGAACACTAAAAAGTAAGAAAAGGGGCTCAAAAAATGACTACGTGATACAAACTGAACAGGGGTCTAAATAGAACATAGTGGAGCAGACAGAATGATATAACAGGAGAAACACATAAAATTGGGCTAAAAGAGAAAACCAAAATGAATGGTGTCTAAGAAGGAAAGAAGGGGCGAAATAAGAGATTGTGAGTTTGTTTTGTGTTGTGCTACTAAAAACCACAAGGATAAGGGTCTGGATAAACAAATGATTTCTTGTCTTATGTAGTGTTCTTGCCCATTGCTTTGGAAAGTTATGAGCTAACTTTGCCAAACAGATAAATGTATTAATTGGCTTAAAAGTACATGACCAAAAGTAGATTTTAACGTGCAGTTTATTAGGTACAATACAGAGAGATTTAAACATTGCACAGAAAGAAAGAAAAGGAAACCGCCAATTGAGATTGATTCTTGTACAGCAATAAGACAATAAAAAGCAGCACATTTATTACAGTATGAGAAAATGACAGTAATCATCTGCATGGGTCCCTGTTTGTGAATTGTCATATATGGCTCATTATTCCCCTCCTGGATAATCTGCCTGAGGATCCTCGGACTGCAGACGTCCTAGAAAGAACACTTTTATACGCTAACAAATATGGATCTATATTGCAATATTCCTTTTACATACATATTTGTAAATTGCCCAAAATGCTATGACAGATAAGCGCACTATATAATTGCAGAGCATTTCATTTTATCCCATTGTGTATGCAAGAAGGTGCAGAGCAGGTGTTTCAGAAACAGGTATTTCAAGTAATGGTAATAAAAGTATCCATACGTTCATTAGTTTTGCTGAAGTCTGGATGTAACTTGGACATTTCAGTTGCAGGTCTTGGTTTCTACATTGTAATCCCTTTAAGTATTATCATTTAGAGGGACTGTAATTGACACCAGCGTTACAATTTTAAATCCTTTTCGACTGTTAATCCAAAAACATATACACATATCATCAAATGGTCATCTTGTCTACTAAACACTTAAAAAATAATCTATCAAGACTGATGTGAATAGACCGTATCAATTAATATTTTTTAATAAATTTTCTCAGTGAAATGGAATACTTCTAGACTTTGAAGAATTTGTCTAACGCCTGTTCTAGATCTACGTGAAAATATTGCAAATATCTAAAATTGACAGAAAATGCCTAGAAATTCTTTTGCAAAAAGAAAAAAAAGCACTTAAGTATCAATGTAAAATGTTTGTAATATTTTCAGTCCCTTGAAGACAGAAGAATTTGCAAACGCGGCTTTTGAATTGATTTAAGCTACACATCATGACGCAAATGAAATGCCATCAATTTTGCTGTTTGCTCCGGACGACTCAGGATTTACATTTAAATACTTTCTTCCCCACACCCCTCCTTAATATGTTCTAGAAAATGCTTTAAAGTATCTTTTTAAAACATTTTGGAAGTATCTCACTGTTTGAAATATTAATGAATATAGCTCTACAGAACGAGGGACGCTTGGAGAATGGGCTTTAGAAGGCAGGATAGGAAGTCAGAGAGAGCTTTTAGAGCAATTATAGCATATTGATGTTGCAATTTCCTTCCTTTTAGCCTCATTATGGTTGTTTTTGTTTAGAATTTAGATCATTGTTGGACTCGTGTTTTACTAATAAAGATATAGAACTTCTTTGTAACATGGCAATATTGATGTTTGTACAGTGCCTGTAAACTGCAGTATTAGAAACACTTGGTACTGTATATAACACAGCTTAAACTGTGATAAATAAATTGCCACTTCTTAAATAGCAAGGCTACCGGTATTTTGCCACTATTTGTTTATGCCGTACTGCAGTGTTTATACAGTGATTTGGGTCTTAATGTGAATAAATGCAAATGTCAGTCAAGCAGATGAGGGGCTTATATTGTAAAGATTTGTGAGTTTAATAACCCCTTCTAGTTGAGGAGGAAGATGTTTTTTGGATAATGGCAATATTTTGTTTGTTTCCACCAGAACTAAATCCGCCACCTCCTCCACCACCAGAATATCCTCCAGAGAAACCACCTCCTCCTCCTCCTCCTGTCCCAATTCCAGATGCTCCTCCTCCTGCTCCATATCCTCCAACTCCAAGACCACCTCCTCCAGCTCCGAAACCTCCACCTCCAAAACCTCCTCCACTACCAACTCCATATCCTCCTCCACCAACCCCAGCGCCATATCCTCCTCCACCACCACCACCAACTCCAAATCCTCCTCCACCACCGGCTCCAAATCCTCCTCCTCCTCCTCCTCCTCCTCCTCCTCCAGATCCAATGGAAGTTGATCCACTGACAACAGCTGCAAATAGAAAAATAAGCAATATTTATTAACACTCTATAGCAGGGCTCAAAATTTCTGGCCCCAAGTTACTAGCCAGGCCTTAAGAGTTACTCGACACCCAACCCTTACCCTTAACTCTGCCCCTAAACACACCCTCTTATATTATTAATGATAAATAATAATTTAACAAACAGTGGAAATATAAAGGGAAATGATGTGCGGTGTATATGAGCGTATCACAGAGCTCCACAGCAATAAAACTTACAGTAATGTGCAGTGTGTATAAGCGTGCGTTATATTGCTGTGAAGCTCTGTGATACGCTCATACACACGCACATATCAGGGAGTTCCACAGTAATAAAACTCACGCTCATACACACTGCACATTACTGTGAGTTTTATTGATGTCTAGCTCTGTGATACAATAATGTGCAGTGTGTATGAGTGTGAGTTTTATTGCTGTGGAGCTCTGATACACTCATACACACTACGCATTACTGTATGAGAGCACCACAGCAATAAAACTCACAATAATGTGCAGTGTGTAGGAGTGTATCAGAGCTCCAAAGCCTATTTTTAAACTGTCTCATTCTTTTTACCCCCTCTCTAATTTTTTTTACTCCCTCTCTTTCTCTTTTTTATCACCCCCTCTCATTCTCTTTTTCACCCCCTCTCTCATTCTCTTTCTCACCCCCTCTCATTCTCTTTTTCACCCCCTCATTCTCTTCTTTCTCACCCTCATTCTCTTTCACCCCTCATTCTCTTTTTCACCCCTCATTCTTTTTTTCCCCCCTCATTCTCTTTTTCACCTCTCTCTCATTCTATTTTTCACCCCTCTCGCATTGTCTTTTTCACCCCTCTCTCATTCTCTCTTTCACCCCTCTCTCATTGTCTTTTTCACCCCTCTCTGTCTTTTTCACCCCTCTCTGTCTTTTTCACCCCTCTCATTGTCTTTTTCACCACTCTCATTGTCTTTTTCACCCCTCTCTCATTGTCTTTTTCACCCCTCTCTCTTACTTACACACATTCAGCAGATTGGGCTGCTCTGTCCTCCTTCCTGGTCTGGAAGGATGCAAGCTGGCTCCACCTCTTCTGTGTGCAGATCGAAGCTGCAGCGTGCTTCCCACACTCATAACAAGAGTTTGGGAATGACACGCTGCATTGGTGCCTCCCCCTCCTGCTCGTCACCTGAACCACCCACGTGATGCTTCGCAGACTCGCAGCACTTACGCTGCGAGTGTGCGACACTTCACATGGGTGGGCAGGTGATCTGCGAACGTGAATCTCGCGGGTCACCTGCCCACCCATGTGAAGCGTCACACACTAGCAGCATGCTGCGAGTCTACGAAGCATCACGTGGGTGGGTCAGCGCCGATCACGCGGGAGGGTTCAGCGTCGATCAGGCAGACAGCTCTGGATTCAGACTCTAAGAGTCCGATACCGGAGCTGTGAATTAAGGCGGCGGGACACTGAACCTGGCCCCAGCAACCAACGGGTCAGTCCGCCCCACTTGCCCTCAGATAATTTCCACTTGCCGAATGCGAGGAGGCGAGTGGAAATTTTGCGGTCTGCTCCATGGAAAAGTGAGGGGTCTCCCGAAAGAGGAATGAGAGAAAGAGAAATTAATTGAACCTCTTGCTTCTGTCAATATCAGTTGTGTTATATGGAACTTTACTGGAGGTGCCCACATCAACTCTAGGTAAAGTTTAAAGTACAGAGCAATTGTGAGGCCATTGAACCATTCAATTGCAGTAGAAATTAAATTTAGCAAACAAAGCGAGTAGTTTTTTTTGCCAGTGTTGCAAATACTGGCTAAAATCGACAGAAGTCTTCCCAAAACTATAATCCAAAAACCAAAAGGATAAGCTTTATGGTAAATATGTGTGTATGTGGATATACTTACAGATGCTGACGTTGCTTGTGATATCTCCTGACATCCTAAAATAGAAATGAAACAAAATACATCAGTAATAATTAAGCAGCAGGGGACATTTTAAAAAGAAAACCTATATGAGGACAAAAGAAGGTTAAGTGACAGTAAGGATTTATACCTTAAAACATACTAGGTTTGTGTACAGAATGAAATATATCTCAGGCAAGAATCAGAACTGCAACGTGTCCCTCCACGATCACGCTGCAGTCCAGCAGCAGAACCCTCCATGGGGTCCTATGGACTCCAGGAAGTGATACTTGTGGCGGCGCAGAAGCGCTAACGCGAGTATCACCAAGGGTAGCGCTTGGTTCCGGTGCAAGGTGCTGAAGTAGTGTCTTCTGCGGAATCTCACATTAAAATAGGGATGCTACAGGGAAAACCTGCAGGTGCAGGTTTTCCCCGTTAGCATCCCCATTTTAGCGGGAGCTATGTGATATAGCCCTGTAAATCTTAGCAAATAAATGACTTCACCCAAAGTACTCAAGTGGTTGTCTCTGCAGTGTCATTGCCACACACAGTATGTCATATCTGTCCAGTGTATGCTAAGGTCAAACAAACCATTATCAGTTAGCTTGATCTGAGACCTACCTGTATTCTTCTCCTTCCAGTAGTTTTCTATAGGTGGCGATTTCAACGTCCAAGGCAAGTTTTACATTCATGAGCTCTTGGTAATCACGTAGTAGTCGGGCCATATCCTCCTTGGCCTTCTGCAGGGCAGCTTGAAGTTCATCTTGCTTTTTCCGGGCATCTTTTAGTGCAAGCTCTCCACGTTCTTCAGCCTCTTTGATAGCTTCCTGTAAACTGCCACACTTAGGAAAAATCGAGAAAAGTTTTGATTGATGGACACGCTAACTTAATGCATTAAAAAAAAATCACTTTGGTAAACTACTTTCTTGTCTATGATATGTATAAAACAAATACACTCTCCGTAGCAAAAATGCTATGATAAGCAAATGTGAATAACAATTTACGATATGAATAGCTCCAAATTTTAGCTATATGTGTTGCTGTATGCTATATGGATATGAATGATATAAGACCCCTATTCCTACTGGGCCATTATGATTAAAGGGTGAGCTGGTAAATATATTGGCCAGGTTTGTTAATCATGACGGGTCATGTCCTATTCCAGACTAGCAGCAAACCTCTCTTGCAGCTTGACTGCTGTGTCAGGTTACAGTAAACAGGCACTTCCTACACTGTGTATAGGAAGTGCAAATGTAGAGACAGACAAAGAATAAAAGGGTTTCTGAGGCCACTCCTTATTCGCTTTTGCAGCCAGAAATGACCAAAAAAATTACTGGCTGCAAAAACCACACTATAAAAATGCCACCAAAAATCAATTACTCGCCTCCGTACCCATAATGTAGGGGATAGCATGATCTGCAGCCTCCTCCCGCCATTCTTACTGCTAGCATTGCAAGATTATGTACATGCAATCTCATAGAGAGCTTTCTCTGGACTACATGGAGTTCTATGTACTACAAGTGATGGCAATAACGGCTGCTGCGCCACTACCAATAACTGTAAAGAGCTTCTGTATATTACAAGTTGAGGCACTAATATATCAGCTCATTTACAATAGGTCTCAGCCACTGCATGCATGTGGAATAAGAATCCACTAATGTCTAACGACTCATGCCGAATCTTTCCATTAGCAGCTCCCTATTACTATACCAGCTGGAGTAGGATACTGAGTGAATTAGTGTGGCTGTAATTACTTGCGTATTGTCTCATTATATGAAATGGTTCATATATTTTAGAATAGCGATAGCCTCCCTCAACATATCATCTCCTCCCCAGCCCAGTCTGCTATTGAAACATTAAAACTGGATTCTTCTAGGAATACAAATGAAAAATCCTTGCAACTTATACCTGTCATTTCTGCTAAAAAAATAAAATCCTAACCAGGTTTCACCATATGTTACAACTCTTTTAATATTAACTAATATATCGTTGCTTTATGCACTAATTATTATTAGATATTAATAAAGGATTCTGAGAACCACTGCCTATTGCAACTTCGCTGATTAGAATGTTCAGAGGTTTATGAAGCTGTCTTCATATTTTGTTACACTTAATATGCCACTGTACCTAGTACACATGTCAGTCACTATTTGGCACAGAGGTCTATGCCGTTACCAGAGTCTGTATGCATTTGATTGACTAAGAGTGCAGGAGAACCTGGTTTTCCCACCCATTATAGTAAAGTTGATGTGTTTGTGATTGACTGCATTTCAGATTCCAAATATTTAAATTATGTAGCCATACCTTTTTTAGCTCTTGGAAAAATAATCAAGAAGTAATCACATGTTTCATACATTCTTTAGAACAAAAGGTCCAAGTAGGCAGACTTTCTCTTACATTACTGAATAATTTGCTATTAGGCATGTGGCAGATAGCACGCAGTATGCTTTCACATAGCGAAGCAAACTCACAACTAGGTTGACACACTAGTTATGCGCAAAACAATCTTGTTGCCATGTGAGGATTGGTTGAGTGTGATTTACGATATGACCACAATCATGGGTGTAGCCAGTATACCATTATGCCCAGAAGCAAGCTACATGCACTGAATCTAGTCCATACCTAGAAATAGTTTTGCACCTTAAATTTTTTGCCTATGCCTAGACAAACTCAATATATACAGTATATCATACAGGGTCGTATTAAGATCTCTATGGTCCTGGAGCTGAATATTTTGGGTGGCTTTCTTTGAAATTTAGTGAAATGAAAACACATTTTAGGTTATTTATTAGTGCAGATAAAGGTATATCTAAAGACGCAGATACTGTATAAGGAAATTTCCATTCAGATTTCAGTCATTTATAGAGTGTAAAATTATAAATTTGCATTTTATCCAAACCTTTGTGGTTATATATTCTATAGGGAATTCTTGATAAAGAAATTGAAATGGGAACCTGTTACTGCATTTTTCTGAGAAAATATAAAATTTTAACCAAAAATAAAAACAAAAAAATATTTGTCTTGTGTTTTGGAGGATGGTGTTTTATGAATAATATGACTATGTATAAAACTCCTAGTGCTCCTAGTGTGGGAAATGAAAAGGTAAGTAATAGCAGTGGTATTGCTCATTTTATACGTGACATATGGCCAATGCCATCGCTTTGGAACTAAAAATAGTTTTTTTGTTTCTTTTCTGTTACATTTTACGTTATCACATTTGGTATCAATGCAAAGGCCAAATTCTGATCTGTCCAATGACATCTCACTTGAACTTGTGAGGTGTAAAGATTAGTGATGCAGGGTTCTAAAGTCCCCCAGTGCTCTTTGCAGCAATGCGGTGGTTTTGGTTTTTGATGTAACAATTTGTAACAACTGATCGTGCCATCACCTCCACGCTTGTTGGTTACATGAGAAATGAGATGGTGAGTTAGTGCAGCGTCATTGTTCCTTTTATAATTGAAAAGTGGAAAATATTGCTGTGTTATAAAGAAAAAATAAATAAATATTTATTTTATTTTTGTTACATAAACCCTGGTCATGTTTGGTATCATTGGAAAGATCATGCCCTGGCCTTTCCATTGATATCTCACATGACCCTGTAGCTGCTATGGAGTTGGAGATATGGAGTTGGAGATATGAAGTTGGAGTTGGAGTCCAAATGCCCATCAATGCAGACATACAGGTTATTCAGAGAAAGGTGAAAACCGGGAGAACTGGCAGGAGAAGAGAACAATATATCTCCCTCATACAGTCAGACTTTCCCCTAGTTTCCCTGCCTTCAAACTCTCCCTTAAAACATTCCTATTTAGGGAAGCCTACCACCCAACTCACTGACGCAACCATCCATCACTCTCACCTTGCAGTCCATCACTCTCACCTTGCAGTCTTCTCCTCCTGTTTCCAACCCCAACTCTTCTAGATTGTGAGTTCCTATGGGAATAGGGCCCTCGTCTCCTCCTGTACTGGTTTGTCAAATGTTCTTCAATATATTGTAACCTTGTCTATATTGTGCCCATTGTACAGCGCTGCGGAATATGCTGGTGCTTTATAAATAAAGATTAATAATACTACTACTAATAATATCGACCAAATAGCCGTATTGGAAAGTGAGATAAATGGGAGAATTTTTCTGGTTTGGCTATTTTGACCTCGAATTTTCACTTCGCCAGTTATTCTCGTGAGTTTTCAGCTTTCTTTGAATAGACCTGATAGGTATCCTTTCTCTGGGCCTATTCTGGGTCATGGCCCTGGAGCTGTTGCTCCATCAGCCCCTATGTTAATCCGGCCCTGATATCATATCTGTGAACATCTGTGATTCCTGAATGGATAATGTGAGTTGCGGTGAGAACATGTAGGTTTCCAGTACACCTATGACTATTTGGCTGGACATATGCCTGATTATCCAATGGCATTTCTGCATTGTTCTGGTCACTTCTTTGGTAACATTACTTAGCAGTTATATTCTGAAAACATAGTTACCTGTTTCTTCACACTCTCTATTTCAGCTTTCAGTCTCTGGATCATCCTGTTCAGTTCAGATATCTCATTCTTGGTACTTTTTAGACTGTCACCATGATGACCTGCTGTAGCTTGTAATTGTTGCATCTAAAGGGGTGAGGGCAAAAGAAAGAATTGTTATTTTTATTTATTGAAATCCAAGTTCATTTTTGTCCAAATCAATTTGGTTACATTTTTAATAATTAATTGTGACATCATAGCTCACATTATTTATCTATTAGCCTAAAACAAAGGCAAATATCAAAAAAATCACAAGGTTATAGCTTAAAGGAACACTCTACTCATACTGACCACGTTAGCTTTTCAAAGTGGCCAGGATGTGTATAGAATACCCTAGTGGTACCCTGACCTCAAGTACCACTAACAGGTCAGTTTTGCCAGATATCTGAAGCACAGCACATGTGATATAATTTGCTGCTCAGTGATTGCAGGATTCAGTCTGTATTTCCCCAAGCTGATCTGCAAAATATGGCCTTGTAGGGGTACTTGAGAAAAGGGTTGAGAAATGAGAACCACTGGTCTACCCCACTCCAACCAGCCTCACCAGCGGTCACCAGATTGGTCACTGGTGATGTCAGCACACACAGCATTCTGACATTACCATGTCTGAGCCTGCCTGCGATAGCAATGATTCTCAGTGAAGCAGCTGATGGATCATATTTGTGCATGCACATGCAACTTCGGTCCAACGATCTGCGTAGGTGCTACGGAACCTGCATACAGAACCTGCAAGTCCATAGTGGTGCTCAATTTGCAGTTCCTACACTATCCAGAGGAAATCCTGAGGAAAGTTCCTACAGGAACTGAAATGTCGAGCTATATGATGTATTTGTAATAAACAATTTTTTTTCTATATTCTACAAAGCGTCCGCGTGCATCTGAAACTTGGATTATATTGATTGCAGGTGGATTTTTGCACCGGAGCAGAAGAAATTTGTCTGTGGTGTGCGGGGTCACTTGGACTTTATATATATATATAATTGGGCAGATGTTGTCAGCGCCATCTGCCCTATTATTTAGGGCTAGAAAAAGAGAAATCTATTTTTCATAGAAAGTGAAAATGTTCTGATGAGGGTATAAATATAAACCCACCATTTTATCTCTTAGCTGAGAAGCATGAGGTTGCTGGTAAGCAATATATGGTTTCATTAGGCTAGGACCCACCTTGAAAGAGGTTGCCGTGACATGGCAGGTGGGCTTAACATTTCAATGGCCATTCAAGTAAACAAAAACCTCTGTTTTGTTTAACATGGAGCCATAGGGATAAGTGCAAATAACAACTTTATATCTTGCTATCGTTTATACATCAAGTGGGCTGGATAATTCTGGCTTACACAGGTGCCCAGGGGGGAATAGTGCGCAACACCACTTTTTGTGCATATTTGTATATTTTGTTGTAAACCCAAACAGGTAATTTTTTGCAGCTGTCCCTTTACGTGTTTTATTTTTCAATCCCAAAGTGGAAATGCTCTGGTGAGGGTATAAATATAAACCCAACATTTTGGATTTTTCACAGAGTATCCTTTCAAGCATCACAAAAATAAGAAATTAACAATTCAATTCATTATTTGATCCAATTGTAGGTTAGTTATGTTAATTGTTGTTAATGTTTATAAAAATATCCCAGACTGGTCGTATGTCTTGGGCGTTGAATCTCAGGGGGATGAGAAGGACAGATGTCCCTTGTAATTCTCAAAAACAGCTGCCCGGGATGGAAGTTTTGTTCTATGTACAGAGTTTATTCTTAAATTTAGCAGTATTGAACAGAGCTTGCAAACTTGTAGCACACAAGTCAATAAACATGGCCCCCAGATGTTCTCAAAGTTCACCTCCCACGATGCTCAGCCACTCGACTAGGTTGTCTGAGCTTTATGGAAAGTTTAGTTTCAAACCATCTAGATGGCCAATTTGCACTGCCTTACAACGAGAAACCTACGCCCCCCCCAAGCCCGATTTTATATGGTCCTGATGTCCTTTGTTATGGATATGATGTTGCACATGGAGCCAAATTTCCTGTAGACGAAAAGGCAGATTTTAAATGCTAACATGGAGATGCTGAAATATTAAGGTGTCCTTGAAGATGTAAGTTTGGATCACTGAAGTTTCTGGATTTTTTTTTATCTAGAGTGAGACCTTTTGTAGTTGTGAGTCAGTGTGGACACTCACAAAGTAAGTAGTATGAGAACTAATATAGCTTCACCTTCAATGAATATTCGTGTTCTGCTTCCAACTTGCTCCTGTTTGCAATATCTTCATATTGAGCTTTCACCTCTCCGATGATGCTATCAAGATCTAGACACCGGTTGTTGTCCATGGACAGGATCACCGAAGTGTCAGAAATTTGATTCTGCATGTCATGCATTTCCTTAAAAACAAGTAAATGAAAAAGATGTTAATGTAAAATATTTGTGACTTATAACAACACGGATTATGGAAACTATGTTAAAAAATACATATGTCTATTTATTTGGAATTGGAACAAATGTAGATTTGGGATATCTATGTGGCTTCTCAATGTCATGCATTTTCTTAACGTTTTTATACAAAACCATCAGAAAGTATTTTATTTCATGTCACATAATTTAAAATGTAATACTTTCTCCAAATATTTATAAGAAAGTATAAAATAGATGTATCTTACTGCATCAAAGAGTGTCTTCAAAAAGTTGATTTCTTGTGTCAGTGAGTCGACCTTCGCCTCCAGCTCTACTTTGTTCATGTAGGCAGCATCCACATCCTAGAGACAGTTATACATGTTGAGACAATGGCAGTAGAAAACTCTTGGAATGTGACCATTTTTGGATGAATATATTCATGCTACAGTTATTTTAGCTATGATGTATAATAATTGCACAACTTCACTCAGTCATCTGCAGGAATAGCATGAAATATAACACAATGCACAAAATATAATCTGTTTTTGACATTATTTTAGCGAATGACATGACCATGGCAGTGACTTAATAAAGACAGGGCTTCAGTTTGGCACAAGGTTATTGTCACTTTAAAATATTCGATTTCTTTCAATTTATTTTACAGACATATGGATAGAGCATGAATGACACTGTAATAATTTAGAGAATTTGTCAGAATGGATAGTAATAATATAGTGAAAAATATTAGTAATAGCTGGAATAAATTATGCGGGACCCGTAAGAATTCAGAAATCAACATTGATGTCTATTATGCTATCAGTTGATGATTTCATTCAATCATTCTCATGATGGGGATGCTTTGGTCTCTGTCTCATAGATGATTTGTGCTACAATGTATCAGTAAGATTTTAACCGACAGACATAAATGGTTTAATGTTATTAAACTGAGACAATTATGGATCAGAAGCATTATTTATCTGAAAACATTTTATTTTAGCATTTTAATGACTACACAAGGTCTACTGGCATTGTAAAAAAAATAGTAAAGGTTTTCATGAAACCATAGGCAGTGTAATTGTGCACACCAAAACCAAACAGCATATAAGACTTGGTATATGCCAACCTAGAGGTAGAAAAGTGAGAGAAGAGAAGCACACACTTTTATACTTCACCCAGACAGAGAGGACCAGGGTCCACAGGTAGCAAGCTTACTGTATCCACACAACTAGAGAAAATAATCGGTCATATCAGGCAGGTATGTCATAAGCACGAGCAGGGTTATATTGGAAAATGCAGCATTTTGATCCCATCTAAGGACCTTTATCAGTTTGACAAAGGTCTTAGAGAGGATCAAAATGTTGTATTTTCAAATAAAACCCTGCTCCTGCTTATGACATACCCCCTGAGGCGACTGTTTTTTCTCTAGGGTTTTGTGAATCTAGAGGAAGAAGGCATGGCATGGAGCCATGGAGGAGCTATGGTAAAATGATGTTAGAAAAAAGTGTTAGAAAGTACATCTTGGCTCGCTGTCTTGGAAACACTTACCTTTTTCAGTACCACAAATTCATTTTCTGCAGTGGTGCGTTTGTTTATTTCATCCTCATATCTATATGATTTAAAAATAAAAAGGAGCAAACAATGTCATATAAAGAATGTCTAAAGTTTAGACTGTGATGGTCCACCTAGAAAACAGTGTAGTTTTCAAGAATATTCAAGAATTATAGAGTGTTTAATACATATTCTTCTGCATCAGCCTTAAATTACAACCAGATACCCAGAATTGTGTTAATAGACAGTTGCATGATTACTAAATCCTGGATTATTGGCTGGTTCTTAAGAAATTAATTATGACTATTGTTAGCCCTGCACAAATAACAAGTAACCAGGACCACTTGGGCCATCAGGAAATCCTCCAAAAACAAATTCTCCTCCTCCTGGTCCACCACCATAGTCACCGCCTCCAGCACCTCCACCAAATCCACTGCCTCCAGCACCTCCACCAAATCCTCCCCCACCAAATCCACCACTTCCTGCTCCTCTGCCAAATCCAACACCTCCTGATCTTCCACCAAATCCACCACCACCACCAAAACTACCTCCACCATCTAAACTTGCATCATCAATTTTAAAATTACCAAACTATTCTAAATGTCAAACATTTGCATGCAGTGCGCATGATCATTATTTTGTTTCCTATACAATGTCACAGAGCATGTGCCCTTTCAGGCAGATCATCACATCCGGAGTACAGCAACAATGACACTCACATCACGCATCTTAAACAGTCACTTCTATTGCACATGCTGATACCTAGGTCTTGACAAAGTAGCCACCATGGAAAATACTACCATAATAACACAAGTGTGGAGCAATGATACAAAATTATATTGAGGAGTAAACCTTACATATTATATACAATTTAACGTAAATGAACAGTGTTCAGTAATTATTAATATAACCGAAAATACAAAGTCTAGATAATAACATTATGCACCTTTGAAGCATAATATCACCAGTATTTTAATTATCAATTATGGTTACAAATTTGTGGAATAATGATCAGACATACTTGTTTTTGAAATCTTCTACCACATCTTGCATGTTCCTTAGCTCTCCTTCTAAACGTCCTTTTTCTCCTAGTATTGAATCCAGTTGCCTCCTCAGCATGTTTATGTAACTTTCAAAAATAGGTTCAAGGTTGATTCTCTTTGAACCTCCCTTTTTGTCATGCTCTTGTAAAAGGTCCCATTTTGTGTGCAAAACTTGGTTTTGCTGCTCCAAAAATCTAACCTAGACACCAATAAATTTTATGTTTAATAAACAGCAATGAAATTGGGATGCAACATGCAATTGAAGTGTGAAAACTGACATTTTAGGCAACTGTAGATGAGGAAAGTGTAATCACCTTGTCAATGAAAGAAGCAAACTTGTTGTTGAGGGTCTTGATCTGCTCTCTTTCTTCTGTCCTCACTCTTTGAATAGTTGGATCGATTTCCAAATTTAATGGTGATAGAAGGCTTTGGTTAATGGTTACTTGTTGAATACCACCAGGAGGGCACACAGGAAAACCAGGACCACCTGGGCCATCAGCAAATCCTCCAAAACCAAATCCTCCTCCTCCTGGTCCACCACCAAATCCACCGCCTGCAGCACTTCCACCAAATCCACTGCCTCCAGCACCTCCACCAAATCCTCCCCCGCCAAATCCACCACCTCCTGCTCCTCCACCAAATCCACCACCTCCTGCTCTTCCACCAAACCCACCACCACCACTACCAAAACTACCACCACCACCTATACGAACACTGCCTGTAGGATCTGAAATTTTTTTGGATCCTCCAAGGTGAATAAGACTTCTAGACGTATAGCCTCCAGCCGATGAACGTCCATATCCTCCTCCTCCACCACCACCACCGCCACCACCACCTCTAGACATAGAAACTGAACTGAAGCTAATTCTTCCTCCACCACCACCTCCACCTCCACCTCCACCAGCAACTGAGGAAGAGCTGTAGCTCTTCACACCTGACACGGACCCGGTACCAAAGGACTGTTGACTCCGTCTCATTTTGGCAAAGAGGGAGAAACAGATGAAATAAAGAAATCAATCGAGAGGTACAGAGGGAAAGAGTATAAGCCCCTCTGATTGAAGAGGGAGATATCGTACCTTTTATATCATTTTGTATGTGGGTTTGGCTGCCTTGGGATTCAGATCAATTTACAGTAATCATGGGCTTGGCTACTTTGGCATGCCTGGCAGCACATCTTTTTTTTTTAGTTGCTTACTGGATTGATAAATTGGGGCACACCTCTTGATAAAAAAATTCACGTTGGTGTTATGAAATCTTTTTATCTCTTAAATTAGGGTAGATATGAAAGAAATCTCCAGGCTACATTTTGTTCTCCTCAATTATAAGAATTGTGCAAAGCAAGAATAGTCTAAATTTACATGAAATATTCTTCCTTTCACTGTCATTAAACATTTATCTTGGTTTTGTGCCATCTTATTTATATGTAAATTCAAATATACCTGGAGGGAGAGCTTACTCTATAAAACATCCTTATATTTATTTGGTATTTCAGCTGTAATATCTGGGAAAAAAGATGAAGTAGACCAAATTTTAAGCTTATCCGTGAACAACTTTAATCTTAAGGCTTTTCAAACTCTCTAGTATAAGAGAATATACTCTCCTTTATAACAGTTAAAACATGATTGGATATCATATTTAAGGATTGTAAGTTCTCTTGGGGACATGGTCCTCCTTTCCGCCTACATCGATGATGCCAAGTTATTTCTTCTTCAAAGATATGAGTTGCACCCTTCTCCACTCAACTGTGCACTGTAAGATTTTGACCTTTGTACAACCTTGCAGATTGTCTTGGTACTCCATATATAAAGTATAAAAAATTAAGAGCAAGCTTCTTACGCTGTAATGAATGAATGTACCAGCCACCACACATGATCAGTGTCCCTCTAAAAGTATTTATTTACGATGCAACATTGTATTCCTTGTATCATTTAGCCCATTCAAAGATATCAAGGAATCAGTTGCACAGACAGCTCGACATGGAACTAGAGGATGTTGTATATTCAATAACTTAGAGCTGTACAGGGAGCCTATTTGGAAAACAATGGAGGAAAGGCAGGCCAGAAGTCAGTTTTTAAGTTTGCAAGAAAAACAACACTTGCGGATGGCATCAAGAAATAACAACAGGATGATCATTAGATGCATAGCAGGAGCGTCCCTAAAATTAAATTAGTATAGTTCTGGATTTGATCATTCATTGCCATGCAATCCTTATTGTATGTTCAAGGTTTAGAATCCAGAGCGACATACACTGACTATCAGGGTAAGTCAAAGAGAATCGAAAAGTCACCGCACGTTCGGTGACTTTTCGTTCTCCTCAATTCGGTTTGATTTGGCGATCTCATTTCGGCAAAAGATTTTTAGTGTTCGGTTCCCTTTCGGCAGCCATTCGGATCTCTTTGAATAACTCTGTATATGAAATTATTCTTGCCATGAAGCATTGCGATGCACTATGATGATACAAAGACTACTGCTTAGCAATAATGACAAATTTGGAACTTGCTAAACAAGCAAACATTTTGTTGTAAAGAAAAACTTGCAAACATCAGTAAGAATAATAAAATCTTTGTGAAACCTTTGACAAAATATTTCTGGGATAACTGCCATGGTAGGCTGTATCAGAGCTTCTCACCCCAACGCCATGATACCAATAGATGAATCACAGAATGCAACCTGTTATTGTGCCAAAGTATTAACACCCAGCCCAATTATATTCATCATAAAAGCCACAATTTTGCCTTATGGCAAATAAAAAATATTAGCAACCCAATAATTATTTGGATTACTTCAGACTGATATATCAATCAAGCCAAAAGAATGATACAATAATCTTTTGGATACAAGTTATGATGTGAGCAGCATTTGTCTACATGTTATTCGTGTACCTGTGCATTTTCGTTCTTATTAGTGTTATGGTTGGAAGGAACAGAAGAAATAACAGAAGTACTTTTTTAGTAGGGATTTTAGAAGCATTTCCCCACAACACATCCAATACTTCCCTCTCATCCTATCTCCATCGCACATAAATCACCTCCCTGCAAGGCCAGCAACCTCATTCCCATAATCCCTCAGCGCCTGTCCTCTTTCTCCTGCACCCTCTGGAACACTCGCTCTGTGTGCAACAAACTCACAGCAATCCATGACCTCTTCCTTTCAAGCTCCTTCAACCTCCTAGCTTTAACTGAAACCTGGCTAACTCCCTCTGACACGGCCTCCATTGCTGCTCTCTCACATGGCGGTCTACACCTGAGCCATACCCCCAGACCGGGTGAGAGAAATGTTGGCGGGGTCGGAATCCTGCTCTCTCCCACCTGCACCTACCAGCATCTCCCTTCACCCCCATCCCTCTCCTTCTCCTCCTTCGAGACACACTGCATCCGCCTGTTCTCTCCTCTGGCCCTCAGGGTGGCAGTCATCTACTGCCCACCGGGACCAACCTCCCAGTTCTTTGACCACTTTGCTACCTGGCTTTCTCACTTCCTGTCTTCTAATCTTCCATGCCTAGTTCTCGGGGACTTCAACATTCCCATTGATGATCCTTCCGCCCCTGCTGCCTCCAAACTTCTTTCACTCATGTCCTCCCTTGGACTCACACAATCCTCCCTCCTCCCTACCCACCGCGATGGTCACGCTATTGACCTTGTCTTTTCCAACCTCTGCCCCATTTCTGAGTTCAACTGTCACCCTTTCCCCATCTCTGACCACCACCTTCTCTCTTTCAACCTATCTGGACTTCCTAAACACCCTGCTCCCCCACCCCGCACACACACTCGCAGAAATCTACATGATGTGGATCCCCATCAATTCTCCAATCTACTTCACCACCTCCCTCACACCTCATCCTTCACCTGCCCTGATGCTGCCACTAATCACTACAACACTACTCTTATCTCTGCTCTAGACACTCTTGCTCCTCTCCGACTCTGTAAGGCCCCACGTCGCCAGCTTCAGCCCTGGCACACCCTCCAAACTCGCTACCTGCAAAGATGCTCCCGCACTGCAGAGCGTGCCTGGAGGAAATCCTGCTCTGAAGCTGATTTTGTTCACTTCAAGTTTATTCTCCGGTCATACACCTCTGCCCTCCACTTGGCAAAACAATCCTTCTTCTCATCTCTTATATCTACGCTGTCCTCCAACCCTAAACGGCTCTGGTCCACCTTCAACACCCTCCTCTACCCACCTGCACCTCCCCCCTCAGCTGCCTTCAGCGATCAAGACCTGTCAGACTACTTCCTCAGTAAAACTCTAACTATCAGAAGCAACATCCCAACACAAGATAGTTATCTGCCACCTCCACTCCCACAGGTCCCCTCTGTCTTCCTCTGCCGCTTCCTCCCAGCCACTGAGGAGGAAGTCAATTCCTTATTGTCCTCCTCACATTTCACCACGTGCCCGCTCGACCCCATTCCCTCACATCTAATTCCTCCCCTCTCCTCCTCCCTCACCCCTGCTCTCACACACATCTTCAACCTACTGTATCTCTCTCCACTTGCTCCTTTCCATCCGCCTTCAAACACGCGCTAGTTACCCCTTTACTAAAGAAACCATCCCTCGATCCCAACTCTCCATCCAACTACCGCCCTGTATCCCTGCTTCCCTTTACCTCTAAGCTCTTAGAAAAACTAGTCTTCAACCGCCTCTCCCTCTTCCTGTCCTCCAATTCCCTACTTGACCCCCTGCAATCTGGCTTCCGTCCCCTACACTCAACTGAAACTGCCCTCACCAAAGTCACCAACGACCTCCTAACTGCTAAAAAACACGGCCCCTATTCTATTCTCATCCTGCTTGACCGCTCGGCTGCTTTTGACACTGTTGACCACTCCCTCCTTCTACAGACCCTCAACTCTCTGAGTCTCGGTGACACAGCACTTGCTTGGGTTGACTCCTATTTATCCAACAGGTCCTTCTTTGTGTCCTTTGCTGGTAACTCCTCCTCTTCATTGCCTCTATCTGTTGGTGTACCTCAAGGCTCTGTCCTTGGTCCTCTGCTCTTTTCCATCTACACCTCCTCCCTGGGCAAAATCATCAACAGCTTTGGCTTTAATTACCACCTCTACGCGGATGACACTCAGATCTACCTCTCTACCCAGGGCCGCCATCAGGGCATTACGCCCAATACTGCCGTAAGGGGCCCGGGCCCGGTGGGGGCCCGGGGGTGGATCCCGGGCCCCCGACGGCAGCGGCGTCGCCCTTTAACAGCTCCGGTATTGGACTCGATGAGTCCGAATCCGGAGCTGTGTCCCTGCTGCTGCTGCAGGAGCCGGAGGAGACTGAGACACTGTGTCTCCTCCGGCTCCTGGCAGCTTCACTTCCTGGCTGGGCGGGGCCAAGCAGCGTGTGAGGGGCCTCCCAAGCACGTTGCTTTGGCTCCGCCTCTCCACTCAGTGAAGCTGCGCGCCGGAGCTGGAGGGGCCGGGAAGAAGAAGAGAAGAAGATTAAAGAAAAGGTGAAGAAAAGAAGAGCTGAAGAGCAGAAGAAAAGAAGATAGAAGACAGACCCTAAGACCCAGGGCCCAGACCCAGGGCCCAGACCCCTAGGCCCAAACCCAGGGCCCAGGACCTAGACCCAGGGCCCAGACCCCAAGGCCCAGGACCCAGACCCAGGGCCCAGACCCCAGGGCCCAGACCCAGGGCCCAGACCCCTAGGCCCAAACCCAGGGCCCAGACCCAGGGCCCAGACCCTAGGGCCCAGACCCAGGGCCCAGACCCTAGGGCCCAGACCCCTAGGCCCAGACCCAGGGCCCAGACCCTATGGCCCAGACCCAGGGCAAATGCCCAGACCCCAGACCCCAAGACCCAAAGCCCAAACCCAGGGCCCAGACCCAGGCCCAGACCCTAGGCCCAAACCCATGGCCCAGACCCCAAGGCCCAGGACCCAGACCCTAAGGACCAGACCAGGGCCAGACCCCAGGGCCCAGACACTAGGGCCCAGACCCAGGGCCCAGACCCCTAGGCCCAAACCCAGGGCCCAGACCCCCTAGACCCAAACCCAGGGCCCAGACCCTAAGGCCCAGACCCCAAGGCCCAGACCCCTAGGCCCAAACCCAGGGCCCAGACCCCAAGGCCCAGGACCCAGACCCAGGGCCCAGACCCCAGACCCCAAGGCCCAGACCCAGGGCCCAGACCCCTAGGCCCAAACCCAGGGCCCAGACCCCAAGGCCCAGACCCAGGGCCCAAACCCAGGGCCCAGACCCCTAGGCCCAAACCCAGGGCCCAGACCCAGGGCCCAAACCCCAAGGCCCAGACCCAGGGCCCAGACCCTATGGCCCAGACCCAGGGCAAATGCCCAGGGCCCAGACCCCAAGACCCAAACCCAGGGCCCAGACCCCTAGGCCCAAACCCATGGCCCAGACCCCAAGGCCCAGGACCCAGACCCTAAGGCCCAGACCCAGGGCCCAGACCCTATGGCCCAGACCCAGGGCAAATGCCCAGGGCCCAGACCCCAAGACCCAAAGCCCAAACCCAGGGCCCAGACCCTATGGCCCAGACTCAGGGAAAGGCCCAGGGCCCAGACCCCAGGGCCCAGACCCTAGGCCAACCCAGGCCCAGGACCCAGACCCTAAGGCCCAGACCCCAAAGCCCAAACCCAGGGCCAGACCCCAAGGCCCAGACCCCTAGGCCCAAACCCAGGCCCAGACCCCCTAGACCCAAACCCAGGGCCCAGACCCTAAGGCCCAGACCCCAAGGCCCAGACTCCTAGGCCCAAACCCAGGGCCCAGACCCCAAGGTCCAGGACCCAGACCCCAAGGCCCAGGACCCAGACCCAGGGCCTAGACCCAGGGCCCAGACCCCAGGACCCAGACCCCAAGGCCCAGACCCCAAGGCCCAGACCCAGGGCCCAGACCCCTAGGCCCAAACCCAGGGCCCAGACCCCAAGGCCCAGACCCAGGGCCCAGACCCCTAGGCCCAAACCCAGGGCCCAGACCCTAGGGCCCAGACCCCTAGGCCCAAACCCCAAGGCCCAGACCCAGGGCAAATGCCCAGGGCCCAGACCCCAAGACCCAAATCCCAAACCCAGGGCCCAGACCCCAAGGCCCAGGACCCTAAGGCCCAGACCCAGGGCCCAGACCCTATGGCCCAGACCCAGGGCGAATGCCCAGGGCCCAGACCCAAAGCCCAAACCCAGGGCCCAGACCCTATGGCCCAGACTCAGGGCAAAGGCCCAGGGCCCAGACCCAGGGCCCAGACCCCTAGGCCCAAACCCAGGACCCAGACCCTAAGACCCAGACCCCAAAGCCCAAACCCAGGGCCCAGACCCCAAGGCCCAGACCCCAAGGCCCAGACCCCTAGGCCCAAACCCAGGACCCAGACCCTAAGGCCCAGACCCCAAACCCAGGGCCCAGACCCCAAGGCCCAGACACTAGGGCCCAGACCCTAAGGCCCAGAGCCCAGACCCAGGGCCCAGACCCCAAGGCCCAGACCCCAAAACCTAGGGCCCAAGGCCCAGACCCCAAAACCCAGGGCCCAGACCCCTAGGCCCAAACCCAGGGCCCAGACCCCAAGGCCCAGGGACCAGACCCAGAGACCAGGGCCCAGGCTAGACCCCAGGGACCAGACCCCAGGCCAGACCCAGGGACCAGGCCCAGACCTCAGGGCCCAGACCTCAGGGCCCAGACCTCAGGGACCAGACCCCGAGGCCCAGTCCCAGGGACCAGACCCAGGGCCCAGACCCAGACCCAAAGGCCATCATACACAGCCCGTTTATGTGAGATTTATTGCTGTGGATTCTGTGATACGTTCAGACACACCGCTCATTACTGTGAGTTTTATTTCTGTCGATACTGTGATAAGCTAATACACACTGCACATTACTGGGAGTTTTATTGCTGTGGTGCTATGTTATGTCCTTTTTTTTTTTTGAAGGGGGAGAAAAGCTGTTAGAGGTTGAGGGGGGGGGCCCTGGGGGGCCCCATCGTGAGGTTTAGTAAGGGGCCCCATCATTTCTGATGGCTGCCCTGTCTCTACCCCTGATCTCTCTCCCCCTGTCCTTTCAAAAGTCAGTGACTGTTTATCTGGCATCTCCTCCTGGATGGCCTCCCACCACCTAAAGATCAACATGTCAAAGACTGAGCTCCTACTTATTCCTCCCTCCAATGCCTCCCCACCTCCTGACTTCTCTATCACGGTGGAGGGTATCACCATCTCTCCATCAAACCAAGTTCGCTGTCTTGGAGTTACACTTGACTCTGCTCTTTCCTTCATCCCCCACATCAAGTCTCTTTCCTCCTCCTGCCGATACCAACTGTGTAATATTTCCAGAATTCGGCCATTTCTTACCGCTGTCACCACAAAACAACTCATACACGCCCTGGTAATCTCCCGACTCGACTATTACAATAATCTCTTATCTGGCCTCCCTCTGTCCCACCTCTCCCCCCTACAATCCATCCTGAACGCCTCCGCCAGGCTAATTCACCTCTCCCGCCGCTCTGTCTCTGCCGCTCCCCTCAGCGAGTCCCTTCACTGGCTCCCCATGCACTGCAGAATTAAGTTCAAAATCCTTATCCTTACCTACAAAACCCTCACTAACTCAGCTCCCCACTACCTGTCCTCACTAATCACCAAATACACCCCAGCCTGCTCCCTAAGGTCAAACAGTGACCTGCGCCTAGCTTCTCCCTGCATCACCTCTTCCCATGATAGACTGCAGGATTTCTCACGCGCAGCCCCCACTCTCTGGAACGCTCTCCCTCGTACTGTCAGACTTTCCCCTAACTTCTCTTCTTCAAACGCTCCCTTAAAACATTCCTATTTAGGGAAGCCTACCACCCAACTCACTGACGCACCATCAATCTCTCTCACCTTACAGTCCTCTCCTCCTGTTTCCAACCCCAACCCTCCTAGATTGTGAGTTCCTACGGGAATAGGGCCCTCATCTCCTCCTGTAATGTTTGTCAAATGTTGTTCAATGTATTGTATTGTAACCCTGTCAATACTGTGCCTATTGTACAGCGCTGCGGAATGTGCTGGCGCTTTATAAATAAATAATAATAATAATAATAATTTGCATTCAGGAACCTGACTTATGCAACCTTTGAAATAACTCACAAGGCAGGGCCACATTCAGATGTTTATCGACCTGATGATTTTGTTGGGCCCACTTGTATATAATGGAATAGCATGAAAAGATTTAAATTTATATTTAATATTTTATATTTAAAGGGCCACTACCACCACAAAATGAAATGTCCTTATTTTATGTTGCAGATATCTTACATGTGCTTTGTTTTTCTCATGTGTTTGATAAGAAAACATGTTACTCTATATGTGTCACTGGGTGCATTCATTGTGTGATATTTTGTGTTG
This sequence comes from Leptobrachium leishanense, assembly GCA_009667805.1. Classification (NCBI taxonomy): domain Eukaryota; kingdom Metazoa; phylum Chordata; class Amphibia; order Anura; family Megophryidae; genus Leptobrachium; species Leptobrachium leishanense. The sequence continues at coordinate 386,394,459 of CM019064.1, read as the reverse complement.
TAAACTGCCCCTCCCCCTGTATCTTTAAATCACTTGCTCCTCACTGTGTGGCTTCAGCCATAGAATGGAGTCTATGGGTCGATCACTGGCTCATATCATTCTATGCTGTGGTCGATGTATTCAAGGGACATCACCAGGGGGTAGATTAGAAGTCTTTTAAGCTCTCTGTTTTATCTCATTCAGCTGCCATATCTTATCTCATGTAGCCTGGAGAGCAATAGTCTCCTGCTGCCTTATCTAAACTTTCCCTCCTCTACCTCATTAACTGTTAAATACTGTAGATTAAATAAAGAACAGCAGTAAAGGAGAGCTTTTGCACATATTTTGGAAAATATTGAATCATCGCAAAAAATCTACAAAATGGAAACGAGATAAAAATTTTTTTCCTTTTTACATGTAATTACTTCAGAAAAAGAAAAAACAGCAGCATGTGTTTATAATGTGTTTACTTGTGCATTACAACTAAAAACACATTATAATCTATTTACAGCTTATGTAAGTGGTAGTGTTAATAAAAAATCATATTTTACTTTTTTTTACAGTACTTTTACAAAAACTGGATGACAATGGTTTTGGGGCCCTACTAATGGCTAGATTATACTGAAATCTAACTGTAGCATTCAGATATGTAAGGGTTAACGACAGGATAAGTGACTTTAACACATGCCCCCATATTACCTTCCTAGCACTAAACCCGGTAAAAATCTGTTAGCACATCGTTGATTGCGCTAGTTGAAAGCGTTTATTGCACTTTGCGCCCCCCCATACATAACATGAAGCGCACAATCAGTAATACCGTTAGGATAAACAAGATATTACAAAGTCCTCGCTCTAGTTACCACACCAATGGGCCAAACAGCAGATTTTCCCTTATGTCTCCATGTTAACGTCTCATTCCTGGGAAGGAGCTATCTCAGCACCTAACTACGAAATGCAGCGCTAGTCTTCCTGATATTTGTAGTAGTGCTTCCACACTACCACAAGTATCAGCTACGGGAATCCATAGGACTCCATGGAGGGTTGCTCATCCAGGCCGTGAGGTCTGCACGACCTTGCTCTCGCAAGATCGCTCAGTTCCGCAGAGTGATTGCCGGGGGATACTAGGAACTATTTGTCCTCAGTCTCACTCTACTTCCAGCAAGACGAAGCAACGGATCGGGTAACCCTTTTCATCGTGGGATGAGAGGGGAGTATGGAATTTTTTGGGGGGGTTTAGAGAGTGTTAAATGATTTTGAATTTGCAGAATCATTTACCAACAGCTTTTAGAAGGTGCTAAAATGTTGACTTGCGCTTTCCAATGGTAGTTTGTGCCGCCACTGTCTAATATTTCACTTGTCGAGACCCTAAAAATTGATTGTCCTCCCCGTGTTAAATATAGGAAATGCTTAAGTGGAGTAAGCTCATGCAAGCTGCGAGGCGCAAACCTTTTTCACCCCAGTTTAGCATCAGGATTGGAATATTGATGCCAGACGTTAAACTTACTTCTCCTAGCGCTAACAATTACATATCATTAGCACCAACTATGGAATAAAGCCCCTGGTTTGAGATTTTTCACATTAAAAAATCTAAATGTAAATCTAGAAACTAGAATGAAAATATAAAAATCGTATAACCTAGCCCCATGGAAAACTCTCACTAAGTGGAGTACAGGTTGAGCACCCCATATCTTTAAGTCTAAAATCTGTGAGACTCCAAAAAACAGAATTTTTGCAGTCTTCTGAATTTTAGTAATTCTGGATTAGGGGAGCTCCAGATGGGTCCTGCCATTTAGGAACCCAGCTCCCAGTCACTGAAGCAAACCACGGCACACACTGAGAACCTCTGGGTAGCCCCAGCATGTGACATGCTGCACCGAGTCACGCTGGCTCTTAGCGGCAGGTCCATGGAAAAAGACTGCACAGTGCTCCCAGCATGTGTACATACTGCTGGTTGCAGCAGTAAGGGGATTGCACCTCTTCTGCTGTGATTAAATTCCTTTCAGGCATAGGATTCTTCTGGATTCTGAATTACGGAAAAAATCTCTAATCAAGAATGCTCAGGGATCAGGATCCCATGAATTCCAGATAAGGGGTGCTCAACCTGTATTTGTTCCTCTAAGTATACAGAACTAACCAAACATGTGTTGCCATTACAGTGCTACTAAAAATCAATATTATTTAAGTATATTTTGAAATTTGTGATGGAACCCAGATGACATTTTAAGAGCTAATCTATGAGGGTTATTTACTAAATACGGTTGTTTAACGTTGTTTGCTTCCACAGAGTCGTCGCAGAGCCCAGCTGTCGCTTCCACAGAGTCGTCGCAGAGCCCAGCTGTCGCTTCCACAGAGTCGTCGCAGAGCCCAGCTGTCGCTTCCACAGAGTCGTCGCAGAGCCCAGCTGTCGCTTCCACAGAGTCGTCGCAGAGCCCAGCTGTCGCTTCCACAGAGTCGTCGCAGAGCCCAGCTGTCGCTTCCACAGAGTCGTCGCAGAGCCCAGCTGTCGCTTCCACAGAGTCGTCGCAGAGCCCAGCTGTCGCTTCCACAGAGTCGTCGCAGAGCCCAGCTGTCGCTTCCACAGAGTCGTCGCAGAGCCCAGCTGTCGCTTCCACAGAGTCGTCGCAGAGCCCAGCTGTCGCTTCCACAGAGTCGTCGCAGAGCCCAGCTGTCGCTTCCACAGAGTCGTCGCAGAGCCCAGCTGTCGCTTCCACAGAGTCGGTGCAGAGCCCAGCTGTCGCTTCCACAGAGTCGTCGCAGAGCCCAGCTGTCGCTTCCACAGAGTCGTCGCAGAGCCCAGCTGTCGCTTCCACAGAGTCGTCGCAGAGCCCAGCTGTCGCTTCCACAGAGTCGTCGCAGAGCCCAGCTGTCGCTTCCACAGAGTCGTCGCAGAGCCCAGCTGTCGCTTCCACAGAGTCGTCGCAGAGCCCAGCTGTCGCTTCCACAGAGTCGTCGCAGAGCCCAGCTGTCGCTTCCACAGAGTCGTCGCAGAGCCCAGCTGTCGCTTCCACAGAGTCGTCGCAGAGCCCAGCTGTCGCTTCCACAGAGTCGTCGCAGAGCCCAGCTGTCGCTTCCACAGAGTCGTCGCAGAGCCCAGCTGTCGCTTCCACAGAGTCGTCGCAGAGCCCAGCTGTCGCTTCCACAGAGTCATCGCAGAGCCCAGCTGTCGCTTCCACAGTGTCGCCGCAGAGCCCAGCAGTCGTCCCCAAGCTGTCTCCGCCGAAGGGCCGTAGCCGCCGCCGTCGAGCCAAGGCTCCCAGTACTCAGCAAAGCCATACTGAGGGCACTACTCCTCCGAGCACTGCTACTATAGACTCACCGCCGAGTTGTGTCCATGACTCTGTGCCCGATGCTGGCTCGGAAAGGGCTGTACTCGCGGCTCTCTACGAGGACTTCCAAGATCCAAATAGTAAAACTGGCACGAAATACCCTGCCTCAGGACCCGCACCTACGGGCTACTCCAGGACGCCCTCTGGTGTATTGGTCCGAAAGGAGTTCTTGATGGTGGTCAGACGCTACCCTGAACTATGGAGGAACCTTGATGTCTCGTCTGACTCCAATTGACTGCTTCATGGAACTTTTTCCGGGCCTCTAACGGCAAGTTGGCCCGCTGTACCTACCTGGACCTGTTTTGAGCAGCCCCCACATGTTTCTATGGACGATCCGGACTCTGTATCCCCTGTCCCAGCTTCGGTGCCCGGAGTGCACCCTCAGGAGGGGGGTGATGTCATGGCCACCTGGGCGCTGTCACGGCCTGGACCCCCTGATCCTCTGACACCTCCTTTTTGTTGCCTTTTTTTCCGTGTCCTGCATTCTGTATGCAGGTTCCAGGACTTTGTTTTGTTTTTGTGTTTTTTTTCCTTTTTTCCCATGCACGGTTCTGGACTTTGATTTGTTTTGTATTCTGAACCTGATCCATCACCTGCACCTCATCCAGCCTGATCTGACCTGCTCATAAGGAAGCTACGCCCCTGGTCCCACGCTTCCTGATTGAAGTCTCCAGCCTTGCCTTGAGCAGACCTGAATTCCTGATCTCCTGATACCTTTTTGCCTGGATCCCCTCTGAACATTTGTCATTCCTGATCATTCCTCTGCTTTGCTCATCATTCATACGGTATCCTCTTGGTCCCCCCTGTACCCCTCTGTTTTTCTGCTGGACTTACTCGTGTACCAGACCCTTGCTAGACTTTGACTATTCTATTCTGTATTCCTCTGTACTTTCGCTTGGAGATCGTGTGCCAGACCCTTGCTAGACTTAGACCATTCTATTTTCTGGATCCATTTGTACCTTCGCATTTTTCTTAGTGAATAACCCTCCATGGGCCCTATTTCACACCTGTCGGGGAAATGGAGACAGTATGCAAGAAAGTCTGCGCCTGCAGATTTGGCTTACCATCCCCAATTTACCGTACGTATTCCAAAGTAGGTGCTTTATTAGTGCCTGGGCCTGGAATGAAGCGCAAGGCTGCCTGATACCTCGAGTATGTGCTCCTGGACTACACGCGACTGTCATGGCCAACTGGGCGCTGTCACGGCCTGGACCCCCTGATCCTCTGACACCTCCTTTTTGTTGCCCTTTTTTCCGTGTCCTGCATTCTGTATGCAGGTTCCAGGACTTTGTTTTGTTTTTGTGTTTTTTTTCCTTTTTTCCCATGCACGGTTCTGGACTTTGATTTGTTTTGTATTCTGAACCTGATCCATCACCTGCACCTCATCCAGCCTGATCTGACCTGCTCATAAGGAAGCTACGCCCCTGGTCCCACGCTTCCTGATTGAAGTCTCCAGTGAAGTCTCCAGCCTTGCCTTGAGCAGACCTGAATTCCTGATCTCCTGATACCTTTTTGCCTGGATCCCCTCTGAACATTTGTCATTCCTGATCATTCCTCTGCTTTGCTCATCATTCATACGGTATCCTCTTGGTCCCCCCTGTACCCCTCTGTTTTTCTGCTGGACTTACTCGTGTACCAGACCCTTGCTAGACTTTGACTATTCTATTCTGTATTCCTCTGTACTTTCGCTTGGAGATCGTGTGCCAGACCCTTGCTAGACTTAGACCATTCTATGTTCTGTATCCATTTGTACCTTCATTTTGATATTGTGTTCCCCTCCTGTTATTTATTTGTTTATACTACCTTTTGGTACTGCCTATCTTGGTATTTATTTCTGTTCTTAATAAACCCCTTTTGCCCTGTAACCTGTCTGCTGCAATATTCACTGCACATTGGGCTCACACCCACACTCCTGCGCACCCATGCCAGACCTCACCCATGACAGCGACTCCATGGAGCCTTGTGCATCCTGGCCACGAACTATGCGCAAACTCGCTCTCACGAGATCACACACCATCATGGAGGAATCGTGGAGGGAGTTTAGGAACTATTTGTTCCCAGTCTCACTCTGCTGTTGGCGATAGGAAATGGCAGATCACATGCAGTCATATATACATTTGATTTTTTTTCTGCCATTGCAGTGGAAGGTCAATATGCTACATATTATTATTATTATTATTCTTTATTTATAAAGCGCTGGCATATTCCGCAGCGCTACATATTGGTTGAATTTCAAATGCAAGTATACTGTTACAGTTTTTCAACTAAAAAAATGCTATTATACTACTCTTGGTAAACTATTCCCTCTTCTTTTTTTTTTCAACCATGAGCAATCATCCAGTTTCCAGAGTTCTCAAATGGATAATATTGTCAACACAAAATTACATAAACATTTGTTCTCTTGTTATAAGCCTAATACAATGCAAGGAGAAATAAATAATCTTCACACTTTTCAACTCTTTTTAATGCAGTTTATTAAAGGAAACAAGGAAACAATTAATAATATTTCTGGCCTCAAATTTAATTACTTAATTTGAAGTACTCTATGTTTAGTGAATTGAATGTACCCAACCTATGATGCTACATATACAGTATGTTGTGATAAGTGTGATGTTTTAGATTTACCTAAAATCTTTAATATAACTCCTTTTAGTAGTCACTAGCTAGCATGATTAATCGCTAGCGCAATTAGTCTCAGAGATAGTGATGTTGGCACGCTCCCTGCGTGCCAACGTCACCAGTAACCGAGTACTAACCAGCAGCTGGGAAATTCAAATTTCGCGGCTGCTGGTGACACTGGGTAGGGTGGAGGAAACTCCTCCACTTCAACCAGCTTTTTAGCAAAAACGAGGGGGCTGAGAGAGGGGGAAGAAGGGGGGGACACTCCTCCCATCCTGACCATTTTAAAAAGATTAAGAGGTCAGAATATGCAGAGTGTTCCTTTAAGGTTACACCTTGAAACTAAATAGAATGATGCGTTCAGATTTTGTTGAATAATGCCAAACCACCATGTTTTTACAATCTGTGTTAAAACAATCCATTTAGAGAAAAACAAAATAATTTTTTGTGTAGATCAAAGCTGGCACGATAGAAAAGAGAAGTAACCCTGGGTTTTACATAAATTCATAACAGTTACTTTGACAGCAAAGCCAAAATTGTCTAACAAATTATCGTAAAGTAATTAAAAATCGTATTACTACATTAAGTGCGCACATTAAGAACTACATCACTATAATTAGAGCCACCTAAGTGTAACCATGGGTACTACCATGTACTTATTATCAATTCACCAAACATATCATGTATCCAATATTCTATTAGGAAGCGTATCAAGGGATTATTTGCTCCACAAATGCAGTATGGCTGATGAGTGGTTGATAATTTTAATTAGTTAAGTGTATAATGCATCTTTCTTTTTTAATAAGCTGTCTTCTTGATGGAGACACTAGAAGATGACCGAGCTCCTGATGTGTATGCCGCCTTTCCACTGGTTTGGGAAGTACTTCCTGCCACATTCAGGCTGCTTTTGCGGTTACATGAGCTAGTTGCACATTCTGAAGCATTTGAGCTCCCAACTTTCCCTGCAATGTTGAACACAGCTATAGAAAAAGGATATTTGTATTACTCAAAGAGTCCAAAGCAATTATCATTCAGATTAAAAATAAAACATAATAATGTGGAACTTACATATTTTAACATTGTTGTCAACTTCCCCATGCATCCTGTCAGTCAAATGAAAAGAACAAAATAAATAATGTTCATGTGCAATCATTGCTAAGTGGAGCAAGATTATATTAAACAAGTTACTTTAGAAGCACATACACAAAAATTACATAACTTAATTAAAAACACATTAAAATTGCTCTTGACCAGATTCTGTATCATTTAAATGAAAAGGCGTTATAGATATGGAAAAAGGTACTAAACTATGTATGAAAATGTGTTAAAAGTTTTTGGATCTCGTTTTAAATATCTTGAGCTAAATTACAATCTTCGCGCAAACGTTTGCGCCGGCGCAAAAACCCATTAACGCGAGGGGTAAAACCCTTTGCGCCGAATGCCGTATTACATAGTCAGCACAACAAACGTGCGTAATCGTCTACCGCGGGTGAACCTACGTGAACCCTTTGTAAGCGTACTGTACTGCGTGCGTCCTATACTTAACATTGTGAGCACAAATGCGAATGTGCGCTGGTACGCGGATGGTATTACAATCTAAGCGCAGGATTTAACGCACAGCCTTTGCTCGCATAATTTTAGCAACTCCTAAAAGCTGGTGTTAATGGCAAATCTGACCAACCTGGCTAAACCCAAATACACCATAAAAACAAATGCAGCAAAGTATGGTTACACATTCTCATACCATCCCAATAAAATGGAGAGGTCGTTTCTGCATTTATTATTGCTGCAGCATATACTGTATGATCAGATTGACTTTGGCAGGCGCAATTTCTTAATGTGAGATAATTGTGGTTCTTAATTCTGATTGGTTGAATCGTGAGAAAAACACAGTGCGCACACTGATTTCTGCGCGCAACGGTACTGCGCGAGCATTTGTGCGCGTCCAGTTTACGCACGTTATTGCTTGACAGATGAAAAAACGCGAGAGGATTGTAATTCCAGCGGTGATTTGCGCGCGCAAACGTTTTACGTTTAAAAATGTATTAAAAAAATATTTGGAAGTTTATGGTTTTTGTATTATTAATCATACTGCTAGTTAACCACCTGAAAGAATGACTGAATATTGAGATGGGAAACACACACCTGCATTCCTCTCCTTCCAGAAGAGTCCTGTATGTGGCAATCTCAATATCTAGAGCCATTTTGACACTGAGAAGCTGCTGGTATTCCTTTAACTGGTGGGCCAAGTCTTCCTTGACTTTCTGCAGGACTGACTCCAACTCTAACAGCTTTACTTTGGCATCTTTCAGCGCATGTTCTCCACGGGATTCAGCATCACAAATCGCTGATTGCAAAGCATTAACCTTTACCAAATATGGATTTATGTATCTGTTAGAAGATCCAAACATTGATGAAAATGTTTACCCAATTGTTATTATTAAAAATATGGAAAATGTAATAAAATGTATGGTAGAAACAGTGAGATTTTGAGAAATAACTAAACAAACTATTATCATTTTTATATAATGTTGCTTATATAAAACATAATAGGCCTTATTGGGGATGTGCTGGTAATGCACTGCTAAATGAAAAATGTTGTGTGAGCCGGTAACCATTAACAGTTCCATGATACCAACACTATTGTAAGACACTATATATTGGTTTTGTGACATTAGAAATTAGCAGTTCGATTGGAACAGGACCCATTATGATCAATGAGTAGGGTTATACTAAATGATTCACACTTTAATCAAGTTTCGCTTAGAACAGGGTCCATGTTGGGACATTGGGACATAAATGTTGAAACATAACTGTTGGGACATTTAGTACAATTGTTCATGACCTGCAAATCCTTTTAATTATACAATAAATTTGTGAGTAGTTTTTAGAAAGTTAAAAAACACTACAATAATTTTCTGATTTTCTGCACTCAATAATTACTACAGCTATGCCATTACTACACTTTGATCTAGTTTGCATAAATCAAAGGTTAGGAGTTGTTGGGAATGAAAATGTTCAAGACATACTTGTGGGCTCATAAGTGCTTTGAGTACGTCAAATATTTGATTTAATACTTACAATCTACAATGTAACGATATTGTGGAAAATGTATTGGATTACAATCAAACTACATGATAAATATATTAATTTATGCACATTGGAGGCACCGGTGAGATAATGTAAATATTGATTATTATTTTTTACATGTCTCTAGTTTTTTAATTTTTATTCATTCCCTTTGTTACATACCTGCTTCTTCACACTTTCAATTTCTGCCTGTAGTCTTTTATTCAAACTATTAAGCTCTTGAATATCATTCTTGCTGTTCTTTAGATTGTCTCCATGCTGCCCAGCAGTTTCTTTAAGTTTATCATACTTTGAAAAACAAAAAACAGTTTGTAACTATGTGTTGTGGTAAATCGTCTCTGGTCCTTGAAAATATAAGGTGTTGGTGTACCACTCATGCAACACAAATATATATATTGCACAAGACATGTCCCCACATGTGTAAGTGGACCAAACAGGATATATTTTAGGCAGAAAAAAGACGAGACAGAGGAGATATGATAGAAACATTTAAATACGTAAAGGGAATCCACAAGGTAGAGGAAGGGAGTATATTTAAAAGGAAACAAAGTAGCAAAACAAGAGGACATAGTCTTAGATTAGAGGGGCAAAGGTTTAAAAGTAACATCAGGAAGCATTATTTTACTGAGAGGGTGGTGGATACATGGAACAGTCTTCCAGTAGAAGTGGTAGAGGCCAAAACAGTGATTGAATTTAAGCAAGCATGGGATAGGCATAAGGCTATCCTAAACAAAAGATAAATCCAGGTAAAGTATCCATGTAATTGGGCAGACTAGATGGGCCGAAAGGTTCTTATCTGCCGACATTTTTCTATGTTTCTATGTTTCTACTTCTTTATGACACATTCATTTACTTGTTATTATTGATTGATAAAGGGTTAAACATAGCCAAGGATTTCAAGCCTGAAAAAGAAATATTCACCTAGATGCTGCTCATTTTTGTGTTAATTCATATGTCTCACAAGACTTTAAAATACTAGTAGCAAGTAAACCAATCACTGAACTGCTGTGGACAAGCTTTCTTGAGACAGACAATACGATAAAGCTTAATGACTGACAAAATATGTAATTAAAGTAACAAGACAATTACACATTTGCAGGTTCCTATTGTTATTATTATTATGAAAATAAGTCTCGTCCAAAAACTACTAAAGCTCTGTTAATTTAATAATGAATTATCACAAATTATTGCAACATTATTGTTTAAGCTATGCCCCCAGTCAATATGGTCCAATGTAAAAAAGGCATTTACTAATAGTTCTAAAGATTTTTATGTTATCACTGCAGATTGTACACATCCATTTCACATACTTGATTAGCATATGCAGCTTCAGTCTCTGCTCTGCTTTTTGCAGCAATTTCCTCATACTGTGTTCTGACTTCAACTATGAGACCATCCAGGTCAAGTTCACGATTATTGTCCATGGAGAGAGTAACATTTGTATCAGAGATTCGTTCTTGCATTTCAGCAAGTTCCTATAAAATAATGAAGGAGGGTCATTGATATTTCATCAGAAACTTAAATATAAAACCTAGTTATATGCGTATTCATCTGACTTTTTGCAAAAACTTACAGGGTTATTCAAAGAGATCCGAATGGCTCCCAAAAGGGAACCTAACGCTTAAAATCAGCATTCGGTTACCTTTCTTGTCCATTCGGCTATTCAGAGAGCAGGCAATTCGCCAAATGTTGGCGAATTGCCTTCACATACGGTGCCTGTTCGGTGCCTGTTCGAGGGCAGTGAAATCCCCATAGAAAAGCAATGCTTCGGCTATTCAGAGAGCAAAAACCAGCAGTGAAAGGTTCCCGAAATGCCCTGCCATTCGGTGGTTATTCAGGCGAATCCCATAGGCTTCAATGTTAAAAATATTCCCATTTTAATTTAATATCTAATAAACCGTTAATTACAATATTCTGCAGTAAAGAGTCTCTTTATTTATAGATTTTCTCGGATATTTTAAGCATTTTTCGGGATTTTTTTTTAATTCCGATTTTTTTTTAAAAAAAATGTAACTTTACTTTTTTTTTCTGTAACAGCCCTTTTTATTATCATTCATTGGATCTCATATGTAAATTTCAGACATTTTCGCTCAGTAGTTTCTTTGCAAACAGCGTTTCACTTTTCAAACATTCAAGCGAACTGTTTTTCTAATTTATTCACTGCATTCGTCTGCGGTGTCAGGTTTTTCCGGCAGCTGCGTTGCGTGTGGTCGGCTCCTGCTCGGGTTCTTCCGGCGTTTTCGGCGGGTTAATCCAGATGTTTTTGCGGGTTTCGGTGTGCGTTCGCCTTCGTTTTGTGGTGAGTTTTCGGCGGGTTTGTGGCGACTTTTCCCTGCAATTCGGGGACCCCGTGGTGCTTGCAGAATACACCGCAGGGTCGCTGAAATGGGACTGCCAAATCAAACTGAATTGAAGAGAACGAAAAGTCACCGAACGTGCGGTGGCTTTTCGATTCTCTTTGAATAACCCTGTATGTTCTAGTTAATTGTTTAATTTGGAGCACAGAGATCGCTTTGCCATATGAGCGAGTAACGCGATATAATCTATTTGGCAGTCTACGCTGTAATCACTCCAGTTTTAGTACAATTTATCCTTTTCACATGCTACATCTTCCAGTTTATCCTCTTGTTAAATGCAATTTACTGTCCTCTGCCTGTGGCCGATAAAGCAGATAAATATATATATGTATATATATCCATCTTGTACATGGCAATGTTTCATGCATTAAAGATGTTCAACACATGCTGATGGATATTATAACATAGGTGTGCACAGCCCTAATTTTAGGCTGTGCACACGTTACTTTTATTACGTGCAAATTATTCATAGTAATATACTTTTATTTCTCATTTTCCCAATCCCCGGAAAGTGTGTATGGGGACAGAAAGATCTAAACTGGGACCAATTCATGCCTATGTATTATAATGACACTATAATGTTAAGATTAACAAATCACAGCTACTCCGTCATTGCGTCACAAATAAGGTATATAGCTAAATCTATTTGAATATCATAGGTTTCAAGACCTCCGAAAGAGCAAATATCCCAACCCTTGTTATCCCCATGTAGCTGTCTCCTGAAACTCATTCTAACACTTCTAGCTCTATAATTGAAGTTCAATCCACCAAGTCTATCCCTGATCCCTACCTCACCCCAATAATAGGCATACAAAATAAGCATATAACTGTGCACAGACAACAGAATCATTTACCGCATCATAAAGTGCCCTGAAGAAGTTCAGCTCGTATGTGAGAGCATCTTCTTTGGTCTCAAGTTCAACCTTTTGCATGTATAAAACATCAACATCCTTGAAAGAAGTTAAAGAATATTAGCACATAAGTAATAGATTTATAGTTTTTTTTTTTTACAAACATAGAAAAATATTAAATTGAAAGCTGAAAGGAAATGTAACATGAAAATGGGGTGTTTGCTATGCAGAATAGAAGACATACAGGGTTATTCAGAGAGTGGTGGAAAGCAGGAGAATGACTGGAGAATGGAAAATTCTAGGTCAAAATAGTCGATTTGGAAAGTGAGATGAAAGGGAGAATTTTTCTGGTTCGGCTATTTTGACCTAGAATTTTCCATTCTCCAGTCATTCTCCTGCCTTTCACCGCTCTCTGAATAACCGTGCAAATAATAAAACCTGGATAGTGAGTACCTAAAATCAAATCCCTCCACTGAGATGACTTGACAGGCATATTACATATGTATACATTACTCTATCATTTAATCATCAAGGTGAAGTGCATCACTGCTAAACTCTTATATGCACTTTTTATACAGATTCGAGGCTAAGGCATCTATTACATTTTTGTATACTTTTTTTGTTAAATCAAAAACATCCTAACTATGACTTTGGTCAAGAAAAATCTTAATTAATAAATAAATATATATATATATATTTATATACACAAAAATAAATATAACAACAAACCTTTTTGAGTTTTACAAACTCATTTTCGGAACATGTGCGCTTATTGATCTCTTCTTCATACCTATTGGATCATTAATATGAAGTTAGTTAATTGGCACATCAAATAACATTAACCCTTTCGCTGCTGAGGCTTTTCACACCTCTGTGCTGAGGTCATTTTTACCGGTTTTGCTCATCATGTTTAAACGTGTTTTGAAGGCTTATTTTAGTATATTACCCAGACATATTATATATCGTTCTTTCCGTCAGACTCGGTAGATTCATAATATGTCATTATTATATGTATACGTTATGTCATGTCTGTATATTATAACAAAAAATGCAATAAAATATGTATTTTCAATAATTTACAACGTGTAAAGTGGTTTTTTTCACATTTTAACATGCGAGCAATTGCGGTTATATTTTGTATGGGGTGCGCTTGTTAAAAAAATTAGAGATGGGGTCGTTACATTTTTTTTTGGGGAAAATTACACGATTTTTAACAAACGCACCGCTTACAAAAATCGTTAGTGCAGCATCATTGTTCACATTATAATTGAAATGGGAACAATATTGCTGCATTAACAAACCAAAAAAAAGAAAAAAAAATGTTTTTGTTTTTTTTTATAATTTTTTTTAAATATATTTTTATTTTTAATTTTAATTTTTATTTTTTAAAAAAAACGTTTTTCACAGTAGTGTTTGGTATCGTTGGAACGGCCATGCTCTGGCCGATCCAACCATACCAAACTTTAACCCCTAGCTGCCACGGATTGGGAGATAGGGAGTTCATTGGAACTCCCTATCCTCACCGTTGGTGGCAGTTAGGGGTTAACTCTAGGACTGGCATCATCGTGCTATGCACGATGACGCCAGTCCTCAGGGGGAGTTCCCGGAGGCTTGGCCGACATCCAAAATGTTGGCCAGCTCCGGGAAAGGATCACGAACCGGCGCTTTTCAGCGCCGATTCGCGATCCAGCTCCCCAGGAATTAATGCCAGGCACCATTTGGAAGGGCAGGCTGTGCCCTTCCAAATGGTGCCTGGGTTAACCCCCGCAATGCCGCCGATCGGGAGGGAGAGAGGTCCGACCTCTCCCCCTCCCTTTCAGGCGCCTCCTCCGCACATGCGGGGGGGCGCCTGAATTAGGTGTCATCGCGCCGCCGCGATGACACCTAATTTCATCGGCGGCGGTTCCGGATGCTGGGCTGACATCGAGGATGTCAGCCCGCACCGGGGGGGCCAGCGATCGGCCGGAACCCGGCCGAACGCTGACCCCAAAGGGAGGACGCGCTCAGCGCGTCCTCCGCACAGCGGGAGCCATGTGGAGGACGCACTGAGTGCGTCCTCCGCATGGAAGTGGTTAAGTATCGAAACAATACTAAGATATTTTTCTGAAGCATATTACAAAAAATAACTAGAATACCAGGAGCAATGTATCCTACAGTATATTTCAGTGGTTACCTTTATAGATAAAAATCTCGTGTACTTATAATGCATTGCCTTATTATCTTTAGGGATTATTCATTAAGGAGGTGGAATTATATGGGAAATGGAATTTCAAGGCAAAACCGCTTGATTTAAAAAAAATATTATTACAGTATTCTATCAACTAGAATACCTTGACCTGAAATCTGCAATTCTCCCCTTTTTCACTGCTTTGCGAATAACCATAGTTATTGACAAGAAAGAGGATTGTTTATTGTTTAGAACATGTTTTATTAAGTGTTCCTCTGTCTGATTGTGAAATTCATAATGCTGATGTGAACATGATACTCCTTTAATCCTTTTTTTTATTTGTTGTGGTTAAGGCGGTTCATGGAAAAATACCATTTAAAAAAAATGATGTGCCTTATTCCAAGTTATGACATGATAAGTATGAGTTATAGTAGATACAATCGCTCCCTTAGTGTACATTTGCAGGTCTTATTCTTTTTTTAGGCTAATGCAAGTGTTAGAATGACAGGTTAGGCTAGGGTCAGACGAAAGCATTTTTCCCCGCGAACGTGAAAAAGTGCGTCCGAACGCATTGACGTATTTTTTCACGGAATGCGCAAAAACGGTCAGACGACGCGCATTTTCGGGCGTGATTTTGTACGGATCGTCAATAAAACTCTTTTTGCGTCTGGACGTTATGTAGGCTGGACATTAACAGCGTCTGACATCTCCTAATCACGCACACACGCCGCTATGCCGCAGCTGCGCACTCAGTACGTCAGTACTAGCGGTTCAGCGTTCTCAAAAAAATGCGTTCAAATTCCACTTGCGTTGCACAGCCGGACTTTTGTGCGGCCGTACATCGTATATTGCCCGTCATTGCCCGTCATCTGCTGCTAGTGAGGCCATAATTATGTGCGCCAGAACGCACGTTAAAAGTGCGCTGGTCTGACCACAGCCTTAACCCACATCGCATGTCATTATAGAATTATTTATCATAGTGTAAGTGTCCCCAGAAAAATATTCCAGATTCAAAAATCATAACATGATTCTATTTAGGCAATCACATTATAACAGGAATAAAAAAGGAAGAGAAGAGCAGGATCTACCCCCCCCTTCTTATTTATGAAAGGCTAAATTGTTGCATAGGGACCTTCTGTCAGATGTTCATATTACCACAGAGATTCAATCTTACTTTCATTGTGCAATGCACATCAGTCTCTATAATGCATAACACTGGCAATGAATATTTTAACTCTTATAGTATGACTGTTATGCATTGAATGTCTAGTGACTAATTTGGAATAACAGCAGTAAGCTGCTAAAAGAAGAAGTGGGTTACCACCAGCAAACAGTAGAAGCTACTTAACACACATTACATCTATTTAAGATGTTGCAAGGCAAGATCTTGGAGCTTGCTCGTCTTTAGAGTTCTGCAGCAACATCAAGAACTTTCAAGATGTTTTATCAAGACAATAAATGGAAAAGTGCTGGTCGCTATCACAAACAATGAGTTGTCCCTATGTTATATACAGTTGTGTTCAAAATTATTCAACCCCCAATGCTGTAAAGGGTTTTAGGGAATTTAGTGTACATTTGTAATTGTATTCAGAATGAAATCCTACAAGGACTTTTTAAAGAACCATATGCAACTAAAATGACATCAATTGGTTTTGTAATACAGTAGTAAATGTTTCTTTTGTGAATTCTTCATTGACACAATTATTCAGCCCCTTAAAGACTACCACTCTGAAGAACAGAGGTTCATTCAAGTGTTTTCAATCAGGTATTGAAAACACCTGTGGATGTCACGGAGCAGCAATAAAGCATAATAAGCACCAATTAGGCAGCTTTAAAATGACTGTGATACTCAGCTCCTTCTAGACATTTACTGGTGTGGTTACAAACATGGTGAAGTCAAGAGAATGGTCCAGGAAGACAAGAGAAGAGGTGATTACTCCTCACAGGAAGGGCAATGGCTATAAGAAGATTGCAAAGATGTTAAACATACCAAGAGAGACCATAGGAAGCATCATTCGCAAATTCAAGGCAAAGGGCACTGTTGAAACGCTACCTGGTCGTGGCAGAAAGAAGATGCTGACTTCGACTGCTGTGCACTACCTGAAGTGTAGAGTGGAGAAAAGTCCACATGTGACTGCTGAGGAACTGAGAAAAGATTTGTCAGATATGGGTACTGAAGTTTCAGCTCAGACAATACGGCGCACACTGCGTAATGAAGGGCTCCATGCCAGAACTCCCAGGCGCACCCCCTTGCTGTCTCCAAAGAATAAGAAGAGTCGACTGCAGTATACCAAAAGTCATGTGGACAAACCACAGAAGTTTTGGGATAGTGTTCTGTGGACTGATGAAACAAAATTAGAACTGTTTTGGCCCATGGATCAACGCTATGTTTGGAGGAGGAAGAACAAGGCCTATGAAGAAAAGAACACCTTGCCTACTGTGAAGCATGGCGGGGGGTCAATCATGCTTTGGGGCTGTTTTGCTTCTGCAGGTACAGGGAAGCTTCAGCGTGTGCAAGGTACCATGAATTCTCTTCAGTACCAGGAGATATTGGATGACAATGTGATGCAGTCCGTCACAAACCTGAGGCTTGGGAGACGTTGAACCTTTCAACAGGACAATGATCCCAAGCATACCTCCAAGTCCACTAGAGCATGGTTGCAGATTAAAGGCTGGAACATTTTGGATAGGGATGTGCGTTTCGGGTTTCGGAATTTCATAATTTTCACGAAATTTCCCGATTCGTGCCTTTGGATTCGGCCGAATTTCCGAATCGGATCGGACCCGAAAACCGACAGATCCGAAAAGTTTTCAGAGCCGAAACGAAAAAATTTCAGATTTTTCGAATGGACTTGATATGTGTCAAATCGAAATTTATTTTTGCTCTATTCATGATTTCGGTTCCATTCGTGATTTCGGTTCCATTTCGGTAATTCTGGACATCGTATATTTAACTATTATCGGTTATATCGCTGATTCTGTAAATTTTGTATTTGTAAATGCGTATCACTTGTTTCTTGTGGCATTCGGGTTAGTTTAGCGTTTTTTAAATCGTTTTGTTCTTTTTTTTTGTTCCTTGGCTTTCATACCATTTTAATATGATTAAATAAAGTTGTGAAATGTATATTCATAAGAAAAAAAGGATCTTTATTTAATAAAAAAAAAACACGATAGAATCGCCAGAATTATCGTATTGACAGAATGAATTATCGGATCCGAAATACAAACCAAAAATTTATTATAAAAAAATATATAAAGTATAAAAAAAGTAAACCATAGTACTTTACGTCAAAACGAATAGAGTTAGACACTTTGACACGGGGAAAAACAGGCGTTCGGAAAAAACTAAAATTTCCGAAATCACGAAAAGTCGATACAAAAAACGAGCAAAGTGACCCGAAAACACGAAAAATGGTCGATATTCCGAAAAAAAAATGTACACGAAAAACGAACCGAACCGAATCGAAACAGAAATTGGTCAAAACGAGCCGAATCGAAAATTTTAAACATCCGAACAAATCGAACCGAATCGAACCGAAAAAAAAATCGCTGCACAAGCCTAATTTTGGAGTGGCCATCGCAGTCACCTGACTTAAATCCGATTGAGAACCTCTGGTGGGACTTAAAGATAGCAGTTGCAGTGCCCAAGCCTAAGAATGTGACTGAACTGGAGGCTTTTGCCCATGACGAATGGGCAAAGATACCCGTAGATCGCTGCAAGACACTTGTGTCAAGCTATGCTTCACGTTTAAAAGCTGTTATAACTGTAAAAGGATGTTGTACTAAGTTTTAAGATTGAATGTTGAATAAAACTGATAATGATGTGAGCACAGAAAAGACATTTGTGGTTATTTCATTATAAATGTTATGTTATATTTGTCTGACCTACACGTGCCTCTTTGATTTAATTGTAAGCAAGATGACTGAATGATCAAAATCAATGTCAAACTGGCCAAAACACTCAATTTCAGTGGGGGTTGAATAATTTTGAACACAACTGTATTATATTATATTTTCTCCGCTTAACAATTTACCTTAATTACAATGGTCAATTGCAATTTCAATTCCAATTAAATTGGGAAATCTCAATGTAGCCCTTCCTAGTTAAACATGTCTAAATAAATATTTAACAAATGTATGTATTGTGTATTGGATAAAAATGTAGTGATGACTATACACAAGTGTCGAAAGCATTTCCAGATCAAAGCAGCTGTTCTTAATTCAGGAAAGCACAGTGGTAAGTAGCATAATATGACCTCTAGAGCTTTATAATTATATAATTAAGGCAGTTTTATCATGAAGTCATTAGTGTGCATAAAACTACATGGAGTGGATACTTTCTGTGGTTTGATTCAATCTTTGAGTAATAGTCCTCAAGGTAACATTTAGGTTTTACATACTTAGCCTTGAACTCTTCAACAACATCTTGCATATTCCTCAATTCACCATCTAGACGACATTTTTCATTCTTCAAGCCATCCTGCTGTCTATGAAGGTTATTAATATAAGCCTCGAACAACGGTTTGATTGTGTCTCGTCTGGAAGCCAATCTTTGACTGTGTTCTTGCAAAAATTTCCATTTAGTTTCCAGAATTTGGTTTTGCTGCTCAAGAAACCGAACCTAATTGGAGAAAGAAAAACGAATGAAAGTTGTCCCATCTGAAACCTTTACCTTGGTAGGTAGAAAGAAAGAAATATCTGAGAACAAGTGGAACACTGCTAGAGAACAATTCTGATGGATTACCTTGTCAATGAAGGAAGCAAATCTATTGTTGAGTGTTTTAATTTGCTCACGTTCTTCCGTTCTCTGTTTCCTCAAGTTAGGGTCGATATCGACATTAACTGGCTGGAGAAGAATTTGGTTGATGGTCACTTGCTGAATACCTCCAGGTGGGAAAATCGGACCGGTGTCCGCATCAAATGCCTTAGAGTATCCCAAAATGGACCCCATTGGTCTGGTACTGGCTGCAGTAGTAGAAATCCTTTTATTTCCACCTAAATTAAAAAGACTACCAGCACCATATTTTCCACTACCAGCACTGGGACGGACCACATAATGAGACAATGAAGAAGAGCTGAAATTTAGCCTTCCTCCACCATATCCTCCACCAGTTGAGCAGGTGCCGAAACTCCTAGTGCCACAAATTGCCCCAGCCATTCCTTTTCCAGATTTGTGACTGAGCGATGGCTTACTTTGACTCATTGTCGAGTTTCTTCAAAGCCAGCTGGGTTGAGTGCACAGGAATTTTAAAAAAAAATTATGTTGTCCATTCTTCAAACCATGGCCTTTATACATTTTAAGAAGCATGGGCTTGGCAGCAACTGAGAATGAAGCTGTGAGTGGAGAATGGGCATGGCATGCTTGGCATCAGTGAATCCATCTTCACCTGTTAAATGCAGGTATCATTTAATCACTCTTAATAGCACTGCGAAAACATAAATTAGGGTTATTTCACATATTGTAATCTGATTCCACACGATTAAAGGCTTTTATAATCAAATATCTTCTTAAAAAGAGGTCAAGTTATTTTTTGTTTCAGATGTAATTGATTTTAAATGTCATCTTTATTCAAGCATTGCATTTTAATAGTGTTATTGATGTGAGAATTAAATGCAAAGTATCTCTAGTCATCGCTGTTATGGAACTAGAGTTGAATTATTGTTTATAAAAAATATGTTTATACATATTTCAAAATGTATAGCAGGCATTAGTATGTTATAAAGTTACTTTTGTTTTGTACTTAACACATAGAGCAGTATTACATACTGCCCTCTAAACGGGGACGGTAAGGTGAAAAACCTGTGCCTGCAGGTTTCTCCTTAGCGTCCCCGTTTTAGCTCCATATTACAGGGCAGGTACTAATTCAGCAGCCTGCCCCTTAATGCAGCGCTAAGCCTCAGGATACTTGAGGCAACGTTAAGCGTCAGGGTAGGAAGGGTGCCCACACGTCTGTGGATTCCTCTTTGCAGGATTTGTGCATTCTAGACTCCCCGCCACCCCGGACAATAGCATTTATCTGATGGCAATTCCTGTGAGATCCATTATTAGCAAAGATAGAAACCGGCAGATCTTGGGGCCTGATCTACAAAACGTTTTTTCACCGTGCAGTTGCTCAAAAGTCTTGTCACAAAAATCAATAAGTTGGGGTAGGAAAGTGGAGTCCAGCAGGATAAAGTAAAGGCTTCCCTGAAAATTCAAAATAGCCCTCCAACTGCTAGAGCAGATGAAGCAGGAGGGATGCTCTACACATTTCTCTTTTGTGGTTGACCTCCTGAGCCCACTTTGCCGGCCTTTGGTTGACACTCAATGGATTAACTACCTACTACAAATACACAATCTAGATAATTACCTATCAGTAAAGAGATGTCGACTTAATGCAGATCCCCTATTAAGAAGTACCAAGAACATCCTAATATATTTCATGCATGCATTATGTATTGTCTATGCACTGTACAGGACAGGGTCACCTTGGAGCCTGTATATTCAACCTAACAATCACTGACACATACCAGAAGTCTCGCGACAATCCCCTTGCCTGAATTATGTTACTGTGAACAAAAATATATTGTTGCGAAAAGATGCATCCTGATGGAACAGCCCAAGGTCCCCAATGTCTAGCATTAAGGCTGGGTTCACACCTAAGCGTTTTACAGCGCGCTCCTGCGCGCTGTAAAACGCTCAAACAATGAAATCCCATGATTCCCTATGTGGGCATGTCACACCTGTCCGTTTCTCAGCACGCAAGAACGCGCTGATAAACGCCCTACGTCCAAAGAAGTGCGGGAGCTTCTTTGGGGCAGTTATCAGCGCGTTCGCGGCCATAGAGTTTGACGTGAACGTGCGTTTGCGCGTTTTCCAATTCAGAAACGTACGTTGTGGGCGGATTGGAAGACCTGCAGCAACCGAGAACGTGATAAGAGAGGTACATAAAACAAGAATACCCATGTGTGACCTAGGGGCAATAAATACCCATGTGTGGCCTAGGGGCAATAAATACCCATGTGTGACCTAGGGGCAATAAATACCCATGTGTGGCCTAGGGGCAATAAATACCCATGTGTGGCCTAGGGGCAATAAATACCCATGTGTGACCTAGGGGCAATAAATACCCATGTGTGGCCTAGGGGCAATGAATACCCATGACAGCTGCTGTGGCCATGGCTATAAAACCCGGAGAAGCACACAGCGTGTATTTTTTTTTTTTAAAAATACAAAAAGGTCTGAAATCCGTTATATACAAACAAATTTTATTAATCGAAACAAACTTTTTAAACGAATAAACAGGGTTTTTTTGCATACAAAGATGTTTTATTTATTCATTATTGATGGCTTGCAACTGCCAAGACAGCTCACCCTCTGGTGACATGAAATATGCTGAAAAGTTGTCGCGGACAGAGCCACCATGTCTGCTACCACGGCTGGCAAGCAGATCAGTACTCTCCATACAATGGGCTAAAGAGTCCTCGAAACTGAACCCATCTCTGCAACGGACGAAATTGTGCAGTACACAAACTGCCTTCACCACTGAGATGGCATTCTCCAATTTTAAATTTATAGGACGGTGTAGAATGCGCCACTTATTGCTGAGGATCCCAAAGGCACATTCCACCACCCTGCGTGCTCGGGTCAGTCTGTAGTTAAACACCCTCTTCTCCACACTGAGTCCACGGTTCGAGTAGGGCCTCATCAAATGCTCAGCGAAAATTGAAAAACCGGCTACCACTACCCTTCGGCTTAATTATCCGTATATGTTTCCCATCCAGCGCTCCCAAACAATTTGGAAAATTGCAGGTCTTGGCAAAAACGTCTGCAATCGCCATCCACTCCTCTTTGTTGGGTTTCTTCATAACGACATCATGAAGGATATCCCATAGGGCACAGCATGTTTCCCGAATGATGTTGCTAGCTGTTGATTGTCCGATCATGAAGGCATAGTGCAGACTGACCAACGACTGTCTGGTTGCTAAATACCTATGAAATTTATGAAAAAAACAATTAGTTCATGCTTACATTTTGTTTCAACAGTCAATAACATGAAGCAGACGTGGAAGAGCATCAAAGATGCTTTCATCCGCCACCGGCGGAAAGAAAAGGAATACCACAGTGGAGCGGCTGCCAGTGCGCCATCGCGCTATGTACATGCTGACCAGCTGGAATTTCTCATCCCATGCGTGGAAATGCGTAGGTAAGTCAAACCAATAACAATGTTTATGAGGGTCGTGGATATTGTTTTAAACATGTAAATAATAATATAATGCACCCACTAATGTATTATTTGCTATTGACAGCACTGACAGCAGCTGGGAGAGGCAGGAGGAGAACAATGAGGAGGAGGAGGACACGGCCACCCAAGATCCACAGCCATGCACCTCGATTAACATGTCGGAAACCCAACCCTCACCGTCACCATCACCATCACAAACTGAGACAGAAGCACCCACAACATCTGTCCCAAGATCTGCCACACCAGCCATGACACCTCCTGTACGGAGACGTACAATTGTAAGGGGCCGTCGACAGAGGAACCAGCGTGAGGAGGACAGACTTATCAGTGTCATGCAGGACATGGCGCATAATGTCCAGAGAATGTCCTGTGAGGCCCATTTCCTCCTCAGCTTGGAGGACAAAATGAAAAGGGTGCCTAGGAGTCAACAGACAGAGGCACGTGATGCCATCACCCGTGCCCTCGACTCCTTCCTTCCACCTGAAGAACGCTCCTCCCAACAACATACACCAGCTACAACACAAACACCTCTACATACCACACACCTGCACACACACACTCCTCCACCTACCACCTACTACCCACGAACACCCATGCACCACCCCCCTGAAACATGGTACTCACACACACAATCCCCTTTCAGATATCCCACACCCAGCTGTGGAAGGAGGGAGGAGATGCAGGGTGACGAGCATCACTATCAAAATCTATAATCTCTGTATCCCTAGGCACCTTTTTCATTTTCTTTACCTTGCTGAGGAGGGAAAATGCCTTGCCCGTTGGCTGTTTTTTGTTTGTTTAGCCAATATGTGGCGAACTGCCCTGCCATTATGTGGTTTAATTTGTATAGTTGTTTAGGATAATATTTTTCTTTTTTTATACATATTTCTAGAATAAACCATTCTTTGTTTAATGCAACAGTAAAAAGTCTCTTTATTTATTTTATTGACCGGCGGCTGCTCTGCGTTCTGATCGACTCGTGCTCGGGTTTCTCCGGTGTGTTCGGCGGGGTTAATCCAGATGTTTTTGCAGGGTTTGGGCAAGCAATTGCCGGGTTATGGGGTGAGTGTTCAGCAGGTTTGCGGCGGCTTTTCCCTGCACTACATCGGCCCTGTGGCACTTGCTGAAACCACCGCAGGGTAGGTGAAGGGATCGCCGATCTGCTCCGTATTGGATGAAAAGTAACCAAACATGCAGTGACGGCTTGATTCACTTTGAATAACCCCGACAGCACATCGCACTGTATTATGTGTGTAGTGATGTTAGTTGACTTACCGCAACGTAATCAGCAATCTTTCCACCGGTGCAATGCTCTCACGCATGAAGGTGTCCTGCCATTGCAAGGTGGGGGACATCAAGTCCAGCAGCTCATCAAAACTATTGTAAAATAAAATTAAAAAAAAAGGGGGAATTAATAGCAATGAAACGGTGCTTATAGGCCATGTCGTCACAACAACATACCATCTTACACAGGTTAATTTGATGCAAGCTTTATTTTCTATCTTGCTATCCCGCCTGTTTCCCAAATCAAATCTCTGATGGTGCCATCATATGGGACACAACAACAATAAAAGCAGGGTACATGTACTAACCTCTTTATGGACATATGTGTGTATTTCATAAACTTCTCCTCGTGTGCACGCAGAGTTGCAAACAACGCCCAGACCTGACCTCGTTGTCGGTCTGCAATGGTCGGATGCACCCAGTAGTGTCGCCTGGCCATCGCCTGCCTCCTTCTCCTCAAGCGCAGATAGTGGAAAGCTGCGATTGTTGCAATGGTGCGTCTTGGGCAGATCTCCATTTTGCAACTTTGGTTCCTGCACAGGGAAGTCTTTTTCATTGGTCGCCTCCGTAATTAAGACAGTAAATTTTCTATTGGACACCTCCGTAGTCAATCAAAAAACGCGCGTGCAACGCGCGTTTCGATTTTGCAAAAACGCTCGTGAAACGCAAGGAAAACGCCGGTGAAAAACGCGCGTTAAAACGCGCGTATTAAAAACGCTTAGGTGTGAACCCAGTGTAAAGCTACAAAAGGTGAAATGTTCTCATTGTATCCTGTGGTCAAGTAAGATTAGATTGGAAGCAGTCACTCCTAATAGTTATTATTTATATTTTTCATGTAACCATTATGCACAACGCACCAGTGTGTTAATGTACAAACACTAATTACTCCCTAGAATTACAAGTGTATACATGTGAACACAGTGAAGGGAAATTGTACAGACAACCCATAGCAAATAATATATACTGTATATATATATCCAAAATTACATTCTAAACATAATTTAATGCACAGACAGCAAAGATGAAATAAAAACAAAACTGTTATAATGAAGAGGACCAGCATGGGGGTGGTTGTTTCTGGCTGTGGGAATAGCCGATGCAACCGTGACTCACAGTCTGTGGGAAAAAAATGTTGTATGTATATACAGTTCTGTTGTGTTCAAAATTGTATTAGGTGTGTTAATTGTCTTACTTTAATCTTCCAAATAACTGGCACCTTCTCTCTCTTCCTCAATCCTCCAACCTCTATTCCTTAGAGCTATCATCACACAGTTTTCGTGTTCACATTTCTGCTAAGTCTATAGCAAGTATAATGTTACACAAACGATGAACAGAATAAAGTAATAATAATTTAAGAAAAAAGATGTCATCTGCGCTTATCCCTATAACACCATGGGAAACAAAACACAATTAGAGGTTTTTGTTTACATGAATGGCCATTGACGTTTTAAGCCCACCTGCCACGCCAAGGCAGCTCCAGTAAGGCGAGTCCTATCTAATGAAGCCAAAAGCTGCTCCCTGAGAAACCACATATGCTCATACTGTTTCTCAGTCATGAGACAAACTGGTGGGTTTTCTTTTATACCATCCACAGCAAAAATTCCACTTTGGGATTGAAAACAAAACCATGGTATGGGACAGCTGCAAGGATGGCCTGGCTGGAAACACGACAAAATATACATAGATATGGGAAAATGGTGTCACGCCTGAGTGTATGTGGTTGCTCAGGGAGCAGCTTTTGGCTTCATTAGATAGGTCTCACCTTACTGGAGGTGCTTTGGCGGGGCAGGTAGGCTTAAAACTTCAAGTAAACAAAAACCTCGAATTGTGTTTTGTTTCCTATGGTGTTATAGGGATAAGCACAGATTACATATATTTTTCTTGTTATGTTTCATACATGTTACTGGGCTGGATACGTCTGATTGTTGCAGCCGCCCTGGTCGGGCACAAGCACGAGACCATTTTCCTGTATCTAGGATAAAGTAATAGTCTCTTCCTATTAGCATTTGTCCAGCTCTCTAGTTAATGCCGTTGGGGCGATTTCATTGACATTATGTGTCCTACTTGCAAAATATTCCTAAAAAGGGCCAGTTGCTAGTGAAATAGGTCACAGAGTAGGCTTGTGCACCGATTTTTTTTTCGGTTCGATTCGGTTCGATTTTTCGGATTTTTAAACTTTTCGATTCGGCTCGTTTCGACCGATTTCGGTTTCGATTCGATTCGGTTCGGCCCGTTTTTCGGGTACATTTTTTTTCGGAATTTCGACCATTTTTCGTATTTTCGTGTCACTGTGCTCGGTTTTTGTATCGACTTTTCGTAATTTCGGAAATTTTCGTTTTTCGGAATTGCACATTTTTCGGGCTATCGACGGTTTTTCGTATTTTTCGTGTCATTTTGCCCGTTTTTTGTATCGACTTTTCGTTTTTCGAAAAATTTTCGTTTTTCAGGAAATTTTCGTTTTTTGCAAAATTTTCGTTTTTCAGAAAATTTTCGTTTTTCAGGAAATTTTAGTTTTTACAAAATTTTCGTTTTTCAGAAAATTTTTGTTTTTCAGAAAATTTTCGTTTTTCGGAACATCTGTTCTCCTCGTTTGACACATTTCAAGCCCATTCGAAAAATCCGAAAATATTTCGTTTCGGCTCGGAAAACATTTCGGATCTGAACTTTTCGGATCTAAAATTTTTCGGAAATTCGGCCGCATCCGAAAACACGAATCGGGAAATTTCGTGAAAATTCCGAAATTCCGAAACCCGAAACGCACATCCCTATCACAGAGGGGCCAGGCAATGCGCAGAACTGAAAGGATGGTGGCACTCATGTCCTGGAGCTGAGGTTGGTTTACAATCATAATGACATTAAGCAAAGAGATATGCTACTGATCGTTGACCTGGCGGTGCACAGACCCAAAAAATGGCTGAAGTTTGTTCCTGGAACTGAGGTAAATCTTCTATTACTATTTTTGATATATGTTATGTTTATAGCTTCACTCAGTGGTCGACCTCCCCACGTACATAGCTGTCAATACTCTGGATCTCATCTTCTCCTGCTCATGCCCTATCTCTACTCTCACCAGTGCGTAACTAGAAAAATGAGGGCCCGGTGCAAGAATCCATGAAGGGCCCCCCAAAAAAGATCTATATTTCTACTCTTTTTTTTCCTGCAATTTAAAAGATAGTATTGCCCCCAGCTCACGTGGATATATTTGCCCCCAGCTCACATGGATATATATATTTGCCCCCAAGCTCACATGGATATATTTGCCCCCAGCTCACATGGATATATATATTTGCCCCCAAGCTCACATGGATATATTTGCCCCAGCTCACAAGGATATATATATTGCCCCCAGCCCACATGGACATATATATTGTCCCCAGCTCACATGGATGTATTTGCCCCCAGCTCACATGGACATATATATTGCCCCAGCTCACATGGATGTATTTGCCCCAGCTCACATGGACATATATATTGCCCCCAGCTCACATGGATGTATTTGGCCCAGCTCACACACATGGATGTATTTGTCCCCAGCTCACACATGGATGTATTTGCCCCAGCTCATACATGGAAGTATTTGCCCCCAGCTCACACATATGGATGTATTTGCCCCCGCTCACACATGGATGTATTTGCCCCCAGCTCACACATGGATATATTTGCCCCCAGCTCACACGGATATATATATTTGCCCCAGCTCACATGGATATATTTGCCCTTAGCTCACAAGGATATATATATTGCCCCCAGCTCACATGGATAAATTTGCCCCCAGCTCACATGGACATATATATTGCCCTTCGCTCACATTGACATATATATTGCCCCCAGCTCACATGGATGGATTTGCCCCAGCTCACATGGACATATATATTGCCCCCAGCTCACATGGATGTATATGCCCCCAGCTCACACACATGGATGTATTTGCCCCCAGCTCACACATGGATGTATTTGCCCCCAGCTCACACATATGGATATATTTGCCCCCGCTCACACATGAATGTATTTGCCCCAGCTCAAACATGGACATATATATTGCCACAGCTCACATGGATGTTTTTGCCCCCAGATTTCACACATGGATGTACTTGCCCCCAGCTCACACATGGATTTATTTGGCCCCAGCTAACACATGGATGTATTTGCCCCCAGCTCACACATGGACATATATTTTGTCCCCAGCTCATATGGATGTATTTGCCCCCAGCTCTCACACATGGATGTGTTTGCCCCAGCTCACACATGGTTGTATTTGCCCCCAGCTCACCTCTGCGCTGCCAGCATGTGGCTTGGCTGCTCGCCAGGAACCACCTGAGCAGCGCAGCCTCGTTCTCGCGCTGGTCAGGCGGTTCCGGCCAAGCTGCATGCCGGATGCAGGCAACGCAGATCCCAGATTCCAGCGCTGATTTCCGGAATCTGGCGGCTGCCTGGGACCCCCTCCAGTGGCGGAATGCCAGGGCCCGGTCGCAAATGCGACCGCTGCGGCCCTGGTACTTCCACCACTGAATCTCACTATTACAACTCTCATTCTCTCTGACCATCATCTTCTGACTTCCGTCCCCAGTTCTCACATTACTGCTGCAACTCATCCCTCTGCTCACTTACAAGTCATATTTGAGGCCACTTCCATGACCCCCACCATTCCTGAACCACTTGCACTAGTGATCCGGATGACTAATAAAGCTCACCTTGTGTTCCTCCTTCTAGATTGTAAGCTCCTATGAGCAGGGCCCTCTATAACTCTTGACTCCATCTTATGCTTGTTTATTTGTGTTTATGTCTTGCTCCCTTTGGTTATTGTAAAGCACTGCAGAGTCTGTTGGTGCTTTATAAATGATAATAATAGCTTGATTAGACATTATATGAGAAGTCATTTCATTTACTTTCACATGTTTACTTGTTTAATTTGTAGTGCTAGGAGTGAATTATGCATTATCTTACCAGTAAGAATAGTAAAAACAGAATCAACAAAACCACTCAACACCATGTAAGATCCACATGCTCTTTATTGAAGATAAAGAAAAGTCAAGAATTTCTAGTCTAAAGTTGAACGATCCAAAAATGCATCAAGACAGATGTATGTAAAAAACACTGAGGATCCCTCCCTCCAATACTTTCACGAGTAAAAAAAGACAAGCAATTTTAAAATAGAATTCACAGCACTCGTTACCATCTCAATCACCACATTCTGTCATGGATGCAGGAACTAAGCAATGATACATATTACATGTACTCTTTGAAGGGGCAACCAGTTAAATGGTACTTTTTGAATTGAACTAATGAAAAGTGTACAAAAACCATAACAAGAGTCAAAAACCATTAAGACATCGGCGTTATGGCTCGGTAGCCTTTGACACTTGTTCTCACGTCCATTATTATGTTGATAAAGAATTCATGTGTGTTATTCACAGAGCATCCATTAGTACCAAAGATCTGACCACACTGTTGATGCTGTTGAAATTCTATTCAAATAAGGATTTATATAAACAAATCTTGATAGTAATAGTGATGTTTGGTTATTTCATAAACTGAGGTGGAATCATTTTATTTCAAAGCAGCATTACTGCATTCTAACCACGATACATGTGCAAATTGCAAACAGGAATAAATTAGGATAACAGCATTAAATGTTGGGCTAAATCAGGAATAAATTAGGATAACAGCATTAAATGTTGGGCTAAATCAAGAAGATACAATGAAGTTATACTGTAGGTGCTTTCAGTATGTTTTCTTTGATGTGGATGTTGTTGTACTTGCAACTGCCACTAAGCCCCTGCTTGCAGAACTGTAACCACCTCCTCTGGAGCTGTACCCTTCTCCAGTAGAATATCCGCTTCCTCCACCGGAATATCCACCTCCCCCTCCCCCTGAGCCGCCTGCTCCACCGGAATATCCACCTCCCCCTCCTCCTGAGCCGCCTGCTCCACCAGAATATCCACCTCCACCTCCTCCTCCTGAGCCATAACCTCCTCCAGAGCTGAATCCTCCTCCGCCACCTCCTCCTCCTCCGCCACCAGATCCATATCCGCCTCCTGCACCTCCTCCTCCACGTCCTCCTCCGCCGCCACCACCACCACCAATTGACGATCCTCCGCTGACCACAGCTAAAGTGAAGGTAAAATATGTAAGCTTGCATAGCACAGTACACTGTACTGCTGCAAAAGTTTTATTTTGTTATGTGTTTGTTAACTTACCGATGCTGACATTGTCGACGATATATCCAGACATTCTGTAAGAAATAATAATATGAATAACCAACACGCAGGATATTATTACTTTATTGGCTAATTTGTTTTATTTTCATGCACGAATGTGTATGATTGTCAAGTATTTGTGTCATTTTCATGGCCAGATTAACGACCATGTACTATGTTCACTAGAGTAACTCAAATCAAAGTCTAGTCAAAGTGGAATGATAGAGTAACATGCAGGACACCGGCTGTCCATTCCATCATGTGATGCTCTTTTATGAGAGAGAAAGAAACAGTGAAGCGCCTTCAGAAAAAAGGACTAAACGTACACGCTACACACGCTTCCTTAGTGCGTTATGAAGTGATGGGGCTTCTTATCGAAGCCAACCTAGTGCATCGCACTTTATTCAATTAGTCACTGATATGTGGTTTATGATCTTATACAAATAGCACTTTATTGTATCATTATGAATAATTGTCACATAGCACTTTATATATAATAATGTTTTTACGTCCTTTGGCACCCAATTTGTGTAGTCTGCCGATGGCATCATACTTATATGTTGATCCCATTGTGTATACGATTTCAATTGCACTAGTCTATATAAGTCTTTTCACTTTTTCCACACCACTTCAGGATATATCCTGTAGTACACAGTTTTGTTTACATCAATAGTGATTTCACTTCACCACCTAATATGAGGGCGTTGTATGAGCAGATGCGAGGTGCCTTTTTAGATCCATATGCGCAGTAGATGTGGTGCGCAGGATGCGCAGTTAGTACTGCGCACAAACATTGTGCCTGATAAGAATGCTGGGCTCTGCGCAGGCGCAATTGCGGGGTGTTAACGCCATAATAAGAAAAATAAAAAGTATAATATAAAATATTAATTTCTATGCCATATAGGCATTAATATCCTATATATTCTAATAATATATCCTAACTTACACTGTTATTTTATTATTATAGATAAAATAAGTCACATCTTTATTATGAGATTATAAATGATGATTTTACTGACCCATTGCAATATTGCACTTTATTAAAATTAGTCACTTAAAATGTAGTTTATAATAACACTTTAATTATACCCTTATCTACATTGACATTTAGCACTTTAATATGTTATATAAGTAATGTCCATGAGCTTGTCACTTAGCACTTTAACTCTTTAATATATTATTGCCGTTAGGACCAGTATATGTTGATCTCATTATGTATATTACGTTATTATATGATAGTCTATAGGAGTTTTGTCACTTTATTATCTCTACTTCAGGATAGGTACAGACTCTGTTTATACTAATAGTGTCTCCTTTTCACCACCTAATATTGGGGTTTTGCATGAGTCGATGCGGGGTGCCTTCATTGGATCCATATGCGCAGTAGATGTTGTGCGCAGGATGCGTAGTAAGAACTGCGCACACACATTTTGCCTGATACGAATGCTAGGCTCTGCGCAGGTCAAATTGTGGGCTGTCAACGCCAATAACTAACAATAAATAAAAATAAAAAAATAAAAGTATAATAAAAATCATAATTTTATGCCATTCAGGCATTAATATTATAATAGATTTAATGAAATGGACAATAAGTTCACTAATGTTTTGCGCTGCACCTCACCTTTATTATTTATTCAAGCTAATATGTCACTTTATAAAATTAGTTAAGCCCTCTCAAATGTTATACATTTATCTTATAATATAATTGATATCTACACATAGTTGGCTACACTCATTTTCTAGCCCTTGTTTTTATGGATTCTATTGGTACTACATTTATAGATTACCAAGCCTATAACGTTATCTTTAATTGGCAAGCGTTTAGGATTACTAGGGCGATATATGAGCCGATGCGGGGTGCCAGTAACTGATTCACATGCGCAGATGCTATGCGCAGGATACACAATAGGAGTTGTGTGTGAATGACACGCACGTTCTGATACGTTGAGTCCTGCACATGTGCAATTGCGGTGATCCGCCGAGTCTTACAACACACGGTGGTAAACGAAACCCCCTATACACAATCAGGACTAATGATTATGCGTTCCACACTGAGAGACAGTGTGAATGCACAGACGCCACTAGTCTGGTCAGAAAGTGGCCACATGTGATCTCAGTTGTTCTTAATTGATCTAATTGTTTTTAATTGTTTTTAATTGCTTAATGATTTTTATCTGATGTGAATTGTGAATGACCAAATGAGACATTTTAAATAGTATATAAGGAAGCAGCAGACATAAGACCAGTGATACCAGCTGAAGAAGCTCTGAGGAGCGAAACGCGTTCTGGTAATATATTTTATGTATTAATAAATTTATTTTATTTTAAACCACTGCTGCTTCCTGTAAACGTGATTGAGAGAAGGTTTTGGAATTACCTTAATATTCCTATGCGACATCTTGGAGCCAATGCGGCTCATTAACATGTGAGTGTGACCATATATGTATACCAACTTTACCATTATATTTAAACGATATTGCACTAGATAGTGCGTTGGTATTTTTTCTGATCCACTGCAGGGGAAAGCATTTGAAGAACTCCGTTGCGGGTATATGGGCACCTGAACATCCTTTGAAGACCCATAATTGTTATCCATCCTAGAGCCAAGGTTAGGCTCAATAGAACGTGAGTAGGACTACAACCGTTTTACTTCCCTCTGATGGTGGATCGATATACTGCGCGATTATATTTCCTCTCTTCTACAGAAATTTCTCTCATCCGGAGTAGGGGTTTTCTGAATGGACTAGAAGACTTTTGATCGGACATGTGTTAGGACTAACCGTACATCCAGTTCGCTGGCGCTCCATTGACTATCTACAATACTTTTATGAGAGAGGCCTAGGGCAGCCACTTTTATTAGACATAATATAGGCTATAGAGTATCGCTATAACCCTTGGAAGTTTCCTTTGCATCACATACTCTGAGCACGTTCTCCTACTGCTGAAAGGGAAGTCTACATTGGATCTTAATGGCTGCTCTCATTGTTTTTATTCCAGTACACATCATTAAGAAATCAAAGGATGCTTGAAGGTCTTTGATCAAATACATTAGAATTTTGTTAACGTTCATAAAAGCTACATTGGCTTAGATTTTGATAGAGTCATGTTACTCACCTGTCTTCTTCTCCTTCTAACAGTTTCCTGTAGGTTGCAATTTCAATATCTAGAGTTAGTTTAACATTCAACAGCTCCTGGTATTCACGCTGCTGGCGAGCCATGTCTTCCTTGAGCTTCTGTAACATGACTTCCAATTCAGCCTGTTTCTTCTGGGCATCTTTTAGGGCAGCTTCTCCATGTTGCTCGGCCTCAGCAATAGACTGTTTTATAGCATCAATCTGCAGGAAAGAAGCCATGTTGTTTCTTTGTAAGTTTTCTTTTTTAATGGATCTACAATGGAGCTCAATCTATATTCTAATCATTATTGACTGCATGTTTTTTAAATTCTACTAGCGGGCTAGTTCACAGATTATGTTATATGCACTGTAACTGCACATCTTAGAATACACATACAGAGTCTAAGTTATCGCAATTATAGACTTTCATATATACCGTAGATACTCGAGTATAGTGCGACCCGAATATAACGCGATGGATAGAGATTTGTTTATGAAAATGAGAGCATACTTAAGACTCGAATATAACGCGAGGAGCAAAATTTTACTGTACCGGTAAACAATTAAAAACCATCCAGGTTCTCTTAACACAGTCAGGCTCCCCCTCAGGCCAGGGTGCTCTGCTCTAGAATGATTGCAGTCGTTACCAAGTATGAAGCCGCAGCCACCCATCTTTACTAGCGATTATATGGCTGGCGGAGGCGAGCGAGGTGAATGATTGGCTTGAACCAAGCATTCCCTCTAGCCGTGATGGATCCCACTTCTCCCAAATCCCGGAGTCCCTGCAGTGTTTGCAAGCATCAGGGAGCCTACCGGAACTTCCGGGAGACTTGGATACCAAAGCCGGGCAAGGTCTTTTTTTTTGTTTGTTTTTTTGGGGTTTTTTGATTTTTTTTTCACACAATGCAGATGTCTCGAATATAACGCGACCCCTCCAATTTTAAGGTAAATTTTTGTCACCAAAATGTAGCGGTATACTCGAGAATCTACAGTAATGAATTCCTGTGAGATACCATGCAATGCAATTACCTGTTTCTTTACACTCTTAATCTCGTTTATCAACCTCTGGATGAAACGGTTAAGATCTAGAATCTCATCCTTAGTGTTCTTTATGCTGTCGCCGTGTTGTCCTGCCACAGCTTGTAGTTGCTTGAACTAAGGAGCAGAAAGAAAGTCTGATATTAATAAAATTGTAGGATAAGATAATGATAAGGTTTAGGCCTTTATTATGAATATGCTTTGTAGAGGAAAATAAATTAGTTTTGAAAATTAGATAAGAAGCCTGAAGGTTTCCTTAACAATAAAATAAAAACACTTTATTATTAAATTGTACTCTGTGAACATGAAATCAGTTTGTGTGCAAATCTCATATCTTGCAAAGCAGTAATAAGTCATGGAAGTACTTTGTGCTAAATTCTTCTAGCTATTGGTTGAACAAAACTTGCGATAAATCCTACTTTGAAAACCTAATATTTAGACAGACATTGTGAATCCATCCAGGACCTAATAATCAATGTATATTGACATGTACTAGTTATGCCAAATAATAATTGAGTTCTTTTCTGTTCCTCTAGGTTGGGAGTTATGTACATTACAGTATTTTTATGTAGTTAAATTCAAAGCAGAATGGCTATGTGCAGTAAGCAAGTCATTTTATGATCATATTAGACTTGTGTGATTCGGTTCGGTCTGAATTGTATTTGTAATAAATACAGTAAATGAATGTAACCATATCAATATGAATATAATCAAATCGATTTGTTTCCATCAAGGTAAAAGAAAAACTTACTTAAGGGGTTTTTCAAAGAGATCCGAATGGCTGCCAAAAGGTAACCGAATGCTGAAAATCAGCGTTCGGTTACCTTTCTTGGCCATTCGGCTATCCAGAGAGCAGGCAGTTCGCCAAATGTTGGTGAATTGCCTGCACATACGGTGCCTGTTCGGTGCCTGTTCGAGGGCAGTGAAATCCCATAGCTTCGTCTATTCAGATAACAAAACCCAGCAGTGAAAAGTTGCCAAATTGCCCTGCCATTTGGTGGCTTCATGCAGCAGATTTATTCAGGTGAATCCCATAGGCTTCACTCTTGAAAATATTCCCATTTTACTTCAATATCTAATAAACCATTGATTATAATATTCTGCAGTAAAAAGTCTCTTTATGTATAGATTTTTTGGATCTATCATGCATTTTTCGGATTTTTTCGCGAATTTTTTTTTCGTTTGCTTTTAATTGTTTTTTCCTTTTTCTGTAAGAGCCCTTTTTATTTTAACAGCGTTTCACTTTACAAACATTCAAGCGTACTGGTTTTTTTCACTCCATTTGACTGCTGTGTCAGGTTTTTCCGGCGGCTGCTCTGTGCTCTGATCGGCTCCTGTTCGGGTTTCTCCGGCGTGTTCAGCTGGGTTAATCCAGACGCTTTTACGGGTTTTCGGCGTGCATTCTCCAGGTTTTGCAGTGAGTGTTCGTCGGGTTTGCGGCGGCTTTTCCCCGCACTTCGACGGCCCTGTGATGCTTGGTGAATACACCGCAGGGTGGCCGAAATGGAATTGCCGAATCGCACCAAATTAAAGAGAACGAAAAGTCACCGAACGTGCAGTGACTTTTCGAATCTCTTTGAATAAACCTGTTATTGTTCATTGCAAAATCTATAACCTTAATCATAAAACAAGTGGAAATAGACACCCTTACTTAAGTACTAAGCTTAAAACAAGCAAAACAGAAAGCCTATTTCTCTTATTCTAAAACAAGCAGAAATAGTAACCCTGATACTAACCCTAACCCCAATTCTAACACAAATCCTAAAGCAAGCAGAAATAGCACTAAATAACACAAAAATTATATTAACCATAACAACAAACCATAAACCTAAACCTAACCCATAAACAAGCACAAAAAGGAAACCTAACCCTAATTAGAAAACAAAGAGGTAACTCATAAGTGATGTTGTGTCTAACCTTGAGAGGTTATAGCAGACTAGCTAAAAAATAGGAAGCCAAGCTTTCAAGGGTCAAATTATTTGGCCATGCACATATCTAGCTCATATACTTTAGTTGTTTAAGGTGGTCATGTGCAATTGTTTAAGAAAAAATATTTGTGTGTTCTGATTATATATCATATTCTTTAGAACTGTGATCTACATCATTACTAACGGTCGTGTGTATCTATTTTATCACTACTCTTGCACTAATTGTCATTCCCTAATGTAAAAGAAGCTCTCTATATTTTGCTGCAGTTTTTGTGTCTTACATAATGACTTTCTGCAACAAAAAATAATATATATATATCCCTTAAAAGATCCTTCAAATACCTTGTTTAAACCTTTCATTAAACATTTCACTCAGCTGTGCTTTAGTTTCAACATGTATTAAGAATAAATTAATTGGAGGGTGTTGCCTACTTATACAATCTCTTGTGATAACAGGTGTAGCAATCATGTTTACCTGGTTATTGTATGTTGCTTCGGCTTCTGCTTTACTCCTGTCTGCTATCTGTTGATATTGAGCCTGTACAGCATGCACAATGTCTTTCATGTCCGGGTTACGGCTGTTGTCCATAGACAGAATGACTGATGTGTCGGTGCCTTGTACTTGTACAGATGAAAGTTCCTAAAAATGGATCAAAATAAAAGACTCAAGTGATTTGCCATTTATGAGAACAAAACGCACATTGATTGAAACTGCAAGTGCACTTATTTTGCCAAGGCAGCTATTAAATGAGTGATCCAACATACTAAACGCGGAAGCTTGTGTACTGCTATTTTAAAACTGCTTGGTGTACTTGATAATAGGCAAGTTATCACATTCTAATCACACACTTTCATTGTATTGTATTCATTCTTAAGGATTTCCTATGGACTTATGCTCCTATATTCACATTATATATAAATAAGCTCATATTGATAAAGGAGGGTGATAATTCTTACCGCATCAAACTGTAACTTAAGGAAGTTCAGATCATCTGTGATAAGGTCAACTCTGGTTTCCAGTTTTACCTTTTCCATGTAAGCGCCATCCACATCCTATAAGAAAACCAGGAAATAGTGCCGACCCTTTTAGAAATTATTATTTTCTTGATTTAAGCAAGGGTTAAGAGTGAACCATTTTTTTTAACATTATTTCTCTGTTTTTGGTCAGTTATAATTTCTCGTTCTGTCGGAGCTCCTGTCAAACACTCTCTTGATAGATTTTAAACTATATATTGTTTTAAAAATAACACAAATAGCATCTGGTTTATACTAAATAAAAAATGCATTTCCCAGCCACCCCATGTCATCCTGTGTAGGATTCAAGAGTCTTTATTCAGGGGTCAAATCGAGGGGGAATGTGTGGGAAGGAACGCAATTCCTCCACTATTTTTGCAGAAGGAACGGAGTTCCCATAGATCTCACATATTATACGCTTTATTTCAGGTGTTCAAACATATTTCCCTGTCAAATCACAATAAATATAGGTTTTATCCTATATTTTTTCTAAAATCCACCTACGCACATAAATATATCAGAATTGAGTGTGTGTTTGTGTTAAGTGCAAGATGATTTTTGCTAATTGGGGGACAGAAATCCTGGTGAGTTCCCACCCTTCTTTTTTTAGGACTTGTCCACTGTCTGTGTTGTTTGTGTTTATAAAGCGTGCCACTGAAGAGCGTGACTTGCGAGGCTCATGTCAGATTTGGAGTCTATTAGCTGTACCCCAACTCAAGGGCATAGGTTTTACAGAATGGAGTATGCTGAAACCATTTATATGCTTTTTACAGCAATCAGTCATATGGGTAGGGCTCATATTGGGCTAAATCTGGGAAGGTTTGGAATTCTGACTGATATTAAAATTACTTCCTTTTTTTCCGCATTTTGTAGTAATTTATCATTATAGCATTTAACAGACTTTGTATTATGACTTTGGGTTTCGCAAAGTCATCATCCCTCCAATCCCCACACCCAACCATAAAGAAAAAAAAAATCTGAGTGCACCTACAAATCTCATAACATATATGTCTTACACGGGATTTTAATTGTTTGGAAAACAGAAGGCCACGCATTTGTCAATGCATAAATCCCTCCCGCCAAGCTTGTCGATTCCTTCCTTAAGGTGTTTCCTTATAGTATTAGGTCTACACAAATCATGGCTAACTACATCCATACAACATATTCTGATATTATCTATACTTTATTTATTTGAAAACCAGTTAGGATTAGCTCACCTTCTTAAGCACCACAAATTCATTTTCTGCGGCAGTGCGTCTATTAATCTCATCTTCATATCTGTGTGGGAGAGGATCACAGTTTCACAATACATATTTGCAGCAGATTGCATATATGACAAGATACAGAACTGATTACTTGATGGCATGAATAAAGTGCCTTATCATTACTGAGAATACTAAGAAAAACAGAACAAATACAGAATCTATTTTTTAAAAAAGTGCCATTTCATAAATTGAGAAGTCATTTTGTAAAAACACATACTTTTTCTTCCATTCTTCTACAAGATCCTGCACTGCCTTCAGGTCAATGTTCAGACGTCCCTTCTCATTTCCTAGCATGTCCAAATGTCTCCTCAGATTGTTTATGTAGTTCTCAAAATATTGATCTAGGTTTGGTTTTTGGGAGCCACCTTTTTGACCTTGATCTTGCAAAAGGCGACATTTTGTTTCTAGTACTTGGTTTTGCTGTTCCAGGAATCTAACCTGCGCGGAACGATGAAAAGATCTAGTAAACCGCAAAGAAATACAGGAATAGCTTCATTGAGATAGATATATAATTTGGCTCTCTTAAATATAGCATTGGAGTGTGAGTAAGCTGAAATGTTTTAGAAGCCACTTTAGTGTGACACTGTTGCAGAGAAAGTTATTCAACATCAAAACAAGACCCTGTATTATTTTCACTTGTGAAGTTACCCTAAGTAAGATTCACAACAAAGTTTCAAACCAGTATATAAAGAATTACATATTCCTCAGCACAATCTGGCCATTGAAATCACTCTTACCGTGTCAATGAAAGAAGCAAACTTGTTATTGAGCGTTTTGATTTGTTCTCTTTCTTCTGTTTTAATCTTTGAGATAGCTGGGTCTATGTCAACATTTATTGGTTGCAAAAGACTTTGATTGATGGTCACCTCCTGAATTCCACCAGGAGGGCATACTGGAAATCCGGGATCCCCACCAGGTCCTCCCCATTGTCCAGGCCCACCAGCACCTCCACCAAATCCTCCTCCTCCTCCTCCACCACCAAATATTCCTCCACCTCCAAATCCACCTGCTCCACCACCTCCAAATCCACCTCCAACTCCAAATCCACCTGCTCCACCAACAAATCCACCTGCTCCTCCACCTCCATATCCTCCAGCTCCTCCACCACCAGCGCCACCACCAAATCCTCTGCTATATCCTCCTCCCCCACTTCGACCACTAGCTACAACACTGGAAATTTTCCTACCTCCACCAAGGATGTGAAAACTTTGTGATGAATAGCCACCAACTTTCGACCCTACACTTATCCTCCCTCCACCACATCCTCCTGCTGAGCTAGAGCTAAAGCCACTTTTGACAGCTCCACCACCACCAACACTTCTCCTGCTATAGGCCATGGTGCGTCCTAAAATAAATTTGGAAGGGAGCAAGAAGAGCTTGCTGGAGAAACAGAAATGACGAAGGAGACTTTGCCCCTTTGCTCAGAGGGAGACAAAAGACTACCTTTTTATTTGATCTGGAAGATGGGCTTGGTTGCATGGGTGTAAGAAGACCAGTTTACTGCAATAGTGGGTTTGGCAAGCCTGGCAGCCACCCATCAATCTGCTAAACTGATCACACCTATGGGAAAATATCGTTTCGCTTGCAGTACTCAATCCATTAATATATTTCAGTGTGCTTTAGAGTTAAGACATCAAAACATTTGCATTGCAAAAACATTCCTCGTTGTCTGTTTCCAACTTCTATCAATATCATTTTAATGTTGTTTTATGTACACGGATTACATGTATGTGTATTGGCTAATGCTTTATTTGCATAAAACTGTGTGTTTTGGCAGTGTCTCATTTTCAGTTCTAAACAACGATGGAAGAATCTCAGCTGATCACCATCATCTCGATTAATAAAGAATATTTACTTAAAGGATCATGACTTAATTAGCATTTAATAAAAAAACAAGAGATATTTGCAAAATCTGAAAGATAAATCCTATGAGAACTTGGAGTAAATGTGTTTAAGGGAATGTATTGAAGCAATCTTGTTTGTAAAAGTTTATTTATTTAACCCTTTCCATGCGGAGGAATCGCTAAGCGCGTCCTGCCGCATGGCTACTTCGCTGCGGAGGATGCGCTGAGCGCGTCCTCCCTAAGCAGCGGCGATCGGCTGAGATTCCGGCCGATCGCGGTGGCCCCCCAGT
Source organism: Leptobrachium leishanense (assembly GCA_009667805.1). Taxonomy (NCBI): domain Eukaryota; kingdom Metazoa; phylum Chordata; class Amphibia; order Anura; family Megophryidae; genus Leptobrachium; species Leptobrachium leishanense. Next base: position 386,353,872 of record CM019064.1, on the reverse strand, counting down.
GCGGGCTCACATCATCAATGTCAGCCCAGCCTCCGGGACCCCGGCGGGCACAATAGACGTCATCGCGCATGCTCGATGACGTCTATTTCAGGCACCCCCCCCGCATTGCGAGGAAGGTGCCTGAAGGGGAGGGGGGTCCTTTGGACCTCTCCCCCTCCCCATCCGTGCGGCCAGCCAGTAAAGGCAGACACCACTTGGAAGGGCACAGCCTGCCCTTCCAAGCGGCAGCTGTCTTTCACCCCTAGGGGGCTGGATCGCGATATGACGCTAACATGCGCCATATCGCGGTCCCCTCCCGGAGCTGGCCGACATCTTGGATGTTGGCCAAGCTTCCGGGATATCCCCCTAATGTCTGGCGTCATCGCGCACAGCCGATGGCGCCAGTCCTGCAATTAACCCCTTGCTGCCACCTATGGTGGAGATAGGGGGTTCCAATGAACCCACTATCTCCCGATCCGTGACAGATAGGGGTTAATGTTTGACATCATTGGAACGGCCAGAGCATGGCCTTTTCAATGATACCAAACTACCAAACATGACTATGTACAGTTAAAAAAAGTTTTAAAAAAAAAATTACATTAAAAAATTAAAAAAAAATTAACAAAAAAATTAAAAAAAAATTTTGGTTTTGTTTTATTAATGCAGCAATATTGTTCCCATTTCAATTATAATGTGAACAATGATGCTGCATTAACGATTTTTTCTATGGGAGGCGTTTGCCAAAAAACACATTTTCCCCAAAAAAAGGAACGATTCCCCGTTTCTAATTTTTTTAACAAGAGCAACCCATAGAAAATATAACCGCAATTGCTCGCATGTAAAAATGTGAAAAAAAACACTTTACACGTTGTAAATTATTGAAAATTCAAATTTTATTGCATTTTATGTTATAATATACAGACAGGACATAACGTATACATATAGAAATTATATATTATGAATCTGCCGAGTCTCCCGGAAAGAACAATATATAATATGTCTGGGTCAATTAAAAAAATGTGACTTCAAATCGCATTTAAACATGATGAGCGAAACCGGTAAAAATGAGCTCAGCACAGAGGTGTGAAAAGGCTCAGCAGCGAAAGGGTTAATGGTCATTGAAACCATTTTATTTTGTTATTGAGATACCTTGGTAGTTTAAGATAACAATAAATAAATTAAATTCATTGTAAGAACGCAATTCTTTTGATATCATTACTGGTGCTACTGCAAACCATAGGCATTCCCTGGGATGCAGACAGACAGGGATCCCATGTCCTTGGTCAGCATGGGTGCACATAGGGATAGACTAAAAACATTGTCATCTGTGGTTTGAAAACCTTATATCCATACAATAAAAACAGAGGTTTTTAATTTAATTAAAAAGACACAATGCAACCTGACTTCTTTATCTTATTAAAGTGGTCAGGCTGTGTGGAGTGCCTTCTGTTTCCCCATCATCCAGCCTTGTTTGGACGATATCGCCGTGTGAAGTGGAAGAATTTCCTCTGCCCACAAAGATGTCACTTGGCAAGCAGCATTTTGAATATGCCAACTACCGGGACAGATGATGTCAGAATGTTCTGCATGGTGACATCATCCTGTCTCCAAATGCTCGCATTAGCGAGCGTTCTGGGAGGCGACAGCAGAGGACTTGTTTTGCTCTCGTGTACCGTGCATGCGCGTGCAAGTTCATTGCGATACGCAATGAGCGTTGCATGTTTTTATAGACATTTATGTATTTTAAGTTGCAATTAAAGTCTTAAACGCACCTGCCATTGTCTTACGTCTGTTTTCACCAGCATGTCCCTCAAGTTTCAAGGTAAGCACCACTCCCTGCCACAGGTACTCCTCCTCCAGGTTCTATTTAACCTTGATCTGCGGGAGCTCAAGGAAAGGATCTGATCCTCAGTGAGTTTATCCCTTGATGGGCAGTCATTAGGTCGCAGAGTAGGACCTACCAGAGGGTGGATTACATTGACGCTGTTGGCAGACTTAAGTAATTCATTGCCGTTCATTGCGAACCAAATTTCCACCATTTTATTCAACAAAGCTTAGAAATAAGAATTTTTCAACATGTGGTAAAAGCTGGTATTATGTACCCATGCATGAAGCTGTTGTTGCAGGTTTTTTGAATGTGTTTGACTGGAGTGCTCTCTCCCTGGTTTTGTTTGTATTTTATTTTTGAGGTCCAATATGTCCACGTGCCCGGTGCAGAGCCAACCAAAAAAATAAAGCAGATGAACGGCGGCACTTTATGTCTTCTCAAGGGGTTTAAACTTTATTGTTTTTAAAAGCCAACATTTCAGCTTGTTCCCCGCAAGCTTTCCTCAGGACAATAATGTTTATATATATATATATATGTATATATATATATACACAAAATACATGGGGGGGGGGTGGGCAGCACTCAACCTTAAATAAGCATTCAGTGTGGGTGCATCTCAAGTACAGCAATACAACAAACCAGAAGGAGAGCACACCAAATATCACATACAAAGAGAACAGCAACAACAGCTTTATTCATTTTTTACTCCCTTGAGGAGCACAGCAGTTATTAACCCATTCAAGACCCGTTGCATGGTTTCTGACCTTAAGTTCTGCTTAAAAATGGTGGAAGTTTAGTTTGTAATAGATGGCCATGGATTGCTTAAGCCTGCCAACAGGATCAATGTATTCCACCCCTGGCAGATACCTATTCTGCCAAACTAATGACTGCGTTTATGGGATCCACTCACTTACCGAGGACCAAGTCCTATCCGGAGCTTCCTGCAGTTCAAGGTTTAAATAGAACCTGAGGGTGGAGCACCTGTGACAGGGAGGGGTGCATGCCCAAACATATATACAAAATACATGGGGGGGGCAGCACTCAACCTTAACGAAGCATTCAGTATATATATATACAGTATATATATATATATATATATCTATACTATAATTGAGTAAGCTAAAAACTGTCCGTCGCCAAAAGCCGTCTGCGCATGCGTGACGGACATTTGAAAGCGGCCGTTAAAACACACAGGTAGCTGCGCGTGCCGGCCGCGTGAAAAAAAAAAAAAAACGGCACGAGCCAGCGCAGCTAGCCGTGTGTTTACACGGCCAGATGCCCCGATCCTCCAGCGGTGACCGTCCTCCGGCTGCCGGCGGGCCTCCAGGCTCAGGCGAGCCCCCGGCTCGGTTTGGGCCTACAGGCCCAGCCGAGCCGGGGACTCGCCTAAGCCTAGAGGTCCGCCGAGCAGGCCGCCGGCAGCCGGTCACCGCTGGAGGATCGGGGCCGAAGTTCCCAAAACATACATAACCCCATAAGTCGGCCCTGAGCTCCAGCGGAGACCTCCTCCGGTTGCCGCTGGCTGCTCGGCGGCCTCTAGGCTTAGGCGAGCCCCCGGCTCGGTTTGGGCCTACAGGCCCAGCCGAGCTGGGGACTCGCCTAAGCCTAGAGGCCCGCCGAGCAGCCAGCGGCAGCCGGAGAAGGTCACCGCTGGAGGATCGGGGCCGAAGTTCCCAAAAAATACACCCCAAAATCGGCCCTGAGCTCCAGCGGAGACCTCCTCCGGCTGCCGCTGGCTGCTCGGCGGGCCTCTAGGCTTAGGCGAGCCCCCGGCTCGGTTTGGGCCTACAGGCCCAGCCGAGCCGGGGACTTGCCTAAGCCTAGAGGCCCGCCGAGCAGCCAGCGGCAGCCGGAGAAGGTCACCGCTGGAGGATCGGGGCCGAAGTTCCCAAAAAATACACCCCAAAATCAGCCCTGAGCTCCAGTGGAGACCTCCTCCGGCTGCCTCTGGCTGCTCGGCGGGCCTCTAGGCTTAGGCGACCCCCCGGCTCGTTTTGGCCTACAGGCCCAGCCGAGCCGGGGACTCGCCTAAGCCTAGAGGCCCGCCGAGCAGCCAGCGGCAGCCGGAGAAGGTCACCGCTGGAGGATCGGGGCCGAAGTTCCCAAAAAATACACCCCAAAATCGGCCCTGAGCTTCAGCGGAGACCTCCTCCGGCTGTCGCTGGCAGCTCGGTGGGCCTCTAGGCTTAGGCGAGCCCCCGGCTCGGTTTGGGCCTACAGGCCCAGCCGAGGACTCGACTCGCCTAAGCCTAGAGCCCGCCGAGCAGCCAGCGGCAGCCGGAGAAGGTCACCGCTGGAGGATCGGGGCCGAAGTTCCAAAAAATACACCCCAAAATCGGCCCTGAGCTCCAGCGGAGACCTCCTCCGGCTGCCGCTGGCTGCTCGGCGGGCCTCTAGGCTTAGGCGAGCCCCCGGCTCGGTTTGGGCCTACAGGCCCAGCCGAGGGGACTCGCCTAAGCCTAGAGGCCCGCCGAGCAGCCAGCGGCAGCCGGAGAAGGTCACCGCTGGAGGATCGGGGCCGAAGTTCCCAAAAAATACACCCCAAAATCGGCCCTGAGCTCCAGCGGAGACCTCCTCCGGCTGCCGCTGGCTGCTCGGCGGGCCTCTAGGCTTAGGCGAGCCCCCGGCTCGGTTTGGGCCTACAGGCCCAGCCGAGCCGGGGACTTGCCTAAGCCTAGAGGCCCGCCGAGCAGCCAGCGGCAGCCGGAGAAGGTCACCGCTGGAGGATCGGGGCCGAAGTTCCCAAAAAATACACCCCAAAATCGGCCCTGAGCTCCAGTGGAGACCTCCTCCGGCTGCCGCTGGCTTCTCGGCGGCCTCTAGGCTTAGGCGAGCCCCCGGCTCGGTTTGGGCCTACAGGCCCAGCCGAGCTGGGGACTCGCCTAAGCCTAGAGGCCCGCCGAGCAGCCAGCGGCAGCCGGAGAAGGTCACCGCTGGAGGATCGGGGCCGAAGTTCCCAAAAAATACACCCCAAAATCGGCCCTGAGCTCCAGCGGAGACCTCCTCCGGCTGCCGCTGGCTGCTCGGCGGGCCTCTAGGCTTAGGCGAGCCCCCGGCTCGGTTTGGGCCTACAGGCCCAGCCGAGCCGGGGACTTGCCTAAGCCTAGAGGCCCGCCGAGCAGCCAGCGGCAGCCGGAGAAGGTCACCGCTGGAGGATCGGGGCCGAAGTTCCCAAAAAATACACCCCAAAATCGGCCCTGAGCTCCAGTGGAGACCTCCTCCGGCTGCCTCTGGCTGCTCGGCGGGCCTCTAGGCTTAGGCGACCCCCCGGCTCGGTTTGGGCTACAGGCCCAGCCGAGCCGGGGACTCGCCTAAGCCTAGAGGCCCGCCGAGCAGCCAGCGGCAGCCGGAGAAGGTCACCGCTGGAGGATCGGGGCCGAAGTTCCCAAAAAATACACCCCAAAATCGGCCCTGAGCTCCAGCGGAGACCTCCTCCGGCTGTCGCTGGCTGCTCGGTGGCCTCTAGGCTTAGGCGAGCCCCCGGCTCGGTTTGGGCCTACAGGCCCAGCCGAGGACTCGACTCGCCTAAGCCTAGAGGCCCGCCGAGCAGCCAGCGGCAGCCGGAGAAGGTCACCGCTGGAGGATCGGGGCCGAAGTTCCCAAAAAATACACCCCAAAATCGGCCTGAGCTCCAGCGGAGACCTCCTCCGGCTGCCGCTGGCTGCTCGGCGGGCCTCTAGGCTTAGGCGAGCCCCCGGCTCGGTTTGGGCCTACAGGCCCAGCCGAGCCGGGGACTTGCCTAAGCCTAGAGGCCCGCCGAGCAGCCAGCGGCAGCCGGAGAAGGTCACCGCTGGAGGATCGGGGCCGAAGTTCCAAAAAATACACCCCAAAATCGGCCCTGAGCTCCAGTGGAGACCTCCTCCGGCTGCCGCTGGCTGCTCGGCGGCCTCTAGGCTTAGGCGAGCCCCCGGCTCGGTTTGGGCCTACAGGCCCAGCCGAGCTGGGGACTCGCCTAAGCCTAGAGGCCCGCCGAGCAGCCAGCGGCAGCCGGAAAGGTCACCGCTGGAGGATCGGGGCGAAGTTCCCAAAAAATACACCCCAAAATCGGCCCTGAGCTCCAGTGGAGACCTCCTCCGGCTGCCTCTGGCTGCTCGGCGGGCCTCTAGGCTTAGGCGACCCCCCGGCTCGGTTTGGGCCTACAGGCCCAGCCGAGCCGGGGACTCGCCTAAGCCTAGAGGCCCGCCGAGCAGCCAGCGGCAGCCGGAGAAGGTCACCGCTGGAGGATCGGGGCCGAAGTTCCCAAAAAATACACCCCAAAATCGGCCCTGAGCTCCAGCGGAGACCTCCTCCGGCTGCCGCTGGCTGCTCGGCGGCCTCTAGGCTTAGGCGAGCCCCCGGCTCGGTTTGGGCCTACAGGCCCAGCCGAGCTGGGGACTCGCCTAAGCCTAGAGGCCCGCCGAGCAGCCAGCGGCAGCCGGAGAAGGTCACCGCTGGAGGATCGGGGCCGAAGTTCCCAAAAAATACACCCCAAAATCGGCCCTGAGCTCCAGCGGAGACCTTCTCCGGCTGCCGCTGGCTGCTCGGCGGGCCTCTAGGCTTAGGCGAGCCCCCGGCTCGGTTTGGGCCTACAGGCCCAGCCGAGCCGGGGACTTGCCTAAGCCTAGAGGCCGCCGAGCAGCCAGCGGCAGCCGGAGAAGGTCACCGCTGGAGGATCGGGGCCGAAGTTCCCAAAAAATACACCCCAAAATCGGCCCTGAGCTCCAGTGGAGACCTCCTCCGGCTGCCTCTGGCTGCTCGGCGGGCCTCTAGGCTTAGGCGACCCCCCGGCTCGGTTTGGGCCTACAGGCCCAGCCGAGCCGGGGACTCGCCTAAGCCTAGAGGCCCGCCGAGCAGCCAGCGGCAGCCGGATAAGGTCACCGCTGGAGGATCGGGGCCGAAGTTCCCAAAAAATACACCCCAAAATCGGCCCTGAGCTCCAGCGGAGACCTCCTCCGGCTGTCGCTGGCTGCTCGGTGGGCCTCTAGGCTTAGGCGAGCCCCCGGCTCGGTTTGGGCCTACAGGCCCAGCCGAGGACTCGACTCGCCTAAGCCTAGAGGCCCGCCGAGCAGCCAGCGGCAGCCGGAGAAGGTCACCGCTGGAGGATCGGGGCCGAAGTTCCCAAAAAATACACCCCAAAATCGGCCCTGAGCTCCAGTGGAGACCTCCTCCGGCTGCCGCTGGCTGCTCGGCGGGCCTCTAGGCTTAGGCGAGCCCCCGGCTCGGTTTGGGCCTACAGGCCCAGCCGAGCCGGGGACTCGCCTAAGCCTAGAGGCCCGCCGAGCAGCAGCGGCAGCCGGAGAAGGTCACGCTGGAGGATCGGGGCCGAAGTTCCCAAAAAATACACCCCAAAATCGGCCCTGAGCTCCAGCGGAGACCTCCTCCGGCTGCCGCTGGCTGCTCGGCGGGCCTCTAGGCTTAGGCGAGCCCCCGGCTCGGTTTGGGCCTACAGGCCCAGCCGAGCGGGGACTTGCCTAAGCCTAGAGGCCCGCCGAGCAGCCAGCGGCAGCCGGAGAAGGTCACCGCTGGAGGATCGGGGCCGAAGTTCCCAAAAAATACACCCCAAAATCGGCCCTGAGCTCCAGTGGAGACCTCCTCCGGCTGCCGCTGGCTGCTCGGCGGCCTCTAGGCTTAGGCGAGCCCCCGGCTCGGTTTGGGCCTACAGGCCCAGCCGAGCTGGGGACTCGCCTAAGCCTAGAGGCCCGCCGAGCAGCCAGCGGCAGCCGGAGAAGGTCACCGCTGGAGGATCGGGGCCGAAGTTCCCAAAAAATACACCCCAAAATCGGCCCTGAGCTCCAGCGGAGACCTCCTCGGCTGCCGCTGGCTGCTCGGCGGGCTCTAGGCTTAGGCGAGCCCCCGGCTCGGTTTGGGCCTACAGGCCAGCCGAGCCGGGGATTGCCTAAGCCTAGAGGCCGCCGAGCAGCCAGCGGCAGCCGGAGAAGGTCACCGCTGGAGGATCGGGGCCGAAGTTCCCAAAAAATACACCCCAAAATCGGCCCTGAGCTCCAGTGGAGACCTCCTCCGGCTGCCTCTGGCTGCTCGGCGGGCCTCTAGGCTTAGGCGACCCCCGGCTCGGTTTCGCCTACAGGCCCAGCCGAGCCGGGGACTCGCCTAAGCCTAGAGGCCCGCCGAGCAGCCAGCGCAGCCGGAGAAGGTCACCGCTGGAGGATCGGGGCCGAAGTTCCCAAAAAATACACCCCAAAATCGGCCCTGAGCTCCAGCGGAGACCTCCTCCGGCTGTCGCTGGCTGCTCGGTGGGCCTCTAGGCTTAGGCGAGCCCCCGGCTCGGTTTGGGCTACAGGCCCAGCCGAGGACTCGACTCGCCTAAGCCTAGAGGCCCGCCGAGCAGCCAGCGGCAGCCGGAGAAGGTCACCGCTGGAGGATCGGGGCCGAAGTTCCCAAAAAATACACCCCAAAATCGGCCCTGAGCTCCAGCGAGACCTCCTCCGGCTGCCGCTGGCTGCTCGGCGGGCCTCTAGGCTTAGGCGAGCCCCGGCTCGGTTTGGCCTACAGGCCCAGCCGAGCCGGGGACTTGCCTAAGCCTAGAGGCCCGCCGAGCAGCCAGCGGCAGCCGGAGAAGGTCACCGCTGGAGGATCGGGGCCGAAGTCCCAAAAAATACACCCCAAAATCGGCCCTGAGCTCCAGTGGAGACCTCCTCCGGCTGCCGCTGGCTGCTCGGCGGCCTCTAGGCTTAGGCGAGCCCCCGGCTCGGTTTGGGCCTACAGGCCCAGCCGAGCTGGGGACTCGCCTAAGCCTAGAGGCCCGCCGAGCAGCCAGCGGCAGCCGGAGAAGGTCACCGCTGGAGGATCGGGGCCGAAGTTCCCAAAAAATACACCCCAAAATCGGCCCTGAGCTCCAGCGGAGACCTCCTCCGGCTGCCGCTGGCTGCTCGGCGGGCCTCTAGGCTTAGGCGAGCCCCCGGCTCGGTTTGGGCCTACAGGCCCAGCCGAGCCGGGGACTTGCCTAAGCCTAGAGGCCGCCGAGCAGCCAGCGGCAGCCGGAGAAGGTCACCGCTGGAGGATCGGGGCCGAAGTTCCAAAAAATACACCCCAAAATCGCCCTGAGCTCCAGCGGAGACCTCCTCCGGCTGTCGCTGGCTGCTCGGTGGGCCTCTAGGCTTAGGCGAGCCCCCGGCTCGGTTTGGGCCTACAGGCCCAGCCGAGGACTCGACTCGCCTAAGCCTAGAGGCCCGCCGAGCAGCCAGCGGCAGCCGGAGAAGGTCACCGCTGGAGGATCGGGGCCGAAGTTCCCAAAAAATACACCCCAAAATCGGCCCTGAGCTCCAGCGGAGACCTCCTCCGGCTGCCGCTGGCTGCTCGGCGGGCCTCTAGGCTTAGGCGAGCCCCCGGCTCGGTTGGGCCTACAGGCCCAGCCGAGCCGGGGACTCGCCTAAGCCTAGAGGCCCGCCGAGCAGCCAGCGGCAGCCGGAGAAGGTCACCGCTGGAGGATCGGGGCCGAAGTTCCCAAAAAATACACCCCAAAATCGGCCCTGAGCTCCAGCGGAGACCTCCTCCGGCTGCGCTGGCTGCTCGGCGGCCTCTAGGCTTAGGCGAGCCCCCGGCTCGGTTTGGGCCTACAGGCCCAGCCGAGCCGGGGACTTGCCTAAGCCTAGAGGCCGCCGAGCAGCCAGCGGCAGCCGAGAAGGTCACCGCTGGAGGATCGGGGCCGAAGTTCCCAAAAAATACACCCCAAAATCGGCCCTGAGCTCCAGCGGAGACCTCCTCCAGCTGCCGCTGGCTGCTCGGCGGCCTCTAGGCTTAGGCGAGCCCCCGGCTCGGTTTGGGCCTACAGGCCCAGCCGAGCCGGGGACTCGCCTAAGCCTAGAGGCCCGCCGAGCTGCCAGCGGCAGCCAGAAGAGGTCACCGCTGGGGATCAGGGCCGAGGTTCCCAAAACATACTCACCGACCACGGCCCTCATGCGATGGCGGTCCCGCTTGCAGCATCCTCTCTCTCTCGTTGTTCGCCGGAATGACGTCACGAAAGCCTTTGACCCCGGGGGTCAAAGGCTTCCGTGACGTCATCCCGGCGACCAACGGAGAGAGAGAGAGGACGCTGGAAGCGGGACCGCCATCGCTGGAGGGCCGATGTAGGTGAGTATATCCACGAGCTGGGGGCCATATCCACGAGCGGGGGGGCCATATCCATGAGCGGGGGGGCCAATATCCACGAGCTGGGGGCCGTATCCACGAGCTGGGGGGCCAATATCCACGAGTTGGGGCAGTATCCACGTGCTGGGGCAGTATCCACGAGCTGGCAATATCCACGAGCTGGGGCAATATCTACCTGCTGGGGCGATATCCACGAGTTGGGGCAGTATCCACGTGCTGGGGCAATATCCACGAGCTGGGGCAATATCCACGAGCTGGGGCAATATCCACGTGCTGGGGCAATATCCACATGCTGGGGCGATATCCACGAGCTGGGGCAGTATCCACGTGCTGGGGCGATATCCACGAGCTGGGGCAGTATCCACGTGCTGGGGCAGTATCCACGAGCTGGGGCAGTATCCACGAGCTGGGGCGATATCCACGTGCTGGGGCGATATCCACGTGCTGGGGCAGTATCCACGTGCTGGGGCAGTATCCACGTGCTGGGGCAATATCCACGAGCTGGGGCAGTATCCACGAGCTGGGGCAGTATCCACGAGCTGGGGCAGTATCCACGAGCTGGGGCGATATCCACGAGCTGGGGCGATATCCACGTGCTGGGGCAATATCCACGTGCTGGGGCAGTATCCACGAGCTGGGGCAGTATCCACGAGCTGGGGCAATATCCACGTGCTAGGGCAGTATCCACGAGCTGTGGCAGTATCCACGAGCTGGGACAATATCCACGTGCTGGGGCAATATCCACATGCTGGGGCAATATCCACGTGCTGGGGCAGTATCCACGAGCTGGGGCAGTATCCACGAGCTGGGGCAGTATCCACGTGCTTGGGCAGTATCCACGTGCTGGGGCAATATCCACGAGCTTGGGCAGTATCCATGAGCTGGGGCAGTATCCACGAGCTGGGGCAATATCCACGTGCTGGGGCAGTATCCACGTGCTGGGGCAGTATCCATCCACGTGCTGGGGCAGTATCCACGTGCTGGGGCAGTATCCACGTGCTGGGGCAGTATCCATCCACGTGCTGGGGCAATATCCACGTGCTGGGCAGTATCCACGTGCTGGGGCAATATCCACGACCTGGGGCAGTATCCACGAGCTGGGGCAGTATCCACGAGCTGGGGCAATATCCACGTGCTGGGGCAATATCCACGTGCTGGGGCAGTATCCACGTGCTGGGGCAGTGTCCACGTGCTGGGGCAATATCCACGTGCTGGGGCAATATCCACGTGCTGGGGCAGTATCCACGTGCTGGGCAATATCCACGTGCTGGGGCAGTATCCACGTGCTGGGGCAATATCCAGGAGCTGGGGCAGTATCCACGAGCTGGGGCAGTATCCACGAGCTGGGGCAGTATCCACGTGCTGGGGCAGTATCCATCCACGTGCTGGGCAATATCCACGTGCTAGGGCAGTATCCACGAGCTGGGGCAGTATCCACGTGCTGCGGCAATATCCACGTGCTGGGAATATCCACGTGCTGGGGCAATATCCACGTGCTGGGGCAGTATCCATCCACGTGCTGGGGCAATATCCACGTGCTAGGGCAGTATCCACGAGCTGGGGCAGTATCCACGAGCTGGGGCAATATCCACGTGCTGCGGCAATATCCACGTGCTGGGGCAATATCCACGTGCTGGGGCAATATCCACGTGCTGGGGCAATATCCACGTGCTGGGGCAGTATCCACGAGCTGGGGCAGTATCCACGAGCTGGGGCAGTATCCATGAGCAGGGGCAGTATATCCACAATAGACTGCCCTCTGGGCAGGCTTTACAACTAGTATATATAATAACAGACCCGGGATGCATAAAAGTGAGACAGATGTCATTTGCATATCCTACCCAGAATTCCTTGCTGCATATGGGGAATGTGGCACAGGAGCTCTGGGATGCAATTCATTGAATTAATGTGATGTGCAAGTGGCTTCTGCAATAATAAACATAACTAAAAATATATATATATATATATATATTAGATAGGCCGTGTTAGTTCAAATGCCAAAATCATGAGTATAGCAGTAAGTAGTTATACCTTTATTATTGGACTAACATGACATTTAAAAGACAAGCTTTCGAGAGGATTCCTCTCTTCTTCTGGTCTGGAGCTATACTGAGTAGGGATGGGCTGGCGGTTCGATCCGAACATGAGTTCAATTTGAACATTGCTCGTTCGGCGAACATCAAACATTTCCACGTGTTCGCTGCGTGTTCGCCCACAATGCACCACAATGGACCACAATGCACTTTTCCACTGGCCTGAAGCTTGTAATTGGCTACAGCAAGACAGGTGCAAGACTATGCCAATCAGGTCTCAAAGTCCTGATTGGTCAAATTTTGCCCAATCATGGGCTCATAGAGCTAAGTCCCACAGCACACTATATAAGGCTTCCCAGCAGCCCCAGCACGTGTTTTTTTTGCAGGAGTGAGAGGAGATTGTTCTTTCAGTGTGTCTCACAGACATCTAGCAGAATTTTGTGAATTGTAATCTGTGTCTTCTCACTGCCAGCTATTGGGGTCTCACTTTCTTCTAGCAGATATCTGGGATTTGTAATTTGTGTCTTCTCACTGCCAGCTTTTGGGGTCTCACAGACTTCTAACAGATATCTGGGAATTGTAATCTGTTTCTTCTCACTGCCAGCTATCAAGGGGTCCCACATACTTTTAGCAGATATCTGGGAATTGCAATATGTGTCTTCTCACTTCCAGCTATCAGGGGGTCTCGCAGACTTCTAGCAGATATCTGGGAATTGTAATCTGTGTCTTCTCACTCCCAGCTATCAGGGGGTCCCACATACTTCTAGCAGATATCTGGGAAATGTAATCTGTGTCTTCTCACTGCCAGCTATTGGGGTCTCACAGACTTCTCTAACATTTATCTGGGAATTGTATTATGTGTCTTCTCACTGCCAGTTATCAGGGGGTGTCAGGGAACTGGTTCCGGGGTGGCAGGTTTGAGCCCAATGTGCAATGATGGGAAATAGAAAGACGTATATGAACAAAATGGGTTTATTGAGAATAAGGCATAAGAGGCAGTAAACAAATATGAATAAACAATTATGTAGCTGGGTAATAAGAAAGGAAAACACTGTATAAATAATAATCAGCAATAAGAAACTAAAAGGCAAGATGAGAGAAAGGTAGACCAAAAGTAACAAAACTAAACTACACTAAACTATACTACTACATATAAAGAAAAAGAGTAGATTGAACTTAGAGCAGGGTTAAACCAGATATGGAGAGAAATAGGAGAAGGAAGAGAGAAGGAGATCTTTAGAAAAATAAATAGGAAAACAGAAACGGAAGAGTCTTTGAGGCAGAGGGTCCTGGGTATGCAGGGGTCCTGGATCTGCTGAGTGAGGGGGTCCTGGATCTGTAGAGCGAGGGCTTCCTGGATCTGTAGAGTGAGGGGGTCCTGGATCTGTAGAGCGAGGGGGTCCTGGATCTGTAGAGCGAGGGGGTCCTGGATCTGTAGAGCAAGGGGGTCCTGGATAGGATATAGGGCGGCGACAACTGTAGGACCTGCGGGATGCAGGGCAGTGGGTTGTGGATTCTGCAGGATGCAGGGCAGTGGGATTGTGAGGAGTCGGCAGCAGGAGATCTTTAAACAGGATCTGTAGCAGGAGGTCTTTATACAGGGTCTTTAGACAGGATCTGTAGCAGGATATCTTTAAGGCAGGAGACTGTAGAGGGGTTATCTGCAGAACGTGGAGAAGGCAGGATGCAACAAGGGTCTGAGCAGGTATCAGGAACTGGAGTAGCTTCTTGCTAGTGAAGAAAATACTAAGTTAATGAAGAAGCATTTTGTGATAGGTGTGGTCCTCTTTTATAGAGGAGAAATCAAGAGGCATTAGCTAGCACCTGGTTACTAGCTCAGCAAGGCTTTTCAGGAGTGCCACTGCTACTCTTACCACTATCAGGCAACTTGTTTTAGTTCTCTTGCGGCGCCGGCAGCAAGGCACATGACAGAGCCCCCCAACAAGGGACACACTCTGGGTGGCCAAGATTGTCGCAGGCGCCTCAGAATCTTCTGTAGTGGTAGCGATTCCAGAAAGGTCTTCAGAATCGGAGGAAATAGGAAATGTATTAATATCCAGGATTAGGGGTTTCATTGACTTGATCCTCCTGGTATTGGCGATGGGAAGATCCACCTTAGCCATCCCGGGGTATCTCATGGAAATAACAGGTTTGTATAGTGTAGTCTCTGGGTTCGGTATAGACAAAGAGGTGCAGGTATTAAGAAGCGGAGGCAATACAGTATCTAGAGAGTTCTGCAACAGGTTCTGTAAAGCGGCTATCAAATACTGTTGTTTGTGTACAGTCTGAGTTAGAGCACTAACTTGATCAGTGAGTACTGCCATGAAGGATACTATAACAGGTATGATGTCAGTGTCATAGACTTTAGCATGGGTCCTAACTTCATCAGCGGACCCCACGGTAATAGATAGAGTCTTGGCAGTCGACACAGTCTTTGTAGTAGGTGACTCAGCTGGTAGATCTTTGGAACCGGACAGTACTGCCTTGGTAGTGGGTATATTGACTGGTGGCAGTTCAGCAGTAAGTACCTCGGTTGTCGATAAGTCAACTGGTGGTACTCGAGCAGCAGGCACTTTGGCATGACCAGGAACTTCATCAGCGGGCGACGCAGCAACGAACACTTCAGCGGGAACCGAAGTCTCTGCGACGGGCTTTTTGGCATGGAACGAAGCTCCAGTAGTGGGCACTGCAATTTGGACTAATGTATCCAGTTGAAGTCTTTGCGTAGTAGAAGAGGTCTCAGCAGTTTCAAGCTCGACCTCTCGAGAAATTATGGAGGGAGCTGAGTCCGGGGTATCAGTGTTAGCGGCATAGGAACAGGGAGAATCTTTTAGGTGCAGGATAGACAAAGTAGTAGACGTGGCACCACAGAATAATGGGTAGGGTGCTCCACATCCAGATACTACAGCTGGAGAGGGAGCTGGTGTTGAAGCATAGGAGCCCTGAATCGTATAAGTGGCGGGAGTAACAGTCCTGGTATTTGCAATCTCTTCATAAGGGTCTTCACCACTTAGGTCCCCTTCATCATCTGTAGGTAGTACATAGCAGGGAGATATGCCATCTTTCTGTGGTTTACTATAGGACGTGTTCGTAGTAGAAGTGGTGTGTCTCCTATGCCAACCTGGGCCACGGATGACGGGCGGTTTGTAGAAGGCTTGTGCACCGATTTTTTTTTTCCGTTCGATTCGGTTCGATTTTTCAGATTTTTAAACTTTTCGATTCGGCTCGTTTCGACCGATTTCTGTTTCGATTCGGTTCGGCTCCATTCGTTTTTTGGGGAACTCTTTTTTTTTTTTTTTAATTTCGACCATTTTTCGGATTTTCGTGTCACTTAGCTCGTTTTTTGTATCGACTTTTCGTAAGTTCGGAAATTTTCGTTTTTTCGGAAAGTCTGTTCTCCTTGTTTCAAAGCAATAAATTTCGATTTGACACATTTCAAGTCCATTCGAAAATTCCGAAAATATTTCGTTTCGGCTCGGAAAACTTTTCGGATCTGCCATTTTCGGATCTAAAAATTTTCGGAAAATCGGCCGCATCCGAAAACACGAATCGGGAAATTTCGTGAAAATTCTGAAATTCCGAAACCCGAAACGCACATCCCTAGTTTGTAGAGATATCCCTGAAGAGTCAGTGTCCCAGCCCTCTGAACCAGGATCAGAGGTAGACTGATGGCTGGGGGTGATGGGAGTAGTTGCTGCCACCATAGTGGGGTTCTTGGATTGGTGTGCAGCTTCCCTGATCTTCAATGGCTCTTCAAATCTCGCTAGGTGTTCTAGGCGAACCATAGTTCCGTTAGAGGCATACACGCAGCCAGGTGGTACAGGGTCTGCAACCTGGGTAGCCATGATCTCCATAACCTCATGTTCCAAGGGCAGAGGGGGTTCACAGTCCATTGGATCAGGCTCTACAGGTGTGGTGTCTTCAGCCTCCATGGGTTCAACAGAGTCATAATATTCTTCAAAGCTCGCTTCTGGGGACACAGATTTATTTGGATCAGCACGGGTGGTCTTGCTTAACTCAGGTAGACTTTAGAGTTAAGACATCAAAACATTTGCATTGCAAAAACATTCCTCGTTGTCTGTTTCCAACTTCTATCAATATCATTTTAATGTTGTTTTATGTACGCGGATTACATGTATGTGTATTGGCTAATGCTTTATTTGCATAAAACTGTGTGTTTTGGCAGTGTCTCATTTTCAGTTCTAAACAACGCTGGAAGAATCTCAGCTGATCACCATCATCTCGATTAATAAAGAATAATTACTTAAAGGATCATGACTTAATTATCATTTAATAAAAAAACAAGAGATATTGCAAAATCTGAAAGATAAACCCTATGAGAACACAAAATACATGGGGGGGGGTGGGCAGCACTCAACCTTAAATAAGCATTCAGTGTGGGTGCATCTCAAGTACAGCAATACAACAAACCAGAAGGAGAGCACACCAAATATCACATACAAAGAGAACAGCAACAACAGCTTTATTCATTTTTTACTCCCTTGAGGAGCACAGCAGTTATTAACCCATTCAAGACCCGTTGCATGGTTTCTGACCTTAAGTTCTGCTTAAAAATGGTGGAAGTTTAGTTTGTAATAGATGGCCATGGATTGCTTAAGCCTGCCAACAGGATCAAGGTATTTCACCCCTGGCAGATACCTATTCTGCCAAACTAATGACTTTGTTTATGGGATCCACTCACTTACCGAGGACCAAGTCCTATATACTTCTAACAGATATCTGGGAATTGTAATCTGTTTCTTCTCACTGCCAGCTATCAAGGGGTCCCACATACTTTTAGCAGATATCTGGGAATTGCAATCTGTGTCTTCTCACTTCCAGCTATCAGGGGGTCTCGCAGACTTCTAGCAGATATCTGGGAAATGTAATCTGTGTCTTCTCACTGCCAGCTATTGGGGTCTCACAGACTTCTCTAACATTTATCTGGGAATTGTATTATGTGTCTTCTCACTGCCAGTTATCAGGGGGTGTCAAGGAGCTTGTTCCGGGGTGGCAGGTTTGAGCCCAATGTGCAATGATGGGAAATAGAAAGACGTATATGAACAAAAGGGGTTTATTGAGAATAAGGCATAAGAGGCAGTAAACAAATATGAATAAACAATTATGTAGCTGGGTAATAAGAAAGGAAAACACTGTATAAATAATAATCAGCAATAAGAAACTAAAAGGCAAGATGAGAGAAAGGTAGACCAAAAGTAACAAAACTAAACTACACTAAACTATACTACTTCATATAAAGAAAAAGAGTAGATTGAATTTAGAGCAGGGTTAAACCAGATATGGAGAGAAATAGGAGAAGGAAGAGAGAAGGAGATCTTTAGAAAAATAAATAGGAAAATAGAAACGGAAGAGTCTTTGAGGCAGATGGTCCTGGGTATGCAGGGGTCCTGGATCTGCTGAGTGAGGGGGTCCTGGATCTGTAGAGCGAGGGGTTCCTGGATCTTTAGAGCGAGGGGGTCCTGGGTCTGTAGAGCGAGGGGGTCCTGGATCTGTAGAGCGAGGGGGTCCTGGATCTGTAGAGCGAGGGGGTCCTGGATAGGATATAGGGCGGTGACAACTGTAGGACCTGCGGGATGCAGGGCAGTGGGTTGTGGATTCTGCAGGATGCAGGGCAGTGGGATTGTGAGGAGTCGGCAGCAGGAGATCTTTAAACAGGATCTGTAGCAGGAGTTCTTTATACAGGGTCTTTAGACAGGATCTGAAGCAGGATATCTTTAAGGCAGGAGACTGTAGAGGGGTTATCTGCAGAACGTGGAGAAGGCAGGATGCAACAAGGGTCTGAGCAGGTATCAGGAACTGGAGTAGCTTCTTGCTAGTGAAGAAAATACTAAGTTAATGAAGAAGCATTTTGTGATAGGTGTGGTCCTCTTTTATAGAGGAGAAATCAGGAGGCATTAGCTAGCACCTAGTTACTAGCTCAGCAAGGTTTTTCAGGAGTGCCACTGCTACTCTTACCACTATCAGGCAACTTGTTCTTAGTTCTCTTGCGGCGCTGGTGGCAAGGCACCTGACAGGGGGTCCCACATACTTCTAACATATATCTGGGAATTGTAATCTGTGTCTTCTCACTGCTAGCTATTGGGGTTTCACAGACTTCTAGCAGAATTCTGGGAATTGTAATCTGTGTCTTCTCACTGCCAACTATCAGGGGGTCCCACATACTTCTAGCAGATATCTGGGAATTGTAATCTGTGTCTTCTCCATGCCAGCTATCAGGGGGTCCCACATACTTCTAGCAGATATCTGGGAGTTGTAATCTGTGTCTTCTCACTGCCAGCTTTTAGGGTCTAAACAGACCTCTAGCAGATATCTGGGAATTGTAATCTGTGTCTTCTCACTGCCAGCTATTGGGGTCTCACAGAGTTCTAGCAGATATCTGGGAATTGTAATCTGTGTCTTCTCACTGCCAGCTATCAGGGGGTCCCACATACTTCTAGCTGATATCTGGGAATTGTAATCTGTGTGTTGGCACTGCCAGCTGCTGCCAGGCTATCAGGCTGTATCACTGATTTATAGCATTGTTCTGGAAAATCTGTATATCTTTAATTTAATTCTAGATACCATACAATAACACAGTTTAATCAGAGTTCATATGTTTATCTATTCAAAGTAGAATCTGGGTGTTGCCAGCTATCAGGGTGTATCACTGACGTATAGCATTGTTCTGGAAAAACTGTATATCTTTAATTTAATTCTAGATACCATACAATAACACAGTTTAATCAGAGTTCATATGTTTATCTATTCAGAGTAGAATCTGGGTGTTGCCAGCTATCAGGGTGTATCACTGACGTATAGTATTGTTCTGGAAAATCTGTTTATCTTTAATCTAATTCTAGATACCATACAATAACACAGTTTAATCAGAGTTCATCTGTTTATCTATTCAGAGTAGAATCTGGGTGTTGCCAGCTATCAGGTGTATCACTGACGTATAGTATTGTTCTGGAAAATCTGTTTATCTTTAATCTAATTCTAGATACCATACAATAACACAGTTTAATCAGAGTTCATCTGTTTATCTATTCAGAGTAGAATCTGGGTGTTGCCAGCTATCAGGGTGTATCACTGACGTATAGCATTGTTCTGGAAAATCTGTATATCTTTAATTTAATTCTAGATACCATACAATAACACAGTTTAATCAGAGTTCATATGTTTATCTATTCAGAGTAGAATCTGGGTGTTGCCAGCTATCAGGGTGTATCACTGACGTATAGCATTGTTCTGGAAAAACTGTATATCTTTAATTTAATTCTAGATACCATACAATAACACAGTTTAATCAGAGTTCATATGTTTATCTATTCAGAGTAGAATCTGGGTGTTGCCAGCTATCAGGGTGTATCACTGACGTATAGTATTGTTCTGGAAAATCTGTTTATCTTTAATCTAATTCTAGATACCATACAATAACACAGTTTAATCAGAGTTCATCTGTTTATCTATTCAGAGTAGAATCTGGGTGTTGCCAGCTATCAGGGTGTATCACTGACGTATAGCATTGTTCTGGAAAAACTGTAAATCTTTAATTTAATTCTAGATACCATACAATAACACAGTTTAATCAGAGTTCATATGTTTATCTATTCAGAGTAGAATCTGGGTGTTGCCAGCTATCAGGGTGTATCACTGACGTATAGTATTGTTCTGGAAAATCTGTTTATCTTTAATCTAATTCTAGATACCATACAATAACACAGTTTAATCAGAGTTCATCTGTTTATCTATTCAGAGTAGAATCTGGGTGTTGCCAGCTATCAGGGCGTATCACTGACGTATAGCATTGTTCTGCAAAATCTGTATATCTTTAATCTATATATCACTCACTGTCATGAATTAAGCCTATGCCCGCACCTAAACCGTGGCAAACCCTTATTCACCTGTCTAGGTTTGTATGCAGGTTCGATTCCCCTATCTGGCTGTTAAGCTTCTGTTGTGATACCTACAGGTGTATACTACTTCACCTAAATGAAGCCTGCTTAAAGGAGGGATCCACCCTTCCATCAGGGCTTCAACATAACGTCCCTGGAAGTGCAGACAACCAGACCTGTTCCTGAAGCTCCCTACCGTGTTACCTGAATCCCTCCAGTGATACTCCCAAGTGGAACCCAGCTACCAAGGAGAATCTCCCCACCAAGGTACCCCGCTCTCAAGAACCCTCGTTCTTCGAGTGTACCCCACTTCCAAGAATCCTCGTTTGTCAAGCATACCCTGCTTTCAAGAATCCCTATTGTCAAGCTGAATCCTGCATACAGTCTGTTGCCTGCCTGCTAGTGCTGCTATTCTTTACTATTTGTTTTGTTTATTATTTAAAAACCTTCAATACCCAGCAACCTGTGTGACTCCTATGATCACTGCATCCTGGGCTCACTTCACCCACCGCCGCACTCCCGTACCTGACAGAATGTTGAAGCCTTCACACAGTGAGTCCGCGGTGATCCAAATCGTTATGGAGTACCTCAGAAAAGCCATTCAAGACATCCTGCAACATTTGGACTCCGTTTTTGCAAGTATGCAGCAGGGTTTAAATGACACCTCTACTAAGGTGTGCACTCCAGCTCCAAAGAAAGTGGGTAGAGGACCCCTAACATCCGAAGAAATTGCTAGGAGAAGGTCCCAGAAGCTCTGCTTCTACTGCGGGGAACCGTCCCATTCCATCTCGGAATGTTTAGTGCGGCCCCCCAAGCTGCCCCGCACTTTCCCTGGAGTTGCAAACGAAACCCTGCAATCCCCAGTGCTACCTGGTGCTACTCCCAAGTCTGCACCTGTTAAATCAAAAAAGGACTTTTTCTATCAGGCCAGAGAACCCTTTTCTACTCCGCCTGTGGTCCCAATGCCTAGTGAAGCACTGCCCACCAAGTTCAAGAAGGCAGTGCCTGTCAAGTCTGCTTCCACCAGACCAAAAAGGGAAATTGTTCCTACCAAGTCCTTGCCCAGAAAACCCACACCTGCTAAAACAAGGACTGTGTATAAAAAGTCTATGGAGGCCTACTCGGATAAGCTCCAAAGGTGCCAGCCAAATAGGATGGTGTCACTGGACACCTATCCTGAGGTCACAGACCTTGAAGACCCCTATCCTGCCGAAACCATGGAGTTCGAGTCCACCCTACCTCCAGAATATGAACCTGAAATTCCCATGGAGTTAGCTGCTGCCTCCCCTTCTCAGACTCCCACTCCTCACAGCCGCAAATCCGGGCTGGTTTCTGGACAACCATGCCAAGCATATATCGGTACCACTGTCTCTACCCCTGAAGGCACCATTACTATGGAACCCTTGCCCCCTGGGTTCACGTATGGTTCCAATGGGACTGTGGTCAGATACGCAGACCTGCAGGTGTTTCAGAACCCCAAAAGCGCCTGGAGATCACTCCACAATAATGTTGTCACTGCCCTGCAACCCGCAGGTTCTCCAGCCGTTGCTGCCCTGCACATCGCAGGTTCTCCAGCCGTTGCTGCCCTGCACATCGCAGATTCTCCAGCCGTTGCTGCCCTGCACATCGCAGATTCTCCAGCCGTTGCTGCCCTGCACATCGCAGATTCTCCAGCCGTTGCTGCCCTGCACATCGCAGATTCTCCAGCCGTTGCTGCCCTGCACATCGCAGATTCTCCAGCCGTTGCTGCCCTGCACATCGCAGATTCTCCAGCCGTTGCTGCCTGCACATCGCAGATTCTCCAGCCGTTGCTGCCCTGCACATCGCAGATTCTCCAGCCGTTGCTGCCCTGCACATCGCAGATTCTCCAGCCGTTGCTGCCCTGCACATCGCAGATTCTCCAGCCGTTGCTGCCCTGCACATCGCAGATTCTCCAGCCGTTGCTGCCCTGCACATCGCAGATTCTCCAGCCGTTGCTGCCCTGCACATCGCAGATTCTCCAGCCGTTGCTGCCCTGCACATCGCAGATTCTCCAGCCGTTGCTGCCCTGCACATCGCAGATTCTCCAGCCGTTGCTGCCCTGCACATCGCAGGATTCCAAGAGCCGTGCCGTACCGAGGTCCAAGAGCCGTGCTGTACCGAGGTCCAGGAGCCGCGCTGTACCGAGGTCCAGGTCAAGAGCCGCGCTGTACCGAGGTCCAGGTCCAAGAGCCGTGCTGTTGTACGAGGTCCAGGTCCAAGAGCCGTGCTGTACCGAGGTCCAGGTCCAAGAGCCGTGCTGTACGAGGTCCAGGTCCAAGAGCCGTGCTGTACGAGGTCCAGGTCCAAGAGCCGTGCTGTACCGAGGTCCAGGTCCAAGAGCCGTGCTGTACCGAGGTCCAGGTCCAAGAGCCGTGCTGTACCGAGGTCCAGGTCCAAGAGCCGTGCTGTACCGAGGTCCAGGTCCAAGAGCCGTGCTGTACCGAGGTCCAAGCCCAGACCGCTGCAGCTACCCTGCCAACTCCTGGTAAAGCCAGTCCATCTAGTGAAGTCCTGGTACTTGTCTCTGCATGGCAGCTCAGGTGAACACCCTTACCCATACCATACAGGACATGCAGCTGAACCACAAATACCTGCAGTCTCAGGTACAGGTTGCATTAGCCCGTGGACATTTCTCTACTCCCGATCTGGTTGCCACCAGCAACCCCATACATCAGGACGACTCCGAACCACTGTGCTCGATAGCACCTCAGATATGGATCCCACGATACCCTACAGTGTCCAAGGTATCGTGATACGCCGAACAGACCTTGAAAACCCTGTGACCATCTTGACCACCCAAACCTCATCCTTGGAGGTGACGGGTCCTGGCCCCAACGACGGCGGCGCAGGAAAAAATAGGTGGCCCCCTTGCTATATATATATATATATATCTGATTGTTCGCGCCCGGAAGGCGCTCCTTGGGTTGGGGTACTGTCATGAATTAAGCCTATGCCCGCACCTAAACCGTGGCAAACCCTTATTCACCTGTCTAGTTTGTATGCAGGTTCGATTCCCCTATCTGGCTGTTAAGCTTCTGTTGTGATACCTACAGTGTGTTATACTACTCACCTAAATGAAGCCTGCTTAAAGGAGGGATCCACCCTTCCATCAGGGCTTCAACATAACGTCCCTGGAAGTGCAGACAACCAGACCTGTTCCTGAAGCTCCCTACCGTGTTACCTGAATCCCTCCAGTGATACTCCCAAGTGGAACCCAGCTACCAAGGAGAATCTCCCCACCAAGGTACCCCGCTCTCAAGAACCCTCGTTCTTCGAGTGTACCCCACTTCCAAGAATCCTCGTTTGTCAAGCATACCCTGCTTTCAAGAATCCCTATTGTCAAGCTGAATCCTGCATACAGTCTGTTGCCTGCCTGCTAGTGCTGCTATCTTACTATTTGTTTTGTTTATTATTTAATAAACCTTCAATACCCAGCAACCTGTGTGACTCCTATGATCACTGCATCCTGGGCTCACTTCACCCACCGCCGCACTCCCGTACCTGACACTCACCATGTCAGAAAGACCAAAAAGGACAGGCAGATGCTCCCAGACACAGATAAGAGGGCAAGCAGCCTCTGTGTCGGAAGGCTGTGCCCCTGGTCGTCATGGACGTGGTGCATCCTCTGCAGGGGCACGCTTGTCCTTGTTTCTAACTGGTGCTGGCCGTCTTAAGCAGCAGCAACATACAGAGGATTTGCAGGATTGGCTAACCAGGCCATCCTCATCCTCCAAGTCCTCTTCTAGCCAGGCTTGTAGTGGTTTACAGTCCACCTCAGCTGCCAAAACATCTAATTCAGCCTCCATGTCCACAGCTTCTCCTGCCGTAGCCTCACTATCATACACGGAGGAGTAAACTGAATTGTTTGACTACAGTGACAGTGACATGCTGCTTGAGGATGCGCAGCAACTCCAGTGCTCTGATTCAAACTCTGAGTTTGAGGAAGGGAGTATAATCAGCTTAGAGGAAGGTGGTGCCAGTGACACAGAAAGAACATGCACTCATGTTCCCCCAGCAGCTGCGGCACACTGTCAAGTTGGCTCCAGTGACGAGGAGATAGGGGGTGATGACAATGATGATGAGGTCACTGACTCCACCTGGGTGCCTGATCGAACAGAGGAGTCAAGGGAGTAGGAGGAGGCACAACAAAAACGAGGCAGAACGTCCTCTATGAGCAACCATAGCCAGTCCAAGGCATCAGATGTCAGAGCTGCTCAGGTGTGGAGCGCTGTTATCTCGCAGCACACGTCCAGGATCTCTGCTGTCTGGGAGTTCTTCACGACATGTGCAGCAGACTGCAAAGTTTCTATTTGTAAGCTATGTCGGAAGAGGATCAAGCGTGGGAAAGACATCAGACACTTGGGTACCACATGCTTGAGGCGACATATGACCACCTGCCACACATCCTGTTGGCACAACACTTTGCAAAGGTCCTCTTCCTCATCTGTCTTTTCCCCCACTATATGTCCTGCCATGTCATTGCCTACAACCTCCACTGACAGGTCTGATGCTACAGTAATGGGTGTACCACGTCCTTCCTCTGAATCTGCCAGCGTCCCATCAGCTGCAGATTTATGCAGTCAGATTTCGTTGCCCCAGGCTGCTGCAGCAGAAGAAAACATATTGTCCCAACCATCCACATGCACAACATCTAAATGCCAGCTTAGCAAAATTCGCATTACAGCTGCTGCCTTTCCAGCTGGTGGATTCTGCTTCCTTTCGGGAATTTGCCGAATGTGCTGTACCACAGTGGCAGGTTCCAAAACGCATTTCTTTTCATGGAAGGCCATTCCAGCACTATACCAGCACGTGGAAGATAATGTTATGGAGTCATTGGGAAAGGCAGTCAGCAGCAAGGTGCACATGACTTTAGACACGTGGTCCAGCAAGCATGGACAGGGCCGTTACATTTCCTTTACGGCACACTGGGTAACTCTGATGGCAGCTGGGAGGGATCCAAGAAGAGGCTCTGTGCTGGAGCTTGTTCATCCACCACACTTCCAGAAAGCTGCTTATATGAGGTCTGTCTGCTCCACCACCTCTTCCTCCTCCTTCAATGTCTCTGGCAAAGTGGCAGTTAAACTGACATGTGGCAGGGGCTACGCAATGGCTCAAACAAAAAGATGCCATACTGTGCTTGAGCTGGTTTGTTTAGGGGACAGAAGCCACAAAGTGCCAGAAATTCTGTCAGCTCTGCAGGGGCAGGCGCAGAGATGGTTAGCACCATGCCAGCTTGAGCTGGGAATGGTCATCTGTGATAATGGCAGCAACCTTCTCTCCGCCCTATGCCTGGGTAAGTTGACGCATGTACCATGCCTAGCACACATCCCAAATCTGGTGGTACAGCGTTTCCTAACCAGGTACCCAGGGCTGGCAGAGCTTCTCAGCCAGACCAGAAATGTCTGCAGCCACTTCAGAAATGTCTGCAGCCACTTCAGATGGTCATTCCCAGCAAGTGTTCGCCTGGCAGAAATTCAAAGAGAATTCCACCTTCCCACAACCGCCTGATCTGTGACATGCCCACCAGGTGGAACTCGACATTAGCAATGCTGCAGCGCCTGTACAAGCAGCAGAGTGCCATCAATGAGTACCTGTGTGAGTATGGCACAAGGACAGGTTCAGGTCAACTTGTTTTTTCCCCCTGCAGTGGCTGATGATCAAGGATGCATGCACTGTACTGTCACCATTTGAGGAGGCAACGAGGATGTGAACAGGGACAGTGCATGCATCAGTGACACAATTCCTTTAGTGTTCCTGTTGGAGTGCACTCTGCGGAGAATTATAGATGTGGCACTAGAGGCAGAGCAGCGGGAGGAAGAGGAGGCTTTCCCTAGCTCTCAATTCACCAGTCTTTCCGCAGACAGCATTCCTGCGGGTCCTCAGATCAGACAAGAAAAAGATGAGGAGGATGAGGAGGAGGATAAATATTTAAGTTGTGGGGGCATTGAAGGTGGGGATTCCTAAAGGGAGGGTTTTGTGTCCCCAGAAACCCAAGGACTAGTAAGTGGCTGTGAGGAGGTAGTGCATGATACGGTCATTCTCAGCGACCAGGAACACTCTGAAGCTAATGCCACCTCCAACCTACGCTGCATGGGCTCCCTTATCCTGCAAAGCCTGCTAAAGGACCCCAGGATTCGTGCTATTAAGGAGAGGGATCATTACTGGTTGACAACCCTTCTTGATCCACGATACAAGAGTAAGGTTGCAGAGCTCATCCTGCCCTCACAGAGGGAGCACAGGATGAAACAACTTGAGGACGCTCTAAAGCGACACTTGTGTAACACCTTTCCAGACACTGGTAGGTTACCAACTGATGGCACAGGTGCTTCTGAGGCTGCTGTTTATCAGAGGAAGAGCGGTGAAGGGGGCCGCTTGACTGAACCTATAAGATTAGGCAGAATGAGCTAAAGCAATTTATAAGAACTTCCAAAGCACACGCAGAAGAGAAAATAGCTCAGTCAGTAAAAAAGGGGGACAAAACATTTTTTAGATACATAAACGAGAAAAGAAAAGTAAAACAAGGATTAGTTAGATTAAAAACAAAGGAAGGAAGGTATGTAGAAGAGGATAAAAGTCTCGCTGACTGCCTCAATGAATATTTTTGTTCAGTCTTTGCAGAAGAAAAGGAAGGAAAGAGACCTTAGTTAGGAGGAAACACTAACGAGACATTTACATATGAGTTTACAGAGGAGGAGGTTCTACAGCAGCTGTCTAAAGTAAAGACAAATAAGTCAATGAGGCCTGATGGGATCCACCCTAAATTATTAAAAAAGCTCAGTGGTGTAATAGCAAAACCGTTAACAGATTTATTTAACCAATCCTTGTTAACGGGAGTCGTCCCAGAAGACTGGAAATTAGCAAATGTTGTGCCCATTTACAAGAAGGGTAGTAGGGAGGAATCGGAGAAACTATAGGCCAGTTAGTCTTATGTCAGTAGTGGGGAAATTAATGGAAACCATGTTAAAGGAGAGGATTGTTGAACATCTAAAAACACATAGATTACAGGACCAGAAACAACATGGGTTTACCTCAGGGAGATCATGGACCCATTCTCTTTAATATTTTAATATTTAATATTTTTATTAGTGATATTGCAGAAGGTATTAATGGCAGAGTCTGTGGACAGACAAAAGAGTGCGTCTGTCCACAGACTCTGTAGACCGGCTGACATTTATAAAAATGAATCAGTCCTGGATCAGCAGCTATCACTCCCCTAATGCTGATGTAACTGAATAGATCGGGGATCTCTTCTGCATTCCCAAAACCTCCACCACTGAACTCTTCCACAATACCTCAGAGGGGTTACAGTGTGAAAGCACTAGCTGGCACCAAAGGCCCAATATTTGGGTGCACTGACGCGTGTACCAGATTCTAATCATTTTAATATTTAAATGCAGAGTCCACCCCTGCACTCTTCCACAATACCTCAGAGGGGATAGGGTGTGAAGGCACTAGCTGCCACTAAATACCCAATATTTGGGTGCACTGACACTGACGTGTGTACCAGATTCATATCATTTTAATATTTGACGGCAGGGTCCACCCCTTCACTTTTCCACAATACCTCAGAGGGGTTACGGTGTGAATGCACTAGCTGGCACCAAAGGCCCAATATTTGGGTGCACTGACGCGTGCACCAGAATCCAATCATTTTAATATTTGAATGCAGAGTCCACCCCTGCACTCTTCCACAATACCTCAGAGGGGTTACGGTGTGAAGGCACTAGCTGGCACCAAAGATCCAATTTTAATGCACCTGTTGCTACTTTCATCCAAAGCCTGCATAAGTTTCACCATAATTTAGCCCAAAAAAATCACTAAACTTGTTCTGCGTGTCCTAAAACATCTCCTCTTTTCATACAGGCTGCCGCCCCAAGCAGTTGTCTATGACTAGATTAAAGGAAAAACATTTACCATCATTTGAAATGTCATTTTTTTCTTTTTAAATGTTTCTATACATCCGACAAATCCGCCACTTTACGGGCAGGTTATGGGAACTTCCTATGCACGATATTTGAAGGATTTTTTACTTTTTATTCTCAACCTTTATTTCATGGAAAAATCACTGTTCCTTTAAAAAAGTATTTTTTAAAACTTTTTTCCTTGTTTCCTGTCCCCCAGGGCACTACCCATACCCCCATACACCTTTTATGGCAAATATCTTGCATATATGCCCTCTTGCAGGGACTCTAAAAATTGAACGTTCGAGTCCCATTGACTTGCATTAAGTTCGGATCGTGTTCGCGTCCGAGCTCAAACTTTTGAAATTGTTTGAGTTCGAATGCGAACCGAACACGGGGGTGTTCGGCTCATCCTTAATACTGAGAAATATCATAGAATTGAACACTATGACATTAAGGGGCACACGGGTGGGGGGGTTAGATGTTGTAATTAGTTAGAGTCAAATGGTATTGCCCAAAAAGGGAAAATAAAAACATGTAGTAATACAGTTAACATCACAATCTACTGTAAAGGCGAAACAAAACCAAAACAAGGGACTGTAGTTGAGGATGTTGGGTTGTAGAGAACAGGTAAGGGGATAGTCAATGCCAACGTCCTGGGGTACAGGGAACAGGATAAACAGGCCCAAGGTTGAGGATGTGAGAAGAGAATGAGGTTGGAAACTAGCCATGTGTAGTGCACAAAAAAATCAGATAGAAAAAACAAACAAGACAATGAAGCAACTGAGGCTTTGGATATTTAAAGGAAACAAAGCATGACAGTGTCGTCATACATCGATTACTTTGAGAGAAGTACGGCACGGAACGACATAGCAGGCATCAGTAAAACCAGTCTATAATAGTAAGCACCATAGCTAACGCTACACAAATATAGGAAATTAACCCTGACTTAATCTTAACTCTACACAAAGCACAAATAACTTCAACTAACATTGTTTTTGAATCGTACTAGTGGCAGAAGATGACTTGAGTACGGTTTTAAATTGCTTATGAAAAATTGACATGATTGCACCAATTGTTAAGATGAAAAATTAATTTATTTTAAAGTCCTCCGACTTTGCAATACATTTTGAAAAATGCATATTTTCTACCACTGCAATTTTATCTACAGCTATAAGGTGGTGAGGTGACGTGCTCACAGTGAACCTCCGAGCTCTAATCGCTAGACATGTGCATTCGTTTTAGTACTAAAACGATTTAGTCTGAATTTGGGGATAATTTAGTTTTCGTATGACTCAAGAGATACGAAACTGCTCAGTACAGAAAACGAAAGAAACTAAAATAAAATGCACTACATTTTAGTTTCAGTCCTTTTTGTGATACTACATTGAGTGAAGGAGACCAGCAATGAAGAGTGCAACATCGCAAAGCTACAGAAATGGTTTGTATGTGTAATCCTTCCCGACCCCTACCCGAAAATCTGACAGTGATAGCGCTCCAGAATACTCACTCGCAGCACAGACAGCCAGCACAGGAGAGGAAACCTTTACTTAACCCTTGCATGTCTATGAGGCAGACAAGATGATAAAAGCAGCTGGAGAAGGAAAACATTCAAATAAATCACACTGAAAGCTAATGACAGAGGAGGGCTGGATAGTAAAAACCCCTTTATAACAAGCAGCGCTGGGAGAAGAGAGGGACTTTATAAAACGTGTGTTATCTCCCCTCCTGCTCTGCATAACAGGGGCTTAGGTCTGATACATTTTATATTATCCAGGAGCACTATCCCCCTTTCCTCATCCATAATACACGTTTTATATACAGACCCTCTCCTCTCCCAGTGCTGCTTGTTATAAAGGGTTTTTTACGGCTGATACATTTAGTATCCAGCTCTCACAATTACTGTCATTATGAGCCTTCAGTGTGATTTATTTGAATGTTTTCCCTGGATTTAAAGTGCTTTATTTTATTATAAAAATAAATTTGCACCAGTCATCTCTTCTCTGAGCTTTCAGACCAATTTACGTTAATATTTTCTCTCTCCCCTGCTTTTATATTCCTGTGTGTCCCCCACAGAGATACAAAGTTTAAGTAAAAGTTCCCTCTCCTGTGCTGGATAAGCATTGCATTCCGAAGTTCTGCACCCTCCACATGCCAATGCAGTAGGATGTTCTATACAGAGAGGGGCATTAATTAATGCAGGAGAATGTTCTATACATTATACAGAGAAAGGTATAAATTGAGGAGGATGTTCTATTCAGAGAGGGACATTAATTAATTCAGGAGGATGTTCTATACACTATACAGAGAGGGGAATTAATTAATGCAGGAGGATGTTATCTACATTATACAGAGAGGGGTATTAATTCATGCAAGAGGATGTTCTATACATTATACAGAGAGGAGCCTTTTTTTTTTTTAGCCCTTTAAATCCAGTGGCTGGGAGCACTGAGATCGGCTGCTTGTTATATTATCTCTCAATACAATGTATCAGGCTCAACTGTTACAGTAACCGACTGTAACAGCGCTCAGTTTCAGTAAAACAAGGAAATAATATTGTTATAAACTCTTATATATAAAAATATTATTTACTAGTTTTACTGAAACTCTGAGCGCTGTGATGAGCAGCAGTCAGTTACTGTAACAGCTTTGCCTGACATATTGTGCTGAGAGTGAGAGATACTGTAACAAGCAGTGATCTCAGCCCTCTGAGGAGCCACTACAATAGTAATTGTATCCGCTGGTTTTCGGATGAATGAAATTAGTTTTCATACTAAAGAACTGAAAACGAATTTCTTTAGCAACTAAATAAATTGCATTTTAGTACTAATCCATTAGTTTAAAACGAAATTTTGTGCTGTGCACATGTCTAGTTGACACCATGCCAGCTTGAGCTGGGAATGATCATCTGCGATAATGGCAGCAACCTTCTCTCCGCCCTACGCAAGGGTAAATTGACGCATGTACCATGCCTAGCACACGTCCTAAATCTGGTGGTACAGCGTTTCCTAACCAAGTACCCAGGGCTGCCAGAGCTTTTCATCCAGGCCAGAAAGGTCTGCAGCCACTTC
This sequence comes from Leptobrachium leishanense, assembly GCA_009667805.1. NCBI lineage: Eukaryota > Metazoa > Chordata > Amphibia > Anura > Megophryidae > Leptobrachium > Leptobrachium leishanense. Next base: position 386,323,059 of record CM019064.1, on the reverse strand, counting down.
AGACGGTCATTCCCAGCAAGCGTTCGCTTGGCAGAAATTCAAAGAGAATTCCACCTTCCACAAACCGTCTGATCTGTGACATGCCCACCAGGTGGAACTCGACATTGGCAATGCTGCAGCGTCTGCACAAGCAGCAGAGGGCCATCAACGAGTACCTGTGTGAGTATGGCACAAGGACAGGTTCAGGTCAACTTGGTTCCCCCCCCCCCACAGTGGCTGATGATCAAGGATGCATGCACTGTACTGTCACCATTTGAGGAGGCAACGAGGATGGTGAGCAGGGACAGTGCATGCATCAGTGACACAATTCCTTTAGTGTTCCTGCTGGAGCACACTCTGTGGGGAATTATAGATGTGGCTCTAGAGGCAGAGCAGCGGGAGGAAGAGGAGGCCTTCCCTTGCTCTCAAGGCCCCAGTCTTTCCGCAGACAGCATTCCAGCAGGTCCTACTCAGATCAGACAGGAGGAGGATGAGGAGGAGGAGGACTATTTAAGTAGTGGGGGCATTGAAGGTGGGGATTCCTCAAGGGAGGGTTTTGTGTGCCCAGAAACAGAAGGGCTTGTGCGTGGCTGGGAAGAGGAAGTGCACGATACGGTCATCCTCATTGACCAGGAAGACTCGGAAGCTAATGCCACCTCCAACCTACGCTGCATGGGCTCCTTAATGATGTAAAGCCTGCTAAAGGACCCCAGGATTCGTGCTATCAAGGAGAGGGATCATTACTGGTTGGCAACCCTTCTTGATCCATGATACAAGGGGAAAGTTGCAGAGCTCATCCTGCCCACACAGAGGGAGCACAGAATGACAAAACTTGAGGACGCTTTAAAACGACACTTGTGTAACACCTTTCCAGGCACTGGTAGATTACCAAGTGCTGACACATGTGCTTCTGAGGCTGCAGGTGATCAGAGGAATAGCGGTGAAGGCCAGGGCCGCTTGCCTGATTATTTTTGAAATTTTTTTAGTTCACGACGCCCAAGGACGTCAAATGTAGGCACCCATTGCCAGCGTCTTCACCATATGGTGCAGGACTACCAAGGGGCAAGGGCAGACCTGGATACCTTTCCAGCAGATGATCCACTGGCTTACTGGGTGTTGAGATTGGATCACTGGCCAGAACGTAGCCAATATGCTATGCAGCTACTAGGTTGCCCTTCATCTAGCGTGCTTTCTGAAAGGACATTCAGTGCCGCTGGAGGTTTTGTCACAGACAAAAGAGTGCGTCTGTCCACCGACTTTGTAGACCGGCTGACATTTATAAAAATGAATCAGTCCTGTATCAGCAGCTATCATCCCCTGATGCTGAAGTAATGGAATAGATAGGGGATGTCCTCTCTCTGCATTCACAAAACCTCCAGCACTGAACTCTTCCACAATACCACAAAAGGGTTACGGTGTGAAGGCACTTGCTCCCATGAAAGGCACGGTATTTGGCTGCACTGACGCCTGTGCCAGATTTATTCATTTTTTTTTTGAACCGCAGGGTCCAACCCTGCACTCTTCACAATACCACAGAGGAGTTACTGTATGATGATACTTGCTGACCTGGCATAAAAGGCACAATATCTGGGAGCACTGACGCCCATTAACCACTTCGCTGCGGAGGACGCTCTCAGCGCGTCCTGCCGCAGGAAGGGTTGGCTGCAGAGGACGCGCTGAGCGCATCCTCCCGAAGCAGCCTGCGATCGGTCGATTCCAGCCGATCGCTGTGCCCCCCCCAGTGCGGGCTGACATCTTGGATGTCAGCCCTTCAATCCGGGACCGCCGCGGGCACAATAGATGTCATCGCGGTGGCGCGATGACATCTATTTCAGGCGCTCCCCCCGCGTGTGCGGAGGAGGCGCCTGAAAGGGAGGGGGGAGGTCGTTCAGACCTCTCTCCCTCCCGATCGCGGGGGTCCTGAGCTTAATGCCAGGCACTGTTTGGAAGGGCACAGCCTGCCCTTCCAAATGGTACCTGGCATTAACCCCATGGGGGCCGGATCACGAATCGGCGCTGAAAAGCGCCGGTTCGTGATCCTTTCCCGGAGCTGGCCGACATCTTGGATGTCGGCCAAGCCTCCGGGAACTCCCCCTGAGGACTGTTGACGCATGTCCTGGAGTTAACCCCTAGCTGCCACCAATGGTGGAGATAGGGGTTCCAATGAACCCCTTATCTCCCGATCCGTGGCAGCTAGGGGTTAAAGTTTGGTACTGTTGGATCGGCCAGAGCATGGCCGTTCCAACGATACCACACACAACTGTGAAAAAGTTTTCTTAAAAAAAATAAAAATAAAAAAATATTTTAAAAAAAATTATATAAAAAAAATAAACAAGTTTCTTTTCTTTTTTTTGGTTTGTTAATGCAGCAATATTGTTCCCATTTCAATTATAATGTGAACAATGATGATGCACTAACGATTTTTGTATGCGGTGCGTTTGTTAAAAATCTCGTAATTTTCCCCCAAAAAAATGTAACGAGACCCCATCTCTAATTTTGTTAACAAGCGCACCCAATTCAAAATATAACCGCAATTGCTCGCATGTTAAAATGTGAAAAAAGACCACTTTACACGTTGTAAATTATTGAAAATTCATATTTTATTGCATTTTTTGTTATAATATACAGACAGGTCATAACGTATACATATAATAATGACATATTATGAATCTGCCGAGTCTGACGGAAAAAATGATATATAATATGTCTGGGTCATATATTAAAATAAGCCTTCAAAACACGTTTAAACATGATGAGCAAAATCGGTAAAAATGAGCTCAGCACAGAGGCGGGAAAAGCCTCAGCAGCGAAAGGGTTAACAGATAAAAAAACACTTTTCAATATAGGACCACATGGTCCACCCCTGCACTCTTACACAATACCACAGAGGGGTTAGGCTAGGTTCAGATGAGCGCATTTTCTACGGACGGTGCGTCCGTGCAGTACGGACGTACTTACTGACTGTGATGACAAGGTAGTGGCCAGTGCCACACAGTCCGTTTTTTCACTGATGTAGCAGGGAAAATAAGTTACAATGAAAGAACATTCTGTCTGTCAAAAATGCTGGACGTATAAATGCAGTCCGTCTGACCTTGTTGCATCACTCACACACAAAGCTATGCGGACGTTGTGGACGTGGCGCACTCTGCACGTCCGTTCTAGCAGTATTACGTTCTTGCCTAACCTGCATCCGTTTGCAGCGTCCGTCAGCCCCCGCACTTCTGTGCGGACGTACTTCGTGTGTGGGGCTCCATTTAACACAATTGTATGCTATCACGGACGTACTTATGTGCGGGCAACACGGACGTTAACACTGCGATCTTCTGACCCCAGCCTTACTGTATGATGTTACTTGCTGGCCTGGTAGTCTTGCACCAAAGGCACAATATCTGGGTGCACTGATGCCCATTACCAGATCAAAAACTTTTCAATATAGGACCACATGGTCCACCCCTGCACTCTTCCACAATACCACAGAGGGGTTACTGTATGATGATACTTGCTGGCCTGGCAATAAAGGCACAATATCTGGGTGCACTGACGCCCATTAACAGATAAAAAAAACACTTTTCAATATAGGACCACATGGTCCACCTCTGCACTCTTCCACAATACCACAGAGGGGTTAGGCTAGGGTAAGATGAGTGCATTTTCTACGGACTGTGCGTCCTTGCAGTACGGACGTACTTACTGACTGACGACAAGGTAGTGGCCACACAGTCAGTTTTTTTCACTGAAGTATTTTTTAAATGATATAGCAGGGAAAATAAATTACAATGAAAGAACATTCTGTCCGTCAAAAATGCTGGACGTATAAATGCAGTCCGTCTGACCTTGTTGCATCACTCACACACAAAGCTATGCGGACGTTGTGGACGTGGGGCACTCTGCACGTCCGTTCTAGCAGTATTACGTTCTTGCCTAACCTGCGTCTGTTTGCAACGTCCATCAGCCCCCGCACTTCTGTGCGGACCTACTTCGTATGTGGGGCTCCATTTAACACAATTGTATGCTATCACGGACGTACAGTCATGGCCGAAATTGTTGGCACCCCAGACATTTTTCCAGAAAATCAATTATTTCTCACAGAAAAGTATTGCAGTAACACATGTTTTGCTATACACATGTTTATTCCCTTTGTGTGTATTGGAACACAATAAAAAAAGGGAGGAAAAAAGCAAATTGGACATAATGTCACACAAAACTCCAAAAATGGGCTGGACAAAATACTTGGCACCTTTTCAAAAATTGTGGATAAATAAGACTGTTTCAAACATGTGATGCTCCTGAAACTCACCTGGGGCAAAGTAACAGGTGTGGGCAATATAAAAATCACACCTGAAAGCCGATAAAAAGAGAGAAGTTCACTTAGTCTTTGGCATTGTGTGTGCCACACTAAGCGCATGGACAATAGAAAGAGGGAAGAGAAATGTCTGAGGACTTGAGAACCTAAATTGTGGAAAAATATCAACAATCTCAAGGTTACAAGTCCATCTCCAAGCTCTAGATTTGCCTTTGTCCACAGTGTGCAACATTATCAAGAAGTTTGCCACCCATGGCACTGTAGCTAATCTCTCTGGGCGTGGACGGAAGAGAAAAAATTGATGAAAGGTTGCAACGCAGGACAGTCCGGATGGTGGATAAGACTGACCCAAACAAGTTCCAAAGAAATTCAAGCAGGCTCAGGGAGCATCAGTGTCAGCGCGAACTATCCGTCGACATTTAAATGAAATGAAACGCTATGGCAGGAGACCCAGAAGTTCCCCACTGCTGACACAGAGGCATAAAAAGCAAGACTACAGTTTTCCAAAATGTACTTGAGTAAGCCAAAATCCTTCTGGGAAACGTATTGTGGACAGATGAGACCAAGATAGCTTTTTGGTAAAGCACATCATTCTACTGCTTACCGAAAACAGAATGAGGCCTACAAAGAAAAGAACACAGTACCTACAGTGAAATATGTGGAGGTTCAATGATCTTTTGGGGTTGTTTTGCTGACTCTGGCACTGGGTGCCTTGAATGTGTGCAAGACATCATGAAATCCGAGGATTACCAAAGGATTTTGGCTCGCATTGTAGAGCCCAGTGTCAGAAAGCTGGGTTTGCGTCCAAGATCTTGGGTCTTCCAGCAGGATAATGACCCCAAACATATGTCAAAAAGCAGCAAGAAATGGATGGCAACAAAGCGCTGGAGAGTTCTGAAGTGGCCAGCAATGAGTCCAGATCTAAATCCCATTGAACACCTGTGGAGAGATCTTAAAAGTGCTGTTGGGAAAAGGCGCCCTTCCAATAAGAGAGACCTGGAGCAGTTTGCAAAGGAAGAGTGGTCCAAAATTCCGTGTGAGAGGTGTAAGAAGCTTATTGATGGTTATAGGAAGCGACTGATTTCAGTTATTTTTTCCAAAGGGTGTTCAACCAAATATTTAGTTATGGGTGCCAAGAATTTTTGGAGTTTTGTGTGACCTTATGTCCAATTTGCTTTTTTTCCTCCCTTTTTTTGTTTTGTTCCAATACACACAAAGGGAATAAACATGTGTATAGCAAAACATGTGTTACTGCAATACTTTTCTGTGAGAAATACTTGATTTTCTGGAAAAATGTCTGGGATGCCAACAATTTCGGCCATGACTTTACTTATGTGTGGGCAACACGGACGTTAACACTGCGTTCGTCTGACCCCAGCCTTACTGTATGATGATACTTGCTGCCCTGGCAGTCTTGCACCAAAGGCAGAATATCTGGGTGCGCTGACTTCTTAACCAGATGCATATCTTTTTAATATAGGACCGCAAGGTCCACCCCTGCACAATTCCACAATACCACAGAGGGGTTACTGTATGATGATACTTGATGGCCTGGCATTCAAGGCACAATATCTGGGTGCACTGACGCCCATTAACAGATAAAAAACTTTTCAATATAGGACCACATGGTCCACCCCTGCACTCTTCCACAATACTACAGAGGGGTTACTGTATGATGATACTTGATGGCCTGGCATTAAATGCACGATATCTGGGTGCATTGACGCCCATTAACAGATAAAAAAAAAAAAAATCGATATAGGACCAACCACATGTCCACCCCTGAACTCTTCCACAATACTACAGAGGGGTTACTGTATGATGATACTTGATGGCCTGGCATTAAAGGCACAATATCTGGGTGCACTGATGCCCATTAACAGATAAAAATTTTATTTTTCAATATAGGACCAACCACATGGCCCACCCCTGAACTCTTCCACAATACTACAGAGGGGTTACTGTATGATGATACTTGATGGCCTGGCATTAAAGGCACAATATCTGGGTGCACTGACGCCCATTAACAGATAAAAAAAAAAAATTCAATATAGGACCAACCACATGGTCCACCCCTGAACCAGGGGCGGATCCAGGGGGCAACGGGGCAATTGCCCCCCCCCCGAGATTTGGCCCGGGGTTGAGGGACCCAGATGCCGGGCAGCGCGGGAGCGCCTGCCCGTCTTGAACAGTCCGTCCTTGAAGTGGATGCGGCTGTGTGCGTGCGCCGGCGGTCACGTGGTCCGGCTAATCAGGTGGTACTGAGTCTCTGTACCACCTACTGGCCGGACCGCGTGACCGCCGGTGCACGACCAGCAGCCGCATCCACTTCAAGGACGGACTGTTCAAGACCGGGCAGGCGCTCCCGCGCTGCCCGGCATCTGGGTCCCTCAACCCCCTGCCGGAGCTGGGGCAACAATCCAGGTGAGAGCTGGGGCAAATCCATGACCTGGGGGCAAATCCATGTGTGACCTGGGGCAAATCCATGAGCTGGGGGGCAAATCCATGAGCTGGGGGGCAAATCCATGAGCTGGGGGGCAAATCCATGAGCTGGGCAAATCCATGTGCTGGGCAAATCCATGACCTGGGGGCAAATCCATGAACCTGGGGCAAATCCATGAGCTGGGGGCAAATCCATGAGCTGGGGGCAAATCCATGAGCTGGGGCAAATCCATGTGCTGGGCAAATCCATGAGCTGGGGGCAAATCCATGAGCTGGGGGGCAAATCCATGAGCTGGGCAAATCCATGTGCTGGCAAATCCATGTGCTGGGCAAATCCATGACCTGGGGGCAAATCCATGACCTGGGGGCAAATCCATGAGCTGGGGGCAAATCCATGAGCTGGGGGGCATCCATGAGCTGGGCAAATCCATGTGCTGGGCAAATCCATGAGCTGGGGCAAATACATGAGCTGGGCAAATCCATGACCTGGGGGCAAATACATGAGCTGGGCAAATACATGAAGCTGGGCAAATCCATGACCTGGGGCAAATCCATGAGCTGGGCAAATCCATGTGCTGGGCAAATCCATGACCTGGGGGCAAATCCATGACCTGGGGGCAAATCCATGAGCTGAGCAAATCCATGACCTGGGGGCAAATCCATGAGCTGGGCAAATCCTTGAGCTGGGGGCAAATCCATGTGTGAGCTGGGGGCTCTCTGCTCCTCCTAGATTGTAAAATCCGGGGTGCCCTCTGCTCCTCTAGATTGTAAAATCCGGGGTGCCCTCTGCTCCCTAGATTGTAAGCTCCTGGGTGCCCTCTGCTCCTCTAGATTGTAAGCTCCTGTGAGCCGGGCCCTCTGCTCCTCTAGATTGTAAGCTCCTGTGAGCCGGGCCCTCTGTAAATTCTCGTGAGTCGGGCTCTCTGCTAAAACACCTTATTTTCTGTAAGTGCCCCTCCCGAGACTAGTCTCTGGATCCGCCCCTGCCCTGAACTCTTCCACAATACTACAGAAGGGTTACTGTATGATGATACTTGATGGCCTGGCATTAAAGGCACAATATCTGGGTGCACTGACGCCCATTACCAGATCAAAAACTTTTCTATATAGGACCACATGGTCCACCCCTGCACTCTTCCACAATACCACAGAGGGGTTACTGTATGATGATACTTGATGGCCTGGCATTAAAGGCACAATATCTGGGTGCACTGACTCCCATTAACAGATAAAAAAAACACTTTTCAATATAGGACCACATGTCCACCCCTGCACTCTTCCACAATACTACAGAGGGGTTACTGTATGATGATACTGCTGGCCTGGCATTAAAGGCACAATATCTGGGTGCACTGACGCCATTACCAGATCAAAAACTTTTCAATATAGAACCACATGGTCCGCCCCTGCACTCTTCCACCATACCACAGAGGGGTTACTGTATGATGATACTTGCTGGCCTGGCAGTCTTGCACCAAAGGCAGAATATCTGGGTGCACTGACGCCATTTCCAGATTCAATCTTTTAATATAGGACTGCATGGTCCACCCTTCCAACTTCCACAATACCACAGAGGGGTTACTGTATGATAGTACTTCCTGCCTGGCACTAAAGGCACAATATCTGGGTGCACTGCCATTGACGCCTGTATCAGATTCATATCCTCAGAGGGGTTACGGTGTGACGGCACTGTTGCCGACGCTAAAAGCCCAATTTTAAAGCACCTATTGTTACTTTCATCCAAAGCCTGCATAAGTTTCACAATAATTTAGCCAAAAAAACCACTAAACTTTTTCTCCGCGTCCTAAAATGTCTTTTCATACAGGCTGCCGCCCCAAGCAGTTGTTTATGGATAGATTAAGGGAAAAGCATTTACTGTCATATGAAACGTCATTTTTTGGTTTTTAAGTGTTTCTATACATCCTAGAAATCCGCCACTTCACGGGCAGGTTATGGGGACCTCCTAGGCACAATATTTGAAGGAATTTTTATTTTTTATTTTTAACCCTTATTTCATGGAAAACTCACTGTCCCTTTAAAAATGTTTTTTTTAAAACTTTTTGTCCTTGTATCCTGTCCCCCAGGGCACTACCCGGACCCCCATACACCTTTTATGGCAAATATGTAGCATATATGCCCTCTTGGAGGGCACTCTAAAAAAACAAATTTTCAGCCCCATTGACTTGCATGGGGGTTCGGGTTCGGTCCGGAACAAATGGGAAGTTCGGGTTCGGGCTCGAACCGAACTCGGGGAGTGTTCGGCTCATCCCTAGTTGGGACCAACCTTTAGACAATGGCAGGTGTGTTTAAGACTTTAATTGCAATTTAATATTCATAAACGTCTATATAAAATGCAACCCCATTACGTATCGCAATGAACTTTGACTCGCATAAGAGACATTTCAGAAAGAGGCAATTCTGTTGAAAAGTTGAGCCACAAAAGCCGATATGTAATATGAATTTTTATCAGGAATCAAAATACCGGTAAACTGGAATCTGAATGTCTGAACTAAAAATGGAAAAAATGCGTTTGTAATGAAAGACAATTTAGCATAGCAAACAAAATTAAATCGAGGCCGTAATCTTAAAAATAAATTCTATTAAAATCACCTTTTCAAAATTTAAAATAATATTTTGATACTGAATAGCACAAGAAAGTGGAGGCTGTGTATTGGCATTTGGTTGGGACCAACCGTAAGACAATGGCAGGTGCGTTTAAGACTTTAATTGCAATTTAAAATACATTCATGCTATAAAAACATGCAATCCCCATTGCGTATCGCAATGAACTTGCAGGCGCATGCACGTTACAAGAGCGCAACACCAGTCCTCTGCTGCCGCCTCCCAAAATGCTCGCTAATGTGAGCGTTTGGAGACAGAATGATGTCACATGAAGAACATTCTGACATCATTGGTCCCGGTAGTTGGCATATTCAAAATGCTGCCTGCCAAGTGACATCTTTGTGGGCAGAGGAAATTCTTCCACTTCACACGACGATATCGGCCAAACAAGGCTGGATGATGGGGAAACAGAAGGCACTCCACACAGCCTGACCACTTTAATAAGATAAAGAAGTCAGGTTGCATTGTGTCTTTTTAATTAAACTGAAAACCTCTGTTTTTATTGTATGGATATAAGGTTTTCAAACCACAGATGACAATGTTTTCAGTCTATCCCTATGTGCACCCATGCTGACCAAGGACATGGGATCCCTGTCTGTCTGCATCCCAGGAAATGCCTATGGTTTGCAGTAGCACCAGCAATGATATCAAAAGAATTGCGCTCTTATAATGAATTTAATTTATTTATTGTTATCTAATACTACCAAAGTATCTCAATAACAAAATAAAATGGTTTCAATGACCATTAAATAAATAAACTTCTTGCTGTTACTGTTATCCCTTTGATAATCATTGATTATGCATTCTTCATTTGCACAAACAAGATTGCTTCAATACATTCCCTTAAACACATTTACTCCAAGTTCTCATAGGATTTATCTTTCAGATTTTGCAATATCTCTTGTTTTTTTATTAAATGCTAATTAGTTCATGATCCTTAAAATAATTATTCTTTATTAATCCAGATGATGGTGATCAGCTGAGATTCTTCCAGCGTTGTTTAGAACTGAAAATGAGACACTGCCAAAACACACAGTTTTATGCAAATAAAGCATTAGCCAATACACATACATGTAATCCGCGTAAATAAAACAACATTAAAATGATATTGATAATTGCATGTTTAAGCATTTTGCTGTGAATTTGGTAGAAATTAAGTTAATTTTTAAATTTGTAAAACTAATTTGGTGATCAAAAAAAAATACCCAAATATTTCAAATTCTGGGCAGCAAGATACCCTCAAATATTATCATTCTTATTTATTCACATATATGTCCTAAAATTGGTTCTAGAAATGTGGTTCAGATGTGGATCAAGGGCCCAGTGAGATTATGACACAAGCTAATGTGGTTGAATGTATTTTGTATAAATATATTTTCCTTTTCTTTGACCTTTTCATATATCATAATCCCCAAATAGTCACTCCTGAGATTTGATCAGTAATAATATCAAATGCATGCAATTAAATCAATAAATGAAAGTTAAAAAAGTACATATAAAACTCCCTGTACCCTGATGACCATGAGAAAGCTATAGACTTGTTTTTAACAGTAGAAGTTGGAAACAGACAACGAGGAATGTTTTTGCAATGCAAAATGTTTTGATGTCTTAACTCTAAAGCACACTGAAATATATTAATGGATTGAGTACTGCAAGCGAAGCGATATTTTCCCATAGGTGTGATCAGTTTAGCAGATTGATGGGTGTCTGCCAGACTTGCCAAACCCACTATTGCATTAAATTAATCTTCTGACACCCATGCAACCAGGCCCATCTTCCTGATCAAATAAAAAGGGAGTCCTTTGTCTCCCTCTGAGCATAGGGGCAAAGTCTCCATCCTCATTTCTGTTTCTCCAGCAAGCTCTTCTTGCTCCCTTCCAAATTTGTTTTAGGAGGCACCATGGCCTATAGCAGGAGAAGTGGTGGTGGAGTTGTCAAAAGTGGCTTTAGCTCTAGCTCAGTAGGAGGATGTGTTGGAGGAAGGATGAGTGTAGGGTCTAAAGTTGGTGGCTATTCAGCACAAAGTTTTCACAGCCTTGGTGGAGGTAGGAAAATATCCAGTGTTGTAGTTAGTGGTCGAAGTGGGGGAGGAGGATATAGCAGAGGATTTGGTGATGGTGCTGGTGGAGGAGCTGGAGGATATGGAGGTGGAGGACTGGTGGGATTTGGAGGTGGAGGAGGTGGATTTGGAGGTGGAGGACTGGTGGGATTTGGAGGTGGTGGATCAGATGGATTTGGAGGTGGAGAAGGTGGATTTGGAGGTGGTGGAGCAGGTGGATTTAGAGGTGGAGGAGGATTTGGTGGTGGAGGAGGAAGAGGAGAATTTGGTGGAGGTGCTGGTGGGCCTGGACAATGTGGAGGACCTGGTGGGGATCCCAAATTTCCAGTATGGCCTCCTGGTGGAATTCAGGAGGTGACCATCAATCAAAGTCTTTTGCAACCAATAAATGTTGAAATAGACCCAGCTATCTCAAAGATTAAAACAGAAGAAAGAGAACAAATCAAAACGCTCAATAACAAGTTTGCTACTTTCATTGACAAGGTAAGAGTGATTTCAATGGCCAAATTGTGCTGAGGAATATGTAATTTTTCATATACTGGTTTGAAACTTTGTTGTGAATCTTACTTAGGGTAACTTCACAAGTGAAAATTATGCAAGGCTTTGTTTTGATGTTGAATAACTTTCTCTAAACAGTGTCACACTAAAGTGGCTTCTAAAACATTTCATCCCCTTTCACACTCCAATGCTATATTTAAGAGAGCCAAATTATATATCTAACTCAATGAAGCTATTCCTGTATTTCTTTGCGGTTTACTAGATCTTTTCATCGTTCCGAGCAGGTTAGATTCCTGGAACAGCAAAACCAAGTATTAGAAACAAAATGGCGCCTTTTGCAAGAACAAGGTCAAAAAGGTGGCTCCCAAAAATCAAACATAGATCCTGTTTTTGAGGCTTACATAAACAATCTGAAGAGACAATTGGATAGCCTAGAAAATGATAAGGGACGTCTGAACATTGACCTGAAGACAGTGCAGGATCTTGTAGGAGAATGGAAGAAAAAGTATGTTTTTTTACAAAATGTCTTCTCAATTTATGAAATGGCACTTCTTTAAAAAATAGATTCTGTATTTGTTCTGTTTTTCTTTTTATTCTCAAGTATTTTCTGCTGCAAATATGTATTGTGAAACTGTGATCCTCTCTCACACAGATATGAAGATGAGATTAACAGACGCACTGCCGCAGAAAATGAATTTGTGACACTTAAGAAGGTGAGCTAATCCTAACTGGTTTTTAAAGTATAGATAATATCAGAATATGTTGTATGGATGTAGTTAGCCATGATTTGTGTAGACATTGTACTCAATGGTAAGGAAACGCCTTAAGGAAGGAATCGACAAGCTTGGTGGGAGGGATTCCCCTCTCAGAACCTTCTCAGATTTAGCGCAATATGAGCCCTACCCATATGACTGATTTCTGTAAAAAGCATATAAATGGTTTCAGCATACTCCATTCTGTAAAACCTATTCCCTTGAGTTGGGGTACAGCTAATAGACTTCAAATCTGACATGAGCCTCGCAAGTCACGCTCTTCAGTGGCACGCTTTATGAACACAAACAACACAGCCAGTGGACAAGTCACAAAAAAAGAAGTGTAAGAACTCACCAGGATTTATGTCCTCCAATTAGCAATAATCATCTTGCACTTAATACAATAGATAATATCAGAATATGTTGTATGGATGTAATTAGCCATGATTTGTGTAGACATTGTACTCTACGGTAAGGAAACACCTTAAGGAAGGAATCAACAAGCTTAGCGGGAGGGATTTCTGCATTGACAAATGCGTGGCCTGCTGTTTTCCAAACAACTAAAATCCCATGTAAGACATACTGTATATGTTACGAGATTTGTAGGTTCACGCTGATTTTTTTTTATGGTTGGGTGTGGGGATTGGAGATATGATGACTTTGTGAAACCCAATGTCATAATACACTTGACTTGCTGTTTCCTTCATCCCTGACACGGTGGCCCATGTCCGGGGAAGTGTTGCGCCTTCGCCCCTGGTTGTAGTTGGCACAGCAGCTGTTATACGGAACACTTTATTCCCGGGTACTGTTTACCGCCGGACAGTGAATGGCGGCGCACACCAACCACTAGGTCATAGCATCCGCCAACCACACCTGGAAGTGGATTCTGCCCACGAATCAGACGCATTATGCAGGGGAGGTAACCAATCGCAGCACCCGATTGGCGATCCTATGGGAGAGCGAGGCGTCTCCTCTGATCTCCAATAGGAGTTATTGTGTCTCCATTTAAGGGGCTTCTTGTCTCTTAGTAATCGCCCTAGCATGGTTTCACTTCACCTAGTGCCTTGTTGCTGCCTATATATATATCTTTCCCTGATTGTTTCTCTGGTTCTTTGATCCCGGCTCGTCTTGACTAGGGATGAACTGTTCGGTTCGGAGTTCGATTCGAACATCGCCTGTTCGCATGTTTGCGAACTACGAACATTTCCACGTGTTGGCTGCATGTTCGCCCACAATTCACCACAATGGACCACAATGCACTGTTCCACTGGCTTGAAGCTTGTAATTGGCTACAGCCTTGCACCTGACCACAGGTCAGGTGCAAGACAGGTTCAAGACTATGCCAATCAAAGGCTCAGAGTCCTGATTGGGCAAATTTTGCCCAATCATGGGCTCACAGAGCTAAGTCCCGCAGCACACTATATAAGGCTTCACACAGCGCTTCAGCACGTGTTTGAGAGGAGATTGTTCTTGTGTTAGTGTGTGTTTTCACTGCCAGTCTGCCACCAGCTACTGGGGGGTCTCATTTATACAAAATATCTGGAAATTGTTCTAATCTTTGTGTTCTCACTTCCAGCAACTATTTTGGGGGTCAGTAATTTCTCCAAAATATCTGGGAATTGTGGTAATCTGTGTGTTCTCACTCCCAGCAACTATTTTAGGGGTCAGTAATTTCTCCAAAATATCTGGGAATTGTGGTAATCTGTGTGTTCTCACTGCCAGCAACTATTTGGAGGTCAGTCAGTAATTTCTCCAAAATATCTGGGAATTGTGGTAATCTGTGTGTTCTCACTCCCAGCAACTATTTTGGGGGTCAGTAATTTCTACAAAATATCTGGTAATTGTGGTAATCTGTGTGTTCTCACTGCCAGCAACTATTTTGGGGTCAATAATTTCTACAAAATATCTGGGAATTGTGGTAATCTGTGTGTTCTCACTCCCAGCAACTATTTTGGGGGTCAGTAATTCCTACAAAATATCTGGGAATTGTGGTAATCTGTGTGTTCTCACTCCCAGCAACTATTTTGGGAGTCAGTAATTCCTACAAAATATCTGGGAATTGTGGTAATCTGTGTGTTCTCACTCCCAGCAAGTATTTTGGGGGTCAGTCAGTAATTTCTCCAAAATATCTGGGAATTGTGGTAATCTGTGTGTTCTCACTCCCAGCAACTATTTTGGGGTCAATAATTTCTACAAAATATCTGTGAATTGTGGTAATCTGTGTGTTCTCACTGCCAGCAACTATTTGGGGGTCAGTCAGTAATTTCTCCAAAATATCTGGGAATTGTGGTAATCTGTGTGTTCTCACTGCCAGCAACTATTTTGGGGTCAATAATTTCTACAAAATATCTGGGAATAGTTCTAATCTGTGTCTTGTCACTGCCACCCATCAGGGGGTCTCACTGATTTATAGGAGGTTTCTGGGAATTGTAATCTGTGTCTTCTCACTGCCAGCTATCAGGGGGTCCCACATACTTCTAGCAGATTTTTGCGAATTGTAATCTGTGTCTTGTCACTGTTGCCAGCTATCAGGGGGTCTCACTGATTTGTAGCAGATTTCTGTGAATTTTAATCTGCGTCTTGTCACTGGCACCCATCAGGGAGTCTCACTGACTTCTAGGAGGTTTCTGGGAATTGTAATCTGTGTCTTGTCACTGGCTGCCAGCTATCAGGTTGTCTCACTGAGTTATACCAGAGTTCTGGAAATCTTTAATCTTTATACCAGAGTTGAATCAGAGTTCTGTATATATTTAATCTATATATCACTCACCATGTCAGAAAGACCAAAAAGGACAGGCAGACGCTCCCAGACACAAATAAGAGGGCAAGCAGCCTCTGTGTCGGGAGGCTGTGCCTCTGGTCGTGGTGGACGTGGTGCATCCTCTGCAGGGGCACGCTTGTCCTTTCTAACTGGTGCTGGCCGTCTTAAGCAGCATCAACATACAGAGGATTTGGTGGATTGGATAACCAGGCCATCCTCTTCCTCCGAGTCCTCTGCCAGCCAGGCTTGTAGCGGTTTACAGTCCACCTCACGGAGGAGTCAGCTGAATTGTTTGACTACAATGACAGTGACATGCTGCTTGATGATGCGTAGCAACTACAGTGCTCTGATTCAATCTCTGAGGTTGAGGAAGGGAGTATAATCAACCTAGAGGAAGGGGGTGCCAGTGACACACAAATAACTGGCACTCATGTTGCCCCAGCAGCTGCAGCATACTGCCAAGTTGGCTCCAGTGACGAGGAGATAGGGGGTGATGACAATGATGATGATGAGGTCACTGACTCCACCTGGGTGCCTGATCAAACAGAGGAGTCAAGTGAGGAGGAGGCACAACAAACACAAGGCACAACTTCCTCTATGACCAACCGTAGCACTAGCCAGTCCAAGGCATCAGATGTCAGAGCTGCTCCGGTGCAGAGCGCTGTTATCTCAAAGCACACATTCAGGAACTCTGCTGTCTGGGAGATATTTAAGAAATGTACAGCAGACCGCACCATTGCTATTTGTAATCTATGTCAGGTGAAGCTCAAGCGTGGGAAAGACACCGGACGCTTGGGTACCACATACTTGAGGCGACATATGACCACCTACCACGCATCCCGTTGGCACAAATCTTTGCGTATGTCCTCCTCACCTGTCTCTTCCCCCACTATATGTCCTGCCATGTCCTTGACTCCAACCTCCACTGACAGGGATGATGCTACAGTAATGGATATACCAGCTCCTTCCTCACAATGTGACAGCATCCCATCAGTTGAAGATTTACGCAGTCAGATTACGTTGCCCCAGCTGCTGCAGCGTAAGAAAAAATATAGTCCCAACCATCCCCAAGCACACCGTCTAAATGCCAGCTTAGCAAAATTACTCGCATTGCAACTGCTGCCTTTCCAGCTGGTGGACTCTGCTCCCTTCCGGGAATTTGCTGAATGTGCTGTACCACAGTGGCAGGTTCCAAAACGCCATTAATTTTCATGCAAGGCCATTCCAGCACTATACCAGCACGTGGAAGACAATGTTATTGAGTCATTGGGAAAGGCAGTCAGCAGCAAGGTGCATGTGACTTTAGACAAGTGGTCCAGCAAGCAAGGACAGGGCCGTTACATTTCCTTCACGGCACACTGGGTAACTCTGATTGCAGCTGGAAGGGATCCAAGATGGGGCTTTGTGCAGGAGCTTGTTCATCCACCACGCCTCCAGAAAGCTGCTTGTATGAGGCCTGTCTGCTCCACCACCACCTCTCCCTCTTCCTCCTCCTCCTCCTTCTCTGTCTCTGGCGAAGTGGCAGTTAAACTGAGTTTAACTGGCAGGGGCTACGCAATGTCTTAAGCAAAAAGATTCCATACTGTGCTTGAGCTGGTTTGTTAAGGGGACAGGAGCCACACTGGGCCAGAAATTCTGTCAGCTCTGCAGGGGCAGGTGCAGAGATGGTAAACACCATGCCAGCTTGAGCTGGGAATGGTCGTCTGTGATAATGGCAGCAACCTTCTCTCCGCCCTACGCCTGGGTCAGTTGACGCATGTACCATGCCTAGCACACATCCTAAATCTGGTGGTACAGCAATTCCTAACCAGGTACCCAGGGCTGGCAGAGCTTCTCAGCCAGGCCAGAAAGTCTGCAGCCACTTCAGACGGTCATTCCCTGCAAGTGTTTGCCTGGCAGAAATTTAAAGAGAATTCCACCTTCCCACAAACCGTCTGATCTGTGACATGCCCACCGGGTGGATCTCAACATTAGCAATGCTGCAGCATTTGCACAAGCAGCATGGGCCATCAAAGAGTACCCGTGTGAGTATGGCACAAGGACAGGTTCAAGTCAACTTGGTTTCCCCCCCCCCACAGTGGCTGATGATCAAGGATGCATGCACTGTACTGTCACCATTTGAGGAGGCAACGAGGATTGTGAGCAGGGACAGTGTATGCATCAGTGACACAATTCCTTTAGTGTTCCTGCTGGAGCACACTCTGCGGGGAATTATAGATGTGGCTCTAGAGGCAGAGCAGCGGGAGGAAGAGGAGGCCTTCCCTAGCGCTGAAGGCCCCAGTATTTCCGCAGACAGCATTCCAGCGGGTCCTCCTCAGATCAGACAGGAGGAGGAAGAGGAGGAGGCATAATATTTAAGTAGTGGGGGCATTGAAGGTGGGGATTCCTCAAGGGAGGGTTTTGTGTGAAATACAAGGAATAGTACGTGGCTGGGATGAGGAAGTGCACGATGGGGTCATCCTCCTCATTGACCAGGAAGACTCGGAAGCTAATGCCACCTCCAACCTACGCTGCATGGGCTCCCTTATCCTGCAAAGCCTGCTAAAGGACCCCAGGATTCGTGCTATCAAGGAGAGGGATCATTACTGGTTGGCAAGCCCCTTCTTGATCCACGATACAAGGGTAAAGTTGCAGAGCTCATCCTGTCGGCACAGAGGGAGAACAGAATGAAAAAATTTGAGGACGCTCTAAAGTGACACTTGTGTAACACCTTTCCAGGCACTGGTAGGTTACCAAGTGATGACACAGGTGCTTCTGAGGCTGCGGATGATCAGAGGAATAGTGGTGAAGGCCGGGGCCGCTTGACTGATGCCTTTTTAATTTTTTTTAGTCCACGACGCCCAGGGACGTCAAATGTAGGCACCCATTGCCAGCGTCTTCACCATATGGTGCAGGACTACCTAGGGGCAAGGACAGACCTGGATACCTTTCCAGCAGATGATCCACTGGCTTACTGGGTGTTGAGATTGGATCACTGGCCAGAACTTAGCCAATATGCTATGGAGCTACTAGGTTGCCCTTCATCCAGCGTGCTTTCTGAAAGGACGTTCAGTGCCGCTGGAGGTTTTGTCACAGACAAAAGAGTGCATCTGTCCACCGACTCTGTAGACCGGCTGACATTTATAAAAATGAATCAGTCCTGGATCAGCAGCTATCAATTCCCTGATGCTGACGTAACTGAATAGATCGGGGACGTCTTCTGCATTCACAAAATCTCCACCACTGAACTCTTCCACAATACCACAAAAGGGTTACAGTGTGAAGGCACTTTTTGCCATGAAAGGCACAATATTTGGGTGCACTGACGCCTGTGCCACATTTATATCGTTTTAAGTTTTTGAACCGCAGGGTCTAACCCTGCACTCTTCCAGAATACCACAAAAGGGTTACGGTGTGAAGGCACTTGCTGCCTTGAAAGGAACAATATTTGGTGCACTGACGCCTATGCCACATTTATATCATTTTAATTTTTTGAACCGTAGGGTGCAACCCTGCACTCTTCCACAATACCACAGAGGAGTTACGGTGTGACGACACTGTTGCCAACACTAAAGGCCCAATTTTAAAGCACCTATTGTTACTTTCATCCAAAGCCTGCATAAGTTTCACCATAACTTAGCCAAAAAAATCACTAAACTTGTTCTGCGTGTCCTAAAAGGTCTCCTCTTTTAATACAGACTGCCGCCCCAAGCAGTTGTTTATGAATAGATTAAAGGAAAACCGTTTACCGTCATTTGAAACGTCATTTTTTTGTTTTTAAATGTTTCTATACATCCTACAAATCCGCCACTTCACGGGCAGGTTATGGGGACCTCCTAGGAATTTTTTGTTTTTATTTTTAACCCTTATTTCATGGAAACTCACTGTCCCGTTAAAAATGTTTTTTTTTTAAACTTTTTGTCCTTGTTTCCTGTCCCCCAGGGCACTACCCGGACCCCCATACACCTTTTATGGCAAATATCTTGCATATATGCCCTCTTGCAGGGCACTCTAAAAACCGAACTTTTGACTCCCATTGACTTGCATTGAGTTCAGTTCGTGTTCGAGTTCGAACTCGAACTTTCGAAATTGTTCGAGTTCGAATGCGAACCGAACACGGGTGTGTTCGGCTCATCCCTAGTCCTGACTATCCTGACCTCTGGCACCCCGATGTTTGGCTTTGTTATACGGATTTCCAGCACTCTGTTTTCCATTTAACCTTTTGCTTGCCAGTTAGTTTACTGTTTTAACCTGGCCATAAGGACCGGTTAGTTAGGGTTTATGTTTTATTGTATGCAAGCAGGGTTTTCTATCCTTGACTACCGGTTATTAGGGTCAGTGGTATTACTTATACTGTAAGGTGCTTGACTGTGAGAGACCAGTTGCTATCTGTATTATAGCCCGGCCATTACCAAGGACCGGTAGGTAGAGACTGTTGGTTTATTGTCTGCAAATGGTGTTTACTCAATCCTGACTTAGTTTAACTGCGCCCACAACTCTCTATTTTGTGTTTGTCTTTCTCATTATTACTGACCATAACCCGGCCATTACTAAGGACCGGTTGGTCAGAGTCTGTTGGCTTATTGTCTGCAAGCGGGGTATCCCGATCCTGACAATCCCCCACATTCAATCTCTTTCCTCCTCCTGCCGCTACCAACTACGTAATTTTTGCAGAATTCGATAATTTCTTACCGCTGACACCACAAAGCAACTCATCGATGCCCTTGTAATCTCCCGACTTGACTATTTAATACATTTTTTAATTTCTTTATTAAAAGTTAAATTTTACATTGGTCTCTGGGAGACACCAGTATTCTGATCCTATCAGAATAATTGTATTTCACCATCTCTTTAGGGGGAAACCCTTAGGTCTCTCATGATCGTTTCAACCTTATATAACACAATTCTTTCCTGGTACCACATTGTTACGCTTTTCCTTTATGGTAGTTACATGACTATTTAATAAGCTTTTAATTGGCCTCCCTCTATCCCACCTCTCCCCCTACAATCCATTCTAAATGCCTCTGCCAGGCTCATCCACCTCACCCTCCACTCTGTCTCTGCAGTTCCACTCTGCGAGTCCCTTCACTGGCTCCCCATCCACTGCAGAATTAAATTCAAAATCCTTACCCTGACCTACAAAGCTCTCACTAACTCAGCTCCCCACTACCTGTCCTCATTATCACCAAATACAACCCAGCCCGCTCCCTAAGATCAAACAGTGACCTGCACATAGCTTCTCCCCGCATC
Source organism: Leptobrachium leishanense (assembly GCA_009667805.1). Classification (NCBI taxonomy): domain Eukaryota; kingdom Metazoa; phylum Chordata; class Amphibia; order Anura; family Megophryidae; genus Leptobrachium; species Leptobrachium leishanense. Next base: position 386,302,414 of record CM019064.1, on the reverse strand, counting down.
ACCTCTTCCCATGAGAGACTGCAGGATTTCTCATGCGCAGCCCCCATCCTCTGGAACACTCTCCCTCATACAGTCAGACTTTCCCCTAGTTTCTCTTACTTCAAATGCTCCCTTAAGACATTCCTACTTAGGCAAGCCTACCACCCAACTCACTGACACAACCAGTTCATCACTAGGGATGAGTGTTCGGTTCGGATCTGTTCGGAGTTCGAATCGAACATCGGCTGTTCGAACGTTTGCGAACTTCGAACTTTTTTGGGACGTTCGCCAAAAGTTCGAAAAATTATTTTTTTGAACAAAGTATAAAAAATGCTTAAAAAATACTAAAAAATCTATATATATAAAGAGACTCTTTACTGCAGAATATTATAAGCAACGGTTTTTTAGATATTGGATTAAAACAGGAATATTTTTAACATTGAAGCCTTTGGGATAAAACATTCTTGTTCCTAAAACATCAGGCAGACACGGCTCTCTAATCAGGCACTGCAGAGGGCAGCCTGCCGGGGCCTCCCAAGGATCCCCTTGAGGAGCATGCGGCCGCCGGATGACAGAGCTGCGACTGTGCAGGCTAGCCGCCCGGGTGCATGTGGCAGAGACAGGCAGCGCAGGGAGGGAGCCACTGCACCTGCGGCCACGGCAGACCCCCCCCACAACCAGGATCCAGGGAGCCCCCACTGACCACCAGGCTAAGGTAAGGTGACACATTTCTAAAAAAATAAAATCCGAGGACATTTTTAAATGTCCCCGGGAACATAAAATAAAACTTTTTTTTTCTTTCTCTACCTGGTTGAATGTATTTAATTATATATATATTAGATACATTCATCCAGTTAGAGGGGGTGGCATGTGGGCTGCGCGGGGTCTCAGGCAGTGGTTTTGTTTTTTAGTGTGTATATTTTTAGCAAATTTATAGGGGAAGGTAAGGGCAGGTACGATATATATATATATATATATATATATAGATAAGATATATATCTATATTCTTATAAATATATATATCCAGACTTGTATTGCACACAAATTTTGGCAACTAATTGCCCCCCCCAATTTGGCTGATCCCTCCAGAAGAAATGTTGAACCCGATAGGGCAAAGAATAATATATATATTCTCTGCTCTGTCGGGTTCAACATTTCTTCTGGAGGGATCAGCCAAATGGGGGGGGGCGCATTTAGCTGAGATTGTTCATATGCCACCCCCCATGTGCATATGTGTATACATGGTCTGAGGTCTGTGGGTGAGTGTATATATATATATCTGTGCGTTGATATACACGTACAGTATATATAGGTCTGCGTGTTGATATATACTTATATGTCTGTGTGTGGTATCAATGCATCCCTACTCTATACACAGTGCTCCGTGTCCCTATAAAATATATGATCAGGGGTACCTATATTTTTATACTATTCCTATTAAATTAACAGTAATTTTGATGTATTTTATTAAGTAGAAACTTTTTTTGCCTTATATAACATGTGCTTTGTGAAAATAAAACGGTTTTTGTGTACATTTTAATTTAAATAGTGGATTCCTGTCCAGTGCGGTGAGAAGCAAACGTAATGCAGTGTAGACACGCTGCGAGGTGGAGTGGAGTGAAGTCAAGCCTGCAAAATGTTTGCTTCTCTTCGCTACGCCGTGCGTCGCTACACGCTCGGTGTGTCTAAGCCTTTATTCCCGCATCGCTAGGTTACCGAATCAGTTTGTATACTTGTTACTGACCCTGCTTGTTCTGAGGACCCGATCTGTTGCTGACTTTGCATGCCACTTGACTATTCTCTCTGCGTATTCCCTGCCTGTTCCGTTTGCTTCCTGTTGCTACTGGTGTGCGCCGATTCTCACCATATACAGAAACGCAGTACAAGTGCCTAAACATTGCTGACCCAGTTGTGTTATAGCTGCTGATGTAACTGAATAGATCGGGATCTCTTCTGCATTACCAAAAACCTCCACCACTGCACTCTTCCACAATACCTCAGAGGGGTTTCGTGTGAAGCACTTGCTGCCACCAAAGCACAATATTTGGTGCACTGCCACTGACGCCTATATCAGATTCATATCATTTTAATATTGGACTGCAGGGTCCACCACTGCACTCTTCCACAATACCACAGAGGGGTTACGGTGTGAAGGCACTTGCTGCCACCAAAGGCAAAATGTTTGGGTGCACTGACTCCTGTACCAGATTCATATCATTTTAATATTTGACCGCAGGGTCCAACCCTGCACTCTTCCACAATACCACAGAGGGGTTACAGTGTGACGGCACTGTTGCCGACACTAAAGGCCCAATTTTAAAGCACCTATTGCTACTTTCATCCAAAGCCTGCATAAGTTTCACCATAATTTAGCCAAAAAATCACTAAACTTGTTCTGCGTGTCCTAAAACGTCTCCTCTTTTCATACAGCCTGCCGCCCCAAGCAGTTCTTTATGAATAGATTAAAGGAAAACCATTTACCGTCATTTGAAATGTCATTTTTTTTGTTTTTAAATGTTTCTATACATCCTACAAATCCGCCACTTCATGGGCAGGTTATGGGGACCTCCTAGGCACGATATTTAAAGGAATTTCTCATTTTTATTCTTAACCTTTATGTCATGGAAACTCACTGTTCCTTTAAAAACAATTTTTTTTTTTACTTTTTGTCCTTGTTCTCTGTTTCCTGCACTACCCGGACCCCCATACACCATTTATGGCAAATATCTAGCATATATGCCCTCTTGGAGGGCACTCTAAAAATCGAACATTCGGGTCCCTTGACTTACATTGAGTTCGGATCGTGTTCGTGTTCGAACTCGAACTTTTGAAATTGTTCGAGTTCGAAGTTGAACCGAACACGGGGGCGTTCGGCTCATCCCTATTCATCACTCCCACCCTGCAGTCCATCACTCTCACCTTGCATTCCTCTCCTCCTTCCACCACCAACCCTTCTAGAATGTGAGTTCCCACGGGAATAGGGCCCTCATTTCCTCCTGTACTGGTTTGTCAAATGTTGTTACCCTGTCTGTATTGTGCCCATTGCTATAATAATAATAAACTTTTCCAAAATGTGGAAAAAAGTAAGTCATTTTATTATCAGTCAGAAATCCAAACCTTCTCAGATTTAGCCCAATATGAGCCCTACCCATATGACTGATTGCTGTAAAAAGCATATAAATGGCTCAGCATACTCCATTCTATAAAACCTATGCCCTTGAGTTGGGGTACAGCTAATAGACTCCGAATCTGACATGAGCCTCGCAAGTCACGCTCTTCAGTGGCATGCTTTATGATCACAAAAAACAAAGCCAGTGGACAAGTCCTAAAAAAAGAAGGGTAGGAACTCACCAGATTTCTGTCCCCCAAATAGCAATAATCATGTCGCACTTAACACAAACACACTCTCAATTCTGATATTTACAGTATGTGCGTATGTGGATTTTAGCAAAAATATATGATAAAACCTATATTTATTGTGACTTATTAACAGGGAAATATGTTTGAACACCTGAATAAAAGCTTATAATATGTGAGATCGATGGGATTTAAGTTCCATCTGCAAAAATAGTGGAGGAAATGCATTCCCACACGTTCCCCCTCGACTTGACCCCTGAATAATGCCCCTTGAATCCTACACAGGATGACAGGGCTGGGTGGGTAATGCTATTTTTTATTTAGTATAAAACTGATGCTATTTGTGTTATTTTTAAAACAATATATAGTTTCAAATATATCAAGAGAGTGTTTGACAGGAGCTCCAACAGAACGAGAAATTATAACTGACCAAAAACAGAGAAATAATGTTAAAAAAAATGGTTCACTCTTAACCCTTGCTTCAATCAAGAAAATAATAATTTCTAAAAGGGTCGGCATTATTTCCTGGTTTTCTTATAGGATGTGGATGGCGCTTACAAGGAAAAGGTAAAACTGGAAACCAGAGATGACCTTATCACAGATGATCTGAACTTCCTTAAGTTACTGTTTGATGCGGTAAGAATTATCACCCTCCTTTATCAATATGAGCTTATTTATATATAATGTGAATAGAGAGCATAAGTCCATAGGAAATCCTTAAGAATACATACAATACAATGAAAGTGTGTGATTAGAATGTGATAACTTGCCTATTATCAAGTACACCAAGCAGTTTTAAAATAGCAGTACACAAGCTTCTGCGTTTAGTATGTTGGATCACTCATTTAATAGCTGCCTTGGCAAAATAAGTGCACTTGCAGTTTCAATCAATGTGCGTTTTGTTCTCATAAATGGCAAATCACTTGAGTCTTTTATTTTGATCCATTTTTAGGAACTTTCATCTGTACAAGTACAAGGCACCGACACATCAGTCATTCTGTCTATGGACAACAGCCGTAACTTGGACATGAAAGACATTGTGCATGCTGTACAGGCTCAATATCAACAGATAGCAGACAGGAGTAAAGCAGAAGCCGAAGCAACATACAATGACCAGGTAAACATGATTGCTACACCTGTTATCACAAGAGATTGTATAAGTAGGCAACACCCTCCAATTAATTTATTCTTAATACATGTTGAAACTAAAGCACCGCTGAGTGAAATTTTAATGAAAGGTTTGAACAAGGTATTTGAAAGATCTTTTAAGGGATATACAGTGGCAAGAAAAAGTATGTGAACCCTTTGGGATTACTTGGAGTTTTGCATGAATTGGTCATAAAATGTGCTCTGATCTTCATCTCACAACAATTTGAAAAACACAGTCTGTTTAACCACTTCAATGCGGTGGACGCGCTCAGCGCGTCCAACCGCATTTGTACTTCGCTGCCGAGGACGCGCTGAGCGCTGGGCTGCAAAATAAAAAAAAAGTTTTTTTTATATTTATTTATTAGTGCAACAATATTGTTCCCATTTCAATTATAATGTGAACAATGATGCTGCACTAACGATTTTTTCTATGGGGGGCGTTTGCTAAAAAACACGTAATTTTCCCCAAAAAAAGTAACGATTCCTCATTTCTAATTTTTTTAACAAGCGCACCCCATAGAAAATATAACCGCAAACGATCGCATTTTAAAATGTGAAAAAAACTATTTACACGTCGTAAATTATTGAAAATTCTAATTTTATTGCATTTTTTGTTATAATATACAGACATAACATAACGTATATATACAATAATGACATATTATGAATCTGCACAGTCTGCCGGAAAGAACGATATATAATATGTCTGGGTCATATATTAAAATAAGGCTTCAAAACGCGGTTAAACATGATGAGCGAAACCGGTAAAAATGAGCTCAGCACAGAGGCGGGAAAAGGCTCAGCAGCGAAAGGGTTAAAATAACACAACACAAACATTATATGTTTTCATGTTTTTATTGAACAGAACATGTAAACATTCACAGTGCAGGGTGTGAAAAGTAGTGAACCTTTGGACTTAATAACTGGTTGACCCTCCTTTTGGCAGCAATTAGGGATGAGCCGAACACCCCCCGAGTTCGGTTCTGGGCCCGAACCCGAATTTTTCCAAATGTTCCGGTCCAAACCCGAACCCCATGCAAGTCAAAGGGGCTGAAAATTCGGTTTTCATAGTGTGCCATAAAAGGTGTATGGGGGTCCGGGTAGTGCCCTGGGGGACAGGAAACAAGGTCAAAAAGTTTAAAAAAACACTTTTTTAAAGGGACAGTGAGTTTTACAAAAAGAAAATGGCTCGATCCTCATTTTCCAACAGAGCACCGCAAATATGGAATAACCTCCCAGACACCGTCAAATCTTCCCCAGTCTAAAGTCCCTTAAGACTTCCCTATTAACATACCTCAATACGGAATGCACCTGTAAACATGTAACATAATGACTTTATTTCCTCCATATTTATTTTTCTGTTAATCTGTATATTTGGTCTTGTGTTAATATCTTGCATTTTACTATTTTGTATTTCTGTAACCACTCAATGTTCTCGAACCCAGGACATACTTGAAAACGAGAGAAATCTCAATGTATCCTTCCTGGTAAAATCCTTTATAAATAAATAAATAAATAAATAAAGTATCATCATACAGTAACCCCTCTATAGTATTGTGGAAGAATGCAAGGGTGGACCATGTGGTCCTATATTGAAAAGTTTTTTATCTGGTAATGGGTGTCAGTGCACCCAGATATTGTGCCTTTGGTGCCAGGCCAGCAAGTATCATCATACAGTAACCCTTCTGTAGTATTGTGGAAGAATGCAGGGGTGGACCATGTGGTCCTATGATAAAAAGATATGATTCTGGTCAAGGCGTCAGTGCACCCAGATATTGTGCCTTTGATGGCAGCTAGTGCCTTCACACCGTAACCCTTTTGTGGTATTGTGGAAGAGTGCAGGGTTGGACCCTGCTGTTCAAAAAATTAAAATGATATAAATCTGGCACAGGCGTCAGTGCAGCCACGCTGGATGAAGGGAAACCTAGTAGCTCCATAGCATATTGGCTAAGTTCTGGCCAGTGATCCAATCTCAACACCCAGTAAGCCAGTGGATCATCTGCTGGAAAGGTATCCAGGTCTGCCCTTGCCCCTAGGTAGTCCTGCACCATATGGTGAAGACGCTGGCAATGGGTGCCTACATTTGACGTCCCTTGGGCGTCGTGGACTAAAAAAATTTAAAAATGCATCAGTCAAGCGGCCCTGGCCTTCATCACTATTCCTCTGATCATCCGCAGCCTCAGAAGCACTTGTGTCAGCACTTAGTAATCTACCGGTGCCTGGAAAGGTGTTACACAAATGTCGCTTTAGAGTGTCCTCTAAAATGTTGCTGAAAGCTGTCCTGCCCTTTAAAAACACACACCAGTTTTGGGTTTACTGGTTTCAAGAAGCACTGCCTGATGTGAACCATGCCTCGCAGAAAAGAGCTATCAGAAGACCTACAATCAAGAATTGTTGACTTGCATTAAGCTGGAAAGGGTTACAAAAGTATCTCCAAAAGCCTTGATGTTCATGTGTCCACGGTAAGACAGACTGTCTACAAATGGAGAAAGTTCAGCCACTGTTGCTACTCTCCTAGGCGGTGGTTGTCCTGTAAAGATGACTGCAAGAGCACAGCGCAGACTGCTTAATGAGGTAAAGAAGAATCCTAGAGTGTCAGCTAAAGACTTACAGAAATCTCTGGCACATGCTAACATTTTTGTTGACACATCTACAAAAAGGAAAACATTAAACAAGAATGGAGTACATTAGGCTTGTGCACCGATTTTTTTTTCGGTTCGATTCGGTTTGATTTTTTGGATTTTAAACTTTTCGATTCGGCTCGTTTCGACTGATTTCTGTTTCGATTCGGTTCGGCTCGATTCGTTTTTCGTGTAATTTTTTTTTCGGAATATCGACCATTTTTTGTATTTTCGTGTCACTTAGCTCGTTTTTTGTATCGACTTTTCGCGATTTCAGAAATTTTCGTTTTTCGGAATTGCACATGTTTTCGGAATTTCAACCATTTTTCGTATTTTCGTGTCGCTTAGCTCGTTTTTTGTATCGACTTTTCGTAAGTTCGGAAATTTTCGTTTTTTCGGAAAGTCTGTTCTCCTCGTTTCAAAGCAATAAATTTCGATTTGACACATTTCAAGTCCATTCGAAAATTCCGAAAATATTTCGTTTTCGGCTCGAAAACTTTTCGGATCTGCCATTTTCGGATTTATAAATTTTCGGAAATTCGGCCGCATCCGAAAACACTAATCGGGAAATTTCGTGAAAATTCCGAAATTCCGAAACCCGAAACGCACATCCCTAGAGTACATGGGAGGACACCTCGGAGGAAGCCATTGCTGTCCAAAAAGAATATTGCAGCACGTTTGAAGTTTGCAAAAGAGCACCTGGATGTTCCACAGCACTACTGGCAAAATATTCTGTGGACAGATGAAACCAAAATTGAGTTGTTTGGAAAAAACACACAACACTAGGTGTGGAGAAAAAAAGGCACAGCACACCAACATCAAAACCTCATCCCCACTGTAAAACATGGTGGAGGGAACATCATGGTTTGGGGCTGCTTTACTGCCTCAGGGCCTGGATGAATTGTTGTCATTGATGGAAAAATGAATTCCAGAGTTTATCAAGACATTTTGCAGGAAAACGTAAGACCATCTGTCCACCAACTGAAGCTCCGCAGAGGATGGGTGATGCAACAGGACAATGACCCAAAGCATACAAGTAATTCAACAAAAGAATGGCTTCAACAAAACAAAATATGCCTTCTGGAGTGGCCCAGTAAGAGTCCTGACCTTAACCCGATTGAAATGCTGTGGCATGACCTTAAGAGAGCGATTCACAAACAACCCAAGAATATTGCTACACTGAAACAGTTTTGAGAAGAGGAGTGGTCCAAAATTACTCCAGATCGTTGTGCAGGTCTGATCTGCAACTACAGGAATCGTTTGGTTGAGGTTATTGCTGCCAAAGGAGGGTCAAACAGTTATTAAGTCCAAAGGTTCACATACTTTTTCCACCCTGCATCGTGAATGTTTACATGTTCGGTTCAATAAAAACATGAAAACATATGTTTGTGTTGTATTATTTTAAGCAGACTGTGTTTTTCAAATTGTTGTTACTTAGATGAAGATCAGAGCACATTTTATGACCAATTCATGCAAAACTCCACGTAATCCCAAAGGGTTCACATACTTTTTCTTGCCACTGTATATATGACACAAAAAGTGCAACAAAATATAGAGAGCTTCTTTTACATTAGGGAATGACAATTAGTGCAAGAGTAGTTATAAAATAGATACACACGACCGTTAATAATGATGTAGATCACAGAGTTATACAGAATATGATATATAATCAGAACACATAAATATTTTTTCTTAAACATTTGCACATCACCACCTTAAACAACTAAAGTATATGAGCTAGATATGTGCATGGCCAAATAATTTGACCCTTGAAAGCTCGGCTTCCTATTTTATAGCTAGTCTGCTATAACCTCTCAAGGTTAGACAGAACATCACTTATGAGTTACCTCTTTGTTTTCTGATTAGGGTTAGGTTTGCTTTTTGTGCTTGTTTTAGGGTTAGGTTTAGGTTTATGGTTTGTCGTTATGGTTAATATTAGGTTTAGTGTTACTATTTCTGCTTGCTTTAGGATTTGTGTTAGAATTAGGGTTAGGGTTAGTATCAGGGTTACTATTTCTGCTTGTTTTAGACTAAGAGGAATAGGCTTTCTGTTTTGCTTGTTTTAAGCTTAGTACTTAAGTTAGGATGTCTATTTCCACTTGTTTTATGATTAAGATTAGAGATTTTGCAATGAACAGTAAGTGATTTTTTTCTGTTACCTGGATGGAAACTAATCAATTTGATTATATTCATATTGATATGGTTACATTCATTTACTGTATTTATTACGGATACGATCCAGACCGAACCAAATCACACAAATATAATATGATCATAAAATGACTTGCTTACCGCACATAGCCATTCTGCTTTGAATTTAACTACATAAAAATACTGTAATGTACATAACTCCCAACCTAGAGGAACAGAAAAGAACTCAGTTATTTTTTGGTAAAATTAGTACACGTCAGTATATATTGATTATTAGGTCCTGGATGTATTCACAATGTTTGTCTAAATATTAGGTTTTCAAAGTAGGATTTATCGCAAGTTTTGTTCAACCAATAGCTAGAAGAATTTAACACAAAGGGCTATATTACAATCCTCGCATTAAAACACGGGCGTAAGGGAGGAAAAACTGCATCCTCAATCATCCCCCTTGCCCCCCTCGTTTTAACGCTGGATTACAATGCAGGCGCAAAAAATGCTGCCTGCATTTTTACCGCGCGTTAACCCCTAGGATGCTCGCGGCAGCGCTGAGCGCAGCCGAAAGCATCCACTAGATGGAGTCCATAGGACTCCATTGAGTATCCCCTGCCGGTTACATGACCAGCCGGATCTCGTCTCGCGAGATCCCATGTTAAGTATAGGGAGCACAAAGTACTGTAACCTCGGTTACTTAACCTGTTTGCGCTTGGATCGTAATATGCGTTAGATACCGCGGCTAACGTTAATGCTCACGCAAGTGAGCGTTAACGTTAACGTCAGGAATGTAATGTGGCTCAAAGTACTTCTATGACTTATTACTGCTTTGCAAGATATGAGATTTGCACACAAACTGATTTCATGTTCACAGAGTACAATTTAATAATAATGTGGTTTTATTTTATTGTTAAGGAAACCTTCAGGCTTTATATCTAGTTTCCAAAACTAATGTATTTTCCTCTACAAAGCATATTCACGATAAAGACCTAAACCTTATCATTATCTTATCCTACAATTTTATTACTATCAGACTTTCTTTCTGCTCCTTAGTTCAAGCAACTACAAGCTGTGGCAGGACAACACGGCGACAGCATAAAGAACACTAAGTATGAGATTCTAGATTTTAACCGTTTAATCCATAGGTTGAGAAGCGAGATTGAGAGTGTAAAGAAACAGGTAACTACATTGCATGGTATCTCACAGGAATTCAGTATATATGAAACTCTATAACTGCGATAACGTAGACTCTGTATCAGGGTTATTCAAAGAGATCCGAATGGCTGGAGAAAGGTAACCGAACGCTGAAATCCAGAGAGCAGGCAATTCACCAAATCCTGGCGAATTGCCTGCACATACGGTGCCTGTTCGAGGGCAGTGAAATCCCCATAAAAAAGCACTGCTTCGGCTATTCAGAGAACACAAACCAGTAGTGAAAGGTTCCTGAAATGCCCTGCCATTCGGTGGTTTAATTCGGCAGGTTTATTCAGGCAAATCCCATAGGCTTCAATGTTAAAAGAAATTCCCATTTTAATTCAATATCTAATAAACTATTCATTATAAAACTCTGCAGTAAAGAATCTCTTTATTTAGATTTTTTTTGATATTTTAGGCATTTTCCTGGATTTTGTTTTGAAAAAAAGTCCTTTTTTTTTTATGTTTACTTATTTTTTCTGTAACAGCCCTTTTTGTTATCATTCATTGGATCATATGTAAATTTCAGACATTTTCACTCAGTAGATTCTTTGCAAATTTCACTTTTCAAACATTCAAGCAAACTGTTTTCTTAATTTATTCACTTCACTCGTCTGCGGTGTCGGCTTTTTCCGGCGGCTTCGCTGCGTGTGATCGGCTCCTGCTCGGGTCTTTCCAGTGTCTTCGGTGGGTTAATCCAGATGTTTTTGCGGGTTTCGGCGCGCATTCGCTGGGTTTTTGCGGTGACTTTTCGTCGGGTTTGCGGCGACTTTTCCCTGCGCTTCGACGGCCCTGTGGGGCTTGCTGAATACACCGCAGGGTCGCCGAAATGGGATTGCCGAATTGAAGAGATTGGTTCTCTTTGAATAACCCTGTATGTGTATTCTAAGATGTACAGTTACAGTGATTAATCTGCGAAATAACCTACGGTATATATGAAAGTCTATAATAGCGATAACTTAGACTCTGTATGTGTATTCTAAGATGTGCAGTTACAGAGCATATAACATAATCTGCGAAATAGCCCGCTAGTAGAATTGAAAAAACATACTGTCAATAATGATTAGAATATCGATTGAACTCCATTGCAGATCCATTAAAAAAGAAAACTTAAAAAGAAACAACATGGCTTCTTTCCTGCAGATTGCTGCTTTACAACAGTCTATTGCTGAGGCCGAGCAACGTGGAGAAGCTGCCCTAAAAGATGCCCAGAAGAAACTGGCTGAATTGGAAGCCGTGTGCAAGAAGCTCAAGGAAGACTTGGCTCGCCAGCTGCATGAATACCAGGAGATGTTGAGTGTTAAACTAGCTCTAGATGTTGAAATTGCAACCTACAGGAAACTGTTAGAAGGAGAAGAGGGCAGGTGAGTAACATGACTCTGTCAAAATCTAAGCCAATGTAGCTTTTATGAACGTTAACAAAATTCAAATGTATTTGATCAAAGACCTTCAAGCATCCTTTGATTTCTTGATGTGTACTGGAATAAAAGCAATGAGAGCAGCCATTAAGATCCAATGTAGACTTCCCTTACAGCAGTATGAGAACGTGCTCAGAGTATGTGATGCAAAGGAAACTTCCAAGGGTTATAGCGATACTCTATAGCCTATATTATGTCTAATAAAAGTGGCTGCCCTAGGCCTCTCTCATAAAAGGGCATCACATGATGGAATGGACAGCCGGTGTCCTGCATGTTACTCTATCATTACACTTTGACTAGATTTTGATTTGAGTTACTCTATTGAACATAGTACATGGTCGTTAATCTGGCCATGAAAATTACACAAATAATTGACAATCATACACATTCTTGAATGAAAATATAATAAATTAGCCAATAAAGTTATAATATCCGGCATGTTGGTTATTCCTAATATTATTTCTTACAGAATGTCTGGATATATCGTCGACAACGTCAGCATCGGTAAGTTAACAAACACATAACAAAATAAAACTTTTGCAGCAGTACGTTGTTCTGTGCTATGCAAGCTTACATATTTTACCTTCACTTTAGCTGTGATCAGCGGAGGATCGTCAATTGTTAGTGGTGGTGGCGGAGGAGGAGGTGGAGGAGGAGGTGCAGGAGGCGGATATGGATCTGGTGGCGGAGGAGGAGGAGGTGGAGGAGGAGGATTCAGCTCTGGAGGAGGTTATGGCTCAGGAGGAGGAGGTGGAGGTGGATATTCTGGTGGAGGAGGCGGCTCAGGAGGAGGTGGATATTCCGGTGGAGGAGGCGGCTCAGGAGGAGGTGGATATTCCGGTGGAGGAAGCGGATATTCTACTGGAGGAGGGTACAGCTCCAGAGGAAGTGGTTACAGTTCTTCAAGCAGGGGCCCAGTGGCAGTTGCAACAAGTACAAGTACAACAACATCCACATCAAAGAAAACATACTGAAAGCACCTACAGTATAACTTCATTGTATCTTCTTGATTTAGCCCAACATTTAATGCTGTTATCCTGGTTTATTCCTGTTTGCAATTTGCAGATGTATCGTGGTTAGAATGCAGTAATGCTGCTTTGAAATAAAATGATTCCACCTCAGTTTATGAAATAACCAAACATCACTATTACTATCAAGATTTGTTTATATAAATCCTTATTTGAATAGAATTTCAACAGCATCAACAGTGTGCTCTGATCTTTGGTACTAATGGATGCTCTGTGAATAACACACATGAATTTTTTATCAATGTAATAATGGACGTGAGATCAAGTGTCAAAGGCTACCGAGCCATAACACCGATGTCTTAATGGTTTTTGACTCTTGTTATGGTTTTTGTACCCTTTTCATTAGTTAAATTCAAAAAGTACCATTTAACTGGTTGCCCCTTCAACAAATACATGTAAAATGTATCATTGCTTAGTTCCTGCATCCTTGAAAGAATGTGATGATTGATACTTCTGAGATGGTAACGAGTGCCGTTAATTCTATTTTAAAATTGCTTGTCTTTTTTTCTCCTGAAAGTATTGGAGGGAGGGATCCTCGGTGTTTTGTATATAAATCTGTCTTGATGCATTTTTGGATCTTTCAACTTTAGACTAGAAATTCTTGACTTTTCTTTACCTTCAATAAAGAGCATGTGGATCTTACATGGTGTTGAGTGGTTTTGTTGATTTTGTTTTTAATATTCTTACATGCAAGATAATACATAATTCACTCCTAGCACTACAAATTAAACAAGTAAACATGTGAAAGTAAATGAAATGACTTCTCATGCAATGTCTTATCGAGCTATTATTATTATTTTCATGTATATAGCGCCAACAGATTCTGCAGCGCTTTACAATAACCTAAGGGAGCAAGACACAAACACAAATAAACAAGCATAAGATGGAGTCAAGAGTTATAGAGGGCCCTGCTCATAGGAGCTTACAATCCAGAAGGAGAAAAAAAGGTGCGCTTTATTGGGCATCAGGATCACTAGTGCAAGTGGTTCAGGAATGGTGGGGGTCATGGAAGTAGCCTCAAACATGACTTGTGAGTAAGTGAACAGAGGGTTACGTTGCATCAGTAATGTGAGAACTGGGGACGCAAGTCAGAAGATGATGGTCAAAGAGAATGAGAGTTGTAATAGTAAGATTAGAGATAAGGCACGAGTAGGAGAAGATGAGATCCATAGTATTGACAGCTATGTATGTAGGGAGGTCAGACCACCTGAACCTGAAATAAAGCTATAAACGTAATAGTGATAGAATATAGTGATAGAAGATTTACCTCAGTTAGTTGGCCATTTTTTGGGTCTGTGCACCGCCACGTCAACGATCAGTAGCATATCTTTGCTTAACCCGTTAGCGACGCAGGATGTACTACCATGCCGTCCTGCATCATGTGGGCTTTAACGACGCGGGACGACTTGGTACGGCCCGTGGCGTTTGATCACTCTGCGTGCCAGAAAATGGCCTGCCTCTCACAATGCCTATCGCCAGCTGGGGGTCTGCCTGACAACCAGGCAGATCCCCCAGCCGGCGATCGGCATAGTAGGAAGGGAGGCGGGCCGTTTTGCACGTGCAGAGCGATCAAGCAGCCAATCTGGAGTGACGTTGCAGCGGTGACAGGCCGTCACTGCTGCAACTGTCAGAATGTCTCAGCCAATGATTGTTGCATTGGCTGAGTCTTTGTCTCTGCTCCTTTCTCCTCTTCCTCACTGCGATCTGAGGAGAGAGAGAGAGGCAAACATCGAATGAGCTGTGCAGGAAAAATAAATATCAAAATAAAACCGCTGGCATAGGACCCCTTGGCAGTGTACCCCCTGGCAGTGTAGTCCCTGACAGTGTACCCCCTGATAGTGTACCCCCTGATAGTGTACCCCCTTATTGGCATAGTACCCCCTGTTGGCAGTGTACCCCCTGGCAGTGTACTCCCTGGCAGTGTACCCCCGATAGTGTACCCTCTGATTGGCATAGGACCCTTTGGCAGTGTACCCCCTGAATGGCAGTGTACCCCCTGGATGGCATAGGACTCACTGGCAGTGTACCCCCTGATTGGCATAGGACACCCCTGGCATTTGTGAATACCCCCTGATTGGCAACGACCCCCTGGCATTTCTGAGAACCCACATTGGTATACGACCCCTGGCATTACTGACTACCCGCATTGGTGTAAGACCCCCTTGCATTTCTGACTACCCGCTTTGGCATACAACCCCCTGGCATTTCTGACTACCCGCACTGGCATACGACCCCTGGCAGTATTCTGACCTTGTGTTCTGGAAAAAAAGATACGGTATATAGTTAAAAGTACCAGCAACTACAAGGACCGGAAGGGCTTAGTTTAGGTGTTCTAATATTTTAGCAGTGTACTTGACCCCATCAGTTCCCCCACCTCCCATTTAACCCCTTAGTTATAAAAAGATTCCTATAACAATATCCTCCCGCATATGAAGTCCTGGCCGCCTCTGAGGGTGACACTCTCGCTGACAGTGACACCCTCACAGCCTCTGATATAGAGCCCCTTAATGAACCCTCCAGTGATGGTGACCCCCACTATCTACTGGGAGGTCTGAAAGCAATTAGGTACCCCCCAAATATGGCTGCCCCAGATATACCCCATTTGCAGCTACACCTGGCATCACAGTAAGGATAGAGGACTGTGAGTCAGTAAGCTTTTTCAATCTCTTTATGTCTGACGACATATTTGAGATGATGTTTGAGCAAACCAACCTGTTTGCAAAACAGTATCTTGCTTCGCTTTCGCAGCAGGCAAAACATGTGGCACCCAACGGATGTTGTAGAGATGAGAAACCTTTGGACTCTAACCCTTGTAATGGGAATAATGAAGAAGCCAAATATCCATTCTTACTGGCCCAAAAACCCCATCCTGGCTACACCACTATTCCCAAGGGTTATAAAGAGGTAGACGTAGGAAAATATCCTGTGATTCCTCCAGTTTAACGACAACGCACTGTGCCCCCTAAGAAACGTCCCAATGCATGACTGCCTCTATAAAATGTGGCCCCTTATCAGACTCCTGGCTGCCAAATTCACAGATAATTATGTCCCTGACCAAAATATATGTGTAGACGAGTTCCTTATGAAATTTAAAGGCAGACTGCTCTTCAAGCAGTACAACCCAAGAAAGCGATCCCGGTATGGCGTCAAATTTTATAAATTATGTGAGTCCGCGACAGGGTAAACATGGGCGTTTAGGATATACGAAGGGAAAGATAGCCACCTTCACCCCCCCAGGATGCCCCGGTTCTATTGGCAACAATGGAAAAATTGTGTGGGATCTGGGCTAATCCCCTGTTCAACAAGGGCTATCATTTATGGGTCGATAACTATTACACCAGTATCGACCTATTTAAAAATTTATATTGTTTTGAGACCCTTGCGTGTGGCACAGTGCGGAAGAATCGCAGAGGTTTCCCCAAAATCCTGACAGCAGGCAGGAAAAGTAGAGGCTCCTCTTCAGCTCTACATCAGGAAGAAGTGCTAGCCCTTTGGTTCACCGATAAAAAGGACGTATACATGCAATCTACAGTGCACGGCGAAAGTACAGTGCCAGTGTCTGTGAGAGGGAGAACTGAGCCACTGGAAAAGCTGAAGTGCGTTGTAGATTACAGCACGTTTATGGGGGGAGTAGACTTGGCTGATCAGTGTATACAGACTTATCTGGTGAACCGAAAGACTAGGGCATGGCACAAGAAGATTGCCATCTATTTGAGCGAGATTGCAATTTTCAACTCGTACGTGCTCTACAAGCAGGCAGCCGTACAAAAGCCATATCCCCTAGAATTCATGCTAGAGATCATATCCAAACTCATCCTAACCCCAGCCCCCAATACTTCCGCTTTGGAATCAGGAGATCTACAAAGACTAAGTGGCAGATATTTTCCTTCCCGAATCCCACCTACCTGCTGTAAAATTCCCCCCAGAAAAAGTGTGTCTGCAACAAGAAAGGAATCCAAAAGGATTCTAGTTATTATTGCCCTACCTGCCCATCTCTAGCTGGCCCCTACCGGAGTGCTTCAAAATTTATTACACTGAGTTAAATTACTAAATCCCCTTTTCTGGTCTGTCCTACCCAGTCTCTTCCTGCGTATCACTACGCCGACCGGCCAGATCTCGCGAGGCGAGATCCGGCTGGTCATGTGACCGGCGGGGGGAACCCAAAGGAGTCCATGTCGTGAGCATCCCTGATTTTAACGGGCGGTAACAATGCAAGCAGCATTTTTTTTTGCGCCTGCATTGTAATCCAGCATTAAAACGTGGGTGCAAGGGGGAAAACTGCAGGTGCAGTTTTTACTCCCTTGCACCCGCAAATGCTGAGAACGTAACTTAGCCCTAAGTTTGGCCAGGGTTTGTGACTAAGTGGCTACTCTAAAAAACTGGACATACCCCATTTTGAATACTCTGGGTTGTCTACTTCTCAAAATGATATGCCATGATGGGGTACTTTTCATACCTGGGCTGCCATACCCTCTCAAATTCAACCTAGGCACAGCAAATTAATCTGGCAAACTCTAGATTTGACCGTGCAACTTTCCAAAACATCATAAAACCTCTACGTGGGGGGTATCATTCAACTCGCAAGACATTGACGACCAGAAATATCAGTGTTTTAGGCCAGTAAAATGTCAAGGGAGCATGATATCATCAGTAAAATAGCAGTTTTTGTGTGAAAAATGCAAAACACAAACATGAAGACCAAGTTTGTGACTAAGTGGTTACTGTAAAATTAAACATACCCCATTTTGAATAGCCTGGGTTGTCTACTTTTCAAAATGGTATGACATGATGGGGTACTTTTCATACCTGGGCTACCATACCTTCTCAATGTCAACATAGGGCCATCAAACCAATCTGGCAAATTTCAAGTTGTAAAACCTGAAATGGGCAAACTCTACATTTGACCCTGGAACTTTTCAAAACATCCAGGGTTATTCAAAGAGAATCAAAAAGTCACCGCACGTTCAATGACTTTTCGTTCTCTTCAATTCGGTACGATTTGGCGATCCCATTTCAGCGACCCTGCGGTGTATTCAGCAAGCACCACAGGGTCGTCGTAGTGCAGGGAAAAGGCGCCCAAAATCTGCTGAACACTCACCGCAAAACTCATGCGAATGCACACCGAAACCCGCAAAGACATCTGGATTAACCCCACTGAAGACGCCGGAGAAACCTGAGCAGGAGCCGATCAGAGCGCAGAGCAGCCGCCGTAAAAAGCCGACACCGAAGACACATGGAGTGAGAAAAGACAAAAAACAGTACGCTTGAATGTTTGCAAAGTGAAACACTGTTTGCAAAGAAACTACAGAATGAAAATGTCTGAAATTTCCATATAAAGATCAAATGAATGATAATAAAAAGGGCTGTTACAGAAAAAAGAAAAAACGATAATTTTGTTTTTTTAAAAATATAGAATTTATTTTGCAAAAATCCCGCAAAATGCTTAAAAGATCTGAAAAAATCTATAAATAAAGAGACTTCGTACTGCAGAATATTATAATAAACGTTTTATTAGATATTGAATTAAAACAGGAATATTTTTAACATTGAAGCCTATGGGATTCGCCTGAATAAACCTGTCGTATGAAGCAACTGAATGGCAGGGCAGTTTGGCAACTTTTCACTGCTGGTTTTTGTTCTCTGAATAGACCAAGCTATGGGGATTTCACTGCCCTCGAACAAGCACCGATTAGGCACCGTATATGCAGGCAATTCGCCAACATTTGGTGAACTGCCTGCTCTCTGGATAGCCGAATGGCCAAGAAAGGTAACCGAACGCTGATTTCAGCGTTCGGTTACCTTTCGGCAGTCATTCGGATCTTTTTGAATAACCCTGACCATAAAACCTCTACATGGGGGTACCGTTGAACTCGTGAGGCATTGCTGAACACAAATATATGTATTTTATTTCAGTAAATTCTAAGCGTACGATGTCATTCACACTGAAAATACAACGCAGAACATTGAAATTAGCAAAATTTCCTATTGTCTCATAGGTTTTAGATTTTTTTCGGAATAAAATATATTTTATATATAAATCTTTGATGGTAAATGAAAGCTCTATTTCTCCTGAACAAAATGATATATAATAAGGGTGGGTACACTTAATATGTAAGAGGTAAATTATGGTTGAACAGCGAATAGTTAAAACTCTACTTTTAGAAGTGTTCAAAAGTGTTCCAAACTTGTAAAATTGCTTCTGTCCTTAAAGGGTTAATGTCATTATGATTGTAAACCAACCTCAGCTCCAGGACATGAGGGCCACCATCTTTTCAGTTCTGTGCATTTCCTGGCCCCTCTGTGACCTATTTCATTAGCAAATGGCCCTTTTTAGGAATATCTTGCAATTAGGACACAAACCGTCAATGAAATCACCACATCGGCATTAACCGAGTTGGACAAATGCTTATAGGAAGATACTATTACTTTATCCTGTTCATCGCTGGTGTAACATTTTTCTTGCTATAGACTTAGCAGAAATGTGAACACAAAAACTGCTAGATGATAGGCCTGAGGAGCAGAGGTTAGTGGATTGAGGAAGAGAGAGGAGGTGCCAGTTATTTGGAAGATTAGAGCGAGAAAATGAACACACCTAATACAATTTTGAACACATCAGAACTGTGTATACATACCACAATTTTTTTCAACAGACAGTGGGACAAGGTTGCATCGGCCAGTCCCACAGCCAGAAACAACCACCTCCATCCTGGTCCTCTTCATTATAAAGATTTTGTTTTAATTTCATCTTCGCTGTGCATTAGATTATGTTTAGAATGCAATTTCGGATATATATATATATATATAAAACAAACCACAGGGGGTTGCATTGATATGGAGTGCTCTTTTTTGGTGTTTTGTATATCTATATATATGTTATTTGCTATGTGTTGTCTGTACAATTTCCCTTCACTGTCCTCACATGTATACACTTGTATTTTGGGGAGTAATTAGTGTTTGTACATTGTATATAATGGTTAGAAAGAAAATATAAATAATAACTGTTAGAAGTGACTGTTTCCAACATACCGTATTTTTCGCTCCATAAGACGCACCTGACCATAAGACGCACCTAGTTTTTAGAGGAGGAAAACCGGAAAATAAATATTCTGAATGAAATAGTGTAATAATGGATATACTGCCCCAGCTCGTGGATATGCCTTAGCTCACACGTGGATATGCCTTAGCTCACACATGGATTTGCCCCAGCTCACACATGGATTTGCCCCAGCCAGCTCACACATGGATCTGCCCCATCAGCTCATGGATTTGCCCCAGCTCACACATGGATTTGCCCCAGCCAGCTCACACATGGATTTGCCCCAGCCAGCTCACACATGGATTTGCCCCATCAGCTCACACATGGATTTGCCCCAGCCAGCTCACACATGGATTTGCCCCAGCCAGCTCACACATGGATTTGCCCCAGCCAGCTCTCACATGGATTTGCCCCAGCCAGCTCACACATGGATTTGCCCCATCAGCTCACACATGGATTTGCCCCAGCCAGCTCTCACATGGATTTGCCCCATCAGCTCACACATGGATTTGCCCCAGCCAGCTCTCACATGGATTTGCCCCAGCCAGCTCACACATGGATTTGCCCCATCAGCTCACACATGGATTTGCCCCATCAGGTCACACATGGATTTGCCCCATCAGCTCACACATGGATTTGCCCCATCAGCTCACACATGGATTTGCCCCATCAGCTCACACATGGATTTGCCCCATCAGCTCACACATGGATTTGCCCCATCAGCTCACACATGGATTTGCCCCATCAGCTCACATATGGATTTGCCCCAGCCAGCTCACACATGGATTTGCCCCAGCCAGCTCACACATGGATTTGCCCCAGCCAGCTCACACATGGATTTGCCCCAGCCAGCTCACACATTGATTTGCCCCAGCCAGCATGGATTTGCCCCATCAGCTCACACATTGATAATGCCCCAGCTCACATATGGATATGGCCCAGCAGCTCGTGGATGTGCCTCCGCTCACCTGCCGCCGCCGCGTTCGTCTCCCTCTGAGCATGCGTCCGGCGGCAGGAAGCTTGGGCACTCGCCTGGGGAGCCACGTGACCGCGATCTCCGCGGTCACGTGGCTCCCCCAGGCGAGTGCCCAAGCTTCCTGCCACCAGACGCATGCTCAGAGGGAGACGAACGCGGCGGCGGCAGGTGAGCGGAGGCACATCCACGAGCTGCTGGGCCATATTCGCTCCATAAGACGCACCCACTTTCCCCCCCACTTTTTGGGGGGAAAAAAGTGCGTCTTATGGAGCGAAAAATACGGTAATCTTACTTGACCACTGGATACAATGAGAACATTTCACCTTTTGTAACTTTAATGCTAGACATTGGGGACCTTGGGATGGTCCATCAGGATGCATCTTTTCACAAAGATAGGCAGAGACAGAGCGGCAGGTGAGGTGGATGAGCCTGGTGGAGGTGTTCAGATTTGATTGTAGGGGGCGAGAAGATTATTACAATAGTCAAGTCAGAAGATTACAAGAGCGTGGATAAGTTGTTTTGTGGTGTCAGTTGGAGGGCTATTTTGAATTTTCACGGTAGGGAAGCCTTTACTTTATCCTGCTAGACCCATCGGGTCCAATCGGGTCCCAGCAAGTGCCGTGTTCTATCTTCGCTAAAAATGGGTCTCACAGGAATAGGCATCAGAAAAATGCCATTGTCGGGAGAGTGGGGAGTATAGAATGCACAAATCTTGCAAAAGAGGGAATCCACAGACATGTGGGCACCCTTCCGGGCCTCTGCTTACCTAATTCCAAGCCCCCTAATTGCCATCGAGGGGTCACCATTACCAAATGCTGGTACTTCTTGGGTGGTCACTGCCACCCACTGGCAAGCACTTGTAAAAGGTACCCAATCAGAGAAAGGGATTTCAGTGAGGATTCGGAGGGAATTAGAGGTAAGAGATGAGATTCAATTTTAACTTTAGGGGTAGAGGTTAGGATTAGTGACAGGGTGAGGATCAGGGTGGGATTAATTTTAGGGTTAGGTTTTGAGGCAAGCATTAGATGTAGGGGACAGGATTAAAAGTGTGATTATTGGGGGGGGCGGAGCTGACAGCCGGCAGGAGAAGTCGCACTTTGGACCGCTCTCTGATATACGGAGCCATTCTCTGTGGATTTTTGCGATTCCCCACCAGTAACAGAGCCGAGGTGTCTCGGGACCGAGTTGACTACCCTGCTCACCTTAGACTGATCATTTTTACTGCTTACCCGGCGCAGTTTGGGGGACCTTGGAGATTGAGGCCTGTTCCTGCAGCCTGAGCCAAGCGGCCATTTTGGAGCCCTCCGCCCAGCGGATCTGTAGTTATCTGCCATACGATCCTCGAACCTCCTGACTGGCAGATATGGGGAAGAAAACGGGGCTGAAGCCCGGCTTACCGGAAGGCGCCCGACAACAAGACATCAGGGAATCCCTGGGTGCCGAATGGCGCCGGCGCCAGGGAGACCCTTTTGAGATCCAGACCCAGGGGCTGAGCTCCTCGGACGAGGAGAGTTTATCCTGGTCGGAGGACATACAGACTACCCACAAGACGCTTGGAAAGGTGGGACAGCCGAAGAAGAGGATAGATGTGACGGGGGGCCTGACCCGACATGGCACAGAAGGGGTGTGAGCTACTTGAGCAGTTAACAGACATGACCCATGGATAATAAACAAAACAAGGGATTTATTTACAACAGTACTATATACAGCAAGGGACCAGAACACCACAATGAAACAAAAAACCTGAGCACTAGAAATAAACCATAGACCTGAACTAAATAAATAAACAGATGAACAACCAAGGACCTGGGAAACTATAGGCAGAAAGACATAAGAGAACTAAACACTAGAGTAACATGAGT
Source organism: Leptobrachium leishanense (assembly GCA_009667805.1). Taxonomy (NCBI): domain Eukaryota; kingdom Metazoa; phylum Chordata; class Amphibia; order Anura; family Megophryidae; genus Leptobrachium; species Leptobrachium leishanense. Next base: position 386,279,652 of record CM019064.1, on the reverse strand, counting down.
GAAAACATAAACCTGTTTAAACCTAGAGAATAAACATGAAATGCAAACATAAATACAAAACAGGAACCATAATGAACAAAACAGAATGAATAACCAAGGACCTGGGAGATTATAAACAGATGTAAATACAGAACTGGCGGAGGAGTAAACCCAAAACCTGAAAGTAAGTAATAAAGGGTAACTTGAACACATACAGGAGAACCTGAGTAACAGATCCCTACCAGAACTGCAAGGTATGTGAATAAGGATCAAGGAGATCAAGGCTTGGAACAAAGCAGACTGAAACATCAGAATGAGGCAGCGCCCTTCTTAGGGCGATGCCTGCCTATATAGGCCATGACTAAATGAGAACAATCAGTCCAGGTGAGGTCCAGGCTTGGCCGTGAACCAAATGTCCAGAACTAAATACAACTTCCATGGAAGCCAGAGGGGGCGCCAGAGACCAGGACTTGACAATAGATGGCTCTAGTGTGAATGAGCGGGTGAGATAATCGGCGGTGCGGAGACCTTCGGAAGCCTCACGGCCTCCGTCCACATGCAGTGGCAGGGACGGCCCTCTACCTACGATATTCAAGGGATGATGGCTGATCTGCTGGGGAGATGCAGGCAATGTGGCACTCAGATTTTGCGGCCATGCGGGCTGAGGTGTCTGCAGTCCAGGGACGCCTGGAGATAGTGGAAACGCGACTGGAAGGTGCTGCAGCGGCGCAGGCCCTTGTTGGCCCCCAGGTGGAAACTCTTCAGGCCCAGGTGACAACACTTATGGGAGCAGTGGAGGCATTGGAGGGCGCCATCGTCGAAGGAATGTGCGGATCCGGGGCATACCGGAACGTATTCCCGCAAGTACTTTATTAGCCTATGTCAATCGGCTTGCTTCCCACGTGCTGGTGTCCTCCCCCGACACACCGCCTACCTTTTGCTCTGTCGCCCGTCTTCGACGGGCAGCTACGGCCCCGATGGATGCCCCTCGGGATGTGTTGGCCGTTGCTGTAGTGGAATCCGACAAGCGTCGCCTTATGTCATCTCCGGCTGCCCGTGCCCCGCAGATTTTTGAGACACTCACTCTGCAACTCTTTAATGACCTACCTTTTGTGACCTTGCTGGCTCAGAGATGCTTCCGCGAGGTGACCGGTTTCCTCCGCGGGAGTGACATACACTATCGTTGGGGAGTGGCTGGCTCCTTGATCATTTGCTATGATGCCATAAATTACCCGGTTGCTTCCCTGAGGAAGCGTGGCGTCTTCTGCGATCTCTGGGTTTGTTGTGCGTCCAGGCATCTGCCGATCCGAGCCCTCGGGATCATCTTTTGGTACCACAGACCCGGGTTGATCTCGAAGTGTCTCGTTTTTGCTTTTTTCCTCTCCTTCTTCTGAGCCCCTTATTTCCCTCTTGGGTGTTTCTTCATCTCCCCCTACCTGCCTGGTCCTGTGGGCACCAGGGACGGTTGCCTTATTTTCCTTTTTCCTCCTTCTGAGACCTCCTATGCAGGGCTATTTTGCCCACCCCTATTTTTGTCAATTACTAGCTGAGGTCATTTTGTTCTCTACGCAAGTGTTTCTTTTAATTTTATGTATCTCTATTTTTATTTTTATTTGTATGGTCTGGGACTTGCAGCTGCCTCAATATATGCTATAGTCTGTTTCTTTTAATGCAAGCTTTATTCTCCCCCCCTCCTGAATCTTCTTTAAATATGATATCTCTTACTATTCTCCTATTTTGCTGCCTCCTTTGTCGCCCAATGCCTCTCCCTTATGTTTTATGTCCTACACATGATTGAGTTGTTAGGCCCTGCGAGGCCTCATTCATTGGTCGGTTTGCGACCTTATTTCCTTTCAAAAATAAAAATCTTAAATTTAACAAAAAAGTGTGATTATTGGTATGGAATTTGATTAGCGGTTAGAGCTCGGAGGTTCACTGTGAGCACGTCACCTCACCACCTTATAGCTGTAGATAAAATTGCAGTGGTAGAAAATATGCATTTTTCAAAATGTATTGCAAAGTCGGAGGACTTTAAAATAAATTAATTTTTCATCTTAACAATTGGTGCAATCATGTCAATTTTTCATAAGCAATTTAAAACCGTACTCAAGTCATCTTCTGCCACTAGTACGATTCAAAAACAATGTTAGTTGAAGTTATTTGTGCTTGTGTTAGGGTTAAGATTAAGTCAGGGTTAGTTTCCTATTTGTGTAGCGTTAGCTATGGTGCTTACTATTATAGACTGGTTTTACTGATGCCTGCTATGTCGTTCCGTGCCGTACTTCTCTCAAAGTAATCGATGTATGACGACACTGTCATGCTTTGTTTCCTTTAAATATCCAAAGCCTCAGTTGCTTCATTGTCTTGTTTGTTCTTTTCTATCTGATTTTTTTGTGCACTACACATGGCTAGTTTCCAACCTCATTCTCTTCTCACATCCTCAACCTTGGGCCTGTTTATCCTGTTCCCTGTACCCCAGGACGTTGGCATTGACTATCCCCTTACCTGTTCTCTACACCCAACATCCTCAACTACAGTCCCTTGTTTTGGTTTTGTTTCGCCTTTACAGTAGATTGTGATGTTAACTGTATTACTACATGTTTTTATTTTTCCTTTTTGGGCAATACCATTTGACTCTAACTAATTACAACATCTAACCCCCACCCGTGTGCCCCTTAATGTCATAGTGTTCAATTCTATGATATTTCTCAGTATTAAGGATGAGCCGAAATACCCCCGTGTTCGGTTCGCATTCAAACTCGAACAATTTCAAAAGTTTGAGCTCGGACGCGAACACGATCCGAACTTAATGCAAGTCAATGGGACTCGAACGTCAATTTTTAGAGTCCCTGCAAGAGGGCATATATGCAAGATATTTGCCATAAAAGGTGTATGGGGGTATGGGTAGTGCCCTGGGGGACAGGAAACAAGGAAAAAAGTTTTAAAAAATACTTTTTTAAAGGAACAGTGATTTTTCCATGAAATAAAGGTTGAGAATAAAAAGTAAAAAATCCTTCAAATATCGTGCATAGGAAGTTCCCATAACCTGCCCGTAAAGTGGCGGATTTGTCGGATGTATAGAAACATTTAAAAAGAAAAAAATGACATTTCAAATGATGGTAAATGTTTTTCCTTTAATCTAGTCATAGACAACTGCTTGGGGCGGCAGCCTGTATGAAAAGAGGAGATGTTTTAGGACACGCAGAACAAGTTTAGTGATTTTTTTGGGCTAAATTATGGTGAAACTTATGCAGGCTTTGGATGAAAGTAGCAACAGGTGCATTAAAATTGGATCTTTGGTGCCAGCTAGTGCCTTCACACCGTAACCCCTCTGAGGTATTGTGGAAGAGTGCAGGGGTGGACTCTGCATTCAAATATTAAAATGATTGGATTCTGGTGCACGCGTCAGTGCACCCAAATATTGGCCTTTGGTGCCAGCTAGTGCATTCACACCGTAACCCCTCTGAGGTATTGTGGAAGGAAAAGTGAAGGGGTGGACCCTGCCATCAAATATTAAAATGATATGAATCTGGTACACACGTCAGTGTCAGTGCACCAAATATTGGGTATTTAGTGGCAGCTAGTGCCTTCACACCCTATCCCCTCTGAGGTATTGTGGAAGAGTGCAGGGGTAGACTCTGCATTTAAATATTAAAAATTAGAATCTGGTACAGCGCGTCACACCCAAATAGGCCTTTGGTGCCAGCTAGTGCTTCACACTGTAACCCCTCTGAGGTATTGTGGAAGAGTTCAGTGGTGGAGGTTTTGGAATGCAGAGAGAGATCCCCGATCTATTCAGTTACATCAGCATTAGGGGAGTGATAGCTGCTGATCCAGGACTGATTCATTTTTATAAATGTCAGCCGGTCTACAGAGTCTGTGGACAGACGCACTCTTTTGTCTGTCCACAGACTCTGCCATTAATACCTTCTGCAATATCACTAATAAAAATATTAAATATTAAAGAGAATGGGTCCATGATCTCCCTGAGGTAAACCCATGTTGTTTCTGGTCCTGTAATCTATGTGTTTTTAGATGTTCAACAATCCTTTCCTTTAACATGGTTTCCATTAATTTCCCCACTACTGACGTAAGACTAACTGGCCTATAGTTTCTCCGATTCCTCCCTACTACCCTTCTTGTAAATGGGCACAACATTTGCTAATTTCCAGTCTTCTGGGACGACTCCCGTTAACAAGGATTGGTTAAATAAATCTGTTAACGGTTTTGCTATTACACCACTGAGCTTTTTTAATAATTTAGGGTGGATCCCATCAGGCCTCATTGACTTATTTGTCTTTACTTTAGACAGCTGCTGTAGAACCTCCTCCTCTGTAAACTCATATGTAAATGTCTCGTTAGTGTTTCCTCCTAACTAAGGTCTCTTTCCTTCCTTTTCTTCTGCAAAGACTGAACAAAAATATTCATTGAGGCAGTCAGCGAGACTTTTATCCTCTTCTACATACCTTCCTTCCTTTGTTTTTAATCTAACTAATCCTTGTTTTACTTTTCTTTTCTCGTTTATGTATCTAAAAAATGTTTTGTCCCCCTTTTTTACTGACTGAGCTATTTTCTCTTCTGTGTGTGCTTTGGAAGTTCTTATAAATTGCTTTAGCTCATTCTGCCTAATCTTATAGGTTCAGTCAAGCGGCCCCCTTCACGCTCTTCCTCTGATAAACAGCAGCCTCAGAAGCACCTGTGCCATCAGTTGGTAACCTACCAGTGTCTGGAAAGGTGTTACACAAGTGTCGCTTTAGAGCGTCCTCAAGTTGTTTCATCCTGTGCTCCCTCTGTGAGGGCAGGATGAGCTCTGCAACCTTACTCTTGTATCGTGGATCAAGAAGGGTTGTCAACCAGTAATGATCCCTCTCCTTAATAGCACGAATCCTGGGGTCCTTTAGCAGGCTTTGCAGGATAAGGGAGCCCATGCAGCGTAGGTTGGAGGTGGCATTAGCTTCAGAGTGTTCCTGGTCGCTGAGAATGACCGTATCATGCACTACCTCCTCACAGCCACTTACTAGTCCTTGGGTTTCTGGGGACACAAAACCCTCCCTTTAGGAATCCCCACCTTCAATGCCCCCACAACTTAAATATTTATCCTCCTCCTCATCCTCCTCATCTTTTTCTTGTCTGATCTGAGGACCCGCAGGAATGCTGTCTGCGGAAAGACTGGTGAATTGAGAGCTAGGGAAAGCCTCCTCTTCCTCCCGCTGCTCTGCCTTTAGTGCCACATCTATAATTCCCCGCAGAGTGCACTCCAGCAGGAACACTAAAGGAATTGTGTCACTGATGCATGCACTGTCCCTGTTCACATCCTTGTTGCCTCCTCAAATGGTCACAGTACAGTGCATGCATCCTTGATCATCAGCCACTGCAGGGGGAAAAAACAAGTTGACCTGAACCTGTCCTTGTGCCATACTCACACAGGTACTCATTGATGGCACTCTGCTGCTTGTACAGGCGCTGCAGCATTGCTAATGTCGAGTTCCACCTGGTGGGCATGTCACAGATCAGGCGGTTTGTGGGAAGGTGGAATTCTCTTTGAATTTCTGCCAGGCGAACACTTGCTGGGAATGACCATCTGAAGTGGCTGCAGACATTTCTGAAGTGGCTGCAGACATTTCTGGTCTGGCTGAGAAGCTCTGCCAGCCCTGGGTACCTGGTTAGGAAACGCTGTACCACCAGATTTGGGATGTGTGCTAGGCATGGTACATGCGTCAACTTACCCAGGCATAGGGCGGAGAGAAGGTTGCTGCCATTATCACAGATGACCATTCCCAGCTCAAGCTGGCATGGTGCTAACCATCTCTGCGCCTGCCCCTGCAGAGCTGACAGAATTTCTGGCACGGTGTGGCTTCTGTCCCCTAAACAAACCAGCTCAAGCACAGTATGGCATCTTTTTGTTTGAGCCATTGCGTAGCCCCTGCCACATGTCAGTTTAACTGCCACTTTGCCAGAGACATTGAAGGAGGAGGAAGAGGTGGTGGAGCAGACAGACCTCATATAAGCAGCTTTCTGGAAGTGTGGTGGATGAACAAGCTCCAGCACAGAGCCTCT